>OW026309.1:17417921-18043342 GCA_932273695.1 Apotomis betuletana | reverse complement strand
GAACCCAGGACCGCGACATGCACTACAAACTGCGCCAATCGCGTCGTCTAATTGTACGTCAATGATAAATTTATAGACAACATCAATACCACTGATAATGATATGTTTGTTAATAAAACAGGTACTAATGTCATTAATGATAAAAAAAAAAAATTGTGACAATATAATATTATATACCAATTATTATAACACATCATCACCAATGATGAAACAAGTATCAATGGCATTAATTATGTTTAAACGATAACTGCAAAATTTTATCACTATATTGATATCGATGATGGAAATGATAATTATATATCTTGCTATATAGCAGCTACTAATGAAAATAACAATATACCTAATCAGGTAGATGAAGGTGATGATGTAAGTGTTAGTAGTATTAAAAAGTATTCTACCTCGGCACTTACCGGACCTTGCTTTATCCTAAGTGATCTTAAAGCAGGTACTAATGATAATAATAATATGTTTTTTTTTTTATATAACGATACAACAACGTAGTGACTCCGATTCGCCTGATGGTATGCAAAAAGGGGGCCCAGGTTGCAACGGCAACTGACAAGAAACCAACGCGGTGCCATGTCAGTTGACACTGCCATGCTGGCCCGAGAGATGCTTCTTCACGCTTCCTTTGAAGGGTCTAGTGAGGAAATACAGCCGACAAAGAATTCTATTTTATAAATTTATGAAATATGTAATGTCTCAATTTTTTTATGTGGGTACACCACAATTTTTATTTAAACCAAGAATAGAAAGATCAAAGCTTAAAGAAAAATTTAAGGAGCTACCTGGTGGAAGGGACCGGGAATCGAACCCGGTACCTCTGGATTACCAGTTCAGCGCAGTTATTAAATTTTTCTTTAAGCTTTGATCTTTGTATTCATGGTTTGAATTCTATTTTTTTAAGAAAGAACGATGACTCAATGGATCATTGATGATGTAGGAGTTATTAGTAATAAAAAGCTTTCTACCTTGGCACTTACCGGAGCCACTGGCGAAGAGGAAGTCCCTGTGTAGGGAAGACGTCTTCAGATAAGGGTAAAACAGCTTGATGGCCTGCCTACGACTGCTTCAGCGACTGTGGACAATGGTTACAGGTTAGAGGAGGTAAATAAAACGCCAAAGGGGGTCGAAGCTGGTACCATTACAACACAATTAGCAGTTTAAAGTTTAACAAACAGATAAAAAAATTAGGCAAGTGTAACTTTAAGAGTGCACCTGAAAAGTTTTTATTTTGCAATAAACAGTTTGTTCAATTTAAATGGGAGAAAACGAAAACGATAACAGATAGGAAAATCTGTTCTTAGAAACCATAGCGTCGATTTTAGATTTATTAGAAACTACATAAATCTCATACATAACCGGTAATTGAAAATGGTTAAAATTATGTAAGTAGGTAATCGCATGTCGTAGTGTAACATTTTTTACAGTGCTTTTGACCGAGATGTGTATGAGACAAAAAAAAATGCAGTTTTTATTAAATTTAAAATCGACGCCATGTTACCGAACAGATTTCCCTAACTCTTATAGTTTGTGACTTCTCCGTACTGACCCATTTGGATTGATCAATCGGTATTATGCGCCGATTGACATAAAAGCTTTAATTTTTTCACATCTTAAAGTGAACTTTCATTTGTGTACTTGGCGGTAATCTAAAGCATAAATAAAGCCATCTTTGTAACATGCCACAGACCGATAGAAAACAAAGTGTTTTTTGTTTTATTTTAAAGGAGCTTGATCGACCATGATCAAGATATTTATATTGGCTATAATAATCTCAAAATTTTGTTTTGGAATAAAAATGTTGTTTCGATTTTTTGTATTATTATTTTATTCGTACTTTTATAATTCCCACGGTTCGCTTATGTTTTGTATATTCGTTAGTTTGTTAAATATATATTTTGACACACTTAACTGACTAATAAGTCCAGTTACTTATTATTTATTTTTTTTTTTTGCATGAATAAATGAAATAGTGCATATAAACTCTACGAAACATATGGGTAGACATTTATTGAAACGTATTAATAATAAAACATTACGTTTCTAAATGTAATTTCGATGAAATACGAGTATTTTAGCTACCAACAGAAATCATCATATTTTCATATAAAATATTTTTTTACAACTTTTTTTAAATGTGGAAATAATTCACATTATTTTAAATAGATGCAACACAATCAACTATAATTTATTTTAAAAATGCAACCAACACAACGAAGGCAAAGCGGAACGTAATAAAAAGGAACGCGAGGCGCCGCGTCTTTCCCCCTCGTGCAGAAAGGCGGGGTTTTTCCACGTGTCTACCACGTGCGTGGAACAGAACTTTGACAAAACTTTCCTTCCTTCCGCGTGCCTTTATCTGTGCACAAATCGAGCAATCTAGACTTTTCAGTCGTTGGGTGGTCTTCCTTTTTAAAATTTTGTTTCAATGCGTTTTATTTTCCGGTTAAGGAATTTTAGTTGGTTGACGATTTTCTATGATGCATAGACAGTTCTGAGTGTTTTTTTTACACTTTCAGTCAGTATGTAGGTACATATACCGTACAAAACTAAATAATATTTTTTTACTCAATTGCAGACCAATACCGCTGCTTCTATTTTTTTCATAGATTTATTTGTTTTTTTTTTCATGTTAGTAATGTAAAAGAGACAAATCCATACTTACTATACTTACTAATACTTACTTACTTACTAATATTATAAATGCGAAAGTGTGTCTGTCTGTCAGTTACCTCTTCACGCTTAAACCGCTGAATCGATTTTGATGAAATTTGGCATGGAGATAGTTTAAGATTCGAGGAAGGACATAGGATAGTTTTCATCCTGGAAATTATCCCTAAAAAGATTGAAAAGTGAGTAAGTAATTCATGATGACATTGATGACCCTGTAGGAAATGTAATGATTAGACCAAAAGCACAATTGCTCTTAGATTTGCTTAGGCGCGTTTAATAATCCATTTTATTAATTAAGGTGATTAGGTGGATATCTATCGTGTTGTACGAGGTTGCTTCCATACTTCCAAGTTCCACGCGGACGTAGTCGCGGGCAAAAGCTAGTAGTTTATAAAACTGACCACTTTTTTCGACATTATTATAAGTATTCATGTGTATGTGTGTAATAAAATTCAACCGGACTTCCTTGACCTTGAAAGAAAGTTGTTCTTTCTCAAATTGGTTTCGGTGGTTGTATATGTTTTTTTTGATTCCGTCGTATGGTGCGATCGTATTCTTACAGCTTTTTTTAATTTAGTTAATTGTTGTGTTCTTGTTTCTTTTAAACATATTGAACTGTTGATGTAATAAGTTTAGAATTATTTGGTATTATACAAATAAAAGCCAATCATTTTTTTACGAAAATTTTGTTAGTAGGTATGATGTATGACGCAATTTATTAAGTGAAATGAATCACTCTTTCTTGTATATAACAAATACAATAACAAATATTCTACCAATTTATTTTAGACCATCCAGACAAGGGCCTATATTGTTTGTAATTGTTTATATCTTTGTATTTGAAATAAAAGAAAATGATCAAGTAATTCGGATCGGCATCTTTTGATCATAGTACTTACTTATGTGAAAGGGTATTGTACAATGCATATGAAAGAAACATTATAACGGTATTTAAGAAACTTAAGATAGGTACATCATTTTAATTACAAATTTCGATACGAACATCAAAATTAATCTTTTACGAGGCGTAACTGATCATAAAAAATGATTATCGAATTCACCCATTTCACAGGGAATAACGAAGATATCAATAAAACCGACTTTCACGAACAATACCCAAACCGTAGCGCAATCAACATATCAACTAACACCGTGTCTAGAAAATTCTTAATTGAACTAATGAGAAGTAATTACAATTTTTATTGCCGCCATAATGATTACGATGCCTTAAAATAATAAAAGCAATTAGACATTGACGGCCGAAGCTGCGTCTATATACCTGTCTCTTTTGCGTTCATGTTTGATAGATTGTGAGTGAGCAGTGTAGACGATAAAGCCTGATTAGATGTAATTGTTGGAACGGTTATAAAAGTTGTCTGTCAGAGTCCGTGTGTTTGTCGTAAAACGACGAGATGTTCGAATTGATTCGAATGTAAAGGAATGATACAGTCTTAATTATTCCTTTGTATTCCTTGAGGTGACATCAGTGGCCGTGTCTAATTTTGTAAGTAGTTAATGATGGGACAATTAAAACGAGCTGTTTGATAAAGTCGTCATCTACTCTTGGATACACTACAATATTCCGAAGTTTCATTTGTTGGAATGCATCATCATTCCGAATTTTCATAATTACGAAAACCATGTTCTGATAAAATATTTAGTTTTTTTTGGAATAGTACATAACCCTAACCTAATCTAATTATAATATGTAACATATGATACATGGAAAAAAAATATCGTCTCGCGTATTTCACTTTCGGAATTTCGAAAATTCGGAATGATGGTTTCGGATAAATTAAACTCCGGAATTTTTGAGTGATCCCTCAGCTTTTATGTTTTGAACAATTTAGATATAAGGCTAAATGTATTCGGACTCGCATATACGTACGTAGCAGGTAAATGCGTATTTAATTCATACAAATTTATCATAAGGAAACTCTTTCGGTTAACTACAATGTATAATTTGTTGGTTTAATAATAACTCCTAGACAAACTACTATTGATCACACTGGTCCGAGGGGAAAAAATAAAACATGAGAAATGGACAGAAATATTTAAAATACTTTTCAAAACGTCAAAAAGCTTCACACAAGTAAAAACGAAATTTCAAAATTGTTTAAATTAAATTTTGTGGTTTATTAAAAAAAATAAAAAAGATACTAAAGTGGATCCATTTACTTGTAATTTCCCCTCATAAAATTAAATAAGTAGTGAAAACTTATGAGTACAAATTTTGCTGATGGTAAATCCAGCACATATTTTCCTTAAAATAAGTTACTCGTGAAACAGGTCTGATTAACCTATAACATAACTATGCTCAGTTAATGTTGGTCCTCAATTAAAACGACTGATTCATACCAATGAGTGAGGCTAGTCAAGTGAGTCACGAGGTACATAATATTAGGACTAGTAATTATTGGTGATGATAGATGATTGAGATGACAAAGTTTGTGGCTTCTTGGACTAGATTTTATGTATATTTAGATACATTATTTGATCTTAGTAAGAAGTTTTACATCGATTGAAATAGTCGCCATTTCTTAAAAAAAAAGAAAAAATTGCGGCTGTCTGTTGTTGAGTATGCAAATGGATTTTTCTTAAATATTTTGTTCAATATAATTATATTTTATTACGTTTGTCTATTTTGCCGATATTGTATTTGGACTTGCAGAGTTCGTATAAAACCAAACATATTAGCTAAGAACCACACTTTAGCCACGTACTCAACAGACAGGGTTTTTAATAAAATAAAAACCCGCATTCAATTCGGACCATCCGTGGGAGCTACGATGCCAGAGACAGACACACAGATACGCATGTTAAAACTTATAACACCACACTTTTTTGTCGAGGGTTAACAAGGGTCGAAGGAAGACTCAGCAAACGCTGGATAAATTGCATTGAGGGGAATATTAGGTGCAAAGGCGGAGAATTATCTCTAGATGTCTAGAACAACGGGAGTCTAGAGCAAAATGGCACAATCGGTTGTTACACCGTAGAAGTAAGTAATTTATTTGTACCTACGTCTCCAAGGATTTTCAGGCCAGACGGGTGCATTACCAATTATACTATCAAAGCCACTAGCCAAAGCATCGAATTTTTCAGCCAGTTGCTTCATTTCTAAATGCCTTAGGGCGGCATGGTAGCGCCATCTAACGTAAAGATTATGTCTTTATGTTCGTCACCACCGTCTCAAAATATGTTGAGAAATCGATAGTAACAAAAGTAAACAATTTTTAATAAAGCAGTAACGTCTGTTAAAAGTTCAAATCCTGCTTAAAACATAGTTTTTAAAATTTTCGCTTCTATATAAACATTTAGTTTTCGCTATCAGGCGTTACTGCTTTGTTAAATATTTATTAATTGATTTGTATTCGTAATTGCCCACTCAACAGAGTTCTGTGCATAAATTTCCGCCGAAATTTAGAGATTCAGGCGTTGTCAGAGTGAAAACATTTCTTATGGCTGAGACTGTGGCTGGTCTATAATCGAACGGTGAAATAGTTATCTTTTGTCAAATTCACTGAATAAACTGAAGCTAAATGCATAACAGACAAACATTTCGTTTCGATTTTAAATGGTGTAGAGTCGATATTACAACATAGTACAACGATAGTACAATTGCGAATTCTAAGATTCTTTGGACATATCTCTTGAAACCAGCAATCCATGGAGCATTTGTTGGTGCAAGGACAGATTGAAGGCAAAAGGTCTAGAGGGCGGTCCCCAACCCAATGGACAGATCTGTTAAAGACAGCGACAGACCCCAGCATTTCAGAGTGCTCTCGAAATGCTGCTAATAGAGCAAAGTGGAGACAAATTGCGA
Organism: Apotomis betuletana; assembly: GCA_932273695.1. Lineage (NCBI taxonomy): Eukaryota > Metazoa > Arthropoda > Insecta > Lepidoptera > Tortricidae > Apotomis > Apotomis betuletana. Next base: position 18,036,840 of record OW026309.1, on the reverse strand, counting down.
AGGCCGCCACCTGACCCGAGAGGACCGCGGACGAAGATCACCCGTGTACAAATACATCATCATCGAGACCACGACCACTCTGACAAGAGTGACACGACTAGAAAGAAAGAGTCGATATTGATAAGATTTTTGCATTCTTGCGTAGAATTTGAAGTCTAAATATTTTATGTATAGAACAACACAAAAGATTAACAATTACTCATTAAAAATACGTCTATCTAAATATATATTATATTGTACCTATTATTAAACTCAATCTTGACTAAAACGTGTGGTCTTAATAAAAAATTTCGGGGAAAAGTTACACCGGAAGGCCAGTCCATGATTAGATGAAGGTGAATCATGTTTTCCAAATAAAATCATGATAAGATGATAATATTCCATACTATTAGTCACAGAGTACTCGTATGTAGTGTAGAACAAAGTTACCTACACATATTAAATTATTTGAAAATCTTAGCGAAAAGAAAATTGTGTGATCGAATTGTAGTTCATCAGTTCACTTATTCAGTATAAAAATATAATATGTAAAGCCTGACCAGAAATATGTGAGGATGCGCCATATTGCGGAATTTCACTGGAACTAATTTGTTACACTGGCAATTATTTTATGATGGTTTGTCAACAATGTCGATGTCATTCGTAGTGAATATTTTAAAAGACAAATATTTAAAAATGTCCAAAGAAAATGCCGAAAACCATTAACAGGCGTGAACGTAAGATTATAAATAAGTGTACACGTGTTTACTACACGAAAAACAGTCAGGAAAAGAGTGCATTCCATTAAATGATATTACAATGTTAACATAGTGGAACTGACAGGTATTTAAACTAATGTCATTATAGTGGGTTGCGATTGGTTGCAAAATTGTTGCCATATAAATCTTATAAATAGCGCCCTCTTGACAATCCTCATATATTTCTGGTCAGGCTTTATATAGATAAGTATTTATAAGTTTATAACTGACTAGCCGTGTGAAAACTACAGCATTTGTAAAGTCAACGAATTACTGCAGATTGGTAATAAAGCGTGTCGCCAAACACGAGATTATCTTTAATTGGTAATTGCAGCAGTCGGATAAAAGTACCATCGTTTGGAGTCCCACATGTAGGGAAAACAAGCAATTATTTCATTTATTTATTTTTTAGTACAATGTTTTGTTAATGTCCAAAACTTTGTGAAAGCGTAAACTTGGATCAACTTTTTAGCCATGAGTTACTGCAAATAATGCTTGTCATAATTCTGAAAGTATTAACTCAGGATTTTTGAAAATTCAATAAGATTTTTCAAAGTAAACTGTCTCTGAGCAAAATCAATTTAGGTTTATCTCCAATAATACTTTAATAATTTACGGACAAGTAAAGGTCGGAATTTCGATCTCCATGTGCAATGTCACTGATCTTGTAAAATTTTGTATTGAAGTATACCTATAAAAATATCAAAGATAATATGACCATCAGATTCATGGCACTCAACAGAAACGTTAGTGCTTACTAAAATTATATTGTCATTTGTTAGCCTAATTCACCTATTTGCGTTTTTCGAATTACGCGCGTGCGCATCTCCAGAAAAAAAAATGATATTTTTTTTTATAAAATTGGTATCTTATTAGAATTCGTACATTTATTGAGAACTTCTTGCATTCTATTTCTATACAAAGAATCTAATTAGCGTGACGCGATTTTTTTATTTACCTATATAAACAAAAATGAAAAAAAAAAAATTTTTTTTTATGGAAATATATAATTTTGATATAAGTAATTGTCTTATATTCAACTAATGCATTATGATTACTTTTGTTGGAAATAATAATTTAGATTTAGTAAATAATTTTGTCTAAAATATTATAGTCTGGCTAATGAAATATTACTCAAAGTTTTGGCGGGGAATTTAAAAAAATTGCGGCTGGTCACACTTGGTGTAATAGGTTTTGATACTAGAAAATATTTTTGATTTTCTATGCACCCGTAAGGTGCCTAAGGAGATGAGTTAAATTATGTTGACTCATAGTTAGCTCTTCTGTATACATAATACAGAAGACTGAAGAGTATAACTTGCCATTATGCTTAGCGTTTGTGGACTATGAGAAAGCCTTCGATTCGGTGGAAACATGGGCGGTGCTCGAGTCACTTCAGCGATGCCATATTGACTATCGGTACATTGAAGTGTTGAAGTGTTTGTATAGTAACGCCACCATGTCGGTCCGAGTTCAGGAGCAGAGCACAAAGGCCATTCCATTGAGAAAAGGCGTAAGACAGGGGGATGTTATATCCCCGAAACTGTTTACGGCCGTTATGGAAGACGCCTTCAAGCTCCTGGAATGGCAAGGACTTGGCATCAACATCAATGGCGAATACATCACTCACCTTCGGTTTGCCGACGACATCGTAGTCATGGCAAAGTCGATGGAGGAACTCAGCGTGATGCTCGATGACCTCAATCGAGTTTCTCAACGGGTGGGCTTAAAAATGAACATGGACAAGACGAAACTCATGTCAAATGCCAAGGTTGTGCCCATCCCAGTCTCTGTTGAAAACTCGGTACTCGAAGTTGTTGACTCATACATCTACCTAGGACAAGTGGTCCAATTAGGTAGGTCCAACTTCGAGAAAGAGGTCAACCGCCGAATCCAACTCGGCTGGGCAGCGTTCGGGAAACTACGCAATGTCTTTTCGTCCGACATACCTCAGTGCCTCAAGACGAAAGTCTTCAACCAATGTGTGTTACCAGTGATGACTTACGGCACCGAAACGTGGTCTTTCACTATCGGCCTCATCTCAAAGCTCAAAGTCGCTCAACGTGCAATGGAGAGGGCTATGCTCGGGGTGTCTCTACGTGATCGAATCAGAAATGAGGAAATCCGTAGACGAACTAAAGTGACCGATATAGCTCACCGGATTAGCAAGTTGAAGTGGCAATGGGCAGGCCACATAGCACGCAGAGCAGATGGCCGATGGGGCCGAAAAGTGCTCGAGTGGAGACCTCGGACCAGCAAGCGCAGCGTAGGACGTCCACCTACAAGATGGACAGATGACCTTATAAAGGTCGCCGGAAGGCGCTGGATGCAGGTCGCTTCCAACCGGTATATATGGAAGTCCAAAGGGGAGGCCTATGTTCAGCAGTGGACGTCCTATGGCTGAGATGATGATGATGATGATGATAGTTAGCTCACATAATTTCTACCACTATGTTATGTACAGTACAGTCAACGACAAACATAATACTTACACTTTCTAACCATATACTGAGTCGGCGGTCCCGGGTTCGAATCCCGGCCGGGGCAAATATTTGTGCAAATATTTGTTCTTGGGTTATGGATGTTATCTATATATGTATTTATATATTATGTATATCGTCGTCTAGTACCCATAGTACAAGCTTTGCTTAGTTTGGGACTAGGTCGATTTGTGTATGATTGTCCCTTAATTTTTATTTATTTATTTATTTTATATACAAGGCGAAAAATTTAATATAGTATAAATAAGACCTAGCTCGATAAAACCATAATATTTTTTTTTTTCTTGTGGCTTTCACTTCTTGCTCTCAGCAAGAGGTATTTCGCCAATGACGACGTTTGGACATATCACACGAGAGGAGATTGATCGGTAGACAATTTTGATTTTTGTGATGGGATATGTCATATGTAGGAGACCTAAAACAAATAAACATTTATGTTAAGGACAGCACAGACAACACAAGACATTTGTACAGTTATTAATAAAAAGAGCGGGAAGAGGATGACAGTAAGTAGGGCGTGCCAACATATAGGATAGGAGAATCAGAAATTGCGTTTTATAGTCTAATATTATGCTCTACTATATATTTAATAAGTATAGCAGTGAGAGGAGTGTCCATTGAAGCTAAAAGCGAAGAGAAAGTGACAGGCCGCGGAATATTATTGGGTAGCACATCGTACAAAGAGTATGAAAATTTGGTGCAGTTAAAGAAGATATGATCCAGGGTACCTTCATCAAGACCGCATTCACATAGTGAGTTATCCCGGACCCTAATTTTAGCCAAAAACACCGGAGTAAAAACATGGTTAATCCATCACCAAAAAAATTACATGAGTACTATGCCAAATTTCAACTTATTCGGAATGTTAGAACTAGATAGCTCATAAAGTAGGTATCAAAATTATTTATGGGGTCCTCCATAGCAAATTATTTAAATCATAGACAATTACCACAAAGAAATATCTGTCAACATTATTTGGCTAGCCAGACTCTATGCGTAGGTACTTTGAGGCATTTTGTACATATTTACGATCAATAAAGTTTAATCCAGTAATAAGTAAATTCTCTTTTTTGTTTTTTGTTTTAGGGATCTTAGTTTTAGATTTTATTAGTAGATTTGAATTGAATATTTATGAATGATTTAAAGTAAGTAAATCAATATAATACTTATTCACTTAATTAAGCTCAAAATTTACAAAAGAAAAATTCTACCAAATTGCGTAGGTTATGAAATTAATTAAGGCCTACAGCAATAGATAAAAACAATAACCTTTATTACATCAATCATCAGACTATGCCGGCTGGTGATAAGGGCAGCATTGTTAATTAATAGTAAACTAATTGCATTGGTATACGTACACTCCGAAAATTCATACTTTAGAATGAAATTACAACACACGGTAGAATAGTAACTTTCGTGAGACATATTTACACTCACTTAAGCAGTTTACATTCATGTGAAATTACCAGGAACGGCCCGACATGTTTCGAACTCGTAGGAGCTCTTCATCAGGAACTGCTACAGCGGCGCGGTAACTTCGTCATTGATTCATTGATGCTCCGCTTTAAAACACGGTAGAATGTCGATCTATATGTATCTATATGTATGTAGTATATTATAATTATGTATATGTGTAAGTTTAAGTATGTATATTATATTCTATTTAAATTTGTGTTTTTTTTTTTATAGTCTCCAACGTTATACTCGTAGACCCTGCACCAACTCAATGTTTCTGTTTAGCCCTATAGTTGACTGGTAGAGAATGCCTTGTGGCATTAAGTCCGCCATTTGTACTAGCTTGATCTGTGCAATAAAGTTTAAATAAATAAATGTCGTAGCCAGATCTTGAAATTGGCCACATCATAATGTGGGCAACCTTTTCATGAAATGATCAATTCTTGCTGGTCGCATCGCGCATCATGATGTGGTCTGGCCAGATGAATAAATAAATTAGCGTTTAATGATGAATGAATGAATGAACGTGGCCTCATCATGTTATGTTCAAACATTAGTGATCATATTTTATGTAAAATTATAGTTTTAACGTTGGAATTGTTTATGTTTTCCTGATCGAGTAAAGTGCCCTGATGTATGAAATTGAGACATTTGCCTGTAGTTTTTTTATAGATATGATAGGTACGCGGAATGCAGTTTTTAATAAATCTGAAATCGAAGCCATGGTTCCTAAGAACAAATTTCCCTATCTCTTATAGTTTTCGTTTTCTCCCTACTGACCCATTTGGATTGATCACCCGGTATATACCTAACAATGTGAATCTGCTGACTTCAAAGTGCAATTTGAATTCCCAAAATCGATCCGTAACTTTTTGACATTATCTAAAATAGGTCAAAATTTTATTTATTTCGCTGACTTGGATCGAGAATTTCCCAATAACTCTTTGAGCTCGCTATTCAAAAACGAAAAAAAATAGATCTCGGGATTTAATGAAGCTAAAGTTTGAGCCATCTTAGGAGGCTGGTGGACAAACAATGTAGGCGGTAGCAAGTCCTTTACGCGCGAGGTCAGAAAACGAATCCCTGGGCGCATCATTTTATTTTTCCTCTTCAATACTATTGTTGCTGTCCAGTTCCAATTTTTACACTTTACAAACATCTGCTTGAAAATGAATTTAAATTCTCTAAGCCGTATTTGTTATCAATATTACTATGTTAGGATTATTATTAACTGGCATGTGCTGAGTGTCATTTTTATTCCAAAATAATTAGCAAGAAAAATAATTTAAATCATTTCATCATCTAAATATATAAAAGAAGAAACTGACTGACTGACTGACATATCAACGCACAGCCCAAACCGCTGGTTCTAGAGAGTCCAAATTTGGCACGTAGGTTCCTTATAAGGTGTAGGGGTGCACTAAGAAAGGATTTTACAAAATTCACCCCCTAAAGGGGTGAAATGGGGGTCCAAAGTTTGTATGGGGAAACAAGATTAGTTAGACTATTTTATTGGAAACTTCACAGGAGTATTTCTAACAATAAATGAGTAAACACGTGTTTCAGGTTTTTTGAAAATTCAACCCCTAAAAGGGAGAAATGTGGTGACAAAGTCTGAAAATCAACATGGGTATTGTTTTTATGGTTTATCGGGTCGCTGATTTCGAAAACCACAACTATTTTAAAATCCAACGTGGCGGACGTGAATTATGATCTCCCCTGTTGGGGTGAAATGGGGTTGAAATGTCTAAATACTAAACCGCTGGTTCTAGAGAGTCCAAATTTGGCACGTAGGTTCCTTATAAGGTGTAGGGGTGCACTAAGAAAGGATTTTTCAAAATTCACCCCCTAAAGGGGTAAAATGGGGGTTCAAAGTTTGTATGGGGAAACAAGATTAGTTAGACTATTTTATTCGAAACTTCACAGGAGTATTTCTAACAATAAATGAGTAAACACGTGTTTCAGGTTTTTTGAAAATTCAACCCCTAAAAGGGAGAAATGTGGTGACAAAGTCTGAAAATCAACATGGGTATTGTTTTTATGGTTTATCGGGTCGCTGATTTCGAAAACCGCAACGATTTTAAAATCCAACGTGGCGAACGTGAATTATCATCTCCCCTGTTGGGGTGAAATTGGGTTCAAATGTCTAAATACTAAACCGCTGGTTCTAGAGTGTCCAAATTTGGCACGTAGGTTCCTTATAAGGTGTAGGGGTGCACAAGAAAGGATTTTTCAAAATTCACCCCCTAAGGGGGTGAAATGGGGATTCAAAGTTTGTATGGGGAAACAAGATTAGATAACTTGGTAGGTACCCTGTATCCCGGAAGAGGGAAGAGGGATGAGGGAAGAGTTGGTTTCTATGGATTATCGGGCCGCTGATTACTAAAAAAAGAATGATTTTAAAATTCAACGTGGCGGACGTGTAATACCATCTCTCATATTAAGGCGCGATGGGGTAGAAATGTCTAAATAATGTCTAAAAATATGGGTGTCGTTTTTAAACGCACAGCCCAAAACCGCTGATTCTAAAGAGTCCAAATTTGGAACGTAGGTTCCTTATAAGGTCTAGGGGTGCACTAATAAACGATTTTCTAAAGGGGGTGAAATAGAGAGATCCAAAGTTTGTATGGGGAAACAAGATTAGACTATTTATATTCGAAACTTCACAGGAGTATTTCTAACAATAAATTAGTAAACCTACAAGTCCTCTTTATTGCACACCTCATAAAATATACAGGAGAAATACAATGCAAGACATTACAATTAGAGGTAAATAACAGGCGGTCTTATCGCTAAAGAGCGTTCTCTTCCAGACAACCTTTGGGTAGTGGAGAACTTGAAATAATAAGATTTTGTTATTAGGCGGTGCAAAAATCGGATAATAATAATAATATATACATAAAAATCAAATAAAAACATAAATATAATAAAAAATAAATACATACATACATTCAGCCAACAGATAATAGGACCATTTGAATAAAATACGAATTATGAAAGGGATAGATAGTGTTCTTTCAGTTGAGCTTTGAAAGAAACAAGAGATTAGCGCGTCTTAAGCTAACAGGCAAGGAGTTCCATAAGCAGACAGCTTTAAAAGGGAACGAATTATTATAAAATTTTGAGACGGAAGAAGGTACGGCAAGGAGCAAATTTTGGGCAGATCGAGCAGAAGTGAGATAAGTGAAACGCTCTTTGAGATAGCGGGGAGTTGCAGGATGAAAAAGTATACTATAAAGAAGAGCAAGAATATGAGAGTTACGACTTAAACTTAAACCTAATAGATGTTTAAATTTCTATTTGGTGCCATCTCGATTGTCGTCAAGGCCAGTGCGGGCGGCGCGGCGGGACTGGAGGAGTAGTCATCGGGAAACTTCCTGCAGCCGTAATAAATGCATTCAAGCTTTTCAACAATAAAATGGCTAGACGGATATGCATGAGGGATAAGCAGATAATACCCTAACTTTAACAAATAGCCAAATTTTTAACCTGAAAAAAGAGCATCGTTCCCGTAGGATAATGTATATTGTATATGTATAGGAACGCGGGCGAAGCCGCGGGTTAAGGCTAGTTTGTAATATTTTTAATGGCAATTTATTAATTATTGTGTCAAAATAATCAAATAAAGAATTCGAAACAATCAATAACCAGACAATCAAGTTAAATATTGAACCGAAAACGAGCCCTTTCCGCTTACGTGTTTCAAAGTTATTATAGCTAGGGCCCATATTGGCTCACATTAAATTCTTATTCATAATAGTCATTAGTCATAATTTTCGTGATCATAATCTCTACTTTTCTCTGAAACAAATAGGATTGTTATAATACAAACCTAATCTAAGCTAATGGGTTTTACTCTATTAAACTCTTGTAAAGTTAATAATTTCAGAGTTATGGCTAACGATTTTATGACAACCAATACGTTATGACAATCAATCGTTGTGTGAAAAAATGCGCACCCTATTACCTATATTTAACTACACCTATCCTAATGGCTATTGAGGGTACTAGGGTTGCACCAAGGGCGGCAGAGTGCACCTTTTGTCAACGAAACAATAAAGTTAAAGGGTGTGGAGGTGGATGATGAGTTGAATGGAAGACAAGTGATTTGTTTTTTTTATTAAGAATACTTGAAGCTTAAATGTTCATGTAAAAAGAGAATTTTAAAATTCTCAATGTATTTCTATTGTAATTACATTGAAGTAAGTATCCGATAGGCAAATAAGTTTGATCTCTAATCATTTCTGCTTATGTAGAAGATAGCTTCTAAACATTCTTCGTTAACCTATAACTACATCTACTATCAGTAGGGGTACTGGCCTATTAGGGTTGCACTTAGCCGGGAAAGTGCAGCTTTAGTAGCAACCATGGATATAAAGGGATGACAAAGATTGATAACAGGCGGTTACGGTAAGGAAACTTACGAACCCTTAATTCTTTTTAATGTAAAAAAAAAACTAGTTAAACATGAAATAATTTAATATTTTTTTCGATTTCCACGGCTGTCAAATATGTAAATATCACAATTTAAACGGATGACATCGCGGGTATTTAATATTATTTAACACGAAAGAAGAATATTATATGACCCTTCTTGACGTCTTGGTACATTTATCATTGTTAAAAGCTTTGTTTATGACTTTAGACTTTCTTTTTAAGACTTTACTCTTTGACAACGGTAACCATAATAGTAACCGAAACGTCGTTTAATTATTTTAAAAAATCCTTTAATCATTGAATAATTTTAGCCTCATTTAAATGTCTTTTTTAGAAATTATCTTCAATAATTAGAAGTAACTATCCAATAGATTTAGACAGATAATAACTAGAATCTCGAATAATTGTTAGCTATTCTATGTCTACTTATAGTTAGTTAACCATGTACATCTACTATCAAAAGGGGTAATGGGCTACGAGAGTTGCACTAAGGGAAGGGTGTCAAAGTATACCTTTTCATGCATCAATGCATATGAAGGGCAGGGATAGACCCAAAGGTGGGAAATGAGATGAAATTGTCTTGCTTACTTTTACCGACCATTTTGAGAAGATTCGTATGAATTCATATTTGAGTTGCCTGCCAATTTTGTATATATATACTGTATTTCCTGCATTTTATTTTTATGAATTAAACCTTTAGATGTAGATCAAATATTCAGGTTTGCACCTGAATAATAAGATACGATATTTGGTATTCGGCTCATAAAAGTTGTATATTTTTAGGTAGGTCAATTTAAACGGATTATATTGCGTATATAATTTCAGCCTTAAAGTCTCTTGAGTTGTCAAAGATTGACTGAGAAAAACACAATTTTAAATCAAATAATTAACTGGGAGACATCGGTTTTAGTTATTAACAAAAGTTAATAAAATTTAGGTTACTTACCTAATTTGATTTATGTTATTTTTTTACTTGTTGTTTGTTACAAAAAAATTATACGTTCAATGAAGAAAATATATGGTTTTAGTTGGTTTCTAAAACAGGGTAATTTTAAAGTTTACTAAGAAAATTTAAGGAGTGGAAGAATTATTTCGGTTCTTAAATTGTCTTTGTCATTACTTAACAGTGTGGTTGTGTAGCATGTGAAAAATATATTTACTGATTTTATTCGTTATATTATGTGAAATTTACTTGGCAGTTGTTTTTTTTTTTTTAGGTAAGTACCTACTTAAAAGTTTTTTTAAATTTAAATCTTTTACTTTGATTAAGACAAAAAAAATCACAAAGATTAGAATTTTGAAAACGACTTAAAAATCAAAACAAATAGCTACAAAATGTAGTTAACTTCTAGAAATAGGCTTTTTAGTATGTACTTTTTTTTGATAGATAATTAGCTCACTGGAAAATAAGAGGTTTTAAAGTGTATCATTTAAAACATATTACTTGATTGATATTTATTAAGAATTATGTTTTTTTTTGGCGGGTTTTTTTATGTTACTTTGAAGAACCCTTGTCGGTGGCTTCCGTGCGCCAAACAAAAGTGAACCCTCCATTTAAGCAGCATAACGTTTTAGTTGGGTTTAATATGTAGTAATAAACCGAATGCTTTGATAGTGTTTATTCATAAGTACATTGTTTGATTCATGTTTACGGAAAACAATTTTTATAATCGACCTAATTTTCATAATGATAGGTAATTTAATGAATTTACGAAAAATTAAACAGTTTTATATCTTATTGATATTTTCCTCTAAACTTACATAATTATAATTAAAAGTTTGAACTTACATATTCGACATAAATCGACTTTATTACGAAGTGAAACTTTTTTTAACCTGAACAAAGGTTTTTATTTTAATTTTTATAAGTAACATAACAATTCTCCACATGTTCGAAAAATTAATATTTCATCTACGTTTATCGATTAGCTCATAATTGTGAAAACAATTAACTAGTAATTAAAAACAGTTATAGCATAAATTATTATTCAACTTTTCGAGGTATGTAGTTACCTTTATTGATTCAATCCAAAGTGTTAATACGTTCACCAATAAACAACTACTTAAATAGTTCTCAATACACTACATAAAAAAAAAATTCATAAAAGGCTCACGAACTCACAAAAAGCACGTGCATGATCGAAACGCCCGAAACCCATCGCGTCAAAAGAAAATTGATACGCAAATTAAAAAAAGTTCGACAAAAAAGTTTTCCCGCGTGCAAAAAGTAAAAAAAATACCTACAGAAAAATGCAACACAAGTAACTGAACCAATCAGCTGTTTGTTGCCCTCGTCGCCCCGCCCAGCGGCTACTTTCCTCTTTCGCACCTCAAAAATATAATAAACCATTTCACGACACTTAATACATATTTTCGTCATACATTATTTCGCGGAATTATACGGATACACCCCTCATTACAAAATCCATTTTCCCAGAATCATTCCACCAATCAAAACGGCGATTCGATTTTCGAAATTCGATTTTCGAACGAATTGTTTTTTTTATGAGTGGCAGTTTAAATACGGATGTTTTATAATCACACTCGTTCTACTGAAAGTAATTAATATTTTTTTTCAGAAAGTAAAAAAATAAACTGAAGACTGAAAAGTTTCGAAAGTTTTTCTACGTAAGTAAAAAAAGTTTAGCATAACGAAAACTTAAAACGAGCTTAAAGTTTTGTATGCAAAACACTTACAATATTATCCAGAGAGGGTTTGCAGTTAAGGCGGGAGGCTCTGTTTTCGTAGCAGTCGGCGTTAATTGCCCGGCGGTCGCTGATACATCACTTTATAGCGTCTCGACGGCCAGTACCACCGACAATTACTTCACTGCAATCTGCTTCCAACTGCCGAACAACTCAATCCATGCACTGCGTCGCCACAATAAAAAACTCAGTCAGTTTCAAAAAGTTTGAATTTGGAATACAGAAGACGCGCGAAATGTTTTTTTTTAACTGCGGCTGTCAAACGCTCGAACGCAAACACGGCCGTCCACGTCAGTCCGCTGACGTTCACTACTCGCGAGTCGGCGTAAGTCGAGGAGAAGAAGGCAGCGGTCTCGACTCGACGGCCCGCCTTTTGTATGTCTCGCTCTCGCGCGCCATGCCCGCCCGCACAGTTTTTACGGTTTAACCAACTCAATTCAATTCAACTCAACTCAATTGTCGTAGCGCAAATGCCTTTGCACTGGACGCTAGAGTGAGACATACAGACCTTCTATTCGGGGCAACTTTTTAATAATGCTAATCAATTGTTTCCGTGAAGCCGGCGCTGTACTGTCTTCGTTTGGATAAGGTCCGTTCAAATGTTGACGTTCGATGCGTTTTCATCAAGAATATGCGACCGGGAAAGCGGAATAGAGCCTTAATCTTGGTTAAAGACGCAGCTCTGGGCACGGTTGCGTACATCTCGCTCGTGCCACTATCGTCCGGCGGGGATTCCGTGCGTGTGCGAGCGAGAAATCCGCGCGCCGATAGGCGTTACCGTTTCTATCGGCTCGCTTTTGGGTGTGTAAAGTTTTAGACCGAAACATGTAAAAATGCATCTTGAAAAAAAGTTATGTATTAAAAAAAAGAAGCTTAGTGCGCGGTGGGGGGACATTACTGGGAGGCAGGAAGGCTTTTTTTCGCGGCTGTATTTTCGGGGGTGCACAATGCATTACGCGACGCATCGCCTTACGTCGGCCGAATCAAACGGAATCGACTATTGGTGCACTTAAACCGTTTTATGACAGTTTTGTAAGCGTCATTGAATCCAAATAAATGGAGATATATTAAGACAACTGTGCGTATGAACTTGAGATAAACTTTTAACTACATTTTATTTTCTGTATTTTATACTGCGTGTGTAGAAAAAAACGCATAACACGCTCGTCTTTAATTTAACTTTTCACAGTTAAAAAATCCTTTCGGAAAAGAAAACGATCTTAAAACGCTGTTATGTAACTTTTAGAAACTTTTATTTATGTTTTGTTTTTTTTTTTTTTTTTAGAAACTGATTGTAATTCACTTCACTTTCACGTCACTTTTAAAACCTTTAAAAAGTTGATTGTAGAAGTTTGTTAATACTTTGCAATTTCCTTTCATGGACTTGGAACTAAACAGACTGGCTTATAGCGAATTGGGATATACTATTTTTTGTGACCTAAATAAGTCAAGTTTAATATGAAGTTGATAGGAAAATACTCTCATGAGTTACCACAAAATTCACTAACTAAATTCCCATTATCCTGCTTTAAAAAAAGGTGTAAAAATAAGCGAATTTTACATCCCATACTTAATGCTCAAAAGAAAAAAGAACATAAAATATGCAAAATCCATGGCCCCACCTGAATTATGCACATTTCCCAAATTTGGCATTTTCATGTGCAATCTTTTAAATAACAGTGAAAGGGGACATTACAATATTGAGTAAAAACTACGTGGCTCATTGTCAGTTCAAAAAACAAAATTTGTCCCTTTGGTGGTCAAAAGTTAAGAGCTTGTATGAATCTAGGTTATGTTGGTATTACACCGGATTATAGAAGAGGGAACGTTCTTTATTCTCACGGGCATTTAATAAAAAAATTAGGACCTGGAATCCTTAATTTTGCAAATGTCCACCGGAAAGACGCGCACCTAAATCTGACAATGACCCACGTACCTTATTACATATCCAAATTTGATATTATTTTTTTTAGGTATGATAAATATGGTAGGTATTTAAGGAATTTAAAATCGGCTTCAAAAAATATTTAAAATTTTAAATTTTTTAATCTCGTCAAAATTTATTGTAGTTTGTACTTATATTAAGGCGAAAGTTTGTGTGTGTGAGTTTATGACTGTGTACGTTTGTTACTTCTTCACGCTCAAACGGCTAGCCCAATTTTCATAAATATTGGTATAAGGTAGCTGACACTGCATTAGCACATAGGCTACTTTTTATCCCGAAAAAATGTAGTGTTCCCGTGGGAGGTGTGGGTAACAACGCGCGGTGCAGCTAGTGCTTTTCTAATCCTATCTGCCATTTGCAGCTTTTATAGTTTGGCAAATTGTATACTATGTTCACGCTCACTAGCTTAAATTATTATCTATAATTGATTGTGTATGTAATGCTTAATTGGCAAGAAAGTAGATTGTTGTTTTTATTTCATTTGAGAAATAAAGACATTAATACCATCAACACACATCAATTTAGGTACTTTAAATACGCTGCCAAACTTGCTCCAAAAGTTTTAAAGCAAACTTTAACCCAGTAATACTATCAGAATATTACAAACATGTAACATGGTTACCATCGCTTTTTAGATCACCGGCCATTTCCCAATAACCTGGCGAGAGATCGGCCCTAAGCTAATTACTGGCGCTGATGAGATTCATAAAGGCATCGCGAGCCCACAGAAGCGTCGTCAAGGAAACAGTGCAAGTTTAAACATGTCACACGTCCCTGCGGGCTTAGACAGGACACGTGTCTATAGCAAGGAAGCACCATACTTGAGGACTGAAAATTGTATGATATTTCAGTACAATTTTTTTAATTTTCATTACGGACTGACTTGTCACAATAAGGTCCAGCGGACATAATATGATGGTTGCGTCTATAATTTGATAAATAAATGTTCAGGCATTATCCTCATTCTCTCACTCACATGCCTGTCAGTAAATGATAGCTGCTTTGTCATTGATCTATCGTACGACAAATATGACCAGCATATAGATCCACAGGAGTCCAGGAAAAATCTAGAAAACTGATATTTTGAATATAACTATATTTTAATATTATATGTTAGGCCCCCAGATTAAATAAATACATTTTTAAACAAGCTAAACAAACATGTAACATGGTTACCGTCGCTTTGAGATGACCGGCGATTTCCCAGTAACCTGGCGAGCGATCGGCCCTAAGCTAATTATTAGCGCTGATGAGATTCATAAAGGCATCGCGACGCACAGAAGCGTCGTCAAGGAAACAGTGCAAGTTTAAACATGTTACACGTCCCTGCGGGCTTGGACAGGACACGTGTCTATGGCGGGATGCACAACATTACGGAAACCTAAGATTTAAAGATTTGAGAGTGCATATTTTTAAATCGTTCTATATGAAAATCACTACATAATATGAAACACTATAATTCTATCTTTTGATCTTCACAAAAATTGCCCATGTACTGTATTTTATTGGTTATTTGAGTAAAATGCAATGTGATTGGTCGGGGAACATGGCGATGCAACATACGAGTCGAACAATCCGCACGAAAGCGGAAATTGAAGCAATGTAGCCATTATGACGTAGCTATTGTATTTGTACTCTCTCAACATCACTCGCTCGTCTAAATAATTTTGTATCGCAATGGGTCACTTTAGCCCCTTTTCAAACTGTCTTTTAAATACGCGTCTAAAAATTTGTTAATAAAGTTATATAAGAGAATCACTTTATATCTAAACCTAAACACCGTGATGTTCAAATTATACAGGGTGATTCCGGGGTCATGGAGCAGGAGTGAACGGGGTACTGGGGAGGGTCACACTGAGCAACTTACACTATGGGGACAACCACGAAAAGTCGAAAAAAAAATCTCCTAATTAAGAGTATCAAATAACACCGGACTCATTTAGTCTTTTGGGAGCGCCATTTTTTCCCGTAGCCATCCCCGATGCCTTTGAAGAACGTAGGCAGCTTCTGTCGACTGCTAGGGATAGGCTGGGAGACCTGCCGGCCCACGTAGCACTGGTCCTTTTGCGGGTTTGCTTCGCGGTCCCGAAGATTACTTACTTTCTGCGCACCGTACCTGCTTGGCTCTGCCCCGAGGACATTGACTCCTTTGATTCTATCTTAAAGGAGTCAATGGAGATCATACTCAATGTGTCTCTCGACGCGAGTCAGTGGCAGCAGGCTTCTCTCCCTATCCGTAACTATGAATAGGTACTCATCCATATTTTGAAATTCCAATAAAAACTAAGATACGCGTAGATCAATCGTTGTATGAAAACTTTTTCGAAACGTATCACGGGAACCTCAAATCGCGGTGAAAACATATGCTAAGGCAATATTTAAGATAAAGTCTGAGGATCGATTCTTTTTCAAAGTTTGTATGGCATTTTATACAAAAACAAAACGTTACATTAATTCCAAGAATAAACCTTAATCTATGTTGGTCAAATCGAACCTAAGAAATAGAGGCAATTGAAGACATGTACGGCTGCACATTTTAGATAAAACTCTTCGTCGTCGCTTTTTGGTTTTTCTGAAACTCCTTTCGCTTTTATAGAGATAAGCCACTTTTATAGTACAAAATTGGGATTATTGGGATTTTCTGAAGCCCCTTTCGAGTCGAATATCGCTCGACATGGGCACTGAGTACATGCTCGGTTGTCCGCCGTCGCGACTAATCAGCTCTCCTTATGATGAATCGAGTACCGATTCGAAACATGCCGAGCGATATTCGAATTCTACGACGTGAGGAAACCCGTTTATGTATTTTAATTTGTCTGAGACTCACGGTAGTTTTCAATGTATTATAGCAACTTTTATAGGATAAGGCATTCAATTACATCCAAGCCTCCATTTGGTCTAACCCAAAAATCCCGACCTAGATACAAATCAGAGCTAAAGAGCTGGAACATTCTGGAACACGGTGCTGTCCGAGAATACACCGGAACAGACGTCGATTCGTAACAAGTTGTAAATAGGTAAATGACGTCGTGCGGAATCGTCCAATCAAATGAGTTGAAATCTGTATCTCAGCTCCGCTTCACCTCTTTGATTGGTTGATTCCGCACGTCTCTGTTCCTCCACTTCAGAGGAGACGTACCCTAAAGGCCCCCATACATGAGAAGGCAAAACTGATCAGGCCGATGTGATTGAATCGTTTCAGTCCATCCGGCCGCTGTAAAGCGTGGTGACCTTAAGGCCGTTTCATTCATACACGGTACGGATTTAAGTCCGATCAGATGGAACTAAAGGTAAACCTGGTCATGTATGTTAAAGGTCGCAGGAAAGGAGTGGATGCGCGCGGCCTGGAGTCGCAGCGAATGGAAAATGCACCAGGAGGCATTAATCCAGCAGTGGATCGATACGGGCTGATGATGATGATGATTTCGCATTTATAGCACCAGGATGTTTTTAAAAACTGTCAATAGTCCGGTGAGACTGATAAACGGAGTCAAACAGCAGTAGAAAAAGTCAAACGATATGTTGACCTCAATCGGAAAGCAGGAAATAGGTCAAATTTATCTTGGATTTTTCTGAAACCCTTTCGCTTTTTACCGTATAACTACTTTTATACTACAAGGCACTAGATTATAGCCAAGCCTCAAGACTCACATTTAGTCTAACCCAAAAATCCCGACCTAGACACAAATCAGAGCTAAAGAGCTGGAACATTCTGGAACACGGTGCTGTCCGAGAATACACCGGAACAGACGTCGATCAGTAACAAGTTGTAAATAGCTAAATGACGTCACAAGTCACAACTTTAAATCCGGCCAACTTGAAGCGGCCAAAAGTTGCCTTTTCCGTTAATATTTAACATGGGCGCCGATTACGTGTTTCTATTGGACGACTAAGAGCTCGCGCAGACAGAGAGCGGTCAGAGTTCAGTTTGAGTTACGCGTTCTAGTGACCGTTGACCGCTCAACAGTTCCGACGCACACAAGTGGCGTTCAAGTTCTTGCGTTCTAGTTTCGTTTGTGTCTTTCTACATGCAACATGTCACTAGAAAATTTATCTTCCGATGAAGAATTATTGCTCTTGTGGAGTTTTGTAGCTTCTAAGAAGTGATTTCTCTTGCTCTCTCCAAATCGCATTGTTGTGGCAACTTGAAGCCAAGCTTCTGCTTTTTGTCACGGTTTTATAGTCTACATCACTTAAATCGTATAATAAACTCCTTTCCCTAATTCAATTAACTTTTCCGTATTTGCAACCTCAGACATTGCGGCGTTCTCGCGTTCTCTGTCTCGGCGGGAAAAGAACTGTTAGAATACGACGATCGGCTTTGACCGCCGCGGTCTAACTGCCCGCTGTCTTATAGACTCAGTACATTCTTAAGAACGCAGAACTCCGAACTCAGAACTCCCGACCGCTGTCTGTCTGCGCGAGCTCTAAGCGATAAAATTTTATAATGATTTAAGAAACAGGTGTCCTCCAAAAAGTGATTAGAGTCGGACCAAAATAGTCAATAACTGTTCCAAGCAAATAAACTGTCAAACACATAAAAACCAAGTATGGCAATATTAACCAAAGAGTAACCAGCAATCTTAGTGATTGTATATTTTTCATTTAAATTTACCAATACAAACTTTTATCTTGTTTTAATCCCCTTAGAGCCCTTAGACGCACGGTTGAGATCGGAATGTGCTCTGTCCACCACCCAGTACGGCTTTGTACCTGGCTTATCCACGATTGATCCGATGTTTGCCATAAACACGGTTGCACAGGAATATGGAGCAAAGAAAAAACCCCTGTACGTCGGGTTCCTTGACATGGAAAAGGCCTTTGATCGGGTGCCTCGTCCAACTATCTGGTGGAGTCTTCGCAAGAAAAATATCCCAGAAAGGTATATCAAAATTGTAGCCGACATGTACAAGGACGCAAAATCATACATTCGTACAACAGTAGGACAAACAGACCCTATAGCAGTTACCGAAGGGATGCGTCAAGGTTCTGTGCTCAGCCCTTATCTTTTTTGCTTGGTGATGGACGCCCTTACTGAGAACGCTCAAAGCCTTGCACCGTGGACTTTTATCTACGCAGACGACGTGGCTATCTGTACCGACACCAGATATGAGTTAGAACAGGCATTAAGGGAGTGGAAACAACTGTTACAAGCAGGAGGGCTTGTGTTGAGTGTGGCCAAAACTCAGTTCATGGTGTGTAACAAAACGGACTCAGGTGAAGATCCGCTTCTAATTGACGGTCAGGAAGTCAAGAAGTGTGACGAATATAAATACCTGGGTTCGATGTTACACTCCAACGGTGGAGTAGAAGCCAATATTCAGCACCGAATCGCAGCCGCCTGGCAAAAATGGCGGGAAGTAACTGGAGTAACCTGTGACCCAAAAATGCCTGTCAAACAAAAGGGCCTTGTCTATAAGACCATAATCAGGCCAGTACTGGTGTACGGAAGTGAGACGTGGACGGTGACCCAGCGACATGTGCATAACATACAGGTAGCCGAGATGAAGATGTTGCGGTAGATGTGCGGAGTTACCAGGCTCGATAAAATCCGTAACGAGTACGTGCGCGGCAGTCTTGGTATCCGTGACATTGCCGACAAGCTACAGGAAAGTAGGCTCCGTTGGTATGGCCATGTGCAAAGAAGGCCTGCAGACTATATCGGCCAAAAGGCTTTGAATTTGTCCATCCCAGGGTCCAGAACCAGAGGTAGCCCGAAGAGGCGATGGACAGGTCTCATAAAGCTGGACCTCAGTTCTTGCGACGTATCGGCTAATGATGCGTTGGACAGGGAGAAGTGGAAGAAGAAGACGAAGAAAGCAGACCCCACAACCAGATGGGAATAATAATTGCTCAGGAGAGAGAGAGAGAGAGCCCTTAGAGTAAGAATGTCAATAAACGCTGAAGTTTCAAGTGACTGTTTTGAATTACAGTATGTAAACTCGCAACGCAAAAGTCCTCCAAAATATATTATTTTATAAATCTATTGTAAATATTTTTGTTCAATACTGATCAAAGCATAACTTAACAAGATGCCATTTTATTTATATTAAATTTGCTAGAATCTAATACTAGTTTAAAGATTACGAATAATATATAAGTATCAAGACTAATTAGTGCCCTATCTTCAGTGTTGTCATACAGATAAAAAATTGCAGGGGAAAAGGTATTTTAACTAGACTACAAAACCGTGTCGACAATATTTTGTATGAAATCGACAGGTAGCGCCATGAAATTGCAACGCCAATCATTCAATCCTTTAAAGAGAATTATAATTGCCAGTAACCAGTTTGTATTTTTTTAGAGTAAATGAATTATAATTTGTTATGACTACAACTAAAAAGTGTTTACACTGAATTTTTTAACCCTGAAACTTAATTATTTCTTTGATGTTTTTTCTTGGCCTATTACACCTAGTTTTTTTATATGAATAAATAATAATATACTTAATATCAACTTTTCGGGCGGAACAACTCGAGAGAACTGTAAAGGAATTTCATACAAAATTGAAGGCCTAGGCCGGGAAGTATTTTTTTGAACATGGCATCTGTGTTCATGAACAGGCTAAATAGCTTTTTTGAGTCGTGTATTTTTTTTATTTCATTGCATATGTTTGTGAAAAGATCTCTACATGCCTTAGCTGTGAAAGGGGCTAGCCGGCTTCGTATCACTATCCTATCGTATGTCTATACCTAGGTATATACTCATCCGGCAAACTCTTCCTTCCCGGCGTCTACAGTAATGTAGGTACTATTATTCTGTAAGTAGGCGACAAGGGAACTTACTCGCCTAAGTCTACCGGCATTTCAATTATTTCACAAGAGGAGACCTCCGTTGAGTAGAAATGCCGAAAGAAATTGAACAATCAGTAATTTTGATATGAACATAATGATTTATTTTATTTATTTATTATTCAAATAAGTTACACGGCATTACAGTAACAAAACCAAGGCACTGTGAACTACAAAAATACTTACAAACAAGACTTAAAACTAGTTAGATTTAGGCGACATAACGGCGTGGGTCCGTTGCATCGTCTGATCTGGTGTAGAATTCGGCAGATTGCCCCGGAACTGCCGAAACACAATACCCTTTGCCCTTCGGCCAGAAGTCTGCACTTGCGATGGTGTCCTGCAGCGGCCGCGGCACGCGCACCACAAACGACCTGAAGAGCACGTAGTAGCGGATTATATGAAAATAAATATTAATTCATATAAACATGAAGTCTAAAGTCTTTCAAGGAGACAACATCTCAAAATAGAACTCGTAACCCTAATTCACAAACAAGACAGGAGTAATGCCCGTACCAATATTCAAAAATTTACAATTCAAATGTTTATTCTGAGAATAGGCCACACGGGCACTGTCGTCACATACTACGTCATCACTTCTCTAAGGGTGCCTGTCCACTGGAGCTTAGTAATGTAATAGGACTATTCTCATTCCCCTGATTTAAAAGCACTTCTTTGGGGCATCACAACCGCAGCCTAATTGGTTAATTGTCGCTCCGCTTCATTAATAGGGAATGCAACGGTTAAGATTTGTATAAAAATAACAGGGTTTCGGTAAATAACCGGTTTTTTCATACTAAAAATAACCAATTGCTTTCCCTAGTAAACAGCCAGCTAAAAGACTTGCGACTCAGGCAGGCTGAATATCAATAATGGTTTTTTATTATGCAGGGCTTGATGTCTTTTTTAGGCATCCTAAGCTACATTAAATAATAAATAATACCATAACGATTTACAACATTTATTTTCATGTTAGGTTTCACCTTATTCGATCATTTATTGTCACTGAAGCCAAAATAAAAGTTGGGTTCAGTGACATACAAAACTTACAAATCTACAGATAATACTAAATAATTGCAATTAATAACAAAGTTGTAATAAATCCAATATGAATTCTGAAACAAGAATTTGTCTATTAAGAAACTTGACAGAGCTCTCAAAGAAATATCCATGGGTCGCTCTCAGTTTCCTGTCGCATATTTAACCAAAATTAAGACAAATAATAATCATAATAAATAAAATTTGAATAACTTGAGATTGTCGCAAGTAAATTATATATATTTTTTAAATCTATACTCTTCGAACTATTTCGTCGAATGTTTCATAATCGTCGAATTTCCTATTCGCCGATTTTTTCCTCTGAAGTCATACATTTTTGATATTTCCTGAAAATATCATCCTACTAAGGTTTAGGTTGAGACAGGTTTGTTTTAAGTATAAAAATCAAATAGTTTCAGTTTCAGAGAAAAATGCTTTCTACGAATTGACACTCCGGCGAAATGAAACAGTAAAAGGCGAAACCTCCGCGGGCCATTTGTCCTAAAAACGCGACAGGAGACTGATAGCGGTAGAAACGCTCGCAGAAGTGCTCCTATAGATTTATCGCTATCAAAACACGTAATAAGGCTCATATATACCGCCGTGTATCCGTCTGGCGCGGATGAAATCACTACTGAAGGTAATAGATTGCCATTTCGTTCGCTATTGTTAGACGAGACTTTAAGAAGGCTATTGGGAGTATTTGGGTTGTGTTTTGGGAATTTGGGAATTAATATTCAGTTTCTACGCGTAAACAAAAATTATACGTATTTATATATGACGTCAAAACAGACGCATTTTTAAGATTAGCAAAACGTTAGTATAGAGGATGGAAAAAAATTAGGACCTGGAAGAAAACTGCCTCAAATCCTCAAGATGACTCATTTTACCCAAAGAATACATTATTTTAATTTTCCGAAAGAAGTGCCAGTTCCTCAATTTTACAGGAGAGATGATTTTGTGTCAAAATGATCCAGTTGTGACTTTGAGGATAGATTAAAATAAAATTGATCGCATATGAATAACGAAAGCAAATGTTCCATCCATACTAATATTATCAATGCGAAAGTGTGTCTGTCTGTCTGTCTGTCTGTTACCTCTTCACGCTTAAACCGCTGAACCGACTTAGATGAAATTTGGTAAGGAGATAGTTTGAGACCCGGGAAAGGACATAGGATACTTTTCATCCCGAAAATATTTAGTGTTCCCATGGGATGAGCGGGTAACACCGCGGGGCACAGCTAGTTATTCCTAAATTTGTTGTGGGTGAATATCAAAACAGCATTTTTTACGTGTCCAAGCTGAGAATCCCAGTGTAAAATGCATATTTTTTTCTAAAAATTTTATGGTCAATTATTGGAATAACAAAATAGTTGGCTACAAGTTTAGATTGCAGTAAACATATATATTTATTAAAATAAAAAATAAAAAGTAAATTATTTAAGAACAAGGTGGCTTGTCCTCAACGTACTTCTTATGAAACAAGCGCTCAGCATGGCTATGTTTTAAGCTTGTATATAAATAAGGCATCAAATTAACAATTTATGAAGTCATAGCCTGTTAATGTTGGTATAATTTCATCATTTTACCTATTTAAATACACAATGAGGGTGAATATCAACATTGCAAATTTTTTTAAGTTTTGGTGGCACATTTTTTTTTTTAGTTTTTAAGAAGAAATTAATTTGTAATACTAAATATCTATTCACAATATTACATATTTTCATATTTCTCCAAGAATTTTAACAATAATTAATGAAATATGAGCACCCAAATGTTTGGGTTGCCACCAAAACTGAAATTTGCCCACCTAATCTTAAATATACGCTACCAAAACTTAATCTTGCCCACCAAGAACTGAAACCTCCTTACTATTTGTATGAAAAATGATATATAGCCACCTAAACTGAAAATTTACGAAAAAAAATTGTTACAATTTCATGATTTATTTTAAGATTTTAATTATAGAATAAATTGGACTACATACCAAAACACTGTATACTTACGACACGAACAACAAAGAACAAGCGCACAATTCGAGCCACCAAAACTAACAAATCGTTGAACAAAATGCCACCAAAGAGGTTACGTACGTTATGGCGGGAAACACACCGTCTCAGTCGCACTTCCACTCCGCGCAAGCGCTAGCGCACGACTGACCTAAGTGGGGTAAACCAACGCGACAACTCCTACGCCATTTAATAACCAGCAACGACATTTTGAAATTTCGCCACCCGAACTTACAATTTTGCCTGGACAAACTTTGATCCAGAGTCATGTGTATTTAAATAGGTAAAATGATGAAATTATACCAACATTAACAGGGTATGACTTCATAAATTGTTAATTTGATGCCTTATTTATATACAAGCTTAAAACATAGCCATGCTGAGCGCTTGTTTCATAAGAAGTACGTTGAGGACAAGCCACCTTGTTCTTAAATAATTTACTTTTTATTTTTTATTTTAATAAATATATATGTTTACTGCAATCTAAACTTGTAGCCAACTATTTTGTTATTCCAATAATTAACCATAAAATTTTTAGAAAAAAATATGCATTTTTATTTATTTATTTTATTTATTTATTTTAGGAGAACCAACAGCTAATACACTAAATATATAAACTTAAATAGAAATACAGAGCCAATTACAGGAACTCACAAATAGTTGCTGTACATAAAACATAAACTTAAGTAAACAGCGCACATCGATGTACCGACGCGCTTTACACTGGGATTCTCAGCTTGGACACGTAAAAAATGCTGTTTTGATATTCACCCATGACTCTGGATCAAAGTTTGTCCAGGCAAAATTGTAAGTTCGGGTGGCGAAATTTCAAAATGTCGTTGCTGGTTATTAAATGGCGTAGGAGTTGTCGCGTTGGTTTACCCCACTTAGGTCAGTCGTGCGCTAGCGCTTGCGCGGAGTGGAAGTGCGACTGAGACGGTGTGTTTCCCGCCATAACGTACGTAACCTCTTTGGTGGCATTTTGTTCAACGATTTGTTAGTTTTGGTGGCTCGAATTGTGCGCTTGTTCTTTGTTGTTCGTGTCGTAAGTATACAGTGTTTTGGTATGTAGTCCAATTTATTCTATAATTAAAATCTTAAAATAAATCATGAAATTGTAACAATTTTTTTTCGTAAATTTTCAGTTTAGGGCTTGTGCACAAATCACGTGAGGTTCAATAGGGGGAGGGGGGGGGTCACGAAAAAATCACGAAATATCACGTGGGGGGAGGGGGGGTATAAGGAGACCTCACGTGTATTTTTCTATAGTGAACGAACTAAGAAAAAATCGATATTTTTTCTCGGTTTTGTTAAAAAAATAAATCTTCACTTGTTAAAATGCTTCAAAATAGCGAGTCTATTCTTCGAAATTTTAGCGGAAAAAAAATACACGTGAGGTAGTGGGGGGGAGGGGGGGGGGTTAGCAAAGAACCTCACCAAATATCACCAGGGGGGAGGGGGGGGTCAAAAAGTGGCCGAAAAAACCTCACGTGATTTGTGCACAAGCCCTTAGGTGGCTATATATCATTTTTCATACAAATAGTAAGGAGGTTTCAGTTCTTGGTGGGCAAGATTAAGTTTTGGTAGCGTATATTTAAGATTAGGTGGGCAAATTTCAGTTTTGGTGGCAACCCAAACATTTGGGTGCTCATATTTCATTAATTATTGTTAAAATTCTTGGAGAAATATGAAAATATGTAATATTGTGAATAGATATTTAGTATAACAACTTAATTTCTTCTTAAAAACTAAAAAAAAAATGTGCCACCAAAACTTAAAAAAAATTGCAATGTTGATATTCACCCTTGTCTGAGTTGAAGAAGTGAGATCAACATTTAGTTTTTAATCTCTCTATTTATTACACGAAATAAAAAATAAGTCACACACCGTGTTCTCTCAAACTCGTCCCTCGGCCGAGATTCGAAGAGGTTTTGAGGCACAATGTTGTAAGTCTGGAGTTACGCTAAAACGTATTTGATATTTCAGTGCAACTATACTAGTTAAAAGCTCAAACTGTAACTCCAGAAACATACAATGAAATGCGTTGGAGTAATTTGAGATCTTACATCAATATCCACATTAAAGAAATCGGTAACTAAGTATGTCGAATTTAGAAAATTCTGTTTCATGGCTCGATGCAGCTCAAAAAGTCGAATACGATGCCATTAAAAGCCTAAAATCATAATAAAATGAAGTTACAGTGTTATACTTCTCAGGTGCGTTTCTTTACAGACTGTATTCTATGGAATGGAAGCTAATTATAAAAAAAACCTGAGATGCTAAGGAGTAACAAAAAGTACAGACACTTAATATTCAATACCCGCCGTCCAAAAACTTCCAAAATAACCAACTCGGCAAATATTCAAGATTCGCAACCGAAATATTTAAAACGACGACCATCAGATAAAGTTGATTAATCCATGAACGAAGTTTCCTTCTTATTATAATAAACTAATTAATGATGGAGCGGACAATTCATTATCGAAGCAAAACTGCCTTCTGAACAATAATGATAATAAGTGTAATTAATTATAGGAAGTTGGTTGAAGACGAACTGAGGGGGTGCGGTGGGGTGTTTGCTGATTCCGACGAAATTTGGAGAAGGCATGTTGATCTCACTTTACATTTTGGGCCAAGGCTTCTTATCCGTTTAAAAATGCTGATTGTTTTAGACATTCTTTTCTATGATCAAACATGTTTCTTTACATATTATTATTATAGTTAATAACCGGGCTATTGTGATTTATTGGTACATATATTTGAAACCTACAGTTTGAATATTTCATTGATAATTTTTATTTCGAAAACTACTTGAAATTTACAAAATTCACGCAGAAAACTGTTTTTTTTTTACTTATTTTCGACTGCACGCATCAAAAGTATGAAATAGCTATGTGATGTACTTATACCAATAAATCGCAATGGTCTCGTCCTAAGTTGAAATTGATAATAACTATGTTAAGAAACATGTTTAATCAAATAATCATAGAGAAAAATTAAAAGCATTTTTGAACGGATAACCTTTTTTTTATATAAAACAATTTTAACGGATTGTATCTCGATTATTAATTATTTGAGCCTCCCTGACGTTTCGGTAGCTTTTCAGACACTGTTGTCAAAGGTTGACTTACCTATTTTTTTAATGAAATTTATTAGACTACCTACCGCATCTGATATTCGGAAATGGCAGCGCGGAAGGGTGTGAGTGGCGGGGTCAGCCCGTTGTCGCTCTACTGATGGCTTTAATCATTATTACTTATAATTAAAATTTAGATGGAACATCCTATTGTCTGTGTTCGCGTGCTTTTGTGTGCGTGGATGTTTGTTTAAATATCTCCAGTTTTAATAATGTTACTAGGACACGTGGTTGAACGTGCTTGCAATAAAAATAACAATTACTTAAGGTTGTACAAAAGTACAGTACACTTACCATGAGTTTACAGTGACCGTACTCGCTACGACGGTGACGGGACTGGGTAAACGGTTTGTGTGGAGAATTGTAGTTCTACAAAATAACATCTAAGGGCGCTGTATTTATTTTGCATACAAATTTTACGCAGTCGCGATCGAGTCACGCAGTCACCGTGACGTCAACTCATGGTAAGGTTAAATGTTATACTACTAAAGTCATCTTAATTTTGCCAACTAACTATAGTTGCGTGGTTGTATGGTGTCAGTTGTATAACATCTCTACTTTTTGACATTTCGATTGTAGGCCCGCTAGTCACGCTGACATACTTGTCTCGACTAACCTCATCGAAATCTTAGAGCCTTATCACGCTTGCGATTTGCGAGCGACTTTCGTTTGAATGCGGTCATGCAGCGAGTTCGCCGCGACGCTTATTTGTATAGAAAACTCGCTCGCAACTCGCACGTGTGATAAGGCTCTTCGATCAACCTTGACATTGGTATACTCACTGTATGTAACTGAACTGTATGTCTCTCTTCTTTGTCGCACTCTTGGCTTGGTCGTGGCTGACCACACGGCACCATTCTTCTCTCACTGCCACGCCTCTAAGTGATAGTTATGTCTCGAATCCTCACCATTTTCAGACACATGTCAAGACGTGGAGCTATCCCAGTGCCTGGTGGTTCAGGGCAAAGTAGACGGTACTAAACCACGCGGTCGGTATCCCATGAGGTGGACTAACCAAATCAAATCGGTCACAAAGTGCCCCTCAGCACGAGAGTACTCTGTTACTAAAATTAAAACCAATGAAAATCGCTAAAGCGGCTGAATTACGTACTTCAAAACAATTGTAAGTATTTTTAAATGGAAAAATGCAATTTTATATGGGCTGATAATAAGTGACACCATATTAAGGTAAATTTCAGTCTCACTAATAAAAATTGCAAAGCAACTTTTTCATTCGTCAAATTAAGCCGAAGCATTCACAAAATGCGGCGCATGCCGCCCTGTCGAGCTCATCGCCACTTTAATCTGACCCCTAGACACGTATTAAATATTCTTAATCGCAGGCTTTGCTTTTTCATGTAAATATTGGTTGGTCAACCAGTATATTTCGACCTGCGATATAGAAAACAAACAACAACAACAACTCTTTACAGATCACTAGGGTTAGGTTAGGACATTTGGTAGCATACCGAGGTTCTAAAATCCATATTACCTTACTCTTACAAAATCTAAAATTTTATTTAAAATCTTTTCTATGAAGAGCGTTCATTAACTCATTATTTCAGGAAAAATCTTAACAAGATGCGGGATTTGTTTGGGCACGCGGCACTATCCGACGTATAATGGACTCCATATGGTTTGTACGAATATGGTTAGTACGGATACTATTCGTACAAACCATATGTTGGTTGGCCAAAATGTTTGTCCTCTCATAACGCCGAAACGACTGGACAGATTGTAATCTATTTTGGTACAGGAGTAGCATCCAAAGATGATTATAAAACACTTTTTACCAGACTACCTTGTAATAAAAATAGAGCGTTGACAGGTAGCCGTAGGTAGTTACCGAAAGCAATTAGTGGCTAGGCGCGGTGACCTTCTAGTAATACATTTTTACTTCTAGTAATTAGTAGTTTTAATGCTTTGCCCTAAGGTTGACTGTAGAGAATGCTTCATGGCATTGAATTCGCCTTTTGTACGATAAGTTTTCTTTTGTGCAATACCTACAGATAAAAAAAAGAGCGTTGACAGGTTACCGAAAGCAAGATGCGCGGTGAATTTCTAATCTTCTGGTAATAAAATAAGACCTTTAAACAGAGTAAGCGTTGTTACCAAAAGCGATAGAGTGGCTAGGCGCGGTGACATGTGAAGTTGTGAACTCCACTCCAGTTCCATATGGATATGGGTATAGATCCGTTAGTGAGTCCCTAGATGTCGCTAGTGTGTTGTTGTAGTGCCGCGATTAGGCGCCGCCATAAAAGAATTAATTGCACACCAAGACGACGGCGCGGAGTGCAGTATACGCCAAATGTTCACATTCGCGGTGTGATTCTATTGAAGCGAGGCCCGATTTTTACTTAGATTTTTTTTTCAGATTTGAATAAAAAGTATTAGTACATGGAGTCCATCATTTTGTGTTAGACGAAGTCCAGACTTAACGTAACCGGGTTATATAAATCGAGGCTACGTTGTTCTCGTCTGTTTCCGCCTCCAAAACTGAAGCAATCTTTATGAAATTTTAGGAACGGAATGGGAAAGAAATGTTCTGTACGGTTTGTGGAGGAATTTTGGTCAGAAGAGACGCCTAGTATAATACTGCCGTGTTACGGTAAAAGGTCGTATATTTAATTTATACGGATGCCATAGTAAGATACGTCTTTTTACCGTAGCATGGCAGAATAATGAGCGCAAAAAGCGAAATGGCCCTACACAAACCATTTCCTTCCCATTCAGCGCTTGAAATTTCGGTAGGATTCGTTAAGATTTGAAGTAGGAAACAGATGAGAACTCCTCGATTTTTACGGAAAATTTTGCAGTGGTATTTCCTCCTAATTAATCTTGTTCAAGGACACGGAAAAAATATGTTTTATCTGTATTTCTTCATTGTCCGCAAATAA
Source organism: Apotomis betuletana (assembly GCA_932273695.1). Classification (NCBI taxonomy): domain Eukaryota; kingdom Metazoa; phylum Arthropoda; class Insecta; order Lepidoptera; family Tortricidae; genus Apotomis; species Apotomis betuletana. The sequence continues at coordinate 18,007,188 of OW026309.1, read as the reverse complement.
GCAACCATAACAATTAATTGATATAAGTACTAAGAGGCGCGGCGATGATAATTGCGACATAATGCCAGCGGGTGACTCATCCCGTGCCATAGATTAGGCCATATACAACTGTCTAATCACATGCTCTGCCCGTTTACAATACAATTGTTGTCAATTAAATTAGTCTACAATGATTTTCATTTGTTTCTGGGCCAATGAGTAAGACGGTGCCATAGATTAGGCTATATACAACCGTCTTATCAAATGTTCTGCCCGTTTAGAAAACAATTGTTGTCAATGAAATTAGTCTACAATGATTTTCATTTGTTTCTGGACCAGTGATTAAAAGGGCGCCATCGATAAGGTCATACACAATTTGCCTTTTTAAACGTTCTGCCCTTTTAGAAGACAGTTGTTGTCAATTAAATAAGTTAATACTTACCATGTTTTATGTATAGGTACTGATTGTAGTCTATCTATACGGGGAGTCAGTGGATGAGGTATGTGCAGTGCATGGCGAGTTATAGGGGTGACCTATGTTCATCAATAGACTTGGTGGCTGATAGATACGATGATTTTATATTTAGAACATTTTTTTATTGAGTTCTGTGATTCTGGCGCTATCTATTGCTTGGATAACTTCACAGTTGTATAGAATAAATGGGAAGTAGGACAGAACAGATGTGTGTAGTGAATAGTTTTGCCATTTTATTATGTCGGGTGGGCTTGAGTATTTGCGAACTTATCCGACAGAATATGATAACAAAAGTCGTACACTATATCTTTACCGCACTAGCGCAAACATATGGCTTTTCCGCACTGCCCTTAATTCAAATCTACTTATCCAACGCACTTGCCCGTCACGCTTGCACTAAGACAAACCTATACGCTGGCCAACTATCCGTTCGCTGACCCCCTTATAAATAATAGCGGCCCACCCTCCACCCCAAGGGTAACCTACCCCTCTAGATCTCATTTCCAAATTGCATTTCGAAACTGATTCTCGACTTTACAACTGTGGATCTCCGATCAAATTTGAGACGTACAGTCTACGCGTAAGGCTCGTTATTCATGCTGTTTTAAGAGCGAAATTTAGTGCTTACTTGTAAGGTCATAACCTAAGAAGGGGTACTACCCGCCGCTACAAGCACTAACTCGTATAATGAGATATGATAATAAACGCTCTGGTTGAATATTGATGTTGAAAGTTAAGGATGCACTCGGCGTGCTAAGATCGAGACAGATTGTTAATTAAAGTGGGGTTTAGTTTTTATTAAAGCGGTAAGCTGGTCATTTGAGGACCTTGTCGCTGTAAGTAAAGATGCTGTGGTGGTTTAAAATTTAAACTTTAAATGCGTTAATACATCATACACCTTAGTGATGTGGATAAGGTACTAAAGTTGTTGTTACTTTTCACACCGACGACGCTGCAAGGAATGCACTCGGTGCCGTCGTATGTAAATGTAGGCCTATATTTTGTCTGTTGACAACCAAAACTCACTAAGTAACAAATACCTACTCAAAGCTCGTATCTTGGTATCTATCTACAAACTAGATACGAGATTTAGAAGACTAGTGACAGAAACTTCAATGAGTTTTAATAAATGATTTATTCATCAAGGCGAAGATTAATCAGTGAGCTTTACACCTTCAATCGCGAAGCCAATGTAATTTTAAAACTGTCTAGTTCATGTGGGCTTGTAATGCAAAAAGACGACTCAAATAGTTTGTGACTATGTTAACTTATATGGGTTGGGTTTCTTGCATTGAAAAACTACACTTAAGGCCCTGGTCATAAGGAATTACCCAATTGTGGATAATTTTGTGAAAAAAAAAGAAGGGGAGATGTAGCATTTTTGACTGTGTGAACTCTAGGTATGATTGTGATTAGATACTAAACTTGTTATTATTTTGTGTAAGTACACAAAATAATAACAACTTTAGTACTAGTAAGTACTAGGTTTACCTGTCTATGGGCAGAAAACAAGGAACTTTTCCTCCTCCGCAGACGAGGTAAGAATTGATAATCACCCCATTATCAGTGGCTAAACTTTGACTTTAATTCATAGCAATTTATAGGGGTAAAGATTTGGGACATTTGGGTGTCAATAAAAATTTGTGTATTTATGGTACCAAGCTGGGTTCAAGCTGCAAGATTTACGATCTTTCACTCTTATTGTTATATATACCATGTGGGCCCGTTTAGAAACTTGAAAAAGAAAATACTGTTTTCATATGTTCATTATTTCAAACAAAATAAATAGCATTTTCAATGTACGCCGTTCAACATTGGCATCGCCTTAGTATCGACATAGCTGTCACTTTATTAAAATATGAAATGTTTCGCAATACATTGCTTCTTTGAATAAACTTTATTTTACAGGTTTACATTAATATAAATGAGTTATTTTTAAAAGTTGTTTAATAAATGTGGTTCAGTTTGAGGGGTATAATCTATGTTTTAATTTACTGCTCCTGTTACAGGGCCCCCCTGGTATACAACTGTATAGTGTAATTTATAATTATGTTTCTAGTTAAGAATATGTGTTCCATATTACCTATCTTGTAGGCATTTTCGATTGACTGTAAGCGTACGCCCGAAAGACATGTTTATAAATAAATAACACGCGTCGCATTGTACTTTAGCCAAGGGTATTTTGTAGAATTTTACACCCAGAACATATGTACCTTCATAATGACTCAACGCTCTGGATACTATACCCTACACTCGCTAATTAACTAAGTATTTGTTTAACTCGTGATAAGAAAACTAATTAAAAACCTGTTTAATGAGAGCCACTCTACACGATATTAATTTCATGGCTATTTTATTCCGGAAGTGTGTTGTCTCATTACAGTGTTTCCATTTCACTCTCACGGTACGTCAACTTAACATTTTGGGTAAGAGATTTCGGTTATTATAGAGATTTTTACGTTTCATACTCGTTGTAATAGAATTTTGTAAATCGTCGGTTTCCACTTGAGAGCTTATCGTGTTAAACATTGCCGTTCAATGCTTTTGTTTTAACCGTGTAGAGAAGCTTAGCTAAGAAAAAAATGAAGAAAGTAAGGAAAAAACGTAAACAAATTTATATCGCCTTTCCAAGTGACAAGACAAATTTTTTTGGAAAATAGGGGTTATTCCTACCCAAAACCAACATCTAAATTTTCATTAATTTTTCATTGACAGAGCTGTAATTTAACCCTTAAATGCATATGACATCAAAAACGATACCACATTTAAGTTCTGAAATGAATTAAATAACAAATCTAATCCATGTCATCCATGCATGTCAATTTTGTATTTGAGAGTCAACTTGATAGTCTGAATTGACTTTGAGTTGATTTTCGACGTGTGTCATTTCAGGGGTGGGTCATTGTCAGGTTTAGGTGCGCGTCATTTCGGTGGACATTTGCGAAATTAAGGATTCCAGGTCCTAATTTTCTGATTAAATGCATGTGAGACAAAAGAAAGTTCCCGCTTCTATAATCCGATGTAATAGCAACATAACCTAGATTCATACAAGCTCTTAACTTTTGACCACCGAAGGGGAAAAAAAATGTTTTTTGAACTGACAATAATGACCCGGATATATCGTTTTTGATGATTTATGCTTTGGTGCATGGGTAAAGTATAAAAGCATAATGGAAACGTATCCACTGCAGACAAGACCATAACTTGTGTTACAATAAACATATAAAAGTGTTAATATGTTCATTAACATAAATTAAACCAGGACTGGTTCTTTTGAAACAATTCACCATTACTTTGTTGGAACATGATATTGTTTAAGTTAACTTATTTATAACGTGGCGATAGCGGATTTGTAATGTATATTCATATTATAAATAGACATACATAATAATGTGGGAAAAAATAAAAATAAAATCTTTTATCTAGATTATGAAGTAAGTACTGAGTACTGCCAGCTAGTCCCGTGGAGCGGATTTCATTTCCCATCTAATTACGTAAAAGTGCCATAAACTACTACACCGCGAGCACTAAGATTGTTTTCAACACTTTTTAATATAATCAATGATACCTACTCACGATTAGGACATTTCACAAAACATGACAACCATTTTTCGAAAGCTCCTACTAACCTACTCTGTCATAACAAATTAATTATTATTATACGTTCGACCTGCAGGTACCAGGGTCGGAGGCATAAAGAGGAGTATGAAGGCTCATTAGGTCGCGGTATCGTCCATAAATACATTATCGCGGGCACCAGGGGGGCAGAAGGAGGTGGGTTATCGAATTAAAACTTCACAAGCAATAGTGAGCGTATTAGGACGCCAAGTATGAATCGCTCGGGCCGTTCCGTTATACACGTGGAAGCATAAATTATCGCTGGATATGATTAGATAATATTGCAAACAAATCATTTTACTTATTAATAGCCCATTTGAGCTTCTTTGCCAAATCCTTATCCCTCAGCGTTAGTAGTAATTTCTTCTAAAATGTATATAAAATTACCGCTTGGATGATTCGCCTATCAGAAAATCACACTAATATTATAAAAGCGAAAGTCCGTGAGTGTGTTTATGTGTAGGTTTGTTACTTCTTCACGCTTAAACGCCTGGACCAATTTTTATAGAATTTGGTACGGTGGTAGCTGACACCCTGTATGAACACATAGGCTACTTTTTATTCCGAAAAAATGTGGCGTTCCCGTGGGATGAGCACGTCGCAACTAATTGCTGCTGTGATAATTACTGCCCGAAATTATTAATTTGACGAATGAGTAGAATATTATAATGACATAAGTAAAGGTTCATAACGAATCAAGGTATGAACAATAACGATACATAAGAATGCGCATTGGTCACACAAACGAGGTTCAACTAATAAAACGACAATAAAGAAAAGAATATACCAAAACGTAGATTTTGTGAATGTGGTCTCAGTGATAAAATTCGTAAAAAATTAAACCATTAATATAAAGATCAAAGCTCAAAGACAATTTAAATGCGTAACCTGGTGGAAGAGACCGGGAATCGAACCCGGTACCTCTTGATTACCGGTCCAGCGTACTTGTCCACTACCCAAAGGCCCAGATAACCTTTCGAATTTTTCTTTAAGCTTTGTGTGTTGATCTATGCATTATTTATTTGAAAGGCTTTACACCTTAGCGACCTCATTAATTCGTAAAAATACAGTCACAACTAATCGTCTAAAACTTGTATGTCACAAAAAGCCGATGTAAACTTAACTCGTATTACTGAAACGTCAACCTCACATAACAACGCATCAAAACTTACACCAAAACAGAAGCGCTGAAACACAACATAATCTGTTATTTTTGAACTAGTTAATACGATAATATTGTAGCGTGGAACGGAACGCACGGGGGGAGGGGGCGATCGAGGTAAGGGTACTGGCTACGTAATTAGATTTCCAAAGTCCGAATACACTGCTCGTACTTGTCTTCATAATAATGTGGGGGGCGTGAGCGGGTTTGATACTTGATTCGACTTTTATTCTTATTTTACTCACAAAAGCGGATATATGCCTAGGATAAGTGGTTCTTTAAAAGAGTGCTCGAAATATCCTGCACCCAAAACTGCAATATCTTCCTGTAATCCCGTAACTTATTGTGATAATGCTGTGGCGGTCCCACCGGAAGATCAGCGCTGGCTCTCGAGCCAGAATCATGCTGAGGTGGGACCTTTTCGTGGCACAGCCGTTGCCTAGTGTTTTTTTGGTCATTTTTGTCACACCCTTCATTTTAGTAATTATGTTTTATAGGCACATTATAAGTAAATGTATTTCTTTCTTTCTTATTTATTTCTCTAATCCTTGTAGATCTAAGGATCAACGAAGCGTACCTGTTGTTGTAGGTCACAGACAACCCCCACTAGACGGAGCATGTAAGGCAACCCGCGCGCACCAACGATATGGTACGGCAGAACATTAAAGTATCAACACGGCGGCCACCGTTTAGTTGCGTCCATGTTTATGATCCATGCGTACGTCAACGAAAAAATAAATTAAATAAATAACATGGTAAATTGTAGTGTTATGTGGTGTAGAGAGACCTCATAAACATGGACGCAACTAAACGGTGGCCGCCGCCGTGTTGATACTTTAATGTTCTGCCGTAGGTACCATATCGTTGGTGCGCGCGGGTCGCCTTACATGCTCCGTCTAGTGGGGGTTGCCTGTGTTGTAGATGTAGGTATAAAGGAAAATTCAGGAGATACTAGACTAGATTCAAAAGCTCTTTCCTTAACGAATCTGTTTACAGAAGCCGTGCGAGAAGAAACTGGAGGAATGTTGTGTAATTTGCCGCACTAAACCAGTAAAATGGCCAAATAATATAATATGCAGGGATGCCTACCTACTTGTAAAGCTCTAACACTACTCGCTAACGGACACCAAGTAACACATAGCATAAATAAAATTATAATATTATTCAGAATAGATAAACATGGCTCCATAAATAATATTAATCAGATTTCCTTAAATAAATTGATCCTTAAGAAACGGCGGACGGATGCAAAAAAATGCAAAATACGGAGACTGATAAAGCAGTGAAAATATAAAAATAAAACCCTGTCCAGCTCTGTAAAAGTTGTTTCATTCCGGCATGACATAAGGGCCCAATTCAGATTTGGTCAGGTCCTTGATTTATGATCACACTTTATAAATTGTCATTCATCTACAGTATTATATAAAATTCTAGGTTTGAATTGGAAATCAATTTTCTATGCAGGGTCGTCTTTTGTTATATATGGGCGCCATGCCAATCAGGAGCTATTAGCTGGTCATAATTTGTTTGTCCTCTCATAACGCCGAAACGGCCGGACAAATTTTAACCAATTTTGGCACAGGGATAGCTGGACATCCAAAGATGGTTATAAGATACTTTTAACCCGTCTACGGTAAAGTAAAAAAGTACGCAAACGACGTTACGGGCACCCCCCTATTATCACACTAATATTAAAGGCGAAAGTTTGTGAGTGTGTTTATGTGTAAGTATGTTTATTACATCTTCACGCTCAAATGGCTGTACTAATTTTGATGAACTTTTTGATAGGCTACTTTTTATTCCAAAAAATGTAGTGTTCCCGTGGCATAAGCGGGTAACACCGCGCGGCGAAAATTTTATTCATGACCCCGAGTACCAAGATCTGTCGACCCTCACTCCACATCGAGGTATCGGATATTTAGTTTGCTTTGGGCCGGCGGGGCGCGCTTAAGTCCAACTATAAATTAGGAAGGGGTACCGTTTCATTAATCACCCATACGCTGTTATTATTAATTAACCCCCTTCGAACTAGCGTATTAGCTATCGATCGGTAATGTCGCCTTTTTGAGGCGGGTTGGTGATTTGCTGTAATATGGGAGTTTAGACCAGTTTGGAAACAATCTAGTAACAACGTATCGGTCCCTGCTTCCATGGCCTTGCCTTTATTTAGGGAATTTGGGAACTTATTTTACCGATCTTGTAAAAATAGGCGAAGTCTGTTCAGAGTTCAGACTTTACAAAATAATTGTTGTCGCCGGGTTACAGTTAGCTGAATCTTATTGATATTTTTTTTAAAGTCACCAGTTGAGCTTTGCGTGGAGTTGCCATGTAAAGTTGAATCAGATATTACGAAATCCACAGAAAACCAATACCTATGATTGCCACAAGAAGCTACAGGTTCACGGACACAGGGCCAAGCGACCTTCATATACGCTATGACTCTACTACCCAAATGTTGTCTGGAAGAGATCGCTCTTTAGCGATAAGACCGCCTGTTGTTTACCTCTAATTGTAATTACTTGCATTGAATTTCTCCTGTATGTTTTGTGAGGTGTAATAACTACTTTTACTGTATTGTATTGTATAAGAAATTTCCGCCTGTAGACGTAGTGCCCGTTGTGGGAAGATAAAATCGCCGTCCACAGAAGTGGTGCCGTATCACGAGAGTAATAATTTACGTCTCTCGACGTGCAGTTCGTTAAAGTGCTACACTGGCATTGGTCCGGCTCATCGCTCCTAGGCCCCAGTAGCTGGGACAGTAAGACGTTAACAAAATGTTGTCTAAGGTGGACCAATGATGACGTGAAGATAGCTGGAAGCCGTTGGATGTAGCAAGCGCAAGACCAAGTTTCATTCAACTCAACAGTGTACGTCATTCAGCAAAAATGAATGATTTCTATGGCGTTATAACGTAATTTTTATCGTCCTTTTCGCTCTGCAATGACGCAACGTGACGCGTTATCGCAACGTTCCGGCTGACGTCACCGTCACCCTGAACTTACACGAAGTTGCTACGACACACGTGGACAATCGACAGCATTTTCAATGTGAAGAATAAAAAAAGTGTCCTAAAATTGTCCGTTCCATTACGTCACGTTTGACTATGAACTTCTTTTTATTTTCACGAGCGTTACGTACTGGAAACTAAAATTCCCATACAAAATTTGGGACACTTCTTTTTATTCGTCACATTGAAAATGCGATTCTGAGTGTGATGAACCCAAAAAAGTCACGTTCTGGAAAAACAGGGATTCGGTCTTTTTTCGGAAAACGTTCCAGTTAAGGCTTAGAATTCCGGATTCTATTTGGTTAGTATGGGCAGTATCGGAAATTCCGGCATTTTCGAACAAGCTCTAGTTCCAGTACGTTTATCCTCTACTGTAAATTTAAACAGTCTAAAACTTTTGCAAGTCCGCATAATTCCGTCATTATGGGTAATATCGCTGGCTATTTAGCAGCGGCCTCGCTGCTTTGCCAAGAGCTGGTGGGCGCGAACAATTAAGCAATCGAGATAGCTTGTAAAACGCCGCAAGAAGCTGGAGTTGCCATGCGGGGGCGGGCCACAGTGGCCACATTTTTTATGAATGAAAAATGTGTTTCATTAATTACGCAATTGTAATGGCTTGTAAAACCCGGCAAGAAGCTGGAGTTGCCATGCCGAGGCGTTCTACAGCGGCCACATTTTTTATGAAAAACTTGAAAAATATATTTCATCAAGTAAGCATTTGGGATAGCTTGTAAAATGCGACAAGAAGCTGTGCCACGTCGGGGCGGTCTACAGTGGCCGTATAATTAGGATGATAAAAAAATGGATGCCCAATATGAGCCAAGTAAATCTCAATTTAAAAAGTATTTAAATAAAACATCTATTTGCAGACACTTGAGTGATAAAGTTGTTTATTCAAAGTGTCACTCAAGTGTTTTGCAATAAAAAAATACCTACCTTTGTTTTGATTATTGTATACATAGAGACTCGCACCTGCAGACAAACTGTACTAAACAGTTTTGCAGGGAACTGTATACTTTAACCTACTACCCCATACCTCCGCTATTTTGAAAACATTCGAAAACAATAATCGAAAAGAAAAAACTACAAAATAAGTAATCGGTTGAAAAATGCGACCTCTAGGCGAGAACAGTCGCAGATTCTTATATGGAGATCCAAACGGTCAAACATATTACGAAAGAATTTTGGGCCAAGCTACAACGAAGACGCTTCGCTCGCTCAATTAATTGACCAAATAAAGCAACTAGAAGAAATGCACCACTGTGGGACAGCCCCTGGCTCTCTGACTCATTACTACTGTTGGAGTTCGGATCATTGTTTCGGTTCACACAATGGGAGAGTTCGCGCCCTGTCTTCGGCGTTTGCCGATGTTGCCGACACGCGAAACTTTATTCACTGCTCTGTGCGTGTTACACTTATCCCCTCAATTGCTTTTGATAACTACAGCTACCTGTCATTGTTCTTATTTTATTATATAAGTAGAGCTCAACTCAAAATTCAAAGCGATGCAGTAGATATGCGTGTTTCTCGTTATTAAGATATTTTATTTTATTGTATTTTGTCGTCATCATCAACTAAAAGACGTATAAGACACAGGCCTGCCTCAAAGAGGTCCGCCGCGCGCCGTGTCTGATCCTGCGGTTCCCGGATTCAGCTGACTCTAGTTTTTAATTGTTTAGGTTTATTTTGAGGCCTAGTTTTATCTAATTTTTAATAATTCTATCATAAATTGTTTAGATACGTTTTCTGAAGACGTGGTCAAATATTGTACTTAACGGGCTAAGAAAGTGTTATGCTATTTTCGTCTATGTAAGCAGTACCAATTAGAGGTAAATAACAGGTTGTTTAATGGCTAGATAGTAGGGTGGTGTTCATATGAAACCAATTCTCAAAAGTATGACTTGGTGTTTCTGTTTAAGCATCAACACAATTGTCATTGAAAAAACCAATGTCAACTGTCTAGAGTTCGAGTCCCGATGTGGCCCACTTATGAGCGCAATTATTTTTTTCTTTCCGTGTTGATCTTTGTATTTGTATCGAAAAACATATAATTGTGTTTCGAAATAAAATATCTTAGGTACTTAGGTAGAAGGGTTATGGGTTATAAAAATCGTCTCCGTTTTCGGCACGTGAAAAAATTTGTACTAACACTATAAAATTGTAATAATTTGCAGCATGCAGGTTGAGTATGATGTACAAACTTAGCTTTAAGATCTTATCTTATAATATAGCTATTTTTTTTTGTTAAAACTTTCGTGACATATTTAATAGGGACTTGTACCCGTACACCGTCGCGGCAACTTTGTCCCTGATGAAGAGTTCCATACGAGTTTGAAACATGTCGGGCCGTTCCTGACAATTTCACGTGAGTGTCCGCTTAATAAAGAAATTTTGAATTTTTGTGATGGCACCCTCTTGTGTCGACACCAGAGGAACGCGCCAACTATTCGCGATGCGCTATTTGGCGACAGTGCGTAATTTACAGCCGTGTTTGCGTGCGTAATGCGTTTTATTACGCATTGCCATGTAATGAGGCGTTGACGCGTCGGGTTCGTTGGATTTCCATATAAAGTAAGTAATTAATTGCACAATATTGTATGATATTTAATTTGCTACTTAAATTACGGTAGATACCGATATTTGAATAATAATAATAAGGCTAGCTGATAGTTTTTTTGCAGCGTTTCTTTCATTTGTTATTCTCTTCTTCTTTTTTATTTATTACCCTTTGCTGTGGTACCTACTTGTATCATAAGCTCGAATAAGGTAATATATCATAAGGTTCTACCTCAAAAGGAAAAATGGAATCTTTATAGGATCGCTTTTTTATCCATCCGTCCGTCCGTCTGTCTGATTCTGATTCTTGCATAATTCATACGGTCTACGGAACCAGCGCGAGTCCGATGCGCATTTATCAGTTTTTTTTAAATTGTTCATATTTTATAATAATTTTAAATCAAACCTAACCTAATGGGTTCTTTAAAAGGATGTTTAAAAACCCAACTTTTATGGGTTTCAGGAAAAAAATACTTTCGGACGAATGAAATTCGGCGAAACGTTACAGATGGGAATCAATGTTTCGTAGGGATTACTAATGTTTGGCAAATAATCTTTCCCAAAGTATCACATCGCAAATTTTGTTTCCCAAATTTTTATTTGGCAAAAAGTGCAATTAGCAAAACTACGCATCGCAAATTTACAGTTTGCAAACATTTGGTTTAGCAAGTGGTTGCTTAGCAAATAATTACTTGTCAAGTTTTCCCAATTTTTTTTTGCCAATATATCGTTTGGCATAACATTCTTATCCCAAAATATTGCATGGCATACGATTTATATCCCAGTATAAGGTGAAATAAGTAATACTATGATGTTTGGCCCACTCACTATAGGGCTGCGTGGCTCGCTCGCTACGCTCGCTGGTTAAGGTCGCAACTCAACCTAACACTCCTCCTCGCTACGCTCGTCGTCGTACCTAACCTGAGCCAAGTCGGATTTCCCTTAAGGTGAAATAAGTAATATTATGATGTTTCGCCCACTCGCTATCACTATAGGGCCGCGTGGCTCGCTCGCTACGCTCGCTCGTTAGGGTCGCAACTCAACCTAACACTCCTCCTCGCTACGCTCGTCGTCATACCTAACCTCAGCCAAGTTGGACCTGCCTTACGTACTACTATTAGGTAATATTTAGGAATACTTAGGGCTTACAATTTACCAGACTTTTGCTATAAGTTCAGCTTGCAAAGTGACTAATTTGGGAAAATTTTGTTTGGAAAATAATTTATGACAAAATCAAACATTTGCTTTATAAGCATTTGCTAAATAAAATCTTGACAAAGTGAAATTTTGGGAAAAGATGATTTGACCAAATGAATACAATGGGAAATGTAACTGTGCTAGAGATGCATTTGGGAAATAAAACTGTTGCGATAAGTTATTTGGGAAGTCATATTTGGGAAACATTATTTGCCAAACGGCAGTACACCGTTTCGTAGTTGTTATAATATGATACTTTGCTGGAATGTTGGACTCAAATCTTTAGATATAACTACATAGTATAAAACAAGGTCGCTTCCTGCTGTCTGTCTGTCTGTCCCTATGTATGCTTAGATCTTTAATTTACGTAACGGATTATGATGCGGTTTTTTTAATAGATATACTGATTCAAGAGGAAGGTTTATGGGTATAATACACGCATATTTCATCAGCATTGAACCCGTGCGAAGCCGGGGCGGGCCGCTAGTAGAAGATATTTATTTACAAGGGCAAGCTTCATAGAAATAATGTTGATTTTTTAATACCTATAGATAGTTTTATCACGATTCATTCAAGGAAATAAGCTGATATATAGTAACATTATCTCGCTGGGTAAAATCCACTTAGTAAGGGGGAAAACCGGACCGGTAAATTAAGTATTTAAAACACGTCACTAATATGTATCATTAAGAAGAGTTTAGGGAGTTATGTATACAGTGAACCTTATCTGCAAGACCTAATTGACAACATATATTTCTAACAGATGAAAAAAAAAACAAAATCCACAAAATAACTGAACTCTACGTCAAGTACGCCCGGATAGTGACGTCTTCGATTTATCCGCGAAAAAAAATAAGCTGCCAAAAATGTCAACCAAAACGTCATTCGTTTTAGGGTTCCGTACCTAAAGGGTAAAAACGGGACCCTATTAGTGAGACTTCGCTGTCCGTCCGTCCGTCTGTCACCAGGCTGATCTCAAGAACGGTGATAGCTAGACAGTTGAAATTTTCACAGATGATGTATTTCTATTGCCGCTATAACAACAAATACTAAAAAGAAAATAAAATAAATATTTAAGGGGGGCTCCCATACAACAAACTTGTTTTGTGGTTCGGAACCCTTCATGCGCGAGTCGGACTCGCACTTAACCATTTTTTTTAAATAGACCGCACCAGACTAAAGTAACCTTTCCATTATGTCATGTTTTGGAGTTATCAAATTTTATAATGAGTAACAATAATGAAATAATTAGTAATGTCAGCAAGATATAAAACAGTGATTACATCCTCTTTAAAAGAGGAATACGGAAAAGTAATAAAATTATAGTCTTAAAAATATGAAATGTTGTCAATTTAAAAATATGTCATCATAATAATCATATCAGCCGATAGACGCCCACTGCTGGACAAAGGTCTCCCCCAAAATTCACACAATCATCGGTCTTACGCCACCCTCTTCTGTCCGCGATCCTAATCAGGTCGTCGGTATACCTTGTTGGTGGCCTTTCCACGGTGCGTCTTCCGTTCCATGGTCGCCACTCAAGAACCTTTCTGCCCCTTTATTACCCAACTACGGTAAATAAAAAACTATTTTTTTTAACATGGATGAAGTTGCAAGGAAATTTCTAGTCCATTCAACAATTCGCTCACTGAGAACCAAAACGTTACTAAACGAAAAACACGCTTTTTGGGTACAGAGGTTTGAAATTTTTAAAAACTACAAACGTTTATAACTGCTATATTTTGTAGTATAATTAATGTTTTTTTTATAGTTTTTGTTAGCTATGTGACCTGGCTTGTCGCTTGTTGCAAGAAACCCTATTTTTTTAAATTAATTACTTAAATATTGAAGTTTAAAAAAAACATGAATGTCACTTTTCCAGTTATTTTCGCTTAATGACGCTATTCCAGTTTGTTTACTTTGATGGCATTAGAGGAAAAATGACACTTTATCAGTAAATTATGAATTATCTCTGAAATAATTAGAAATTTAAATGAGTAAATGAAAATTAAACGACCTTATGAAAGTAAATGAATGTTTATTTAACGTTTTTACTTGTTCGATCACAATTTTTGCCCAATAATTGTAAGAAATACAATAAAAGTCCCACCTTAAAAAAATTAACAAATTTCAATAGTTTCCATGTATGTAGTGATCCTATACAGGGTCAGTTCAATTAAATATTATATTAAGGTACCTAATACCATAATAACTTGAAACTATAAAACATAAAAATTACTTTCAGTCTCAAAACTCAAACAAATTACAAATCTTTTTCTTTCTAAAAGTCTGTCACTACAAAGAGGTATATAGTAGCAATTTCTTCTTAACTTAATAATAATGACTTTCAGTATTCATGAAAACATTAAAAAAACAATCAACGAGATAATAAACATTTATTATAGCCTTAATGACTATTATTGTAGTTTAACTTTTCCTTGTTTTATAATTAAATCAGTCACCATATCAGGTTTAAAATCACTCACGTTGCATATCTGGTCAGCAAACATTTAAGTTATACTAAACATCCCCCAGCTCCACCAAGACTATGTTCAAAATTCTATCTCAAAATTTCAAAATCATTCTCATCGGTTGCTTGAAATTAGCCCACATTTTGCACTTTAAATTATTACCTAAATATTCTCTTTTTGTTCCTAAACTTACCTATGTGCTTCGCTGCTGTCCACTTTGGAACCATCAACATCTTTTGTCACAAATAGATAGTTTGATCAAAATGAATTTAGAATCCGTCCTCAATTCTCAGCTAAGCGAGCAGTCCTGGTCCCAAGGATCTCTTCCCATTCTGTACGGTGGGCCAGGGATCCGCAAAATTTCTAGTGTCACTTTACCAGCTTTTTTGTCGTCAGTTCATAGCTCGTCTAATCTCATAGGTAAAATTCTAAGGGCGTTACCCACTAACTATGAGATTGCGGGCTTAGAAGACGCAAAAAAGGCTTGGTCAATTGCTTGCGCCGGCCAAAATTATCCAGAAAATTCAAAATCTCAACGGAGCTGGGACGAATTCATGTGTAAATTGACCGTAGATTCCATCCTAAGCACTGGCTTAGGATGGAATCTACGGAACGGTTCTACGGAAGACCGAGCCAGAATTTTGGCAGTAGGCACCAAAGAGGCCGGTTACTGGCTCCTTAGCGCTCCCTTCCGTGAGTACTGGAATTTTGCCAGAACCCAATACCGTCCAACTTACAGTTTGTCTCCGTTTCGGGGTCCCGGTCTGCGCCCCACACCGATGCCCCTGCGGCAAAGACGTTGACAGGCTGGGTCACCACGGACTTTCCTGCCAGAGCAGTGCAGGCCGCTTCTCAAGACATGCTGCTCTGAACGGCATCATCCGCTGGTCTCTTGCATCAATCAATGTGCCTTTTTAGAGCCGACCGGCATCTCAAGAGACGATGGCATGAGACCGGACGTAATGTCTTTGATTCCATGGAGTAAGGGACGGGTGCTAGTGTGGGACGGAACCTGTGTAGACACACTGGCCCCGGCACATCTCCACCGATCCTTAATTAGGGCCGGAGCAGCGGCAGAAGCGGCCGAAGGCATAAATCGGAATAAGTATAGTGGTCTTGGCGCTGAGTACAATTTCATACCTTTTGGCGTCGAGACCCTGGGTCTGTGGGGCCCCAGCACATTAAGCCTCTTCAAAGATATCTCGAAGAGGCTTATTGATGAAACTGGTGACCGGAGAGCTGGCGGTTTCCTCGCTCAAAGAATCAGTTTGGCGATTCAGCGAGGAAATGCCGCCAGCATCTTGGGCACAATGCCGCAGGGGCCATTTTTAGATTTAGTTTAACTGTATTATGTTCGAGTTTAGTTTAATTTTTAGGTTTAGTTTTATTGTAGTAAGTATTTTAATTATTATTGCCATGTAAAAAGTTATGAATTAATTCATGTTATAAGTAGGTGAGTAACATCGTACAATAACCAAATAAATCTAAAAAAAATCAATACAACTTCATGGCAATCGAAATCATAACACTAATTGTTTGAAATATTGATACCCAAATGTTTGAAAACTGACAAGAAAAGTGAAGTTACATGAAATGTGTCACTTTGAGAGTGAAATAACGACTACAATTTTATGGTTACTGTTGAGGAAATGCGCCACTAAATAAAAAACGACGCAATGACTTCAACCAATTTTATACAAAATGTATAAATACTAATGTCACTACTGTCACTACACATAAAACACCATCATTCACTTCACTTATAATGCTAGAAAAATGACATTATGCAAACAATGGCGTTTTACTAAAAATAAACCGTTAAAGTAGTTTAAAGAAAAGTGTCATTTCAAGTAAAAGGACACTATGGCTAAATTTTTTAACTACAATAATGCACCAAATATAAGGCAATACCGTCATTAAGAATAAAGTGTCACTTTTCACTTTACAAAATCTTAACAAATGTTTAATGAAAAGTGTCACTAAAGCAAAAAATACACTATGGCTTGAAATTAAATCTTAATATCCCTGCCACATGAAAAGTCAAAACTGACATGTTTCGGATAGATACGTTTTTCCAGTAAAAAAATGTAGTACATATCGCATAATTTAATGTCAAACCGTCCTTAAACAAAAAATGACGATGTTCTGCACAAAATAATCCTTGAACCCGGTCGGCGTCCTTGGCACTAATGCGAAAGTGACAGTGTTCCAGTGACGCTCGCGTTCATCCCCGCTATTTGCCATAGTGACATTAGCGCCATCTCGCGCTTAATAATTGCGCTAGAGCGATAGGAGTTTTTACATTGTATTCTTTACCATCAGATTGGCTAGATGGCATTGACAGCTCAAAAACTCAATTTTTCAGTGACGTTTTGGTTCTCAGTGAGCGAATTATAGTGTAGGTGCATAATTATATCCCATTCCCATAGGGTAATAAACATATTACATTACAAGGTAGAACATGGCCTCATGGCGCCATACGAAAGTTATAGATAAAGGGTCTTGGCAGACAGACGGATAAACGGAACGGACAACAATATTGTACTTAAATCTAGGTTGGTAGATAGTAAAAACACAGTTATAATCGTACGTTACTCCAATTTTCTTTTTTGATGACGCACGCGCATCACGAAAACAAATAAACAGTTTTAAACCAATTTTAAACATAAAAGTATCTTCTTATTATTCTATATTTAAAAGAAAGCAAGTACGCGTCTAATGTCATAGCGTAACTTTTCATATTCGGTTAAAACACGCCTCCGATTATAAAGAGTATACGAGAAGACGGTTGAAATGTAGCCGATGTGAAATATGGGACCACACGGCGCATTCGACTTAGTAGGAGTGGTGCGGGTGTGACAAGAAAGGATTCGGTGTGACAATTATGAATTAGGCGATATCTAGGTGCCGTATTTTTGATGAAAATGTAGTGCCTATCCTATAGGCAACACAGGGTTTTAAACGTGGCTCTACGTCAATAAAACTAGAAGACGCTAATGCCCGCCTGCCGACTACCCGCAGTCGCTTCGAGACCATGAACGTAAAATCACGTCGGAAACGTCAATATAATGAATAAACATCGTATTTTTTTAATAATAATGTGTGAATATCGCGTGAGTTATAATCAATATATTGTAATTTGGCCAGCTTTTTCAATTTAAGTTTTATAATACCTATATGCTTGTCCTATTGCTCGACATTCATAGACTCAAACTCTTTTCAATAACAGTGACATCAAACTTATTTCATATCAATGAAGATGAAGCATGTGTGTCTATTGGAATTAAGGTGTCAAACATATTGATCTTAGCCAGAAAAGTATATACCAACCATAAGTATAAAGAATATGTAACCATAAGTACATTGCAAGCTTGAACACATTCGTTATATTTCTTCTACTATCTAACTCCTTTTACGGAGCAATTCGGTTTCTTGTACTCAATAATTATACGAAACATTAGTGTTATAAATTTGCATCACTCTATACGATCATCCATCTTTTTTCTAAGTAGCTATCTGCATCCGTAAGCATTACGACCTTGACCTCACTCGTTTTATTTCGGAAGCGTCCCGTTGCGCGCGAGCCCGACCTTAATTTTCTAAGAAAAATGTGATTTCTACAAGAACGTCGTCTCCGGGACCAGTTCACTTAAAAACATGAAAATAATATGATGAACAAAACTAAGCTTAAAATATTTACGGTTGCACCCACTCTATACTATCACCCATCTTTTTTCCAAGTAGCTATCTGCACCCGTAAGCACATTGCGGCCTTGACCCCACTCGTTTTATTTCGGAGGCGTCCTGTTGCGGCCCGCGAGCCCGACTTCCTTTTGCGAAGGAATTTTGTTTGTTTTTCACGTGCTAGAGATCGGGGCCCGGACGGGAACTGAGGTTTTGTGAATGAGTTTAAGTGAGAGTAGGAAGATCCTTTGTGAGTATTTGTAGACAGAATATTTGTTGCTCAGTTGTTTCTTACGTTTTGTATTGTTCGAAAGATCGCGCTTTAGTGGAGTTTTGTCAGCTTTGTAAATAGAGTTGAACGTTTTCTTTCACTATAACGATTGAAATTAAATGTTTACGGTGACTTCTTTCTCAAGGAGGGTGTTTTATGAGAAAAAAGTAAGCTTCCAAATCTAAACTAACTATGACAAATTCTGGTACTTTACTCGCTTTTTTCTTTCTTTCTGTTAGTTGGTCACAATCACAAGCACCCTCGAGGATTGCAGATGTTGGTGGGGAAATCAAAATGTTCGTCCGAAAAGGGGTATATTTAATGTATAAATACACTATCAGTATGAATTAACTCAAGTTATCATAATCATTATAGCACAAGTCTGTAACAGTTCACGGCTTCACATAGGTATCTGCAATAATCCGTTACTTTGTACGTTCTTCAACCACTTTTAGAGATGTATATAACGACACATTTCCCGACTTGTATGGGAAATATTCTCGAGAAGGTTCTTTCCCCATACGAAACGAAGAAAGTTCTCGAAAACGGCACGTCTTTACACTTTACTCGTCTGAGAACATCCTACGCATCGTTTGCCAATACGCGGTCTCCATCCCCGGATCTCGGTCTCCATTGTATCGAATTCTTGCAATGGAATTGTGTGAACTGATTCTGCTATATTGAAGACGATAATACCTAATATTGTGTTACACACATATTTTCAAAGTACCACAGATTTGTTTCTACTAACGCTAACTAATGGACCTCAGGAAATCTGCGAAGAATACGAGGTCAATACTGACTCCTAGAATTGTTTTTCGTCGAAGGTTTAATTTCGCCGAAAAATCATTCCGTAGAAAGCATTTTTCTTTGCAACCGTAAATTATTTGAGATTGTTATAAAACAAACCTAACCTGACCTAATCAATAGAATGATATCTGCAAGAATTATAAAAAATGTAGCCAACAGCGGAATAAAAATTCAGCGAAATTAAACATTCGACGAAATAAGTTTCTAGAGTCAAAGGGCTCCCCTTTGACTCTAGGGATAACATAAATCTCGTCAAACCGAAAATGAAAATGGTGGATCGTAAAGAAAACTAAGTATTACAGTTAATCAGACAATCGCACTTATAACGGATGGTTTTGCGGCTGTAATGAGAAAGAGATTCCGCATTTTGAACGTGATTGCTGACCGATGGGACTGTCCAATGTTTGTCCGCTGGACGTCCCTACATGTAGGTAAACATTTAATTCCTTGATTAAATTATAAGTACTACTAACATAGAATAAGTATCATTGTTACTAATATTTTTAAGGGTCTATAACCTGAAATAAAACTTTCTGTTCTATTCTATAACATCTATTCATTACCTGAATTTATCCTCTCAGACTAATGTAAGCAACTATTACGGATACCAGCTAAATAACATTTAATATATCCACTTAAACACACAAAAGGACATACTGTATTAGAAAAGCCTAGTCGGTTATATAATTTTATATTTCACGTTGGTATAGAAAGTTAGGTAGTTACGATCAGACATGGCATATTTACATACAGATAGTTACTTGCTTTCAATCCATAAAAAGGATTCTATAAAATTATTGGCCTACGATCAAGTAACTTTAACGACCTAATACCTTTGACTAAGCACCTAGTTCGAATCTGGACCTTAATTGTATGACTTCAGATTGATTTTTGAATGGAATAGCGAATTAAATATGAGCTATCCGCGTTACGTCAGATAGCTAATTACTATAGTCACCATATCTCATTTATAATTGCAAGAGAGACGTGTTAAAATGTCTCAGTGGTAGTTATAAAATATAAATGAAATGTTGTCATAACGTGCGTTATAACAGACTTCGAAGTAGCACGTTTCGGCCGGGAACAACTCGAGAGAACTGTAAAGGTATTTCATACAAAATTAAAGGCCTAAGCCGGGAAGTCATTTTTAGGGTTCCGTACCCAAAGGGTAAAAACGGGACCCTATTACTGAGACTTCGCTGTCCGCCCGTCCGTCCGTCCGTCCGTCTGTCCGTCTGTCACCAGGCTGTATCTCAACAACGGTGATAGCTAGACAGTTGAAATTTTCAGTTGTATTTCTATTGCCGCTATAACAACAAATACTAAAAATAAAATAAAATAAATATTTAAGGGGGGCTCCCATACAACAAACTTGTTATAGATTATATATATGTATAGGTACGGAACCCTTCATGCGCGAGTCGGGCTCGCACTTGCCCAATTTTTTTTAAACATGGCGTCTGTGTTCATGAGTAGGTTTAGCTGAATTGTATTTTTTAGTGGTCTATTTTTTTATTTCATTGCATATTATGTTTGAGAAAAGCTCTATACATGCCTAGCCATGAAAAGGGCTTGCCGGCTCCGTATCACTATCCAGCCAAGCCAAGCAAGTCTGTCTTTCCCGGCGTCTGAAGTAATGTACTATTACAATAGACATAAACGTTATTTCCTGTGCTTGCGATGCGACGTTATAAGAGGAATCTTGCCTGTCTCCAAAAAGTGCAGTATGGGAAAAAATTCGTCTCTTTACACCTCCAGATAAAATTGGTACTTATTAAATACGAGAAAGGATAACACTAGGGATAGATTCAACGCTTAGGTATTTCGACGCGAATAAGACAAAGCAATAACTGAATGAAACTGGTACTTGCCACTCGTAATTCACAATTGTTCTTACGTTACAATTTGCACTAAATTTATCATACAATAAGGTTTGTATCTGGAGATTATTATTCAAATCAAGCTGCATTAATCAATGCGTCGATAAAAGAAAATGAGTGCGGCGATGCTCCTGCGCAGATAGGGATGGGATGATGTCGTTGAATGTTTTATCGATATCGATGAATTTGGTTTGTCGTGAATGAGAACGGAGAAAGCCAGCGCGCCAAATAAGTCCAGCGTGGTGTCGTAGAAAGAAATATTACTTGCAGTACAGTAGTTGTTGACGTGACCCCAAAAATAATCTACATAGATGCATATAGGAATTTAGTCTTATTTATTTTAATAGTCGGTCCCTGTTCTTAATGTCAGACAACCAGGCTAAGGGGTATTTACTTAACTATATGCCTGATTATACTACCTACTTTCAAATCTTTCAATTTACATTTCTCTTCTACAAAGCAAATGGGAACCTACAAATTTGATTTCTCCAAGAAGGGGTTTTAAGATGTTTTAATCGTTTTTATCTAGTGTGTAACTAGATTCTGCACTATACGATTGAAATTACGCATTAAAAGATTTATCGACAACACGTCGTGGCATCACTAATCGCATCTCGCGTGAACCGTAGTGTGCGTGAGAGATAATGAAGTATCTGCACTAATATATTATAAAGTTCATTATAAACAATTATTTATTGTTAGCGCATGTTTATTAATAAGGAGAGCCGATAGCTACTGTGCATGTGTTTGTGATCCTAGGGTTGTCACTAACTCATAGGAGGCATATGGTATTTTTTTTGGGTTTCATACAATTTGTACCTCAAAAGGGGCATCACTTCGTTGTTATGGTGTCTGCCTATCCATCTGTTAACACGTGGGAATCAAAGCCAGTGTAGTTCCCGCTGACCTAAATACCTATCTATACCAGAAAAGGCGAAATTAAAATTTTAAATTAATCATCTGATGTTTAGTATTTATAAATGAAGTGGTTGAAAAAGCAGCGTCAAGAAAAAATATATGATAATGATGTTTATTTACGCTCTAGCCATTGATAAAAAAATTAGAAAGTAAATAAATACTGGATATATATGTCGGGGCATAAGCGGCAGAGGCCTTCTGAACATCAGATGGGTTCATCTTTAGTGGGCGGTACAGTGGGTACAATCACGCACGCAAGTCCAGTTACACAACACAAACACAACAGTGACAAGTAGTGTCACAATCACAGTAAAGTCACAATAGTGCTACAAGCACAAACACATGACAGTAAAGTCACAAATAGTGTCAGTAGTACAAACAAAGTCACTAAATCACTAACGTATCAGAATAAGTCTGTAATCGCTAAATCGCTACACTAAATAATTGTAAATTAACTCAGAGAACAAACTAAATGAAACGGAAACGAATCCGTGGGTCAACTCAAGAGGCACTTCACACGGCACGGTCTGTATGGTACACGTCCCGTCTCAACCATAGATCGAACCCGAATCATCGTCCGGCACCCAAGCCAGAACTTAGAACAAAACAACTTAGTCAAATTACATTTCTCAGACCCACGGCTACGTTCGGCAGTGTTTACATTAACATCATAAAACTGCCCCGCTTCTATGAACAAAGAGTTCCTTTGCTATGCGTCAAATATCACCTAAAGCTCAATGCCGCTAACATAAACATTGAACTGAATGCGCGTCGCCCTTCGCGGGTCTCGATAGCAACGTACTTAAAACGCCCCGCGCCGATACGGCGATCCTGACTATCACACGTCCTCGTGTGCCCAACTATTTCACAGAACTACTCATACAAACATAGTTGCAAACAGTAAAACTCGCTCGGCTACCCTGACATTAGAGTACACCCATGACAAACAGGTAGGTTCCCAAATTCATGACATCTATCAGCTATCAACAGTAGCTTATCATTTTCACAGGACACAGATCAGACTCAGCCCAAAAACATATTGACCCAACCAAATATCACCCGTGAAACATTTGCACGGTCACTCGTACAACAATGCTCAAAATGGCCATGCCTCATTGACCATAACATAACCAATGCAACTGTAACCTCCTGCTTGCCACTACACCGCGCAGTCTCCGTACCAGCTAGACTGGGTTTGGAATATGACCTACGGCTAATGATCAAGGCAGTAGATCAAGTTGCAAGTGCTCAAATCGCTGCATTAGCGAATACTAAAACCATTGTGTATCAATAACACCTCATAAATCGTGTGCGTCACAAACGCCAATGTGTATCAATAACATCTCATCAATCATGTGTATCATAAACAAAAATGCGTATCAATTACACAACAGAAACCAAATACAACTTGCACCCTGAACTTCTCCTATGAGTATCAGCTACTCCCATGGGTCGTAACTATTTCCATGAGTATCGTATCAACTACTTCCAAGAGCATCAACTACTCCCGTGAGTATCAACTACTCGCCGACAAGGGCTGATCCTGACTGTTCCTCACTTTCATCAACATTAGAACTAGCTTCAAATTCTGGGGAACATAACAATCTACAATCGCACGCAACTTTCGTG
The DNA here is from genome assembly GCA_932273695.1 of Apotomis betuletana. Lineage (NCBI taxonomy): Eukaryota > Metazoa > Arthropoda > Insecta > Lepidoptera > Tortricidae > Apotomis > Apotomis betuletana. The sequence goes on along the minus strand of OW026309.1, from coordinate 17,983,531 downwards.
TGCACACTTGTAAGTTTTATGGTTATCCTACAAAAGATATCATTCTCCTCCAAACAGTTCAACAATCTTGAATGGACCCCAAAACTTTGGGTCCAATTTTGTTTAATTCCATTAATAGTTTCCAATCAGACCAAAATCACCAAACAGTAAACTTGCAAACTTTACACTTCTTACTGTGAAAACGCTCTTTATCTCTACGAGCCTTTTCATTATAGAATTCACTGACTGTTATCCGATTCCAACAATATCTATTACGTCATAATCCAGTGACAAAGGTTGCACTACTTTACCAATTAATAATTATCTTATATTAACTTCAACAAGTAAATTGTAAACGTAATACTTTAGTGTACTTATAACGCGTTCAAATAGACAAGCTCCAGTTGAGTTCAAATAATAAATTTTATCACAAAATTCACGGAAAGTCTTATTTCCCAAGCAACGGCCTCGATCCGCTATTACCCTTGCTTGTGCACCAAATAGGCTTAATCCACATTTTAAAGCATTAATTGCACAAAACGCGTCAATATATAAAGAATGACGCAGAACAACGTACTTAGTAAATGCATGTACAGAAGTGTACACCGGAATTCAGTTGTCCACTTAGTTTGCCTGTAGCGTCGATGTAGATGGTATTCAATGGAACTAATGTATGCAGTAGGACTTAGATTTACTTTTAAATATTCAGAAACCAGTAAAAATCGTATGTTTTCCAAAGTCTTTTCCCATCCAAGGTGCATGATTGACTTATGGATATTAATCACAGACTAGCGAAAAGCCCGCGACACAATTGGTAAGCTACGTGCTCTACCACATTACGTTGTATTTTTCGGTGAAGAAGGGAAATCATTTGATATGAATTTAAGAAATCTTGCGAATCACGCCAATTATCGTCGTTATTATCAACCATTTTAATAACATTTATTTAGAATCTTGGGATCGCTATTGTGTTCAACATGTAACCTTTTACACGTTTCTCTTGTACTGCACACAGTGGCAGAGTTTCAGGAATGATAACTAACATGACCCATTCGTTTACCGTCTCTATAAACAATTTTAGTCAAATGACAAGTGATAAATCTCCCAACTCTGAATATTGGTGTTACATCAATTTTAGTGCAAAACAATGCAATTTTAGTGAGTTACAGTCTGCTATTAAATATTGTGAATTCTTTCACCTTTTCTTCAAACTACCCTCAACTTACTCACCTTTCAAAAAATTATGAGTGTATTATACGATGAATTCTACCAAGGTTCTAGTTTGTAAGAACCATAGCAGGATTTTGAATCAAATGTATTTTTGCTGAAATGTAGGTACTACTACATTATGACTTCAGGTATCTCTTCTGTAAAAGCATTTCACCATAACCTTCTACACAACCATCGGTATTTAACTCTATCGCAGAACTCGGATCATAAATCATGATAACCGATTAATTATTTCGGTAAATAATCATTTTCTAGCGTATCTCTTCACATCACTTTACCTTTTCGAAAACTATAAATTAACTATGAAAATCTGGAGATTACTTGGCGAAAATAGAAAGCTACATAAGCCATCAAATTGTCGTACCTATCTGCCTAACCGTTTCTACAGCCTGCAGGAGGCAAATTAGTAAGAGGCGCAACAATTTACGAGATAAGCCTGATTTCTCCACTAGTTACCTCATAACTCAAGAATTGCAACCCAAGTATTGCGAGATTATAAAAATCCTATCCTTTTTTTTTTTCTTAAAGGTTCAAAGATATCCCGGACAGTTCGAACGTTTCTAATATTACGTCAAGCCTCTCTCATCCTTCGTCCATAGTCTCTGGTACGATCTTAATATTTTCCAAATAACAAACAACGTACGAATTTACACGATCACCAAGAGCCTCGTACAATGCTCTTTAAAAAACGGCATAGCTTTACGGTTCAGCTCTCTGTAATCAACACAGTCTATTTGAGCCATAGGTTTTTTTTTTTATAAAAAGTAATGGGCTCGCAAACAAACAGCAACATGGCCAAATAATCTTCCTTCCAAATAAGCTTTCAACAGCTCTTTAATTTTCTCACGAAAATAAAAGCGACATGTCTCTCATCAGGTCAGGACTCAATCTAAAAGGTCGTCGTTGTAATGTGCGATTGGTATCAATAAGTTTTATCTCAATTTCACCTGTATTACCGCGTATTTTAAGTATACCTTCAACAAATGACGTATAATTTTTTTTTTAGTGTGTTGTATTCCAAAAGGAAGTAAAAACGGAACCCCATAGGACCATTCCGCCGTCCGTCCGTTCGTTTCCCAAGACTACCTATCCCGGGAACGTGTGAAAGCAAAGAGTTGAAATCAAAACCACACACCAAGGTTCACAGTCCCCTAAAGCCGCAAATAAAATCAAACCTCGGCACTCTCAAGGGAATCAAACCCTACAAGGGACCTCCCACCGATCCAGAACCATGAAATCAGGCAAGCAATACCGTTCTACACTACAAGTATAGGGAAAAATCCGAAAAACACACGTTCGTAATTAAATCATAAAAAATATAGTCCTCATCCAAAGTACGCAAAACAGTTCTCCATCAGCAAAGCAGACAGCAGACTTGTCTGTCGCTTAGCACAGTTAACTCCTTTGTTAGAGCCATATGCAGCGCCCCCACAGCTCGCACGAAAACCCCGGCGCGCGAGCCCGACTCCCACCAAACCGGCTTTCTTTAAACTAGACTGGTAGTTCAAATCAAAATTTTCAAGTCTAACGGCATTTTGTGAGCCATTTTGGCAACATGACTTTTCTGATGTAAAAAAGCCTGCTGAATTCGATTCTGGGTGTTGCCAAGCCGAATTTTGCCCCCCTCCCCCCATTTCCCCCCTTTTTACCTCAAAATATGTCCCTTATCACGGTTTTTACGGTTTTATACAAAAAGTATTACAGCTAGAAAAAAAATGTCAAAGACAAGAATGATCTCTATAAAATTTCCTATAACATGGTGTATAAACTTTTTTAGTAGGCCTTATGGTCTGTGAGCAATATCTTCCCGAACTTCATAGACTGGTAGAAAATTCTAAATATCGGCTTCCTTTACCGTGCTAACGGCATTTTGGGATCCATTTTGGCAACATGACTTTTCCGATGTAAAAAAGCCTGCTGAATTCGGTTCTGAATGTTGCCAAGCCGAATTTTGCCCCCCTCCCCCCTTTCCCCCCCTTTTTGACCTCAAAATATGTCCCTAATCACGATTTTTACGGTTTTATACAAAAAGTTTTACAGCTAGAAAAAAAGTGTCAAAGACAAGAATGATCTCTATAAAATTTCCTATAACATGGTGTATATTTTTTTTTAGTAGGCCTTATGGTTTGTGAGCAATATCTTCCCGAACTTCATTATTAAAAAAAAATATATGAACTTGGTCGAAGCAGTGAAATACACTTATTTTGGGATAATTGGTTTCGCACAGGATCCAGCCACTCTGCAGCTCTTGAAGCTGACATCCAGTTGGCATGCTGCTTATTATATATCAAGACTTACGAGGCTTTCAGTCATAAGCAGAGCCGTCAGATTTACACGCAGAACTGTACCCAAGTAGGGCTAAAAGCGACGTAGAAAATAAAAATGCTTTACTTCTGACCATGAAGTCATTCAAAATGCTCAGTTATACGCCAGATTCTCCAGAAACGGGCCTTAGAAATGCAGTTACCCGGAATCTTGCAGCAGAAAATTTGTCATGATGATGAATCATAAGCAACAACAACACTAATAACCAGTCCTCTGGGTGGGCTATGCACAGTGCGGAGCACATGTCGAGTGTCGGTTTCCTCATGAATAGCACGTATGTTGAGGTATCGACCTCAGTTGGTGACGCTTGAACCTTAGTCTCGTCTGCAAATCCTCGCACTACGACGACATTAGTCCCGCTCGCGCGTTCGCGGGATAAAAACTGCGAGCCCAACCTAGTTTGAAGGTATTGAGTGATTTTTAAGGAGCTGCTTGCCAGTGAGAAGTGACACTTTATTTTTTTCTGTTGCAAGATCCCGGGTAACTGAATTTCTAAGGCACATTTCTGGAGAATCTGGCGTAGAACTGAGCATTTCGAAGGATTTCATGTTCAGAAGCAAAGCATTTTTATTTTTTACGGCCCTTTTAGCCCGACTTGGGTACGGTTCTGCGTGTAAATCTGACGACTGCTTATGACTGAAAGTCTCGTGAGTCTTGACAGATAATAAGCAGCATGCCAACTGGATGTCAGCGTTAAGCGCTGCAGAGCGGCTGGATCCTGTGCGATACCAATTATCCTAAAATAAGTGCATTTCACTGCCTCGACCAAGTTTATAATTTTTTTTAAAATAATGAAGTTCGGGAAGATCATCATCATCATCATCATCTCAGCCATAGGACGTCCACTGCTGAACATAGGCCTCCCCTTTGGACTTCCATATATACCGGTTGGAAGCGACCTGCATCCAGCGCCTTCCGGCGACCTTTATAAGGTCATCTGTCCATCTTGTAGGTGGACGTCCTACGCTGCGCTTGCTGGTCCGAGGTCTCCACTCGAGCACTTTTCGGCCCCATCGGCCATCTGCTCTGCGTGCTATGTGGCCTGCCCATTGCCACTTCAACTTGCTAATCCGGTGAGCTATATCGGTCACTTTAGTTCGTCTACGGATTTCCTCATTTCTGATTCGATCACGTAGAGACACCCCGAGCATAGTTCGGGAAGATATTGCTCACAAACCATAAGGCCTACTAAAAAAAATTATACACCATGTTGTAGGAAATTTGATACAGATCATTCTTGTCTTTGACACTTTTTTTCTACCTGTAATACTTTTTGTATAGAACCGTAAACATCGTGATTAGGGACATATTTTGAGGTCAAAAAGGGGGAAAAGGGGGGAGGGGGGCAAAATTCGGCTTGGCAACATTCAGAACCGAATTCAGCAGGCTTTTTTACATCGGAAAAGTCATGTTGCCAAAATGGATCCCAAAATGCCGTTAGCACGGTAAAGGAAGCCGATATTTAGAATTTTCTACCAGTCTATGAAGTTCGGGAAGATATTGCTCACAAACCATAAGGCCTACTAAAAAATTTTATACACCATGTTATAGGAAATTTTATAGAGATCATTCTTGTCTTTGACACTTTTTTTCTAACTATAAGACTTTTTGTATAAAACCGTAAAAACCGTGATTAGGGACATATTTTGAGGTAAAAAGGGGGGAAATGGGGGGAGGGGGGCAAAATTCGGCTTGGCAACATCCAGAATCAAATTCAGCAGGCTTTTTTACATCGGAAAAGTCATGTTGCCAAAATGGCTCACAAAATGCCGTTAGGACGGTAAAGGAAGCCGATATTTGGATTTTTCTACCAGTCTAAACGTGCGTCAAAATCACACGATGCTTACCACTGACTTCCGTGTCACATGCTGACTTATCAATCTCACATAATATGTTGGCTATTTTTAATTTCTTTACACAACTAAATTATTATAAATCTCAACAGTAAAACATCCACAACAACACGTCAAATCTTTAACGATCATAATATCATAATGACATCGTCAGGGACTATATGAAGAAATCAATCTTATTATTGTCAATTTAATTTCGGACAATATTGGTAAAAGTATTGTATCAATCGGCATCACCAAAGCCTATCAACGCTATCAAAGACAAATCTCCCATTTACTAAAGTTTCTTTTGTAAGAGAACTTTCTGACCCAAAAAAAATCAAATAATAATGGAGCGACTGACCAAATCGTGCAGTAAAGCTGAGACGGCACAGACTTGACGCTGCTGCACACGCCGATATTCAGCAGCTCAAGAAGTGCCACGATGCGATGAAAGTACACGACGACTAAGGCACTGAGGAGCACCGTGTCCCACTTGCCCGCAGTTAAAACAAATCATCCTCATCCTCTTCTGACCTTCTTCGTTTGTGTCTTAAGTGATAAAAACCACATTGGTTGTTTTCATCTTAGAACTGCGTTATCCACATTCGTTAGATTTATAACCGTACTATCCGCAGTTGTGTCACGTAACAGTCTTCATCCTCTTAATTAAACGCAACAAGGCAGTAGACAGAGAAATCTCCTCCACAGAGAAACCCTGACATCGATTCACCATCGGTGACTTGAGTATGGCATTATTAATACACACTTATGCAGCAAAGTATCAGCTGCATCGATCCTTCCAAAATTGTTTCTCAAAAATAATTGCAGTCCATTCCGGAATAAATTATTTCAGAAAACTATGATCAAACTGACGCTCTTAATGCACTGCTCAAATAATTGATTAATTACTTCCTGTCAATGAATTTTCCTCCATACACAAAGCCATAGTGTCACACCAAGCTGTTTTAGCATCTTCTCATAGAATACCTCCATAGTGTATGTGTCTTCAGTTTGTTCTCGCAACTCAACATATTCGGAATTCTCATTTCCGCTTACATTCTCTCGGTCTAGCTCTCGCAGCGCGTATCCCACTTCTGATGTCGGGGCATAAGCGGCAGAGGCCTTCTGAACATCAGATGGGTTCATCTTTAGTGGGCGGTACAGTGGGTACAATCACGCACGCAAGTCCAGTTACACAACACAAACACAACAGTGACAAGTAGTGTCACAATCACAGTAAAGTCACAATAGTGCTACAAGCACAAACACATGACAGTAAAGTCACAAATAGTGTCAGTAGTACAAACAAAGTCACTAAATCACTAACGTATCAGAATAAGTCTGTAATCGCTAAATCGCTACACTAAATAATTGTAAATTAACTCAGAGAACAAACTAAATGAAACGGAAACGAATCCGTGGGTCAACTCAAGAGGCACTTCACACGGCACGGTCTGTATGGTACACGTCCCGTCTCAACCATAGATCGAACCCGAATCATCGTCCGGCACCCAAGCCAGAACTTAGAACAAAACAACTTAGTCAAATTACATTTCTCAGACCCACGGCTACGTTCGGCAGTGTTTACATTAACATCATAAAACTGCCCCGCTTCTATGAACAAAGAGTTCCTTTGCTATGCGTCAAATATCACCTAAAGCTCAATGCCGCTAACATAAACATTGAACTGAATGCGCGTCGCCCTTCGCGGGTCTCGATAGCAACGTACTTAAAACGCCCCGCGCCGACATATATATGAATACTGGACAAGTAATGGTTTAAACGAAAACAAACCCGGTGATGGTATTTTTATTTACGTAACGTATGATTTCATTAGAAAAACTTCTAACTACACTACAAATAATCGCACTAATGTTATAAATTCGAAATTTTGTGAGTGTTTGTATGTTTGTTACGTCTTCACACTCAAACAGCTGGATCAATTTTGATAAAGTTTAGTGCGGAGGTTACCCTGGATTAACACATAGTACATAACTAGTCTATGCCTTACTTATTATCCCTAAAAATATTTGTGTTCCCGTGGAATGAGCGGGTAACACCGCGGGGCCCAGGTAATATTTAATAAATTCTTCTTCTTCTTCTCAGCATATATGCGTCCACTGCTGGATATATGCCTATTGCATGGATTTCCAAGCTGATCTTGATAGGGCGATCTTACTCCAGGTCGGCCCTGCCGTCTTTTTAATGTCGTCCGACCATCTGGCTTGCGGTCTTCCAACGCTTCTGCCACCCGTTCGCGGCCTCCAGTGTAGCGCTCGCTGACTCCATCTGTCATCATCTCTGCGACATATATGACCAGCCCATTGCCACTTCAATTGCGCAACTCTTTTGCCGATGTCGGTAACTTTCGTGCGTTGGTAAATAATATTTATGTAAGGTTATATATTTAATTAAACATATTTTAATAAATATTTTTATAAATTGGACTTTCATAGTAAAAACGAATCAGAAGCTTAACAGAAATTATATCACACTCAAATCATACAATTCCTTTATTCATCATCCGAGTTAGTATTGAGACCAGTCTAATATCATCAGCCTGTAAGACGCTCGCTGTATCAAGTCCGTTTGTTCCCATATTCACGGCTAATACTTTTCTGGTTGGGATAAAAGTTGCCATGTTAGCTTATACTCGTATCCCAGGGTGAACATAGCTTACTTTATTCAAAACACTACCTCTTGAGGGGATGAAAAGGGAGATGAAAGTTAGAACCCAATTATACCTACCAAGTTTGTCTTGGCAGTGAATAAATTTCACATTGTAATTAGTGCCAACCCTAGTTCGCCCTTTAACTGTCAATGCAGCGAATATGAAAGCAAGCTCGGGCTGGTCAGGTTGTGGTGTTGTGATTGGATAGAGAACGTGGAAGTGTATCATTCCTGAGTTAATTCTACGCACTGACTTAAGACCTAGGCACGTTCTTTAGTAGCATATAAATATAGATACGAAGATCAGAGCACAAAGAAAATTTTAACGAAGCTTACTAGTAATGCTTTTGTTTTCAGAGGATACGAATGTGAAAAACGTTTCATTGGTGGGAAGTTGTGCCTGGCAAGAATCTTAGAACAAACCCCATTTTGGGTCCATCAATTAACTTATTGACGACTCATAAGTAAATACTTATGTATAATATCGTATATAAAAAGAGTAAAAGTTTGTGCCAACATTCGTTCCTCGTAAAGTAATCATAAAATGTACCGAACGGATTGATAGAAGTATTCGCCATTCTGAGTTTTACACTTATCATATTATTATTATGAAAGTATAGGACATCACAAAGATAGAAAAATAACATCATTTATAACGTCAATCGAATAGCTCTTATCGGTAAAGAAAATTATAGTGGCGATATTTCGAATTGGTTTTTGTGTTAAATGTTGAAGCCCTTTTTATTTTATTATCCATACAACCTAATAAAAAAATCTTGAATTGTTTGAAATTCAGTTTTCTATGGATAGGCGGTCGTTACTTCAGGAAAACTCTTAACAGCGAAATGTAGGATTTGTATGGGCACGCGGTGCCATCCGTTCAGCGCCATCTGTTGATCAAGAAAAATCCGCTCATCGTGCTAAAATAGCTGGACAAATAACCAATTTAAGCCCAGGGACATCTTACCGTCGAAGTAGCGCGCACCTTGTAATCGATACAATAAAAAGTATTTGTTTTGTAATGTAACTTCCGATTATTATAGACGGTTTGAAACAATAACAAAGACTGCTGGTGACACTAGGTCCTTTATAATTCTACTGTAATAAAAAGGTAGTGCCTCTTTTTCCATACCCTGCAATGTAAAAGTTTTAGCACGGTTTAACGACACTTTCAGCTTAGATTATGCAATTCAGTGTTAACGGTTTTAGGTTAGAAAGCTAATATTTATGTGATGAACACGAGTCATATGGTCATGGATGTTTTTTTTTGTAGTTTTATTTGTATTGATTTTACACTCGTCACTTTACACTCGTCGCCAAAGCTCATGATATTTCAATTTTATTTTATTAGTCTGTTAGAAAATCTTACTGCTGGGCAAAGGCCTCTCGATTAGATCTCCAATTTTTCTCAACTGCCATTGCATCTGGCCAGGCGACTAGGAATGCCAATCGTCCCGCTATCTCTGTCTCGGTCTGTCTTGACCTCTGCGCCTAAGATTTACAGCCCCGTTATTTTTCGATATCCATAGGAAAGAACCTTAACTCATAGTAATTTATATATCGCGTGATTATCACAACCATGAGACCCGCAGGTGGCCCTAAGCGTAAATCAGCGAATATAAATGTACATTACAATCTGAAGTTGTCGTGTCACTCCATACAATGTCACGTAGATGTGGTGTAGCAGGTTTTCTTGCTGTGCGGTATACCGCCTTTTGCTATAGCAAAAGAACAATTTAAGGTCATTTAGTGGATTAAGTATCAAAACGATCTTCAATGGCGGATCTTAGAAAGAAAGATGTATGACGTCATATAGATCAATCTAAGTACCTGTGCCTCTTTCACTAGTTTGCCCATCGGTAGGGATTTGCGTTAAGTCACGTGAACTTTCGAACATTAGAAAATATATAGGTATATTTAGAGAAAAACAGGTTATTAACCTAGGTGTTTTGTCTTGATAAGTCGATGTTTGGGACTTTATCAATTCACCCAAATGCCATTCGGATGAAAGAACGCCCCGTGAACGTCTCGCAAACCCAAGACCTCGTCTCAAAACGATAGTTATAAAACGGAACTAGTCCTATCGCCCGTTTAACCCCACTGAAGTGTGGTCCATTCGCAGCGCTCGATAAAAGATAAGTCAAAAAAAACCGCCCGCCACCCCTGGGCCGGCGGAAAAAAACTGGACAAAAAATAGGCCCGGCTCGTAATTTAAACGTCGTACCAGTTGTCGATAACCGGTGGCACGGATCTGTTTTTTGTGTTTTTTTGTGATCTAAAAGATTTTGGCACCCTTTTGTCTAACGCACACACGCACATATACTTAAAATAAGCAGCTATTTGTCACTACCAAGGAAATTTGTCATAATTAGAAAAAAACTTGTTTTTTTATATTTGCTTCAGTTTTCACGATTGTCACCATTTAAATAAAACCACTTAAACGGATGAACGGGTACTAATTTAAATTTACGGCGTTTTGAAAGCGTACAATTAGAAAGAGCATAAGTAAAACCGTGTCATTTCTAAAGCATAACCATAAAAAAATGATTTTTTAATTGTTACCTTAATGATTTTCGCACTTTCTTGTCTGATAGACACGCGCGCACAGTGGTACAAAACTGTCTTATAATATCAGTCATCACACAGTCATTACGTCGTAATGGATCTCTGAAACTGAAATTAGGTAGGGCTAAATAAGTTTAATAATGACGGTGTTTTTTATTTATTTTTTTGTTATTAGGAATAATTTACGTTCTTAGGTACTTCCACCTGCCTGAACAGTGTACTGAAAAAATATAATTATATACAGAACAATTCGTGATAAAGTGACATTTGAAATCAAATTATATTTTTTCTTTTTTTTTAATTAAACACATTATTCAACTGTCCACCCTGGTATAGTGCAGCAGCATCAGTACAAACGAACATGGCAGACAGGCTCGTGCCGTAGTTTATTTAAAAAAAAGAATTAAAAAAAAAGGTTGCGGAACGCAGTCCGGGGGTCAATATAATCCACATGTTTAATAGAGTAGCCTTTTGCTGTCGGTAAACTGATAGTGGACAGTCACGTACGCCCTGTGCGAGGGACATAAAGGTTATTTTAGATTGATTCTGTTGGTGGAGGTGTTGGATTGGCTGCATTTGTTGTTGTGCAATTTGGCATTGTTGCAATGATTGGTCTAGTCAATGGATAAGCAGCTTGTTGAAGGAATAGCATTGTATTATACATGTACTTGATTACAAACATTAACAAATTCGAAATTTGTAGGCAAGGTAAGAAAATATCGTGATGTGCATTGTAATCGAGTCCGTAAATAGACAGAGGGACATGGCGAAGCTATATGGAGCTCTTGTTGAGTATAGAACAGAATAAGCGTTGGCACCGTACTTTTAAGTAAACTATAGGAGGCACCTATGCTCTATGCATATTTTTTTTAATCCGACTATAGACCGAGAAAGGACTGATAAATAAACATTGGTACAACTAAGCGATTTCTTTTCACTCAACGAGAGAAAAACCGTCATGATCACTTAAATAATTAAGAACCATGCATTCTCAAAATGTATCCAAACATATTAACTGAATAGACAAAGCAGGAATAACATGTAGCCAATCTCTGTGAAAAACATAGAATTATTAACCAAGCATAAGGCCAATATCTCTATCTGCGGAGACGAATATTATAGCTATAACTCGCAATTTGTTTTACCATATGACTACCCAGACTCACTACCCAAGGCTGGGTAAACCCACACACAGACATTGTTTTTTTTTTTAATTCATGTATCTCCAAATGGCCTCTCACGTATTTAATCTCAAAGGGCGATGGAGCGAGCTATGCTCGAAGTCTCCTTGCATGATCGAATCAAAAATGAGGAGATCCGCAAGAGAACCAAGGTTGTAGATATAGCTCAGACAGTCGCCAAACAGAGCTTCTGCTTCAAGTGGGTGCAGAGTAGAAAATTAATCGTTTGGAGAGCATCTAAGATACAAGTGAATACATGTATATTATATAACTTAACTACCATAAATACGATACTAAATATATTTATACAGTAGTATATGGATACTGTAGAGAGAAACTTAGGCAGACATTTTGAACGCATACGCAATAAATCAACCGTGCACACGGCGCACGAAGACGCGAACGTCCTGCAAGCTAATAAGATCACAAAATTGCATACGAAATCTAATGTCCCGCATTCGCAAGTGACCCAATGGGGCCATAATACATATAAGTGGTCCCAATAGACCTAGAGCACCTATCCTGGCATTAGCCACAGGATCTCTAAACATAGTCACAATGGTAGTCATCATCCAATTGTGCCGTGGAAATTGTCCGTTTATCTACAATAGGAAGATGATTTTATTTCATTGCATTTCTTTAAGTTCATACATTATGTATGGCGCGAGGTGTGTTGCTGTTACGGATGTTTTGATTTGAGAATAGAGACCACGGTACGGAAGGATTTATTTATCATTCTTTCAAAAAAAGGACGTCTTAAACAATCTAATTAGAATCTTAACCTGTATTCATTGGTCTCTTCAAATGCGCAAGAGCCTAAGTTCTAGCCTAACCCGCTGATGTCTCGCTATTTACTTGTGTTCACACGTGACCTTGAAGAAATGTAGGAAGAAATTGACTGATAATAACATGTCTGTACGAGTATAATTATCGTATTGTACTTCATCTGTACTTTTCGACTAAGACACTAGACAGGTGCGCTTATTCCATGCAGTGCGCTAGTCCCGACTGACCTTAGTCTGTCCTTAAGCTTTTAAATGTAGCAAAACATATTGAAAGGAATAGTCCAAAAAAAGTGTAAATATAATTATTGCAACAATTATACGAGTACAGCTACAGTAATACATAAAATACATTTCACACAAAATATTTCTTTTTAATATGCACATAGAAGTTGATTAGGTACTTTGACGTTGGGGCTCGTAGGGCAGTGTAATTATATCATGATATACAGCGTGTATAACCGTAAACTTTACGGGGTCTTAGTACAGGCACTTATTAATATATTGATCCGTAAATTTAAAAAAAAAACGTACTTTCTTTTTCCATATAAAATAATTCAGCACGCAATTTATTTGTTTGTTGTTGTTTGTTGACACTTAACATCGTGATGTAACAACTGTCACTAGTAATAACTACGCCATACATAGCAGCTCAAAAAAAATGCAAAAATTAATTACGCCAGCACTAAAATCTCCGTCTGGCTACAATTTGCGGGTATATGAAATATACACGCTGTATGAATACTTTTATGTTATGTGACAGCAGTTTAAATATTATTTTTTTAAGAAAATTGTTAAGTACTTCGGTTCCTCGAAATCGAAGGACCCGCGGCCTGCCTCCTCTTTTGTTTTTTTTTTTATCTCGCCATTTTAAAAAGTAACTAGAGCGTTGCCAATTATTTTTTATTGAACCAGTAACGTCTGCTAGCGTAAACTGAATGTTCATATAAAGAAAATGGTTTACGTTAGCAGTGATGCTTCAATAAAAAATGATTAATTTGAGTGTAGCACAATGTTACTATCGATTTCTCATAATCTTTACGGTAGATAGCGCTACGATGCTGCCCTAAGGCATGTAGAAGCAACTGGTTGAAAAATTCGATGCTTTGGCTTTGATAGCATAATTGGCAATGCACCAGTCTGGCCCTCAAAGCATTCTTTTTTTTTCGCTTCTATACAGGGTGTAATCGTTAAGTGTAGCCAGGCGATAATTCCGTAAATATATATTAATAGAATTATTGCCTGGCTACACTTAACGATTACACCCTGTATAAACATTTAGAATATTGCAAATTACTTTAATGTTTAGTTCAAGGTTTGATAATGTTTAATACGGGTCACTAACACTATATTATGTGCGAAACGGGAGCGGGCCAAGATGGATTCCATCCTTGTCTTGCAGTGGAGACGATGAGCTGCATCCGAGTTACGAGAAGGTCGCGCCGCGTCCTCTATTGTGATCGTATTGTGAACAGTACTGTGTCTCATATTTTCATAAAAGAAAATCTGTGATAATGATTATGAATATGTGTGTAGATAAAGTAGTGTATGCAACTGTACATAATTAGGTCTTAAAACACGCGTGTGATTCCATTGTGAAACTCGCCTACGGCTCGTTTCCTAAAACCACACTCGTATTTTAAGATGTCTCATTATGTAGCAGCTATAAACTACTATTTCAACGGGTCCGTAATGTATTATATTATGTGCGAAACGGGAGCGGGCCAAGATGGATTCCATCCTTGTCTTGCAGTGGAGACGATGAGCTGCATCCGAGTTACGTGAAGGTCGCGCCGCGTCCTCTATTGAGATCGCATTGTGAAGAGATACTGATATCGTCCATTGAATTTAATATATTTTCGACGGGTCTGTAATCACACTACGAGTAATCCATACTTAATATTATAAATGCGAAAGTGTATCTGTCTGTCTGTTACCTCTTCACGCTTCAACCGCTGAACCGACTTAGATGAAATTTGGTATGGAGATAGTTTGAGACCTGGGAAAAGACAAAGGATACTTTTCATCCCGAATAAATTTAGTGTTCCCGTGGGATGAGTGGGTAACACCGCGGGGCACAGCTAGTTTAATATATTTTCGACGGGTCTGTAATCACACTACGAGTAATATTATTTTTATATAGGCGAAAGTTATTGAGTGTGTTTATGTGTTTGTTTGTTACTTCTTCACGCTCAAACGGCTTGACCAATTTTGATAAATTTTGATATGAAGGTAGCTGACACCCTGGATTAACACACAGGCTACTTTTTATCCCGAAAAATGAAGTGTTACCGTGGGATGAGCGGGTCACACCGCGGGGTTATTATCCAGGTTCTGAAAAAGTAACATACACTTGATATACAATAAATTGACATAAAGTAATTTAATATAATGTAACGTTTGATATAAGGGTTTATTGTTATACTCTAATTATCACATTGGTATACTGGTCGTCTCGTAGATACCCATAACTCCTAGTAGTCCCTACTTTGAGACTAGATCGCTTTGTGTGAGTTTGTCTGATATTTATTTGCTTAATATTATGGTACCATCAAGCTGACAGCTGATCTCATGAGCGATCTGAAGGAAGAGGACCATAGTAATTCTATAGGTAATAAAACGCCAATTCTATCGAGATTGGCCTCATTTGTTTTGTCTTCAGGAATTGACATTTGACCTAAAAATTACAGCAAATAATTGTCTCGAAAATATATGTCATATAAAAGCTTGCTTAAAATAAACGTTTCGCTTTACTTTTTTGCGCCAGCATTGTTGCTAAACTGTGAAGTTCTAAGTATTTGTCATGTTTGTCTTGAAACAATGGCGTCGCTCCAAAGACAGCGTTTTGTAAAGGTTTAAGAAGAAACGCCGCGGGCTATCGCTTGTCTATGCTCTCTACGTACTGACCTACTTCCATAGTTAATATGCAAACATGATTTTTCTTTATATCTCAAATCCTAGTTAAGCTCAAAAGTTTACTTGATCTTGTTGCTTGTTTTATGTTGATTTAAACTTACACGCTTTTTACACATTTAGAGGACTTTGTCGATGTTTTGTGTTTAAAGAGGCATTTTAGTACTCAAAATATACGACAAATATCCCAAGCTAAAACAACATTCTTCTAATTCGTGTACTTGTTTGTAATACACTTCTTATCGTACATTTCATCGCGACAGCACAACCACTTAACTCTACACGAAGACAACAAAGAAAAAATAAAAAATAATGACGCACAAAGCTCTTTATTTCACACAATTACTACAATATGTGGAAGAGACGACTCTCTAAGCACATTCACACTAAGCCACTCCCTTTTTTACAATGCCACAGACTATAATCAAGGCAGTTTTTAACTTGAAAATACTGGCAGTTTAAAAAATAAAGCTTTATTCTTTTTAAGTCTGTGGCTTTGTTAAAAAACAGTATGCGTTGTGTAGACAAGTTTCGAGTGAAGCGCAGTAGAAAAGTAGTGAAAAACAGGCGCATAGTGTCAAGTGTAAATCGCCTTGTTAATTTCGCCGACCCTGCGGCGAATTTCGCCGAGGACGCATTGTGTGTCCCGGCTTTATGTCGTCTTCCCGTTGTCTGTACACCGCTTTAATTGCGCGCGTCATTGGCGCGCTTTTTGAAAAAAGAATGACGTGTAATTAACGCGAATATGGAACGTGACAACGCGTTCTGAGGGAGCGCTTTTTTTAATTTTTTTTAATTAGGCAGGAAGGGTTTGTGTTTTGTTTTGTTCGGCGTAATTGTAAGTAGGTTATGTGGAATGAGGTAGCACAACCGGTTTTGTTTGCGATCGCTGAAATTGCGGAGCGTTTAGGTTCTCAAACAAGACTTTGACGCAAGACATCATTTTAAAAGAATATTTAGAAAATAGTACGTCATGCGGCGGTATAATTAACTTATTTATTTCTTTCTAATGTTGAACTTTAGTTCTGATGATAATGAAGATAATATTTTGATAGACCATTCTTAGAGCACGATAAAAAAGTAGGTACAGTGGAATAAGGACATTATAGCTACACACAGATTTCATTTTCTTTCGATTAGGTATAAAATCTATGCAATGACCCAACAACAAAATTTTTTTAACCGAACACTATTCAATTGATTACTCAGAAACACTTTAAAGGCCATGATTTACCTATAAAATGTTATAGATTTGTGATGTATACAAAATTAGGGATTAAAATATACAATATTCGGTATGCAAATAGCTCCCATATTATCAAACAGCCACAACAAACACATTAACTATTCACACGCCATTAAAACATAATTATAACAACACTTCCTACCGAAAAAATCCAGGACAATCACTGGCCGAAAAAAACGATGATACATGATCCTCGTTTGGCGCGCTTTACTTTTTTTTTTATTAAAAAATCACATTAACGGCTCTCACTGGCCGGTGATAAATAATGCGCTCCTTATTCAAATTTTTGTTTTTGTTCTACCCCCGGTTATAAATGAGCTTATTTGAAACGATAGGGCGCGATAAAATGGCCGATTATGAACATGGAATACCTATATACGTATACAGGATGATTTATAAGCGTTAAAAATGATAGGATGTTTTTAATTTGCGCATCACGCGAGCTAGAGTTAGATTTATGTTGAGGTTGTATGTTATCAGTTGTTGAATTACTGGCGCTTGAGGAATTGTCTGTTAATTAAAAAAATACTTGTTAATTAGATAAGGAATACATTTTGCACGTCTATACATTTTAAATAATTCATTGTTCATTTGTGACAACAACGTTTTAGTGACTCGAAGGAGTTATAGGGTACCGAAATTTATAAATACCTAAGCATTTATGGATTATTTGTATACATATATTATGATATGTCAATGTGTAAATTACAGTGTTGAGACTATAAATTTGAATGTGTATTTTTGCAATTGTACTTATTATCAGCAGTGGACTCGAATTTCAATAAATAACGGCAACATTTTTTTATCCGTACCTACCTACCTATATATATTTTTCTTTTTTTTTTTTAGTTTTTTTTTTTACTATGAAATACTGAAGTACTATCCATGCTCTACAAATCACAACCACCGAACACTCATTCGGCTGCAAAAATGTAAGAAATTTGTATGTAGCCTGGATACTGTAAGTTCACACAAAATGTCTGTAACGTCGCATAGAAATGAAGTGCAAATCTAGAGTAAGTACCTACCGAGTAATACTTATACAGATTGTTATTACCATCTTAACTATGACAGTAGCATTATAAAGCAACGGCACGGCGAAAAGGGTTAAAGGTAACATAATAGCCGTCAGTATAATTTGATCGTAGACCTTCTTAGCTATCTTAGATAAGAAAAGCCGTTCAAGACACTTGGATCAACAAACTATAGCTACCATCAACGATTAGAGGAAGAGTTCCTCAGGATATTCTATTGTCAAAACATAAACACTGCTCAACTTACACAATTATGTAAATTTTATGTTACCCCTAATTGCTAACTTATTTAAAGAGGTTTCTGTTAATTTCCTCCCCCTGGGGAGACACCCTTCGCAAAGAAAAAGATTTTCTTTTTCAAATTGCATATAAATGCTGTTACAGAGGAATTATCGATGGGGTCACAACAGCCCAATAAAAAATTCAAATTAAACTCATTTCAGAAACCACAATTAAGAGGCAAAAATAAAAGACTTTTGTTTATTAAATGGTGATGACCCCAGCTATAGAAAACAACCGTTAGACACTGGCAGTCTCATATCAAACACTTTATTGTAAAATACTAGCCGTTAACAATAAAAAAAACAAAATCAAATTCAAAAACCGAACACAAGTCGCAACCTCTGTGAATTATTAACAGCATTCCAAATTCAAAATTGCAAACTATCGAATTAACCGAAAGGAGGCGTTCTAAGGTCAGGGGTAGACAACCACCCGCCTCCCTTGATCATTTATAATGCCAAAATGTTTTAATTAAGATGCTGTAAAATGTAATTTACATGCAAATTCGGTTTATGTTAATGCGCCGCGTATATCTGTTTGGGTGCGTGCTATCTAATTTTGCGACAGTGTGTACCGTCATTATCTTGGTTCTAATGAGAAATCTGGCAACGGCTTGATGTTTGCATAATTAAACTTGCGGTTGGAAACGTTCGTTTTGATTGTTTCCATGATAAAGTACACGCTTCGAGGGGATCGCTACACGTGCACTACCATTTTGCGGGTGTTTTGCGTTTGAGATACTTTTCTAGTTTTTGATGCAACACTTTCGGGTAGGGTTGCCAACCATACTGTTAAAAACAGTATTATACTGTTTTTCACTACATGATACTGTTTACTGTTGAACAAAAATAAAGTACTTATATAAAATACTGTTTTCAGCATCAAGGCACAAAGTATCCATAGACCTGTATAGGGCTACTACGTAAATCGAATCACAATCGCAATCCCTATCTTAACATTCTTTGCTGACAGTGTATTATCTTTATCAATTAAAGTAAAAAACCTATAGGCATTTGTCTGTTACATCCTGAGACGGACGAGATTGTGTTGTCCACGTCTTTTTTTTAAATTTTGGCTTACGAAAATTTAAAAGAGCTCGCTAAATTGATAAATTGTGATGTGAGAAGCCATAAAAATACGTATTTAAAACAAAAAAATCGACACTGTTAATTTTTCTAAAATACTGTTTTTTTTTCAGACCTAAATGTTATGTCTTGTCAAAAAGTTTACCCTACTTTCGGGTGACGTAACAAGCTGTGTTCTTTTTTCTTCAAAGAATCTATTCTTAATATACTGTTTTGCTTCGTACTGTATAGGATACTATCAGAATCGCTTCATCAAGCTTTTATAGGCTAAATTGTCCTAGTCATCAATGGGAAAACTATTAAAGACGTGAATTCAAATCCAGCTGGAACCATAACATTAACTTTTTCATAAATGAAACATACATGTTTCATAATTTTTTTACATTTAATAACTGAAATAACTATATAGTTACAATTTACATAAATAATTGCTTTTATTTTATTATAAAAATAATACAACTCAAAATAAAGCAAGCGGGTGGTTAAGTGTACGCAAAAGTTTTAATATCTTTCGGTTATCCTAATGTTTAGAAGAAGACAATGCTGAAAATGTATTGACTACTTATAAACAAGTCGTAATTTTTGACAAAATAAAATCATGACTGAAACTTCTTACAAAAGCTTTAATTTCCAAAAAACCCAAACAAATCCTAAAACCGAAATTTAATCAACAAACACTTTAATTAAAAGAAAACCTTGAACAATCCCGCTAATTTATACCAATAAAACGGAATAACAGCCGTATACACGTATATAAATAGTCGTTTTTTCCCGTCAACCCTTCTAGATTGAATTCGGCTAAATAAACTGAATTATATGCTACTTAAATAAGTGTCAAGCCCCACCCGAGGGCCACTCACTTCTTCTCACCCCAAGATTCTTCTGAGATTGCGCGGGGCGCGAAAAGCGCAAAAGTTGTTTTTTAGAAAAAATATTTTTTTTTATATCATTTCATTTAAGATATCAATTATTTGCATAAAAAATTGTATTAATAATATTACAAGAACGTTACATTAAAAAATAATGTTCGTCATGTTTTGCCTTTCGGCTTACAAATTGTTTCTATTTTTAATTTGTAAGAAGACTTTGATAATGTAGGTAAATCAAATGAAATCAAGATCGAATGCTCTAATAACACAAATAAACTCTATTAAATAGGTCTTATAGTAAGTGGTTGGATTAATCCACTTATTTGTTTTTTTCTTTTGATGACTGATTTAAACAGTTACTTATCATCGCTTTTATTTTATTATAAATATAATTCACCTCAAAATGAAGCCAGCGAGTGGTTAAATGTACGCAAATGTTTTAATCTCTCTCAGTTATCCTAATGTTTAGAAGACATTAAATGAGTCTTAAGTTGACGACGCAATCATTTATTAATTAAATTAATGATGACGTTCAATTAT
Organism: Apotomis betuletana; assembly: GCA_932273695.1. Taxonomy (NCBI): domain Eukaryota; kingdom Metazoa; phylum Arthropoda; class Insecta; order Lepidoptera; family Tortricidae; genus Apotomis; species Apotomis betuletana. Next base: position 17,962,995 of record OW026309.1, on the reverse strand, counting down.
CCTCTTTAATTTCCGCGATAAAACGAAATTAAAATTCTAAAAAAATATTTACAGCTTCCGTGTTCACGAGGAGTTTGAAAAAGAAACTTATTTTCTCTGTCAAAGCTAGATTTTTGTAAACTACCTATTTAAAATAACATACTTAAATAACAAAATTTCATGTAAGTATCTTAATGCAACCATAGATACACTGCAGTTAAAACTAACTTTTAATTAACTTTTTTAAGCTTACTAAGTACGCATGTATAATTTATTTTGGCGTACAAACTGTTGAACACACACTTATTGTTTAAGTTAAGGATAACATCTAACATTTTAAACAACGATATATTACCTACCTATTATAAAAAGGCATGTATTTAAATCGATATCTGTATATTCCCTTTTTTCGATCAAAATATTTGAAAGTTTCACCAAAAATACTGACTTGCACACTAATTATGCACACTAAATAATGCGAATTCAATATACTATTCAAAGGTATTTGCAAAACTGTTTTACTGGATATAAAAAAAAACTAATCTAACCTAACCTTAGACCTGATCTTAGTGTGCAGTGCAAGAATAATTAGTGTGCAAGTCAGTATTTTTGGTGAAACTTTCAAATATAACCGATGTACGAACCATATTTTTGGTGTGAATTCGGTTAAAAAGGTCATCTAGTTTTGTATAATGTTTAAGTTTTTTTTTGTAGGACATGTTCAGTTAATCAATTGTTTTTTTTTGCACAGCATTCGTTTTTCTGGTATGCATTCAGTTAATTAGTGGAGTTACCTAGTGTACTGAAAATAATATATGGATTGCATTTAAATATATCCCTTATAAAAATCTCAGTGAAAAACTTTTGCTAAAACCTATCTCAAAACCAGCCAGTTCGTCCCCCAAAACTAAAAAAAAGGAAAAGTGAGTTACGCGGCTATCCGGCCCGGCGTAAGACAAAAGTAGGCGCGCCCTCCGTGAAACGAATAGGCTGGGCGAGCTTTTCTCACTCTCTTAAATGCTCTCGCCTACTCTACTCCGCACAAACCCTCTTGGTACTTGCGGGTTTATTGTGAACTACATGTTTTGCACGTCTTCGCTCGCGCTGTGCATTTTTTTTCGGGATGAGGCAATCAAACCTATTATAATTGTTAGATTCACAAACTAGAAGACTACAGAGAGAACGTTTTCAGTATATGAAAAACCGCCTTAAAACCGTAGTTATTTTATTTTGTTTTTGTATAAAATGCGACGCAATTAGACGAGAGGCGTGACAATGCGACTGATGGTTGTACGCAAAGGCAAGTGGTTATGAACTCGCGTGAACAAAACTGGAACGCGGAGCGATACACCATGGCGTACAGGCGCGTCATGGTGTTTGGCTCCGTACGTACGTACGTTAGCTATTACGGCGCTCGCGAGCCATTTTGAGCCCCTCTTGGTTACACAGTTGTCCGGCCCGGCGTGAGACAAAAGCCCTCCGTGCGACCTTTTCTCACTCTCTAATGCTCTCGCTTACTCTACTGCGGACGGGCCGCGTAGACCAGTGGTTTTATTATGAACAAGGTATTTCTCGTGACTTCGCTCGCATTGCACATATTTTTCGGGATAAATACAACCGATTATATTATCAATTTCACATTAATAGTTATTATACTCTCCAAATAGCGGTTCGACACATGTCACAAACAAATAAAAGCATAATAATGAATCACTACAGAACGTTTTTTTTTTATATTCGCAAACGCCACCTTGCATTTCACTGGTTGTTTGTGTAAAAATGAGACGCAATTGGTCGTATGGCGTAGTGACACCACCAAAACATACGTGTAGCAATAAAGGTGTGTAAATAAAAACGTAAAGTGGAGCCAAGCAATAATGGGACACACTATTATTGCTGCATTGTGCCGCTAGTTTGTACGTCATCTCATTAGAAGTCTTCTTAGAGGACTCTCTTGATTTTTGAAAGCCACCGTAGAACAGTATTTTATTAGTTGTTTAAGTAAAATGCGACTCTACTGATCGTGGGATGAAACTACACGACAGCTGGCCCGAACTAAGAAGGTAAGCGAATCAAAGGATCTTTGTGCGCGCTGCTACATTAACTGACACATATTTGGATGGTTTTTGTTTCGTTAATACTCTACGCACCGTAGCATCTTTATTTTTAGCGGACACATTTCTAAAAATGGCCGAAGTATCAAGAATGGCATGTCGCTGTACACGCCACAAGTGTCGCTCGAGTGTCACCGGCCGCTCTTTGTTGCAGCGAGTATCGCTAATAATGCGACACACTATTATTGCTGCATTGTGCCGCTAGTTTGTACGTCATCTCATTAGAGGTCTTCTTAGAGGACTATCTTGATTTTTGAAAGCCACCGTAGAACAGTATTTTTGGAGCGGAGCGAGCGAAGCGAGCGAAGCTCCCATGGATCGACTCGAATTGACTTTGTAACAATGCGCAGATCTCAGCGAGTTCTCAACCGATTTTAGAAATTTTTGTTTTAAAATGCACAAATTAAATTTCGCTAGGTTGTGACGAAGAGAAAATTTCGAAAAAAAAAAAAAAAAACTCCGCTCCAATCTATGGTGCAAGCTTAGCCGGTGGCTGACTCTGCATCGACCTAGTATTATTTGTTTAAGCAAAATGCTACTCTACTGATCGTGGGATGAAACTACACGACAGCTGGCCCGAACTAAGAAGGTAAGCGAATCGAAGTATCTTTGTGCGCGCTGATACATTAACTGACACATATTTGGATGGTTTTTGTTTCGTTAATACTCTACGCACCGTAGCATCTTTATTTTTAGCGGACACATTTCTAAAAATGGCCGAAGTATCAAGAATGGCATGTCGCTGTACACGCCACAAGTGTCGCTCGAGTGTCGCCGGCCGCTCTTTGTTGCAGCGAGTATCGCTAATAATACGACACACTATTATTGCTGCATTGTGCCGCTAGTTTGTGCGTCATCTCATTAGAGAAGGTGCTTGTGTGTGATAAAGGAGGCTTGTCTACTTTTTAGGGTTCCGTACCCGAAGGGTAAAAAACGAGACCCTATTGCTAATAATCCACTGTCCGACTGTCCGTCTACCTGTCTGTCACCATGCTGTATCTCATGAACCGTGATAATGATAACTAGAAAGTTGAAATATTGGCAGATGTATTTCTGTTGCCGCTATAACAAGAAATACTAAAAACAGAATAAAATAAATATTTAAGTGGGGCTCACATAAAACAAACGTGATTGGTTGCGCTAACTTGCACCTCATTTGCATCCAGCGCCATACTTACCAGGTGCAAACTTAACTTAACCCGGCCAGATTAGTTTATTTAATTACCTCGACGTTTTGAACGTGATATTATGTTAATTTTATTAAAACTTTCGTGAGACATATTTAATTATTGTATTAAGCGGTTTACACTCACGTGAAATTGTCAGGAACGGCCCGACATGTTTCGAACTCGTATGGAGCCCTTCATCAGGGACGGCTGCCCGTACACCGCCGCGGCAAACTCGTCACTGATATTATGTTTATAGTTCCGAAGGGACTGATGTATGTAAGCCTGAAAAGGTAGGGTTTCTGATACGATGTATTAAGCAATGATGACTGCAAATGTTACCCGATTTCCCACATGCATTAAATAAATAATTTCATTTCATTTCATGAAGCGGGCATCAATGTCTTCTTGCAAGTATTTCGAACTACCCGCACTTGGTTTTTATTATCAGATCGATCAGTGACCAAGGGTCCATCACTCACACTGTCGCATTTTGTCGACACGTGACGGATGCTTCGTCACTTATAAATCGCGTGATAAAAAAACATCATAAGCCCGCAACTCCCGCAAGACGTCGAGGTAATTAAATAGACACTTTTTCCCGTCCGTCCCGTGTTATAATTATGTGTGAAAATCGTGTGTTAAATTCAATCTATATTAGTAAACCGCTAAACTGATTATTTTAAAATCTGATTAAGAGTCCGCAGCAAGCTCGATTCTTCATACAAACGTAGTTACGTCCTTATTTTAATATAACATGTCACATTATCATGAAATTCTCTAAATATAATGAGATAAGATATATCTAGGGCTAAAACTAGTTTATGACTCTTGAAATGTTAATAGAAAGAAAATAGAGCGAGTACAAGTTTTGCATTTTTAGACCCCAGAAAGTTGTTCAGTTTGGCGGCATACTACGACCAAAATATAGTTTAGATTGAAGTCAAAACCTATTTCCGGTGTCGATTAAACTATGCAGTTTGATAAGAAAAAAGATTTATCAAAATTGATCTCGTAGTTTTAAAATGAGAGCGTAACTACGAAAACCTTAAAATAAATTACAAAAAATTGTTGCGAAACTGCAGCGAATTACTCTAGCGCGGGGAACGGTCCGGGGGGGGTGGCGGTAAGCACCGCCCTTATCATAGCTACTCCTAGCCAGCCTCGCGCAACTCTCAAGGTAAAAAACGAACGACAACGGCTATATGAAACGGGGGTGAATTTTTACCTATCTAAGTTTGAAAGAACGTTGAAACCTACAAAGCATTAGATAATTGGCGACAATCGAATTTAGGCGGGTTGTACTTCAGCCGCCATTTTTGTCCGCCATGCCATATTAGTTGACGTTTCTCTTTTGTTGTGTTGTCTGGTTTTGTCAAGGTTCTGCGATCTTTTCAAATAATTCAAATTTCACAAATAATCTAATAATTTGCATTCTTTGGGTGTAGTGGTCGTCTAGAAGGTACACAAGACAATCACCATAGCAAAAATGAGTGGATTGAAAAGGAAAAAGTGCGAAATATGCAGAATGAAAACGTGTCAAATGGACGGTCAAAAAAGACTATTCATGGCAAGATTTCCACCGGACGAAGATCGGTAAGTAAAAAATATAATTAATTACTGCGTGTTATAACCATGTTAATCGTAAATTTCATTGAAAACTTGGTATTTCGGGTAAAATAATACATACCCTTATACGTATGTAAACAATAGTGCTGTATGTAAGTTTTATCGATAATTTTCATTTGAAGTGAAAAATACCTGGGTAAATACGGAATATCTTTCTTCAAGCAAAAGCCACTACTTTTTATGCCAGTTTGAGTTAGATTATGGTCACAGAAATATTTTTCGAAAAATCTTCAATGGACTATGAATGGTACGGTTTCATCTGGACAAACAGATTCATTTTACTCTGTAATTTTCTGTTTACCCTGTATTATTTGTGTTGCAGAACTTCCAACCTGGAGCACAGACTGGAGTGATGAAACGGCTTTTTTCGTCTATGTTTATCAGCAAGCCAAGCAAAGTTTGAACAAAATAAAATTATTTGCACACTTTTGTTTTTTTTTATGAAGTCAGTAACCTAAAGTAAACCAAATGTTTACATTGAAGCGAAATATTTAATGATTTAAATTACCGGAAAGCCGTTGGAGACGCGGGTGCGAATGCGAACCCCGCCTGAACCATTTTTTTTAAATACCGATATCGATATCGATAATTCGATAATTTGTGTAACATGTGACATCCCTATTTTGTTCTTGATGTTGGCATTATGTCATGAGTTGACACTGACACTGATATTGTTTGCGGCTTCATATTGGCAGTATGTTTCGTATGGCACTCCCGTCTCTTAAAACGTAGTGATTACATACTCTTTGCTCCTAGCGCGCTCTCGCTTTACTGCTAGCGCCCTGTCTTCCTCTAGGTGAAACAACAACATTTTAAAGCGTAAGCGCGCGATCTCAACGCGGAGTTGAGCGGACCTTGCTGCGGACTCTTAAGATTAATTTTGGTAATGAAATAGTTTGAATCTCGGGATAGGATATACATAGGATATTATGTCCCGGGAAAGGGAAGTTACATTTATTTAAACTTTATTGCGCAGTACAAGAAAAGTACAAAATAATGCCATAAGGCATTTTCTTCCGGTAAACCATGGAGCCAAACGGAAAATAGCAATTATGTAACTGTACATAATTAAGCATTAAAACACTCGTGTGATGTTATTATGAAACTCGCCTTCGGCTCGTTTCATAAACCCGCACTCAGGCTTAGTACCCTTCATTATGTATAGTCACATAAACTACTAAATTACTTATACTCTCGCGGTTTGTAAACATAATTAAAACTTATTCGTCTGAGACCACGGCGCGTGAAACCGTGTCGAAACGTCAAGCAATGAAGGCTAATAGAACATCAAGATAGATAGGTGTAACAACTTTAATTAATAATAATAGCTAATTTAGAGAAAAGCCATGTTAACCATATACAACAAGTGACATTTTGTCCACGTTTTTATTGCAGCTAAGTGTACAAACATAGTATACAAAAATACGTAGTAAACAATTTATAACTAACAAGAGCTAATTTAGAGAAAAGCTACATAGCTTTAACCATAACACAACAAGTCAAATGTTGTCTACGTTTTATTTGCAACTAAATGTAAAAACATATAGTATACGCAAATACGTAGCTAACCTTTCTAAGATCCACAGTAAACTGTAAATAGGTACATTTACGCACAAGAATAGCTAATTTAGAGTAAAGTGACATTAAATAAAAGCCTTTAAAAGCGCCAGTATCCGTGACAGGCGCAATCTCGACAAAGGACACCCATTTATATAATACTCGTCAATAATAATTTCATTAAAATGTAGATCTAGTTAAAAGCATTTTTTCTGATTAATTTCCAGTCGCGGGCCGGCTCTTCTTTTTTTAATTGAATATCAGGCCACTTTGATGGCGCGACGAGAAAGGGTTGAAAAAAGTTCACCCTCATTTGAATAAAATAACAGCACTCGCACTTTGCATTTACGGAGATATTTCAAATTATATCTGGACTCTTTTTGTTTTAATTTTTTTTTGTTCCCCGTATTTATTTTATTTTTCCATCAGCGTTGCCCATCTAATTGAGTTAGGCCTCCAAATCGAAAATGTCGATCGAGTTGTAATTCAATTTATTTTTGTTTCTAATGGAGTTGGGAGGTTTATATTTTTTCCGCTTTAATTTTGAATCATTTGCCTATTATAGGGTTAGCGGGCGATGAGTGAGCAAAGTGAACGCTTTGCCTGTTCATGCGGGCCGCGAATTGAAATAGATATCCTAATTTAAGTATTTGTCAACTTTACGACATTCATTTGTTCCCGATTTATGATTGATTGGCATTAAGATTTTATCTATTTTTATTTATTTAAACTTTATTTCACATTACAAATGGCGAACTTATTGTATGTATGTGTATTAGCGGTTCTTTGGAATTATTGCTTCATGTTTATTTATTTATTACTTAAACTTTATTGCAAATAACAAATGGGTACAAATGGCGGACTTAGTGCCATGAGGCATTCTCTACCAGTCAAACACAAGGCCAAGCAGAGATATTGGTTCGGGATGGGGTACAACAAAACGTGTATGCACACGATGCAAATGTCAAAACAAAATAAGTACATGATTGAATTACATTGATCAATACATACTTACTAGCCGCGCCACGCGGTTTTACCTGCTCATCCCACGGGAACATTACATTTTTCGAGATTAAAAGTATCCTATGTGTTAATCCAGGGTGCAGCACATACCGTGACAGCAATTACCGTCCCCCATAGATACCTGCAACACCAGATACTATAGATATAGTACAAGAAAATTAGAATGAAATGTATGGAAAATTTGGCAAAATTAAAGGACAACTTTTATCTATCAGGATATGTAGGTTATAGAGCCAAGTTTAATTTTATCTATTCTCCCCCCCTCTCAGGGCTGAGCGTCACCCCCCCGCGCCCTCGAATGTGTCTCGGAGCGCGGTATTTTCCACTTTAAAAGAAAACCGTGTACGGTTCCTATACACTTTGTATTTATCGTACACGGTTTTCTTTTAAAGGTGGAAAATACCGCACTTTAAAAGAAAACCGTGTACGGTTCCTATACACTTTGTATTTATCGTACACGGTTTTCTTTATGGAAAATACCGCGCTTCGGGACACATTCGAGGGCGCGGGGGGGTGACGCTCACCCCTGAGAGGGGGGGGAGAGTAGATAAAATTAAACTTGGCTCTATAACCTAAATATCCTGATAGATAAAAGTTGTCCTTTCATTTTGCCAAATTTTCAGCTAATATTATTGAATTAATATATACTTATGTATATACGATGTGTTTACGATTTTGACCTAATAATTATCCTATAAATACGATACCTCAGTAATAATTAGGTCAAAATGGTAAACATTTTTAACACACGTGTTGGCAGTGACGTAGTCCCGGGGGGGGACAAGCCGTGTAAAAGTTTACAACGCAATCCAGCGGAATTATGAATCGACCAACAAAAACACTAATTGCACAACAACTTTGCTGATTGTACTTAACTCAATCGCGATTAGATATGCAATACGTAGATGATATTTTCTGAAAACTAATATGCGAATAAAAAAAATATTTTATTTCAAACAAAAAAAGCAAATCAGCAAATAATTATCAATGTCCAAAAGTGGGCAAAATCTATTAAAAAACTAACATCAACACCTAACTTTTTTTTGAAGCTGGTTGAAACCTAACACACTAATCTGTTTGTATATTTTTTAAAATGTTACAAATATTTTATGTCAATATAAAAAAGTGCAAATTTTATTTAAAATTGAGTTTACACATTTCAATTCGATTCCATTATTTTATATTTTTACCTCTGATTATTATCAATCATGTTTTTTATACAAAAAAAATTGGGCAAGTGCGAGTCCGACTCGCGCATGAAGGGTTCCGTTCCATATAATTCAGTGAATAAAGGATTTTGACCTTACAAACGGTCCGGTAGTTTTGAATTTTTGATATGTTGTCTAGGATGGTTAGTCAGTGTTTAAAATGCAAAATGCACAATTCCCCCCCCTCCGCGCCCGCCGCCATATTGAAAAAACCGGCACTCTCTTCATATTTTTGCTCATAAATCTTCCTTTAGGAGCATTTTAGCTAGAAGAAAGCTTCGACAATGTTATAGAAAGTTAAATTTACTACATTTTCCATTTTATATTTTGTTTCTAGGACAGATAGTTACGGAGATATCCACATTTAAAAAAACGTAAAAAATCGTAATTTCCTACTGAAAAACAAGCTTCTGGATTATATCTTCGTTTAGGAGCATTTTAGCTACAACAAAGCTTGGGCAATGTTGTAGAAAATTAAATTTACTATAATTTACATTTTAAAATTTGTTTCTAGGACAGATAATTACGGAGATATGTAAAAAATAAAGTCACATTTTCCGAAAATGTATGTAAAAATGGACATGAGTTTTATAAGCAATTATATTTCCTACATGTTTTAATTTGTCCTAGACTAGTCCGTAACTGAATGACAGCGTTCTAAACCAAGAATTTTGAGAAATTATCGGAAAATTCGACATTTCCTGTTTTTTAAATGTGCATATCTCCGTAACTAACCGTCCTTGAAACAAAATTTGAAGTGTAAATTATAGTAAATTTAATTCTCTACAACATTGCCCAAGCTTTGTTGTAGCTAAAATGCTCCTAAACGAAGATATAATCCAGAAGCTTGTTTTTCAGTAGGAAATTACGATTTTTTACGTTTTTTTAAATGTGGATATCTCCGTAACTATCTGTCCTAGAAAAAAAATATAAAATGGAGAATGTAGTAAATTTAACTCTCTATAACATTGTCGAAGCTTTCTTCTAGCTAAAATGCTCCTAAAGGAAGATATGAGCAAAAATATGAAGAGAGTGCCGGTTTTTTCAATATGGCGGCGGGCGCGGAGTGGGGGGGGGGGAATTGTGCATTTTGCATTTTAAGCACTGATTAACCATCCTAGACAACATATCAAAAATTCAAAACTACCGGACCGTTTGTAAGGTCACACATAGTACTTTAGTCTCTATTCACCGTATTAATAATCTATAACAAGTTTGTTGTATGGGAGCCCCCTTAAATATTTATTTTATTTTATTTTTAGTATTTGTTGTTATAGCGGCAATAGAAATACATCATCTGTGAAAATTTCAACTGTGATAGCTAGCTATCACCGTTCTTGAGATACAGCCTGGTGACAGACGGACGGACGGACGGACAGTGAAGTCTCAGTAATAGGGTCCCGTTTTTACCCTTTGGGTACGGAACCCTAAAAAAAGCAATTAACCCTTGATTTTAGAAGTTAAATTTACTGCATCAACGTCATATTGTAATGGAAGCATTCATTTGCTTTTGCATAAATAATGACGTCACACAAATATTCTAAGCATAATTCCATAATTTCAATATGCATACGAAAATATGAAAAGTGCTTTTCCGGATACAGCGATATATAGAAATTAGCTGTTGATCTGTATAGCTTTGGCCGCATGTTACACCGTAGTGTCGTATTCCACCTACCTGCTTAGGAACGACTACTACCTCGCTTCGGGGTGCCTTAGGACAACAACGACTTAGGAACGAACGTGTAAGTCTTCTATCCTAACACTATATTTTAATTCTTACATTGTATTGAAAATAAGATTTTTATGGAGCGAGGAAAATCTTAGCGTGATGCAGAATTTTGGCGCGTGGCGCTAGCCGTTCAACGCCACCTGTTGGTTAAAATGTCTAGTCCGGACGGATTTAAACTAATTTTGGTACAGGGATAGCTGGAAAGCCATAGGTGGTTATGGTTATAGAATACTTTTGAATCAACTACGGCAAAGAACAAAATAGGCGGACGAAGGTGCGGGCCCAACCTTCTACCTTTTATATATTTTATTGCAGGTGCAATTATAAAATTAGTTGACATTTTTGTCCGCGTAAACCTATTTCTCGTAATCTGTAGTAAGGTAAATACGAGCATCCTGTCAGTAACCATCTGAGATGGTGGCTGGTGATTAAACACCAATGATTCGTTTTCAATGGCGTGCCTTAAAGAGGCATATGTCTATTACTCAGTAGGTAGACTAAAACAGCGTGACTGCGTGCGGATAGCCCGTACCCTGTCGTAGTCGTTTACGCGTGTCCTGTAACGCTCTATCCACACCTGCCGTGCTCCAAAGGTGTACGCGTAGCTGCAGGTACGGATAGAGCGTTCCAGGATACGCTGAACCGACTACGCGTAGCAGCTTAACGGTGTGACCCGCGTCCAGACTCGAACCAGCGCGTACATTATTATTCACCGACGGGACGAAATGAATTCGTTTTTATTCAAACGCCAGAATGCTATAATTAAAATTTGAATACAAGATTAAGTCGAGAAAAATTAAACGTCGAACCTTTTGTTCCTCGCCCCTGATTCGAGATAGAGTTAGGCTTGACGCTAAATTAATTAATTTACTTAATCCAACTCAGTTCCAGTGTTTCTGTAAGTAAAGAAGTGGGCAGTCTATCACAATATTTTTACTGTCAGCCTCAAGGGAAAATTTCAAAGACTCGTTAAATTTTCCTTACTACGTTCACACATCTCTCTTTCCTCTGACAGATTACATCATTAAGATATTATTGTATTAATTACGAACTTAAAACTAAACCTCGAAAATTTCAAGACCGTGTATTTTATTTCAAGATATTACAGCTAACAAAGATAGGTTTAGATGTCTGTACCTACAGATGTGTTTCCATGCTAATCTTTATGAAATATAGGTACTTGTACCTATCAAAACCCATACTTAAAAACTGTCTCACAACCGCGCCCCGTGAATACAGATTAATTTTAATTGTAATCACTGAAAATAAATCATACGCAAATTCACATTCATTGTCAAAAATAATTAAAATACTGTCAATCTTTCAGAATACCAGTAGCCAGTCCAACCTCGACTCAAAGTCACGTAAAGCCTACACAATCTGACACTTTACCAACAAAAGGCTTGTCTTACCACATGCATCACAGACACATACGTCTTTATCCAACTAAGACATCGATCTCTCGTCATTCCATATTATCCCACACGTTGAAACACAAACGTCAATGTGTGCGTGCATGTACGTGAAAGTCCAAAGATCGCCATACATAGATACATCATTTAGCTCGACAAAACCCCTTGCACATTGAGTCTAGAAATCTATGCCCACAGAGACTCTAGGCCGAAAATTATAGGGGGTGAGTAGGGGGAAGGGGGGCGTCGCCGAACTGATATGTGACCGGAGTCTTGTTCAACAAACGATGACGATGATTTAAGCCGGCCGTTTTAAGTGCATTACGGTAGAAAGCCGGCTTTGCTGGCTTAAGAGGAGACGGGGCTATTATGGCGGTCTTCCGATTTATGGGCTGTCGTGACGGTCTATAATGGTCAAGAATGATGCCGGCTACTCGTTGACTTCGGGAACTGAGGTACCTACGTTGTTTAATTTAGTTGATATCCATAGGGTGCTTAAATCACAGTTTAGTATTATAAATGCGAAAGTTTGTGAGTGTGTTGTGTGTGTGGACCAATTTTGAAACCCTGGATTATCACGTAGGCTACTTTTTATCCCGAAAAATTTAGTATTCCTGTGGGTAATCGCGCGGCGCAGCGCAGCTAGTAGGATATATTGGGTTGGGGTTCGAATCCCAGCAAGAACATTTACATATGTGACGATCATGATGTGTTATACTTACCTACATAATGTTATTGTTATCTGTCTCACTATTTGTTATCTTATCGGAACAGATAGATAGTATCTTTTTACGAAAAAACGAATGGGTTTTTCTATAACCCAACAGGGTGTTTTTCAGTCCACGCCATATTGCGGATCTTTAGTGGTACTAATTTATTTTACTGGTAACGACAATTTTTTGGTAACTGAACTGAATTTCACTGATGGAAACAAAGAAGAAACAGGACTAAATGCTCCGCAAATTTCAAGGAAATTTTGCAAAGTAAAGCCAAAACTATCCACAGTGATGTCATGTCAAGTTTTTTCAATAGGATTCAGTATTTGTTTCGCAAGAACAACGAAGGGTTGAGCAGCGTTCCGGTAAACAATGCACAATGTTTTGAAATTGGGTAATGACAACTCCTTGACAAATCGCTACTGACGCTTAATAATGCAAATATATGACTTATGCTCATTATTGCCATATGAAAGCTGTTTGTAGCGCCACTATCCCTTTATATTATTTATTTATTATTAAATACACCTTTTTCGCAGCCATGTTTTTTTTTTTATATTTAATCTAGACGGTGCCCGAAACTTTGTACGCGTAGTTTTTTTTATACCGCAGTTGGTATAAATGTATCCTATAACCACCTATGTATGTCCAGCTCCCTGTACCGAAACCGTTTAACATTTGTCCCAGCCGTTTCGGCGTGATGAGAGGACAAAGGAAATTATGCCCAACAGATGGTGCCAGGCTGGCATCAAATGACGATCCTGCATCACGCTATTAAGCTTTTTCCTGAAATCATGACCCCTCCATAGAAAACTGATTTTGAATACAAATGTAGAATTTTATAATATGAACTATTTGGATAATTCCCCTATAATTAAATTTATTTCGACCGTAGTCAAACACCGTAATGCAGCATATAACGTATTTATATTATTTAATTCCTCTATAATGACTATCAGCCGCGAGCGACCAGGAGCGCATATCTCGGCAGTATTAAGTCGCGATTAGCATACGTAATGACTGCCTTATCGCACCCTTAATTGCGCCCTAATGAATCAAGTACTTATTGACGCCGCCACACAGCTAGGTATAGCGGAGTATAATAAAACCGCTGTGTAATTTTCTAAGGCAATTCCACGGTGTATTAGTGAACACAAAGAATGGAATGAGTTATCGATCGAATATGATTTAAAAAAAAAAAGTGTAAAATCAAACCATTTCGCAGGGCGTTGTATAACCAACTTAGCTAAACGTGTTCTCAAAACTGAGGTATTTACATAGTAAATGACATCATTCATTCCTTGATCATCATTCCTTGTGCGAATTGCGGCTTCCAATGACGAGGACTTTTTACTCCCGTTCTTAGTTCTTGGCATCCCAGGATTGTCCATACAATCCGAGATTGGAAGTCCTAGTCCAAATCCTTTCTCCTTTTCAGTATTCCCCATAACTTATCGACCTGAAGTTAGTATCCGAGAGAATGCAATGTCTCCGTAGATTCACGGTTTTTACGAGTTATCACTTGGTCATAACACACATACACACCTAGGTGCCCAGGTCCACTTACCTAGCCAGCCAGTCGTAGCGCCGCACACGCTTCGATCGGGCGTGTAGCCGGGGCTACTACTGGGATAATCGTTTCGCAGGTTGAAGTTGAATAACCAACTTATCTAACCTACAGTCCGACCAAAAAGAGTAGAAATTAAAAAGTGGCAATACTGTAGTGTCCTCCCTTTCTAATCAATATAAGAAAACGGGGACGACACTAAAGTATTGCCACTTTTTAATTTCTACTCTTTTTAGTCGGACTATAATAGCTAAGAGGATCGTCAAACCGTCTTCTTGTATGTAGGTACTTCTTGAGCATATTGGTGTTCCAATGACGATGATTTTTACTCCCGTTTTTTGTTTCTGGCATCCCAGGATTGTCCATAAAAAATCCGGGATAAGAAGCCCTAGTCGGAATCCTTTCTCCTTTTCCGTATACCCCGTAACTTATCGACCCGAAGACAGTAGTGTCCGAGACAATCAGCAATAGGTAATTACTAGCGCTAATGCAATTTCTCCGCAGATTTATCCGGCGCGTGATTTGCGAGACATTATGATAAGTGGCCGAACGGCACCCGGCAATTAGAACGCGCACAGCGTACCTGCGCCAGCGCACTTAAGTCTTGGGCACAGAATAGACATGTAGGTAACGAAAACAATGATATAAATGTAACAAACCATTAATACAAAGATCAAAGCTTAAAGAAAAATTTAAAATGAGTTACCTGATGGAAATTGTGGTGTGTAGGTACCCACATAAAAAAATAAGACATTGCCTGTCATAAAAAAATAACAGCGCCCTCTCTCGCTTGCTCGTTCACTGCTGTAAAGTAGTGCGGTAAGATGTGAATATTAACGTATTCACATAGAGGTCGCTAAGCTGTAAAGCCTTTCAAATAAACAAGATCGACACACAAAGCTTAAGGAAAAATCTATAGGTTACTTGGGAGTTTGGGTAGCGAAGTGGTTAACGCGGTGGATCGGCAATCCAGAGGGGTTCGATTCCCGGTCTCTTCCACCAGGTAACTCATTTTAAATTTTTCTTTAAGCTTTGATTTTTGTATTAATGGCTTAATATAAAAATTGTGGCGTGTACCCACATTAAAAAATGAGACATTGCATGTTTCATAAATTAATAAAAAAATATATCCATACTAATATTATAAATGCGAAAGTGTGTCTGTCTGTCTGTCTGTCTGTTACCTCTTCACGCTTAAACCGCTGAACCGACTTAGATGAAATTTGGTATGGAGATAGTTTGAGACCCGGGAAAGGACATAGGATACTTTTAATCCCGAATAAATTTAGTGTTCCCATGGGATGAGCGGGCAGAGCGGGTAACACCGCGGGGCACAGCTAGTGACAATAATATAACAAAAATACCATTAGTTTTACCCTAAGAGGCGAGTTCGCCACCAGTGCCTCTAGCACAACTGTGAAAGTCCAACTCAAACTACACTGTGTTCATACATACAGCCAGCCAGCAAATTAAATAAATGAACCAATAGCACCACCACGACAAAGTTACTGCGGCGCGCTGCGCGTGCGACGCGAAACGGTAGCGCCGCGTCGCTTTATACTTTATGTGATTGTGCGCGCGAGTTACTAGTTTCATTTGAACTTTAATGATCTTAAGCAGTATCAGTAGGTGCGTACTGATAAGGTTCATAGTGTAATCTAGTTCTCCATATTGGTCTTGCGTTTGGCATTTCTTTTACACCACAACTAAGAGCGTGCTTTAAAATGCGCCTAACTACAGCTACAATATAATTTATAACATACTGGTTTGTTGTGAGTCATGTTTAGTTAGTTATATTGCGTAGGTAATAGTTATTTTAATTAAAGGGATATCTTTTATACAAAGGACCAATTTCTAAACCTCAAAATGATCTCTTCTTTCTTTCAAAGGTGCTTAGGTACTATTTTAATGAACAATACCAGGATCCAGATATTTTTTGTCAGTGGCAGTGAGTCTTTTAATCATTAAACTCACTATTTATAAAGAAGCGAAAAATGTTATGCTTGAGCGGGATTTGAACCCACGACGTCCCCACGGCTTTCCGGGCCAGACGGGTGCATTACCAATTATGCTATCAAAGCCACTATCCAAAGCATAATTTTTTTCAAGTTGCTTCATTTCTATTTTTTGCTTCTATATTAAACATTTAGTTTACGCTAGCAGACGTTACTGATTTAATGCTTTAATAAAAATATATAAAAATATTTTAGTCTATCCTACACATAAACCTAACTCCATCGAAAACTACACTGTGAACGCCTTACAACCAGTCTGAAAATTAAATAAATTAGCCAATAGACGCCACGACAAAGTTACTGCGACCCGTTGTGCCAGTGACGCGCCGCTACCGTTCCGTGTCAATTTACATGTTTATGTGATTGTGCGCGTGATTTAAGCGCTTAATTTAAAGTTTAATAATCAAAACAGCGCCTGAACGCGCCTTTAAACGCTATCGGTGCTTAACATTGTAGAATGGAAACGTCAAACGTGACGCTTCGGGTTGTATTAAGGAAGTGCTTCAGATCATTTTTTTAAAGGAAACTGAATAGCATTCGACGAAAAATGATTCGGCGAAAAGAGAGAGAACCGTCTCGCCCATTACCACTTCACCCGTGCAAACCTTTGAGATATATCGGTTAATTTGGTTATTCAGTTTCACAGAACGGATGGCCGTTCGAGCAGCATAATGTAGTCCTGGAATGGCAACCACGTATAGGAAAGCACAGCGTGGGTGGCCCACGACTAGATTGGCGTATGACCTCGTGAGGGTAGCGGAGAGTTGATGGATACGTGAAAATCGATATAACTACGTCTATCATACGGCCGAGATATTACCTCGGTGATATGTTACTACCTCGTCGAATAATATCAGTTTCCTTCGTTCCCGGCATCGCTGTTTGTCGTCTCGGGGCAAGTAAACAATGCCACCGTCCAATATACCTAGCTCACAGACAACCCCCACTAGACGGAGCATGTAAGGCGACCCGCGCTCACCAACGATATGGTACGGCAGAACATTAAAGTATGAACACGGCGGCCACCGTTTAGTTGCGTCCATGCGTACGTCAACGAAAAAAGAAATTAAATAAATAACATGGTAAATTGTAGTGTTAAGTGGTGTAGAGAGACCTCATAAACATGAACGCAACTAAACGGTGGCCGCCGTGTTGATACTTTAATGTTCTGCCGTACCATATCGTTGGTGCGCGCGGGTCGCCTACGGGTCGCCTTACATGTTCCGTCTAGTGGGGGTGGTCTGTGACCTAGCTGCAATAACCGCCTGCGGTTTGCAGAAACCATTCTGTAAACAAAAATCTGCAATTTCTTACACTTCAATTACATGGGCGGTGAAGTAAGGTCGCAGGTGTTGCCCGAGCCGAAGGTGAGAGCCATAAATATGCGATCTGCAGCTTTACTAATTACCGCCCGTGGTTTTTATAAAGTTTTACGTCTTGCCTTGGCTAGGAAGTGAGATTTTTTCCCCGCAAAGCGCCAGTAGGCCTATTTCCGGTGACGTAAAATAAATTTGCCATTATAGAAATGACCTTTAATTATGACTTGATCACCGTAGCGCTCAATTCATGACATTGGCATAAAGACATTTGAGTGATGCACATCTACCGAATCTAAACAAAAAAAAAAAGGCGTTTCCTTACACGGTAAAAGGTCGTATCTTTATATGGATGTCATAGTCAGATACGCCCTTTTACCGTAGCACGGCAGAATAGTTTTCAGTGTTTAATAATAAAGCCAACATCATATGTCATAATGTAATATATATATAGTCCAAAAAGGAACCGGTCCTACCCAGGAATAGTGGCGCTACAAACAGCTTTCATATGGCATTTTTTTTTTTGGTATTGTTTGGATCTGCGGTTCCTTGGGGGCCCTTTGCATGATTTGGGACTGACACGCTTCGTCCATTTTGGCCGTTCATATGGCAATAATGAGCATACGGCATTTATAAATAAACTGATCATATTCAGTTTAATACCTAGTCACTTCAGCTGCACTGGCACATTCGAACTATCGCACAACTATTTCTTACTGTGACTGAGACTGTGAATTTTATTAAAATCCAAAAATATAGGCCAATTTAGACGCGTTTAATGTTTTACGTGGTTTTACTCCCAAGTAAGTATTTTGCGATGACGTCACTTGCCTTATCGACAAGTTTTTGACGACGCGTTTGGCGCGGTTTCTAGATACCCGCCTTCTGATCCGGCGGTCTCGGGTTCGAATCCCGGCCAGGGCAAATATTTGTGTGATGAACTCGAATATTTGTGCTTGCGTCATGGTTGTTCTATGTATGTAAGTATATATTTATCTATACAAGTACGTATATCGTCGTCTAGTACCCATAACACAAGCCTCCTTGAGCTTAATTTGGGTCTAGATCGATTTGTGTGAGGTTGTCCAATATTTATTTATTTCAAAAAAAAAGGGTTGCACGTTGCACTGCAGAAAGGCAAAAACCAATGTAAGTCGAAGAATTAAGTATGGATAAATTTTCATAGGTGTAATTTTCAGAACCGTAATTTTGAACTAAACTAATTGTTTAAAATCGCGGTACAATAACCCCAATTCCCAGAAATGGTTACTGAATCTACATTGTAAAATATAGCCTTTATCCCAATTTAAACCTTTGATACAAAGATCAAAGCTCAAAGAAATATTGAAATGAGTAACCGGGAATCGAACCCGGTACCCCTGGAATGCCGGTTCAGAGTCCGGTCCGCTCAAATAAACAATGCAAAGATCGACACAAAGCATAAGGGAAAATTCGAAAGGCTGCTTCGGAGTTAGCATGGCGGAAAGGTTAACGCGGTGGACCGGCAATCCAGAGGTACCGGGTTCGATTCCCAGTCTCTTCCATCAGCTATAACTCATTAAAAAATTTCTTTGAGTTTTGATCTTTGTATCAATGGCTTAATCTAAAAAATGTGGTGTATATTAAAAAACCCACATTAAAAAAATGAGGCATTACATGTTTCATAAATTGATTATTCCAATTAACAAAAATCATATCTCAATACCGCGTAAATACGTACGTCAGAGTGTGTGTGATCAATTGTTTCCCGATCATGCCTGCACCGAATGCATCTGACATTTTTTGGTTTTAAACTTAATCATTTGCAAAACAGTGAAAAACTTTGCTAGTAGATTGGTGGTGAGTGGCAGGAGGGAGTACCGGTTCGAATTTGACGTAAATGTTTATACTTGACCAAAAAATTGGTATTATATAGACACCATGAACCGGTCACATATGTCGTAGAGACGATGACAGAAGGTATCAGCGAGTGCTACACTGGAGACCTCGAACGGGTGGCAGAAGCGTTGGAAGACCACAAGCCAGATGGTCGGACGACATCGAAAAGACGGCAGGGCCGACCTGGAGTAGGATCGCCGCATTAAAAACAGTTTGGAAATCCATGCAAGAGGCATAAGTCCAGCAGTGGATGCATATATTGAGAAGATAGATACCCGGTAGTGTGTCCACCAAGTTCGCGAAGCAAAACAGCGAGACACCGGCCGTGAGTTAATATTACACGAACCATTTCGGCCCACTTTTGGCCCCCTGTGACATACGAAAGAATTTCAGACCATCCGGGCATACGGCAACGGAGACGCCTCGCTCGCTTCGTTCGTTCGGTGAAAAAGGAGGAGATCCCAATAGCAATCATCACAGTGTCCGCGGGATACCTACGCTTCCACTCAAACTTCCTTCCAAGGATATACCTATCACATGCTGTGTATATGTACATATTTTAGGGTATACAAACATGAAACCGACACATTATAAATTAAGTTATGATAATTTTCTATTATCCAATTTGTAGACCATAAATAAAAAATAAAAAATAAAATCACTGCTCATTTCCCATACCATCAGTTTTCACCTAATAACGTCGGATACAAATGAGGTCCTAACTTAACGTAACCAGGTTAAAATAATCGAAATTTCGTTCTCGACTGTTTCCTCTTCCAAAATTTAACCAACCCTAACAAAATGTTAGAAATTGAATAAGAATAGTATTATTTTATTCTGTGTTTGACCGTTTTTTCGCAAATTATAATAGAAATGTATGTACTAGGCGTCCGTTTGCGGCGGATTTTTGGCCAAAAACAGACGCCTAGAACACAAATGTCATAATAATAATAAGCGCAAAAATCTAAACTTACCCATTCAGTTTCTAAAATTTCGTAAAGATTGGTCAAGCTCCTACTTACAAAGCTACGTGAGCATTTCTCAAAAAGTTTGTACACAATTAAGACAGAAAATTAAACTCCAATATAATTTTCCTATTTTGTTACCAACTTTCTTTGTGATTTCCAATACATTGGTATCAGATTATGTATAATTAAAAAAGTATAAGCATAACAGAACCTTAATAATCGAACATAGCCATAACATTGATATAAAATTACTAAAATAATTGGTACCTAACAAAATAGGAAAATTATATTGACTTTAATTTTCTGTCTTAATTGTGTACAAACTTTTTGAGAAATACTCACATACGCAAACAGACGAAAACGAAACCTCGATTTGTATGAAAAAAAAAATTAGCCATGTCCTATTAAATATGCCAAATTATTCGCGCAAAACAAGTAATTACACCGTGAAGCTACCGCCGATCGAAAAATAAGTGCGCAAATGAATGATAGTTATTTTATTTTTCGATTCGGCTGCGGCGGCCGACTGCCCAAGAATTAATAACAGGGGGGGCCTCACCGCGACAATCTACGGCTCTTTTGAGAGCGCCGACATTTTTGTGTATTTTTTTCTATTCAGTGTCGATAGTTTTTTGCGGTCGTTGCCCGCTTTTATGAATACGGATTTTTTTAATGGCTATTGCTCTGTTGCAGTCAGGTTTTCGTTATTCTGCGAGGATTGCACGGTTAATTGGGATTTTCTGATAAGGTACGGAAAGGAATGGAAGACAAAGGGGTTTTTAATTTGAAATTGACGAATGTCCGTGTCACCTACAATTCAATTCGACGCCTTACGGTACCCCAAATTTAATTTTAAATCGTCAAAAAATATTATATCCTTATCAAACAAAATTTCGTGAGAATCTGTCGAGAAATGCGACCTCTAGGAGAGAACAGCCGGTAATACGAATAAATGGACATCCAGACCGGACATAGAGAATTTTAAGACAAGCTGAAACAGCTGGTTCAGTCGCTTGCTAAAAAATAAAAGTATTGTTTTGGTAACCAATTTAATTTCGAGCTATATTCTGATGAGCTGATGATGGAAGGTCCAACTCCTTATGAGTAAGGAGTTAGGTGATTCCTTGTTCTAGATTTATATAGAAATAGCTGCGCCGCGAGGTGTTACGTGGTCATCCTACGGGAATACTACAATTTTCGGGATAAAAAGTAGCCTGTGTTAATCTAGGGTGTCAGCTTCCTTCATACCAGAAGTTATCAAAATTGGTCCAGCCAAAAGAAGTAACAAACATACTTACACATAAACACACTTACAACTTTCGCCTATAAAATATTAGTGTAAAGTGTACCTAATTGTCGGTATTTCCAACAGTACTTTTTCACAAAAACGTCAATTGCTCATCAAGACCAATCAAATAAGTCCAAATACGATGGGTTCATTCGATGGGGTGTTTCGGAGTTCTTACGGCCATTTTTCGTTTTCATCATCAGGGGCCTATGATGGTTGCGTTTACGTGATAAATAAGTGACAAGGCATCTGTCACACACACTCGCATTTTGTCAAAACGTGACAGATGCAATGTCACTTATTTATCGCGTGATAAAAGTAACCATCATAGGCCCTCAGATTAGCTCCAAGATTCCATTTTTTTGTATTGTCACGTGAAGTACTTATTTAAATACATGTACGCAAAGTCTATACGAGAAGTACCTAGGTTAAAATGACTTTCAAGATTTGATCACATTATTAGTTTGAAACAAATAATGAACTTAGTTGCGAAAGCTAGCGTGTTAAAATTACAATACCTACTAAAAAGTTAAACTTAGAAATGCAATCCAACTATCCCAACCCTAAATCGCTCCAAATTAAACGTTCGCTGCTAAACAAAACCGGCCATTCCGGCCAAATCCGCAAACAATCCGTATCCATTCACTCATTCAGTCATTCGCTCACAACAACGGGACGGTTCGAAAATTATCACTTTCGAAGCACTTAAACGCAAATGTGTCGAAAATCACCGCGCGGTGATATGCCTCAACGCACCTGGACGCAGTACGCCCGGTTACAGGAATGAAGTTATGGAGCGTGGAGAGGCCTAGTATTCCTTTAAAAAAATTTTTTTCATGTAATGACAAATACATTGGTAATTTCAAACAACTTCTTGAAGTGAAAAATACATTTCCCCGAGTTCTAGGTAGTAACATAGCTATTTCATGCTTTCATTTCGTGCAGTCGAAAATAAGTTGAAAATTTTCGAGTAGTTTTTGAAACAAAAATATTCAATGAAAAATTCAAACTATACTCCAGATACTAATACCAACAAATCCCAATAGCCGTTCTAGGTAGTAACATTATATGTTTAGAAACATGTTTGATCATAAAGAAAAATGTCTAAATCAGTCAGCATTTTAAAAGGAATAAGCACTCTAAAAGGAAGGAGCAGCATCTTTTTAAGAATATTCTTTACATCTTTATAAAAATAATAGTTCATAATGGGCAAACGGCGCTGAAGTAGCTGTACGTCTAGCAATATTGTGTCACGCGACAAAGTAAATTACTACCAGTCGTTTTCCTTTCAATACCGTGCGAGTAAGACAGGATGCTGAATCACGCCACAGGCAGGTGGTCGCTGCAAAATAAGCTTAGTCCTGCTGAAGTAAGTGAAACTGTATACCGTCCATAACTGTAGCTGCTATACTTATTTCAAGCTGTATTTCAACTATTTGCGTTGTCAAAACAATGGATACTCGTGATTATTGTGTGATTGTTTTCTATAAATTGTTTTAAATATAAGAAAATGGGAAAAACCGAACTCCTAATGTGCGTTTCTCGTATAAATTTAGTGCTAACTATTCCAGCGTTTCTTCAAAAAAAATTAATGCAGTTTCTATTAAAGCTAAAATCGACGCCATGGTTCCTAAGAATAGATTTCCCTATCTCTTATAGTTTTAGTTTTCTCCCTACTGACCCATTTAGATTGATCACGATCATGAGAGTGTTAAGTATGTTTTTTTTTTATCGGCAACATGTGTGACGATGTGAATTCTCCTCCAGTCCTGCTGTATGCCTGTCCGGTTTGCCGATCCGGTAATAGTGCGGTAATCAATTCTTTGAACCGCTGTCAATGAGCACGATGCATTTCCGCTGTTTTGTCATTCAGCCGACTGAACTTGTTAATAGTTCAATGTCAAATATTGTGATTTGCCGGTTATTTCCAGTTCGCCTATGCGTTTTCATTTCATTATAATTGCTAAAAAGTCCAATGACAGCCTTGAACGTTTGTACCGATATTGCATTAAAAGTAAGGATAAATAAATATTAACGCTCATCTCCAATATTGGAAGCACACAAGTTTGCTAATGGTTAACTTTATAAACATTCGAAACGTAGAATTTAGCCCCAAAACACGTATCTCTCTATCGAAACAGCACCTTTAGCACACATGCGACTATTTCTCACTTGAGATAATTATTCGTCACTTTCTATGCAGTTAGGTAATGAGTGAGAGTGACGGGTAGCGCTATGTCGCGCGACAAAAGTCGCGTAGCCTAGTTGTGCTAAGAGGGCAGAAGGGCTACATCGATGTTCGAAATTCGACAATCGTATAGTGTGTCCCGCAAAAATCGTATCGTAATTCTTGATCTCACCCAAATATACTTTGACAGGAGTGTAAATTAACTGTGTGATCCTATTATCATTTGGGTGAGCGAGACGGCACTATACGACGGTCGAATTTCGAGCATCGGAATAGCCCTCTAGGTTTTGAATTGGTAAAATGCAAAATGACTTGATGACTTGATCCGATAGATCGCTGTTGGAATTAAACTTGCATCGCATTTTTAGCGGCCAATGACCAATAATGGCGACAAACAGGCTGTGTCTGTCAGTTAGACCAGTCTGTTTTCATTTAGGGCTTCCGAAATGTTTTCATTCCGAAACCTGCAGTATTTAACCTGCGGTCCAAACAGAAAACTTTATCATTCCAATCTTATGTTAAGGCGACGGGTAATGCAAAACTAGCGCCACTTTCGATTTTTTCTTATACTTACCTTCATAATCTGATATTTTTTTAGAAATAGCTGAAGTCTAGGAGCTACCAAAACACCTTTAATATTTATTAAATTGTATATAGTGACAATTTGTTCACTGTAGTTTACCATACAAAACTTGTTCACGTCAAAAGCGGCCACAATAGTTTTGGGCAAGTTTTTAGAGACAACTAAAGAACAAGAAATTGTTTATAATGATTTAATAAATACTAAAGGTGTTTTTCCAGCTCCTAATATCTTGCAATTACTGAAAATTGATCTGGTTTGGAAGATATAATAAAAATTCGTAAGTGGCGCTAGTTTCGCATTACCCGTCCCCTTAAATCGTCATTAAGTTTATTAGCAAATTTTTGACATGGCTCACAAGGGGTTAAATGTCACATTACTCGTATTTAATGTCTTTTAGCATAGATACTTAAGTAATTGTTAACCCAAGCCGAATAAAGAGGGGTGTTTTAAGTTTTACGCCATCCTAGGCCTAGTTTAGGTTATGCCTTGGCCAGGAAGTGTCTCCCCGCGTCATCATCATCATATCAGCTGATAGATGTCCACTGCTGGACAAAGGCCTCCGCCAAATTTCTCCACAACGATTTATCCTGCGCCGCCCTCATCCAATTTCTACCCGCAATCTTAACCAGGTCGTCGGTCCACCTTGTTGGAGGCCTTCCAACGCAGCGTCTTCCGGTCCGCGGTGGCCACTCAAGAACCTTTCTGCCCCAACGTGCTTCGTTCTACACAATGTGCCCCGCCCACGCAGTAAATCCCACTTACGGCCAAGGGTGGCGTAAAATATATTTACACTTATTTTTACACATCTTCTATAAAAACTTCGCATTAAAGCAATATATTACAAATGTATCACATTTTATGAAGTGCCCCAGGGATCATTCACCGACCGGGATATAGTTAGGTACCTATCTCTCTTTTCTTCTACACCGTTTAAATACCTATGCTTTAGTGAAAACCAGCCTTAAGCTGCCTGTCTGCTTAGCTGCTGCTGTTAGGGTGCGGCTCCACCGAGATTCAGATTCACTTCAAGTGATTGGTCGATTCCGCACGTCTTCGCTTCTGTGGAGACCCACCCTAAGACTGTGTGCCAGTGAGCTGTGGACCAATCATATTCCTCAGATTTAAATGGGCCAATCAAATTCTTTTGGACTTATTGCACAAAAGAAAACTTATCGTACAGACGGCAGACTTAATGCCATGAAGAATTCTCTACCAGTCAACCTTAGGGCAAAGCAGAAAAATGTAGCCTCTTTGTTTATTCCTTTCTGCTCCAGTGGACAGGCAGCCTTAGCTGTATTAACTGAGCTCTGTTCTAGTGGAAAGCAACCTTAACCAGTTCTATATTCGTAATTGTATCGGTAACGAAATGGCGGCGAGGCGAATGTTTTATGCATTATAAAGACAACAGATGCAGGAAATTATTATCAATAAGGTAAATTATAATATAGTTCGTGACTTACACGCGCCCGAGTAATGCCGGGTGGGTATTCTGTACAATCTTTGAATACAAGTTAGTCTGTGCTGGATTCTACTATATAATAGTATCCTCCTCCTCCTTTAGTCGATATCCTCAATGCTGGTCGTGGCTTCCCTGAATAAGTTTTTCGTGGACTATTTTGCGGCAGTTCACTCTATCCTGGGCTGCGATGGCATCGTAAATTGAGGTCTTGAGGGTAGAGCGTATCAGGTCCGACCAGCGTGATGGACTTTTGCTTCTGGGCCGTCTTCCGCAGACCTTGTCCTGTTACCAGCAGCTTTTCTAAATTGTCCCTTGTATGTATGTATTTATGTATGTAAACACTTTATTGCACATCCATACTATATACTATATCCATACTAATATTATAAATGCGAAAGTGTGTCTGTCTGTCTGTCTGTCTGTCTGTCTGTTACCTCTTCACGCTTAAACCGCTGAACCGATTTAGATGAAATTTGGTATATAGATAGTTTCAGTCCCGGGGAAGGACATAGGATACTTTTCATCCCGAATAACTTTTGTGTTCCCGTGGGATGAGCGGGTAACACCGCAGGGCACAGCTAGTAAAACAATATTGACAAAAACTCAAAAACAATACATGTGTACAAGGGCGAACTTATCCCTATGAGGGATGTCTTCCAGTTAACCTTTGAGGAAATGAGATAGAAAACTAATAACTAACTAATCCTTGTCATTGACCAAATAACTCGAAACTCCTCCGCATGCATAATATGGTACTGAGCCTCATCGGAATCTTGAGCTCGGTAAGAATGGATTTGGTGGTTCGGTGTTCCGTCCAGTGAGTCCAGATCAATCTCCTCCAGCACCACAGAGGTCATAAGAGTACCTATAATAACAAATAAAATACTCACAATATAAATGATAAAATAGCAATAAAATCATACTTAGTAATAGTATATATTTAATATATAAATTAAATTAGATGGAACATATACCAAAAATTGTTATACACATTTTAGGGTCGATTGCAAAAAAATTGTACATAGTTAAATTAAAAGCTTAGTTAACAAAAAATCACGATCGCTTCCTTTGTGTGACGAAAGTTAGTCATACAAAATGTATAGATAACTTACGTCACACAACAAAGAAATCAATTAAGTTTTGTTTTTATGAAACCCTTTAACTAGGTATGTACATTTTTTTTTTGCAATCGACCTTTTAATGAAAAATAACACACTTGCCAAGTATTAGCAAAACAATAACAAGCGGAGAATACTGAATTGTGTTACTTGGAAGAGATCTCTTAATATGCAGGTACTTTGTATACTTGTATATTTTATGGATGTATTTTAATTTGGCCTGACACAAATGTGTACCTACAATAAAGTGTTTTCATACATTCATATGTATATGTATGAATAAAAATGCATTCGTTAAAGTATTTCAGACCCATAATTAAATTATAAGTACATATAAATTATGAACACAGTAAATTATGAAAAACAACATAAATACGTTCCGTAATCTCTTTAAAATCTCCACTTGTTTAACATGCCCAGCCATAGAAAGTCCAAAAGGTCCTATAAGCTTTAAATCGCGCTACACGCATACGACCTTTTGATACGACAATGTTGGTACTTAACATGTCACTATGATGGTGATTAGTGGCAATTTAAATTCAAATTCTGTTGGTTTTAAATAACTTATTTACATAAAAAGTAATTATGAGGTGTAAAATTGAGTACAGAAAAAAGTTTAAAGCTTCTTCAAAGGAGTTAGTTTATCGTTTAAGCAGTTTGGTGGCTTACATAGTTGTACAATTATTTAAATTGTATTGAAACAATGTAGAATAATTAATAGGATAATTTTTTAATATGATTTTTCTAGAATTCCAATCGCATCTACGTAACATTACTAATTAATTGACGTCGAAGCATGGCAACAATATTTTTTTATCGAATACGGTATTTGACAATAGTTATTTCACTATCTATATATAGCGTCATCTAACGGGACATCAGGTCCCTAAATCAGTCTGTTCGAATTCGAAGCAAACGGCATTGTTGGGGTGATATCTTTAGGTCGACGATTGATCGACATCCTATCAATGAGGAGCATAACACCCTAAAGACTTAGATCGTGAAACGATCGTACTGAAATGGCCTCCTAGCCGAAACTTTATTTACAGTATAATCACAACGTAATAAGCACAAAATCACGTTCCAAGTAGAATACTAAAGCGTTAAAATTGCAGTTTGTTCACAAACTTTACTAAAGGTACATAATAGCATTAATCAGCTGGCTAAAGCTGGTCCAGATCTACGCTAGAAGCGGCTAGAGGAGATAGCTTCATTATAATATACCGCCATCTATCGGAACATCGAGTCCCTAAAGCGTTAAAACTGCAGTTTGTTCACAAACTTTACTAAAGGTACATAATAGCATTCATCAGCTGGCTAAGGCTAGTCCAGATCTGCGCTAGACGCGGCTAGAGGAGATAGCGCGCGCTCATTAAAATATGTAAATGTACTGAGACATTACGCAGATAGGCGCTTCTGACTTATTGACTGGACCGCGGTATGCCGAATGTGATAAGTTTTACATGACTTTTAAATCGAGTTACAACATGTCACTGAATTTTTTATTTATCAAAGCAGTAACGTCTGCTAGCGTAAACGAAATATGCATAGAACAAACGTTTGACTGAATAGTTTTTTATTAAATTAAGGGCTATTATGAGTACTGTAAGACTGCGGGGGTGCAGTCAGATGGGGCTGAATAAAAGAGCAGAGGTACGTTGATCTTGAAGGTGCATTTCCTTGGTAGTTGCCACGATAATTTTGCTGTGTTCTTTGTCTGAAATTATAGGCAGGATAATTTCGGTTCACAGGCGTGTTCACTGCCTGGTCGTTGGTCAGCGTCGCGAAAGCTGGTACCGGCGTATGTACTGGTATCGGTGTAGAAAATGCAGATGGGGGTGCCGTAGACACATTTGGGGAAGAAATGTTTATAGGTGATGGTGGATTTCCACCTTGTTGGCTTTGAATCATTGTATATTGATTTTCTTTAATTAGGGATAACAATTGAGGGTTTTTGCTCTTGCGAATGATACTCATTGTACCGCTGAATAGCCGCTTTGAGCTCTGCCTTCGTGTTGATCGCTGAAGTTGTAAAGAATAATTTGGCGTTGTCATGTAAATTTTTAATATAATGAGTTATGAAATCTGTTTCTACAATGTTCCCGGCCTTAGACGCCAATGCTTCCAGAGCATAATAGAATATTATTGGTGATTCATGAGTCTCCTGCCGACGATAATAAAAACTTTGTACATAATTTTGGCTCGACGGGAATTCGTTTTTTAATTTCGTCAAAACATCTTCGAATGATGTGAAAGTTGCGTGATTAGCCTTATAAAATTGTAACGCTGGTCCTGATAAATACGCTGCGATCGCTGCCTGCGATTGTGCAGGTTCATATTTTTTGACTTGCGCCAATATTTTGAATTGGAAAATAAAATCATCCACGTCAGATAAGCCATTAAAAGTACTCGTCTCCATTTTTATGTGGAGTCCGAAACGATGCACATACAAATTATAATCGCATGGGATGAAAAATGATAATGGGTGATTCAATGATTCGTCAACTTCACCCGTCTGTCAAACTCGCTCCTTTACGGCAGTGCCGTCAATACATACAATACCACACCGATGGCAATTCGCAATTGCCAAATGTGCACTTATTCTTCGTTGTGCTTCGTTCGCGTATAGACGGTGCGCTTCGCTCCTGTTCGGCTCCTATGCAAACCGTATGCTCTCAGTACGTAATTGTAACTGATGCCCGAGAATCTGTGGACAAAATTAATTGGGAGCGGGGGAACTCGTCAATACTCGCGTGACTCTAAATGTAAATTTAGCACCTCCGCCACATGTAAGCGCAAGAGAGAAGCTCCAGGGAGCTGGGTAAAATATGGGAGGTGCGTTTTTTAACTGTTTCGCCCGAAGGCTAGTCTAAGACTAACTATATATTTTTATTTTTATGACTGATGTCATACGTCTTATTCTAAATATAAAAACGACTTTATTTTTATGTCGGTGGCCAATTAGCACCCACAGTGAAGCACAACCTTCACAGTACCTACATATGTAGTACCTACTATCAAGTATTCTGTGGTACAATACCAAATCTATCGACCGAACGATAGCAACGTTAGAAAAGAGATACCCGTAAAATTCTTATAAAAATATGCTTGAATTGAACAACGTCTTGAGGACGATTCTTAAATATAATAGAAATATCAAAATTTGTTTTTTTTTTTGGCGTCAGACTTCCACGGCCTCCTGAAAGCATTCCTAGTGGGGTGGAGGATTATTAGTACCTAGTGTAGTAGTGACAAAGCATCTGTCACTCACACACGCACAAAGCATTTTGAAAAACGGTACGAATGCTTTGTTACTTACTTATCGCTTCATAAAAGCAACCATCATTAGGCCCGCAGGAAACTACTCAATAAACTAGCTTGAAACCAGGTTGCATACCGCCATCCACGGTGCTGATGCGCTCGCGCACCTACCGCGCGCCGCTATTTAGCATCATTACACATGTCGCTCGCCGTCCGTCCGTCCGTCTGTGCGCGCCGTTCCTTATTATTAATAAGTGCTCCAACTGATTGTGCGGAGAATGCTTTTTCTATATTTCCATTTCCATTCCATTCATTAGTTCAATTCAATTGTCTTTATTTCTATTTGACGACGATCGTTTATTGAAGTTTTCTTTTTCTTTTTAATATATAATGTTGGTTTCATGTCTTTTTATATTTAATAATAATCCTACCAATAATATTTTGGTTGTAATTTCTAATTCAAAAGGGCCTGTAGCTAGGCCTCCGAATAGGTACTTGAATAAGAAATATTACGATTTTGACTTTGACTTAACGATACGATTGCGAACTTTTGTGTTCAGAGTCCGTCTCCATGGTAGCGGACATCTGAGACTCACAGCGAGTCCTCGACTGACGTAAGCTAGATTTTGTTTTGCTCAGCTCGTCATTATCAAAGGCTTCTCATTGCTCAAGGACGCACGATACGAAAAAGAGTCAGTCTCTATAGCAATGTACATCGGAGCGTCTTACTGAATCCTCGCCTTTCGACTTTGTTTTCCTTGTAATTAGGCCCAGGAAATGCTTTAGAATTAGTTGCGAAAAAGGTCTGTCTCCATAGTATCGTACATCGGAGCGCCTCAGCGCGTCCTCTGAGGTAAGCAAGACTTTGTTTTGCCCTCGTCATTACGCCCCTCATTACGACCAGATCACCCGCTTAATTTGTGCATTTCCGATCCAAAGATATTCAAATTTCAACCCTAATGACGCACGGGAAATGTTAATAAAATGTTAATGCAGCGAAAGTCTGTCCGCAATAAGTGACAGATTTGCTCGACAACTGCTTGTTTGCAATGTAGGATATGAATAAGTCACGATTGATTTTTTGTTCGTTTAGAGTTTTAGAGAAATAGCATGGGATTGTGATGCTAGGAATGTTAACTAATACGAATGCGATGTTAGACGTTATGGGAAAGTCTGGAGTGCTGTTTATGGAAACATTTTGAGTAAAGGTATACTAGGGTCGATTGACTTGTAAGTACATGTAGAAAGAATCTATGTAGAATAGCGCTGGGCTGACATCGATGCCCGTTTTATAAGCAAATTTTATTTTCAAACTAAGAATGTTTCCGAGTAGAAGAAATTTAATTCTTGAAAATGTCACTTCTCTAAAAATCTTGAAAACAATTTCAATACTTACACAAATTATCAAAAAGAAAAGTAGGATTGTGGTGAAAATAAGACACTGAGAGTTGTAAGCAAAATTAGTGCGCTTATAATCAAAGTATACGCATTCTCAATTTGTTGAAAGGAGAAGGTTCTATATACGATTGTACGTATTTTTGTATATAGGTAGTAATGATACAGAACAATTATAATAACGGTAGACAACAGGTAGTCTTATCGCTAAACAGCGATCTCTTCCATTCCAGACAACCTTGGGTAGTGAAATTAATCAAAATTAACTAAATACAGAGTA
The DNA here is from genome assembly GCA_932273695.1 of Apotomis betuletana. NCBI lineage: Eukaryota > Metazoa > Arthropoda > Insecta > Lepidoptera > Tortricidae > Apotomis > Apotomis betuletana. Next base: position 17,931,143 of record OW026309.1, on the reverse strand, counting down.
GGTGACGCAAAAGGCGATGAGAACATAATAAATTACAACAGAACAAAAAAAAACATGTAAGGGTCATAAACATACGCATACCTATTACCTATTATTCAGACAGAATGGGATCCGTTACAATCACAATACAGCAAGAAAGTGACGAGAAGAGTTAGAGTATTCTGTGTTTATTTGTTAAGAGTAATACTACTGTCCAAGAAAGATACGTAGGTTTTACATTCAATTTAGGTCTTAATTAGTCTAAATTCGATGCGACTGACCTTACAATTTTTTTACTCGTCCGAGCTTGTCGTGCGAGTGTGAAGGGTTCTTAAAAGGTCTACTTGTTACTGTTGTAGGTACATGACCCACGGCCGTAAGTGTAAATCAATAGTTAATTACAATATCAATGACTTACATTTCAACCTGTCAGGATAAGGAGTGCTACTACATTTCATACAAGTTGTAGTCGTGATTCCCCACTCCTGTTATTTATTAATTGAAGAATAATTTAGATAAGTAAATAGGGCTTATTCAGGTAAACGGGGCATGTTTTCATTATAATGTTGTAGGTGACAACGACTGTTTGATTAAAAGATAAACACGTCTACAAGTACCTAGTTAAACTATAGTTGATCTATTTTTGTTTTTTCAGTGTAAGTTATTACTTAAAAAGTAAGTAGTTACGTGGTAAACAAAATTATGCAAATTTTACAACATATTTTGGTTACTACTAGCCCTCAGTTGCTCAGTCCTCTAATTTACACCCCAGGCCAAAAAGTATGGAAATATGGAAAGTTTTCAATAAATTATTAATTGTGCAAATATTAGTAAACATTCGGCAATCCCAAAAGATAATAAAACATTAAAACGTCCATGATTAAAACATCATAATATTGTAAAAAACCTACACCAGGAAAAGTTGCATGTCGCCTTTTCATCCTGTCTACAAAATGTTGAACTGGCTATTTTCATAAACAGAATTTGGGTTGACTTTTAAAATATTTTTTATAGTTTTTATAGGTACTTATTGTAATTTATTCCGTAAGGAAACCACAGCTTTGTATTGTAATATATACCTTGTTTCCATACTTTGGCCTGGGGTGTATGTAACTAGCAGCTAACATTTGGGCTACTGTTAACATTGTTTTTAATAGTGCAATAACGATGGCTGGAGTAGGAAGAATTAACCACATTGTTCATATTACACATTTTTTCTCGAAACATATATAAACAACTAGCTTTTGCCCGCGACTACGTCCGCGTGGAACTTGGAAGTATGGAAGCAACCTCGTACAACACGATAGATATCCACCTAATCACCTTAATTAATGAAAGGGATTATTAAAAGCGCCTAAGCAAATGTAAGAGCAATTGTGCTTTTGGTCTAATGATTAGACCAAAAGCACTTAGATTATTAGACTCTAATCATTACATTTCCTACAGGGTCATCAATGTCATCATGAATTACTTATTCACTTTTCAATCTTTTTAGGGATAATTTCCAGGATGAAAACTATCCTATGTCCTTCCTCGGATCTTAAACTATCTCCATGCCAAATTTCATCAAAATCGATTCAGCGGTTTAAGCGTGAAGAGGTAACAGACAGACATACAGACATACTTTCGCATTTATAATATTAGTATGGATAACTTCCCAGGAAGGAAACTGGCAGTATAAGAGGTCGATTAAGGAATAGTAGCAACAGAATTCTAAATATACTTGCTGAAAAATATGACGGCCCAATATTTAAGTAGGTTACTGGACGGGACAGATCATAATATAAGGTGTAGCACGCTCCCTTGATTAGGCTAGTTTTATTTATTTATTAAGTTTTAGTAATAGGTACTAACATAGCCATAAGGCTGTTACTAACAAACTATGGAATTCAAATTCTGAAATAAAGACTTTATTATTATTATACATCCATTATAGCTCTAATTTAAGCTGTATAAAACTTCACAACGGATTTTGATGCGGTTTTTTTAATAGATCGAGTGATTCAATAGGAAGGTTTATGTATAATACATGCATAATTTATCAGCACTGCACCCGTGCGAAGCCGGAGCGGGTCGCTAGTAAGAAATAATAACAGGTCGTCACTGTAAGATTCGATCTTTCAGTCCTTATAAATTCAGTAGCTCTGCACTTTCGGGACCCATTAGACACTGGTGACAATTTATGTCGACTACAGCCAAATGCGGTATTATTGGCTCCGTCTGAAGACTGGCCATCAATTAGCAGTAATGGCCGATGGACGCTGAATATGCAACTCGACAATTGCTCAAAGACCACGAAGAGAGCGGTGATTGGTTACAGGCACGTCTCACAGAGGCCTAAAAGACGGGGCAAAGCCTAGACGAATAAGAAATACATAGGTAAGATTGAAGAACATTACCTATCTCTCGAACAATAAAATTGTTGGTAGGTATAGTTTATGCAACTGTCTATATAATAATATGTATGTGTGTGTAATTTTATATATATTTATTTATGTATGTGTATATTTACTCATATGCGTAATTGTTTTCAGTTGGTGTCTAAATATGTGCTCCCTTCGCCTTCTGCTGCACCTACTGTATATTATTACTAATTTTGATATGACAGACGGTTGTACATTTAAAGAGGAACCTTATAGGAACCCGATTATGGTAAATAAAAAAGGAAGGTTACGCGAATGAAGTTGATAGTATATATTAGCTTTGTAATATTGGCAAGGCAAACAACCTACTGAGAGTCTCAGCTGTAGATGGAGCAGACAGACCAATAAACAGACGGACACTGCAGCGAAACTATTAGCGTTCCTAGCTTGACTACAGAACCCTGAAAGTCTTAAATATTTCATCCTAAACATCTCAAAGCCTATCATTAGTTTCACGTCACTAATTAGCAATCTAGTTTTTCCCGCGACTTTGACGCGGTAGTATGCAGATTGTATGAATAATTCACGGGAGCATCGGGTCGCGTGGGACGCCATGTCCAATCTTGGGCACTTATCTCTCTAATTAGTTAACTTTACTTATCTTATTATAATGAACTTATTGAAACACCGAAAGCACGATGCACGTTTTTGTTTCGTATGAGCATTGAATATAACGCCATCTACCGTTCGAAATATTTCGTGGCAGTGAACGAATTTTAACTAATTTTGGTACCAGGATGGTTGAGCGTCTAAAGTTGGTTATATTGATGCCTTTTAACTGATTACGGTGAAGAAAAATGAGTGAACGAAGAGAACAATATTGGGTCATTTATTGAATATGTACTATCCTAAAAAATAATTAATGTATGAAGTTAACTTCGTTGATAACTCCTATGGCTTAATAAACATCTTCATAGTTACCTTAACGCGATCTTAAGAAAATTGCGTTTTTGTGAACCACAAACATACCTACAGTATTATGATTATGACTGTGCCAAAGAATATATATACTAACGTTAAAAGAAACGACAGCGACACTTATGTGCAGTAACAAAATTTGCGGCTGTCGAGGGCGAGCGCGGGCGAGCGCGAGACGCGCGAGGTGGGGAAAGGCATTCACGTGAATGCCTTGTCGAAGGATTCGGCATTACAAGGTCACCGACGCCCGATTTACACCGATAGGCCGCTGTCGCGCCTATGACTGTAGGTACGCAGTCATACACGTACTGATTTTATAAAGGGGTTCAGTTTTTACCAGCTGAGGCACCATTTTTAACCCCCGATGAAATAGGGACGTTATAAGTTTAACATGTGTATCTGGTGTATCTGTCTGTCTGTGGTATCATAGCTCTTAAACGGACCAACTTGAGTCCGAGTTTGTTTTAAATCGAAAGACATGTCCGTCGTGATTTGGTGGAAATAGGACTAGTAGTTTCCAGTCCGTCGAGATGATTCTTAGCTATGTTTGGTGGAAATAAGACCAGTACCTAGTTTCCAAGATATTCAGCTTTAATTGAAACAAGTGAGGAGATCACAGCCAATAAAATAAATAAAATAATAAATAAATATCGGACAACCTCACACAAATCGATCTAGTCCCAAATTAAGCTCAAGAAGGCTTGTGTTATGGGTACTAGACGACGATATACGTACTTATATAGATAAATATATACTTAAATACATATAACAACCATGACCCAGGCTCAAATATTCAAGTTCATCACAAAAATATTTGCCCTGGCCGGGATTCGAACCCGGGACCGCCGCTCAGTAGGCAGGTGTCTACAAACCGAGCCAAACGCGTCGTCAATATATATTGAAGCTTCTTGATTTTGGAGCACTTCATTAGTATTTTTTTTTTGCTATGGGGTAAGAATGGCTTCAGCATTTGGCATTCAAAAGGTGAATTCCAATTACAAACTACCGACGTCCGTCTCGATTCTGCGTCCAAGCGAAAGTATATCTATGACCGAGCCCTACAAATACAATAGGTACAATACTATCCATACCTGCACGCTAACAGGTAATTCATTAACAGAGCTGCCTAATAACTCCCCTCCCTCCACTGACCGCAGGGGGGTAACAAACAGCACCCTGTAATGCGCTACTGTTGAATTGCAAAAATCTCATTATACTCTAACTGTCGTTTATAGAAGTAATTAACTACTGGGGATAGGGGTGGCGTGGAGTTGATATGATCGGTTTACAAACTTTTATTATTTATTTTCCACAATAAAAATAAAAATAAAACAAATGGCGGAATTAATGCCTTAAGGCATTCCCTACCAATCAACTCCTGGGTTAAACATATAAGTCGGTGCAGGATTGCAGAGTATAGAATGAAATAAGACAAAAATCAGTCAACTAATATATTAATATACCTATATTCTATAAACTTACAGGGCCATACGCCCTCCGAGCCGTAAAGTCCTGAAGCGGCGACCACGCATAGAAGCGCGAAAATTTCAATTGCCTAAATCGGTAAACACTCTCCCATCCAAAGTTCCTCCCAGTTTACGATAGTTCCTAGTAATTAACCTCTTTAAATATAATACTGTTATGCGTTTATAGAGTACCAGACTCGGACTTAAATATTTTCAAGGACCGCTTAAAATTGGCATTAAACATAATAACAAATAAAAGAAATAAACAACTGGTAATGTGCGGTGATTTCAATATTAATATTTTAAAACGTGACAAGATTGCTACCCTTTTCGAAAACAGTCTCTTAACTTATAATTTAAAACTTAAAAGTAGGGAGGCAACACGTCCCAGTAGCGGAACTTGTTTAGATAATTTTGCAGCAAATATACCTAGATCAAAGGGATGTTCAGTGGACCTTGGTTTATCGGACCATAAAGCGATAATTCTCAACTGTCCCATCAAACGCAAATGTTTACATGCATCTTGGTACATTAAACGTCGCGACTTTTCATCGGAAAATCTGGATAAGTTTCGGGACTATCTTCTTAGCCTCAGTTTTACTGATGTTTATGAAAGTGTAAACCCCAATGATGCCTACAACAAATTTGAAGAGTCTTTTAATTTGCTGTATAAGCTATGTTTTCCTCTTAAACGTATTAAAATCACACAAAGAAGAAAACCGCGATGGGTATCCAAAGGAATAAAAGTATGCTGTAAAAAGAAACGTGAAATGCTATGGCGCTACAGATCCAATCCCAATACTCACAATAAAGTGGAACTCCGATCGTATTCCTATAGGTTAAAAAAGATAATTCGACTGACTCAAAAAATACAAAATAGTCATCACATAAAAACCTCAAATAACAAAAATCGTGCTGCCTGGCAAATAATTAATAAAAAAAATGAAAATCAACCTGTTGAATCTATAATGAAAATAAATACAGGGAATAATGGCATTCTACGTGACCCAGTAAGCATTGCTAACGCTTTCAATGACTATTATATAGACGAAACTAAAACTGACGAGACTAAGACCCGTGAGAGCTCCGTTATAAATCGTAATAGGAAACTACCCCCAAATAACTTGAACTCAATCTATTTAGCTCCTTTGAAGCTTTGAAGAACACTAAAAGTACAGGGATTGACGAAATAACAACTAGTGTCATAAAGCATTGCGCCGATGTAATTTCTTTTCCTTTAGAATTTATCTTTAATTGAATGCTGGAGAAAGGTATTTTCCCAGATAAGCTAAAAACAGCCATAGTAAAGCCGTTGTTCAAAAGAAATGACAAGGAAAAGCTAGAAAATTACCGGCCAATTGCTCTACTATCAATATTTTCTAAAATCACTGAGCGGATTATTTATGATCAAATATACATTTTTTTCGAAAAAGAACATATACTAGTTGAAGAACAAAATGGGTTTCGGAAAAACAAATCAACTACATCTGCCATTTATGACCTAACGAAAATAATTACGTTGAATGTAGACAAAAGGGTTCCGATTTGTGCAATATACATGGATTTAACAAAAGCATTCGATTTTGTAGAGCACAATAGACTATTGGAAAAACTAGAACGGTACGGTATCAGAGGTATTGCCCTAAAATTACTAACCTCGTACTTAAGCAACAGAATGCAATGCACCCAAATCAATAGACTTTGCAAAAAGACAAAAGTAGAGACCGCTTACTTCTCAAAATTTAGACCATTGTTGCGCGGTGTTCCGCAAGGGAGCATATTGGGTCCTTTGCTGTTTCTGGCTTATATAAACGACCTACCAACACATGTTCAACACCCAATGATACTATTTGCAGACGATAGTACGGTACTGATTTAATCTGACAATTTGGCTACATATGAGTCCGACATAAATAATACACTTACGAATATTATAAATTGGTTACAATTGAATAAACTAAAAATAAACGTTGACAAAACAAAAATCATGCAATTTTATCAATACAAAACAAATTCAATAAATCTTGACATTAAATATATAACGATAAACATATAGAACACACAGATGTAGCTAAACTCTTGGGCATTGACATAGATAACCATATGAACTGGAAAGCACACACGGAATCATTATGCAAACGAATAAATAGTTTTGTTTTTGCACTCAGGAGAATTGCAAAACTATCGGACCGAAAAACGGCTTTACTGGCTCATCATGGTCATATAGGATCAATTCTTCGGTATGGTTTAATCTTTTGGGGCAACTCTACAAATAAAATACTAGTTTTTACTGCCCAAAAAAAATGTATCCGTGCCATCTGCAACCTTAAGCAAACTGATAGTTGCAAATCGTACTTTCAGGAATTGAAGATCTTAACGCTAACTAGTCTGTATATTTACGAGGTAGCCACTTTTGTAAAATCAAATCCAAATTTATTTCCACAAAAAGTAAGATCAAACTCTGAAAGCTCACGTTACAAGCACAAAATTAACATCGTTCCAGGCAAAACCGCATTGCTCCGAAATAGCAAATTGGGTATGGCCTCTAAAATATATAATTTCTTACCAGAGGAGCTCAAAGACTTAGAGGTTTACACATTTAAAAGAAAACTTAAAGAAGAGCTCATCAAAAAAGCTTATTATACAATAGACGACTTTTTTAAAGAAAAGTTACAATGTTATTAATAGTGTACTTTAAATGTGAAGAGTGTTCTGTAATTTAAATCGTAGTAATGATAATGTATAAATATTGTATTAAACATAAAACTAATTTTAAGGTATATAGCATGCAATAACTGTCTATTTTTAGATACCTAAGTAATCAAGTTTCACATGCCTAACGGTAGAATATATAATGGAACCAAGTTACTACTGTAAGACCTTATATGTACCGTATATTCTGGTGAATAAATATCATTCATTCATTCATTCATTCATTCATTCATCATTCATTCATTCATTCATTCATTCATTCATTCATTCATTCATTCTGCTTTGCATGTGTGCTTATAGCTCATCTCCTAGCTATGTTCTGTGTGTGGTACTGGTACCTTTTGATTGCAATCAAATAAGCCGAAGCGACTCCACAGCATCCCCTGTGCTCCAGTAATTGTGTTTCGTTATAACGAGTTTTTTGGCGGCCCGCGGACAGGACAGGGCCGCGTTTGCTTCTCATTTTAATGCATATCTGTGTACATGAGCGTTTTTTCATGTTCCTTTCCGTTAGGTATCGATACAGTGTATACGCACCTATCGCAGTGATATAGAGCCCCGAATCTTCTATGAGAATTATAGTAATTCATCCGCCTTTTTATATTAATATTATTACATGTAAACTGGGTAGGGATTATGAGTAGCCGAGGAGTCAACCAAAGGCAACCACGAATTAAGAATCAACACATTACGTCATTACCCAAAGGGGGCAATAATGTCGGGTTTTCTAACCGAACAACCGATAGAAAATTCTGCCAATTTTGTAAGAATCGGTAGAGCACTAAAGGGCTGGGATTCAAATTTGCTAGTTATCTAACATAGGAATAATAAGTATGTCTTCGATAGAATTGGAAGGAATTTCTTAGGACGACAACATTGACGTAGTAGGATAGTAGGATACACATTCAGTTTGAAAAATAGCAAATGAGAGCTCGGCGGAAATAGTATCAAAGAGGATAGCACAAAGGATATAAAACAAGTCCTAGTATAAAAACTGTATTCAATCAAAAGTCAGATCAACGACAGCATCATCAACAGACATGTGATCCACATCACTAGCTCTCTTTTCCATCGATTCCTCACTTCTAGAACTTTCTTCTTTTCTTTCACCTAACTCCTTTCCTACTTCTTCTCTTGGAACACTTTCTTTAACTAAGTCTCCTGACTCTTTTTCTTCAGTTTTTTTGTCACTGTTTGGTCTGGTCTCCTTAGGTTTAGATATTGGTGTTGCAAATTTACTGGTAGCTACGGTTTTGCGTCGTTTGTCTTTTGCAAGAGGATTCGCTGGTTGGATTTTGTTAAGGTGTGTTTTCTGGAACAATCGAAATTCGAAATTAGCGAGTCACCATACCATCAAATGGATCATCTTTTAGGTACTTTTTTATCGTCTGTTGACAACCGAAATAATTAGGCATCGATAATTCATTTTATAAGTTCATAAGTTGATCATTTCTCATAGCATCATTCAGTTCAGTTCATATTGAGTGGCAAGTGGTTGCGAACGAAAGATATACTGGTATAGTGAGTTGGTTTATCCTTCAGTGGGTGAGTGCGTTACTGTCATGAACGAAAAGATATAGGTACTTCATTTGAATCACTCACTCGCTAACGACACACCTCTACAGATACCACAATACTCTAAATGCAAAAATGCAGATTCTAAAATTTGGATCAAAATTAGAATCAAACCTCAACCAAAATAGACTTGAGCTCATCCAAATCGCAAATTTTAGATTATACATAGGTAGGTACATGAACAGCAAAATGCATTTAAACTAATGCTTAAACGCTACTGTCATTTTGACACTGAATGAATGATATATAAATCATAAAATCATATTCATCAGCGGTGTTCAACCATTCAGATGGGATTTACATTAAAATTGGCGTTAAAATAACTCGTTACCGATCCACGCCGAAATGGAAACCATAAATAAAATATATTTGAACGAGAGCGTAGCATTTAAAAAATTTCAAGCTCTATAAAAAGGTCGTAGGTAAACGCCAAAGTAACTGTAATTACTTATTACCTTCTGGACGATATCGATTATACGTGCCAGATTGAGCGGAATCTTTTAATGCAGTATGGCACTTAACTAATATGTGTTCGAAGTTTAAGAACACCGAGCGGCACTTACGCCATTAAAAAAAAAATGAAATTTTGCGATAACTCAAAAACGGCTCGACCGATTTTATAGTTTTCATTGAAGGTACAAATTTTTTGACCCGTGGTTGTTAAGTTAGAGAGGGGACACTATTTTTTGGATTACCGGAGCGAAAATTTACAAAACCCCTAATATTTTTAGTAATGAGCTCAATCAGACGTTTCCAAATCGTACCTACTCGTAACAAAACTCGACAGACGACGACATAATTATTAGATGGTTGATATAAAGCCGCATGAATTTCTTGAATTGTCGTTGTCAGGTGACAACAAATATTTGTGATATTGCCAGTACAAATTCGCGCCAGGCAAGTTAAGTTCACGAGTGCTTGTTTAGGAAGTTTGTGAGATACTTACTACCGTGCAAAGGTAAAAGGCATTTGTATGGAGCTCCATACTTCAAAGCTGCCCATGATTCAAAGCGGAGGTGTACGGGTTCAGATGATACGATGAAGGAAGATGATAATCGTGTCTCGAATAAGAATCTTATCTTGAACGTAAAAACACCTCAGCACTTTAGCTACATCTCCAGGCCTAAATACAAAAGAAAAATGTAATAAAAGCTTGTAAAAAACTTACCAATGATGGATTTCTTCTGACCAGTAATTTGACATCTTCTGAATTGACAGTATTTCGTTTGGCATGTCTGAAATAAAAATGAACATACAATAATTATTAGGGTAGTCCAAAGAGCAAAATTTTGAATATTAGTTATTGCTTCACAGAACCCACTTTTGTAGCAAAAAGTAATTTGGCAAATGGCAATGCAAAGGAATCTTTAGAAATTTCTATGCACTCAGACTTCCAAGTCCATTTATTATTAATTAACATACTTGTTTGCATTGGTTCTAAATTTGCAAAAAAATAAAATTTTAAAAAGGAGCGATTTCCATTTTTGTAACATGTCACTTTTATGGCAGTATAGTAGGTACCCGGAAGGTTCTAGGGACTTCCCTGTTCAGATAAATTACAGCACCTCTTTCCTAGAAATTACCAGTCAGTGAGAACCTCCTAGTTTTTTGAAGTTGGTTTAAAATGCGACTGCCAGAAGTGCCTTGCTAAACATAACTTTTTGTAAATGATATAAGAAATAAACTCAATTCACTTTGCGAAAGCCTCCAAGTCTGTTCCATAAGTTGTCAGCTTTCTGTAAACTAGTTCAGCCACAATATCCATTGCTGGCTTGGTCATTTCCATACCAAGCAAATGTAGAGCTTCTGTGCATATTGCCCGGACATCTCTGTGGAGTGATGCTCGGAGTTTCTAAAAGAAAATTAAGGAGAATTACGAAAATGTATGAATACTTTTTAACTATTTAAACAGCGCCATCTGTGAGCAAATACGTAAAACATTTCAAGGTACAATAAACTAGCATATCAGTGAGTTTTGCAAGCGTTTCACAGATGGCGTTACAAACAAAAATTGTTGTTATTGTTATTCTATTGAAATCTCAAAATTGAAATCAATATAAGTGCACAGTTAAGGTTCTATGTTATTTCACGAAGTATAAGGAAATAAAAAGACTACAGAATTTCAAAATATTTATCATATTATAACTTTATAAGTTAAAATCAAAAATCTGTGAATAATACCTGTGCCGCCGATAAATTTTCAAACGCAGTCATCTTTCTGTTTTTCCAAATCCGTCTCACTACTCCAAATTACTACTTCGATGATAAATTTGATGAATTCCGGCCTGATTTCTCACGTTAAAAGCTAAAAATAGTTTTTCAATAAATCCATTAACCAAAACAACCAGTAGCGACTTCAACTTTGTTTTGACATGGTTTTGACAGTGACATTGATGACAGACAGAGTAAGACAGATATCTGTCGCTGTCAGTGATTGTCACATTTGACGCTACGTTTTGTTTTTGCTGAATAAACTCAGGGACTGCGGTAGCTCGAAATTTCGCAGAAGGAAAGTTTAAAAATAACTTGAGCTCAGCTCGAGACGAGTTAGCTTAGTTCTATGCTTTCATCTTTTTCTTTCCCTGCACCAAAATAACCAGACTAATCTAACGAACCATGACGGCGACGGACTTGATAACAACATGACAGCCCAACATGACGTCCACAACCCTCCAACCACAAATTGTAGCGTTAAAAATCGCTACATGTTTATTCTAAACTGTTGTAGCTAGCCGCTATTGCTTATACCGCTATCTGGCCAATTTTGTCGGTGTAAACTTGTGCAAGTGTTGACGTCTTTTTAGGTCTAGATAATGGTTTTGCTACGAGCTAATATCACGCTTGGTAGTTTCGGCTACGATGTGCAGGTGGTGTTGTTATTAAACCTCATGGCTTGCTGTTGCATGAGCTGACGATATGCAAGGAGTTTTTTATAACCTTTTTGTTCAGCGGATTTCTTTTTATTATTTAAAATTCATATTGAGAGCGTGTTTTATTTTGTCAGCGTGTCAATTTTGTTTCTGGATTCATGGTAAAAATGGTGTGTTTACTCCTGAAGAGATATTTACTGATATATTATATTTAGTATTTCTTATAGGATTATACTGATATTTAGTATTTCTGGACTGTGTAGTGGTCTGTTTATTAATTCTATGGTTGCGCTGATGAGCGTCTGTTGTTTGTGCGAGGAATATGAACTTGTAATTTGAGATATCCACCCGGAGATGCTATATCTTGTGATTGTGTGTTCAGGTGAGTTGTGCCGTCTACTGCGCTTCCAATTCCTTCTTGCGTGATCCGTTTTCGTAGGCCTATATTGTAAATTTTGTGATTTCTTTTCAGGTTCCAATTTTTCTCTAAAAAGGGGGTTTTCGGATTGTTAAAGCCAGTTCACTCTTCTGGACTGGGTAAGTTTCATATTATTCTATTTGGCTCTTTATTGGCGTAACAGTTTGCTTATAAGGACTAGTATTTACCTTCTTAAATATTCCGTAGCTTCCGGTTACGGGCTGATCATCTCAGGCCCTGCGCCCTATTTCGGCGTGCTACTCCGAATGCGGTGTTCGGCTGGCCTGGAGGCTGTTGCCAGCGGCTCCATTACCGCGCGCAACTCTCGGCTTGGTTGAAGACAGATACCAACGGCTGCGACCAACCATCGGGACATTTGTGGGTCACAACCATGGATTATTTACGCGTGGAACGCCATACGTAACATTTATATCATTTAAGGCTAGGAGCATAGTAGTATATAGTTTACTTTCTGATAACTTAAAGTGCAGGTTTGACTTTTATTGTTGGAAATTTCCTCCAAATTTCAAAGCTACCTCTTATGTCGGGTGAATTATCTTTTTAATCGTTCATTTTTCGGCTAAGCTCACCCATTTTCATCTCATTTCACCACGCCTCACCACCTTTTAGTGACCTACGCCGATTATATGAAGGTGTAGATACGTACGGAGTTTCCACTTGGATTTGGAACCACTTAAAACCTTTCTTTTCAACAATAATCACGTCTATGCAACTGCGTCCTGCAGATCTGGTTATACCGGATACATATATTTTAGCCTGTGCGAACAGACTGTGAGTGTTTCTTTATGACCTGCCCTTAGGAGGTCCGTGCTTTGTCGTTGTGAACTTGTTATTATCGGTGTTAGTTATTTTTTTTGTCAACTAATTTAAACGAATTCGGCTCTTTATGATAATAAAATTTTAACGTGAAAGCTACGCCTTATTTATTTAACAAATTAAGTGATATGTAGTAGTTGTTTTGTAGCAAATGGCGCCCGAACATATGTGAGTAACCCTGGTTTATATATTTTTATTGAATTTTTTGAAATTTAATTTTTTTTTGTTGTGTCAGTGGATGGTGACCTTAATCCGGTCGCGGTTATAACCTTTTTATTATTTTCCAGCTAAAACAATCTTTTCCCAACGCCACGAGGTGATTTGACGTACGAACTCAATTTGACGTACCACCGTACCCTGTCACGGCGTCGGAAGTCTAGGATTCAACCCTGCCGCTGATGTCGTCCGTCTGAAGTTACAATTATTTATGATGTTAATTGTTTTTGACATTTTAATTTTAAAGAATTTGTTCTGCGAAACATAACTGTTCATAACTTCTTGCTGATTTTAATTGCGTTTTTTCATTTAATCCCATAATTGAACCCCGTGTTATTTATTGGTATTTAGAAACCCGTAGTTTGAACCCGTAGATGTTAGGGAACTCTTCATTACGGTAAGTCAGACGTAGTTCTATTTTTAAGGTAACGCTTTGTCATTGAGATTTATCCTTTGTGGTCGTTGACTTATATACAGGATTCATTTCGCTTCGATTGCTTAAATTTGTTTCTGCGATATTGCACAGCTTGTCACCTGGATATTCACTATGTCGCTGCGCATGGATGAGGATTCTATCGGTGATACCCCTCGCGCTCGCTCGGACTGGGGTGCACAAGGACCTAGGGTGTTAGATCAGCAGTTCCATGATGAAGAAGAGGAACTGTTTTTCGATTCTGAGTCTCGATTCCAGCCTATACGCGAAGCGGTATTTCAATCCCCAGTGCCATCGAACGGCGAGTCTTTGACCAAATGGAACTTGGTTTTTTCGGGCGAAACGTGTGTTCGCGAATTCTTCTTTAGAGTTGAAGAAGAAGCTTTGGCTCGCAATGTACCCCCTTCTTATGTGGTAAGGCGCTTTCATGAGTTGTTGGCAGGTAGCGCATTAAAATATTTTAGGTCAATTAGGTTCCCTTCTTTATTATATCCGACACTAAAATCCGCCTTCCTAAAGACTTTTGACGTTGCGGATTATTACTTTAAGGTTGAAAGTCAACTCCGTGCTCTTTCACAGAAGGCTAACCAGTCGGTAGTAGACTTTGTAATTCAGGCGCGGGACCTTAACGCCAAACTCCGTTCCCCTGTATCTGAAGATACTTTATTTAATATAATTAAATACGGTATGAATCCCAGGTATCATCCTTGCCTCGCGACTAACGTAGTTAGAGATATTGACGGATTGCTGGAAGTCTCCAGGAACTTTGAAGCTTTCCAAGGCTCACGTCCGGCGCGGTTGGCAGTAGCACCAGTAAATACCGTCGAGTCGAACAGTTCTAGGGCCCTCGTTTGCATGAAGTGTGAGGCGACCGGCCACAATTATCGTTACTGTCCGAACGTTAGCCAGGCGGTATGTTTTAAATGTAGGCGCGTAGGAACGATCACCCGTGACTGTCCATCCTGTAACCCTTCCACGTCAAAAAACGTATCGATGGCGCACTGAGGGGTCCGTCAGTGTCGCCTGTTGTTGTTAATAGGATGCGTGATAACAGATTATTTATTGAAGTTACTATTGCCTGTCACCCTGTTAAGGCTCTCCTAGATTCTGGCGCTCAAATTTCACTTATCGATATCGACCTTTTGTCGGAACTCGGTTTAACTTATCACAACAACGTTCGTCCAAATGTTGTATCTGCCGACAACTCACCTATCGACATTTTGGGTGGTTTGGACATCCCTATTGCCTTTAACGGTGCTCGTTTTTTACACTCGTGCCTAGTAAGCAGCAAACTGCCGACACCATTCATTTTAGGAATCGAATTTTGGAATTCTTTTGGGCTTACGGACATCTTGAAGGATGCGTTCTCTAGTGGTGTGACAGGGAGGCTTTTTGTCCCGTCACCTGGCCATTCTGGATTGGACCGTTCAGTGGTGAGCGAGGTGCGTTATATCCACCCACGCACAGTGCTTTCGTCGGATCAAGAGGCTAGTCTCCAAGCGGTAATTGGGGAATTCGAGGAAATCTCTTCCGAAAAGGCCGGACTTGGTTGTACTACATGGCTTTCTCATAAAATTGAGACGGTTGGCTCTCCTATTCGCCAACGCTATTATCCGTTATCGCCGGTCAAGTTGAAGGTTCTCAACGAGGAGATTGACAAGATGTTAGAGTTAGGGGTTATCCGCCCGTCGCGATCGCCTTGGGCTTCTCCTGTAGTCATGGTCACCAAGAAGGACGGTAGTGTGAGATTCTGCGTCGACAGTAGGAAACTGAACAGCGTCACCATTCGGGATTCTTATCCTCTCCCACGCGTCCAGGACATCTTAGACAACTTACGCGGTGCCAAATATTTGACTTCGCTCGATTTTAGGAGCGCTTTCTGGCAGATTCCGTTGGCAGATAAGGCAAGCTGCGAGAAGACTGCTTTCATCGTTCCGCAGCGGGGTCTCTTCGAATTTGTACGCCTTCCATTTGGACTTACAAATGCGGCGTCCGAGATGCAGAGGCTCACTGACATGATCGTTAACTTTGAATATACTCCAGAGTCAGACGACTTCATTTTTGGTTACGTTGACGATCTAATCTTAGTTTCACGGGATTTTGACAGCCATCTTCGCCTCATCCGTCAGGTTCGTGACAGATTAAAAGAAGCTGGGCTCACTGTCAATTTAAAAAAGTGCGAGTTCTGTAAGTCAGAATTGAAGTATCTCGGCTACATCGTCAATGAGCAGGGACTCCAGACTGATCCGAAGAGACTCGAGGCGATCAGAGATTACCCGACTCCTTCGAGTGCTAAGGCTCTCCGCGCTTTCATCGGCATGTGTTCTTACTATCGTAGGTTTGTGGATGGCTTCTCGTCGATAATAGCTCCTCTTACGGCGTTGATTGGAAAAAGGAAGGGTCGTGATCCCATTGACTGGAATACTAGCGCTGCTGAGGCTTTCGTGAAATTAAAAGATGCTTTGATGAACGCACCGTTAATGGCTTGCCCCGATTTCTCGAAGCCTTTCATCCTGCAGTGTGACGCTAGTCAGGTTGGCCTAGGTTCAGTTCTAGCACAGGAATTTGACGGAGTAGAACACCCAATTGCTTATTATTCCCGTTTGTTTACTAAGGCTGAACGTGGTTACGGTACTACTGAGCACGAGCTTCTCGCGGTCATCGATTCTATCAAGCATTTCCGCGGTTATCTCGATGGGATGAAATTTAAGATCATTACCGATCATATCGCTCTCAAGTGGCTAATTACCCTCGATAACCCTACTGGACGATTAGCTCGTTGGGCTACCTTGATTTCCCAGTATAACTTCGAGGTTGAGCATAAGAAGGGCGTCTTGAATGTCGTTCCTGATGCCTTGTCACGGGCTCAGGTTGGGCTTGTTTCCTATACGCGCGGTGCTGATCCTTCTGGAGATCCATGGTACGAGCGTATCCATCAGGGCGTGAGAGAGACACCTCAACTGTTCACCGCCTATGCTCTGCGTGATGGTGTCTTAATGCGTAGGGTCGTGGTGGACAATCCTTTAGCTCCCAACCCATGGCGGATTGTTCTACCCTCGACAAGAACTAGGGAGGCCGTTGCTGAAATCCATAACGGATTCCCTAACGTGCATCCTGGCGTTATGAAGACGTACCTGAAAGCCCGTGATCTATATTATTGGCCGTATATGTACCGTGATGTTGCTAGGTTTCTTAGGGAGTGCGACGTTTGTAAGGCGTTTAAGATCGCTAACTCGCAACCACGCGGGGAACGACTATATCCTCGTCCTGTTACCGCTCCAATGGATCTCCTGTCGATTGATTTAATTGGACCTATGGCTGACGGTCGCAACGGCTACCGGTATATTCTAACAATGGTCGACGTTTTTACTAAATTTGTATGGTTGGCGCCACTAAAAAGTGTGAGTGCGGCGACTATTACTACGGCGCTCGAGAATGAGGTATTTTTACGTTATGGCATTCCGGCGAATATTTTGTGTGATAATGCGACTGTTTTCCATAGTGTGCAGTTCCTTGGATTCTTAACGGGTTATGGCATACCACACCCTTGCTATACTCCGTATTATTCACCTCAAGCAAACGTTGTCGAAAGATACAATCAGGTTGTTATCACCACCCTTAGTATTTTGGTTGAAGGCGATCAGCACAGTTGGCCGAATCATTTACATAGGGTGGCTCTGTATCTGAATTCGTGTATCAATTTGGCTACATCGTATACTCCTAATTTCCTAATGTACGGTCGCGAGTTACCGATGGTTCGGGAACGTGTCGATGGTCAGGCTTTGGACCAAGAAGTGGGACCTAGCCGGGCTGAACGCGCAGCAAATCTTCAAACACTCCGCGAAGTATATGAAAGGGTTTCGGATTCTATGGTGTTGGCTTTTCACCGTAACGCTAGGAAATTCAATTCGAATCGTAGGTCCGTTAGGCTCAATGTCGGACAGTTAGTTTGGCGCAGGAACTTTCAGAGGGGGACGCCAGATCCACTCAGAGGAGGCAAGTTTGCACCGCGATTTACGCAGTGTAGAGTAGTGAGGCGCGTTTCCCCACAGGTGTATGTGTTGGCCGACATTGATACAGAACACGTGGGCACGTACCACATTAAGGACATTTTGAAGTGGTTTATTCATTAGGGTCACTTCCTAGGGGGGTTTAACCCAGTTGTCATCTTCCAAATTCTAAGAAGCGCGTTCGTCCGCTCTCCTCTTTTGGTTGTTTATCCCGTATTTTTTTTGTCATAATGTTGTTTGTAATCTTCCAAATTCTAAGAAGCGCGTTTGTCCGCTAACATCTTTTCTTTGGTTCTTTAATTCGATTTCTTTAAGCATTATTGATGTTTCCTTAGCGGTTTGGCTGGCTTCCCGCTTGAGGAACATTTCCTCAAATTGCTGAAAACACAGGTTGGCGTGTTTTCTTTTCGGTCGGAGTAGGCTTCCTTTTGTCAAGGGTCCCCTGAGACAGACGTAGTTTATAGGTTAGGTTTCTGGCTGTATAGTTTATTATTAGCGTAGTTTAAGTCGTTAGTTTTAGGTCATGGGCCTTGTACCCGTTAAATTTTCCGGACTTGGCTATTTCTCCGCCTCTTGGCGTTCGGTTTGGTCTTCCGATGTTTATCGGTTTCCTTGAGCGCGTGTATGAGGGGTTTCGATTTTGCGCTCACACGAATCGTGCCTCATCTCGATTGTTCGGTTGGTACCGCGTTTCAAGTTCTTACTCGGATTGTTCTCTTGGATTCGATTCCTAGTTTAAACTTAGGTGTTTGTCTTGACAGCGCCGCATTGGTTGTGCCACTTTTGAAGGTATGGTTTAAGGGGTGTTGTCCCGGCGCTAGTCGTTGGACAAGCTCTATCCCGTTTAGTGCGTGTGGACCACGTAATATACGGTTGGAACCTGTTCCCTGATTCATGTTTCTCTCGTAGGTTACATTGGTTAGCGTTAATGTAGGGTAATTTAATATTATTTTACGTAGGTTAATTGTTGGCTAAGTTCGTATAACGCGCTTACCAGTTTAGGATACCGGCCGGGTCCAGTTGTCTGGTAATCGTGTTTATACGTGTATTCGTACATAATCGTAAGTGCAATACATTGGTATTTAAGATGTTAGGCTAGGTATTAGTTGTGTAGGGTTGTGCTCTGGTTGTGGGTAAAGGTTTGATTTAGTTGTCCGGGTCCGAATACCGGGTATTCGTGTTTCATGCTTGATCGTACCTGGCGGTTTAAGTTACGCTTTCGCGGTGTAATTTTAGGGTTTTAGGTTAGTTGGATAGTTTTATGCTTTATTTGCCAACACGTGTCTGACGTTAGTTGTTATGGTCTGTGCGATAGTATTATTGTTTGGTCGTCATATTGCGCTGTCGGTTTGGGAATTCAACGGATTGCATTTTCTTTAATCGCCTCGGCTCTTTCCGATTCCTCGTTTCTTGAGTTTTTTTAGGGTTCTCCGGTCTGCATCTTCTTCGAGACCATGGCGATGCCCCTACTCTTTCTACTGTAAGGCTTTAAGCTCCGAGGTTTAGGGTTTCATCTTTTGCAGATTCTTTTCTGTTTCAAGTTTTGCTTGGTTTTGTTTTGTTGGGTAGTGTTAAGGTTTGTATACCTGTGCCGGTTGTTTTTTCCGTTCTACCTGTTGCTGGTTTCTCCGTCGGTACTTTAGGAGTTATTCTGTGGACGTTACCGCGTGTTATGTCTGTCAGGTTTTACGACTCTGATTTCCTGAATCGCTGTCTCTTCTTGGAAAAGGTTATCCGGGATCCGGTCTTCTTTTAGCTTTATGGTACTATCGTTGAATCCTGGTTATCCAACTTTGTTTGTTTTTCTTTGTGTGTTTGAGAGATGCTGTAGCGTTAAAAATCGCTACATGTTTATTCTAAACTGTTGTAGCTAGCCGCTATTGCTTATACCGCTATCTGGCCAATTTTGTCGGTGTAAACTTGTGCAAGTGTTGACGTCTTTTTAGGTCTAGATAATGGTTTTGCTACGAGCTAATATCACGCTTGGTAGTTTCGGCTACGATGTGCAGGTGGTGTTGTTATTAAACCTCATGGCTTGCTGTTGCATGAGCTGACGATATGCAAGGAGTTTTTTATAACCTTTTTGTTCAGCGGATTTCTTTTTATTATTTAAAATTCATATTGAGAGCGTGTTTTATTTTGTCAGCGTGTCAATTTTGTTTCTGGATTCATGGTAAAAATGGTGTGTTTACTCCTGAAGAGATATTTACTGATATATTATATTTAGTATTTCTTATAGGATTATACTGATATTTAGTATTTCTGGACTGTGTAGTGGTCTGTTTATTAATTCTATGGTTGCGCTGATGAGCGTCTGTTGTTTGTGCGAGGAATATGAACTTGTAATTTGAGATATCCACCCGGAGATGCTATATCTTGTGATTGTGTGTTCAGGTGAGTTGTGCCGTCTACTGCGCTTCCAATTCCTTCTTGCGTGATCCGTTTTCGTAGGCCTATATTGTAAATTTTGTGATTTCTTTTCAGGTTCCAATTTTTCTCTAAAAAGGGGGTTTTCGGATTGTTAAAGCCAGTTCACTCTTCTGGACTGGGTAAGTTTCATATTATTCTATTTGGCTCTTTATTGGCGTAACAGTTTGCTTATAAGGACTAGTATTTACCTTCTTAAATATTCCGTAGCTTCCGGTTACGGGCTGATCATCTCAGGCCCTGCGCCCTATTTCGGCGTGCTACTCCGAATGCGGTGTTCGGCTGGCCTGGAGGCTGTTGCCAGCGGCTCCATTACCGCGCGCAACTCTCGGCTTGGTTGAAGACAGATACCAACGGCTGCGACCAACCATCGGGACATTTGTGGGTCACAACCATGGATTATTTACGCGTGGAACGCCATACGTAACATTTATATCATTTAAGGCTAGGAGCATAGTAGTATATAGTTTACTTTCTGATAACTTAAAGTGCAGGTTTGACTTTTATTGTTGGAAATTTCCTCCAAATTTCAAAGCTACCTCTTATGTCGGGTGAATTATCTTTTTAATCGTTCATTTTTCGGCTAAGCTCACCCATTTTCATCTCATTTCACCACGCCTCACCACCTTTTAGTGACCTACGCCGATTATATGAAGGTGTAGATACGTACGGAGTTTCCACTTGGATTTGGAACCACTTAAAACCTTTCTTTTCAACAATAATCACGTCTATGCAACTGCGTCCTGCAGATCTGGTTATACCGGATACATATATTTTAGCCTGTGCGAACAGACTGTGAGTGTTTCTTTATGACCTGCCCTTAGGAGGTCCGTGCTTTGTCGTTGTGAACTTGTTATTATCGGTGTTAGTTATTTTTTTTGTCAACTAATTTAAACGAATTCGGCTCTTTATGATAATAAAATTTTAACGTGAAAGCTACGCCTTATTTATTTAACAAATTAAGTGATATGTAGTAGTTGTTTTGTAGCAAATGGCGCCCGAACATATGTGAGTAACCCTGGTTTATATATTTTTATTGAATTTTTTGAAATTTAATTTTTTTTTGTTGTGTCAGTGGATGGTGACCTTAATCCGGTCGCGGTTATAACCTTTTTATTATTTTCCAGCTAAAACAATCTTTTCCCAACGCCACGAGGTGATTTGACGTACGAACTCAATTTGACGTACCACCGTACCCTGTCACGGCGTCGGAAGTCTAGGATTCAACCCTGCCGCTGATGTCGTCCGTCTGAAGTTACAATTATTTATGATGTTAATTGTTTTTGACATTTTAATTTTAAAGAATTTGTTCTGCGAAACATAACTGTTCATAACTTCTTGCTGATTTTAATTGCGTTTTTTCATTTAATCCCATAATTGAACCCCGTGTTATTTATTGGTATTTAGAAACCCGTAGTTTGAACCCGTAGATGTTAGGGAACTCTTCATTACGGTAAGTCAGACGTAGTTCTATTTTTAAGGTAACGCTTTGTCATTGAGATTTATCCTTTGTGGTCGTTGACTTATATACAGGATTCATTTCGCTTCGATTGCTTAAATTTGTTTCTGCGATATTGCACAGCTTGTCACCTGGATATTCACTATGTCGCTGCGCATGGATGAGGATTCTATCGGTGATACCCCTCGCGCTCGCTCGGACTGGGGTGCACAAGGACCTAGGGTGTTAGATCAGCAGTTCCATGATGAAGAAGAGGAACTGTTTTTCGATTCTGAGTCTCGATTCCAGCCTATACGCGAAGCGGTATTTCAATCCCCAGTGCCATCGAACGGCGAGTCTTTGACCAAATGGAACTTGGTTTTTTCGGGCGAAACGTGTGTTCGCGAATTCTTCTTTAGAGTTGAAGAAGAAGCTTTGGCTCGCAATGTACCCCCTTCTTATGTGGTAAGGCGCTTTCATGAGTTGTTGGCAGGTAGCGCATTAAAATATTTTAGGTCAATTAGGTTCCCTTCTTTATTATATCCGACACTAAAATCCGCCTTCCTAAAGACTTTTGACGTTGCGGATTATTACTTTAAGGTTGAAAGTCAACTCCGTGCTCTTTCACAGAAGGCTAACCAGTCGGTAGTAGACTTTGTAATTCAGGCGCGGGACCTTAACGCCAAACTCCGTTCCCCTGTATCTGAAGATACTTTATTTAATATAATTAAATACGGTATGAATCCCAGGTATCATCCTTGCCTCGCGACTAACGTAGTTAGAGATATTGACGGATTGCTGGAAGTCTCCAGGAACTTTGAAGCTTTCCAAGGCTCACGTCCGGCGCGGTTGGCAGTAGCACCAGTAAATACCGTCGAGTCGAACAGTTCTAGGGCCCTCGTTTGCATGAAGTGTGAGGCGACCGGCCACAATTATCGTTACTGTCCGAACGTTAGCCAGGCGGTATGTTTTAAATGTAGGCGCGTAGGAACGATCACCCGTGACTGTCCATCCTGTAACCCTTCCACGTCAAAAAACGTATCGATGGCGCACTGAGGGGTCCGTCAGTGTCGCCTGTTGTTGTTAATAGGATGCGTGATAACAGATTATTTATTGAAGTTACTATTGCCTGTCACCCTGTTAAGGCTCTCCTAGATTCTGGCGCTCAAATTTCACTTATCGATATCGACCTTTTGTCGGAACTCGGTTTAACTTATCACAACAACGTTCGTCCAAATGTTGTATCTGCCGACAACTCACCTATCGACATTTTGGGTGGTTTGGACATCCCTATTGCCTTTAACGGTGCTCGTTTTTTACACTCGTGCCTAGTAAGCAGCAAACTGCCGACACCATTCATTTTAGGAATCGAATTTTGGAATTCTTTTGGGCTTACGGACATCTTGAAGGATGCGTTCTCTAGTGGTGTGACAGGGAGGCTTTTTGTCCCGTCACCTGGCCATTCTGGATTGGACCGTTCAGTGGTGAGCGAGGTGCGTTATATCCACCCACGCACAGTGCTTTCGTCGGATCAAGAGGCTAGTCTCCAAGCGGTAATTGGGGAATTCGAGGAAATCTCTTCCGAAAAGGCCGGACTTGGTTGTACTACATGGCTTTCTCATAAAATTGAGACGGTTGGCTCTCCTATTCGCCAACGCTATTATCCGTTATCGCCGGTCAAGTTGAAGGTTCTCAACGAGGAGATTGACAAGATGTTAGAGTTAGGGGTTATCCGCCCGTCGCGATCGCCTTGGGCTTCTCCTGTAGTCATGGTCACCAAGAAGGACGGTAGTGTGAGATTCTGCGTCGACAGTAGGAAACTGAACAGCGTCACCATTCGGGATTCTTATCCTCTCCCACGCGTCCAGGACATCTTAGACAACTTACGCGGTGCCAAATATTTGACTTCGCTCGATTTTAGGAGCGCTTTCTGGCAGATTCCGTTGGCAGATAAGGCAAGCTGCGAGAAGACTGCTTTCATCGTTCCGCAGCGGGGTCTCTTCGAATTTGTACGCCTTCCATTTGGACTTACAAATGCGGCGTCCGAGATGCAGAGGCTCACTGACATGATCGTTAACTTTGAATATACTCCAGAGTCAGACGACTTCATTTTTGGTTACGTTGACGATCTAATCTTAGTTTCACGGGATTTTGACAGCCATCTTCGCCTCATCCGTCAGGTTCGTGACAGATTAAAAGAAGCTGGGCTCACTGTCAATTTAAAAAAGTGCGAGTTCTGTAAGTCAGAATTGAAGTATCTCGGCTACATCGTCAATGAGCAGGGACTCCAGACTGATCCGAAGAGACTCGAGGCGATCAGAGATTACCCGACTCCTTCGAGTGCTAAGGCTCTCCGCGCTTTCATCGGCATGTGTTCTTACTATCGTAGGTTTGTGGATGGCTTCTCGTCGATAATAGCTCCTCTTACGGCGTTGATTGGAAAAAGGAAGGGTCGTGATCCCATTGACTGGAATACTAGCGCTGCTGAGGCTTTCGTGAAATTAAAAGATGCTTTGATGAACGCACCGTTAATGGCTTGCCCCGATTTCTCGAAGCCTTTCATCCTGCAGTGTGACGCTAGTCAGGTTGGCCTAGGTTCAGTTCTAGCACAGGAATTTGACGGAGTAGAACACCCAATTGCTTATTATTCCCGTTTGTTTACTAAGGCTGAACGTGGTTACGGTACTACTGAGCACGAGCTTCTCGCGGTCATCGATTCTATCAAGCATTTCCGCGGTTATCTCGATGGGATGAAATTTAAGATCATTACCGATCATATCGCTCTCAAGTGGCTAATTACCCTCGATAACCCTACTGGACGATTAGCTCGTTGGGCTACCTTGATTTCCCAGTATAACTTCGAGGTTGAGCATAAGAAGGGCGTCTTGAATGTCGTTCCTGATGCCTTGTCACGGGCTCAGGTTGGGCTTGTTTCCTATACGCGCGGTGCTGATCCTTCTGGAGATCCATGGTACGAGCGTATCCATCAGGGCGTGAGAGAGACACCTCAACTGTTCACCGCCTATGCTCTGCGTGATGGTGTCTTAATGCGTAGGGTCGTGGTGGACAATCCTTTAGCTCCCAACCCATGGCGGATTGTTCTACCCTCGACAAGAACTAGGGAGGCCGTTGCTGAAATCCATAACGGATTCCCTAACGTGCATCCTGGCGTTATGAAGACGTACCTGAAAGCCCGTGATCTATATTATTGGCCGTATATGTACCGTGATGTTGCTAGGTTTCTTAGGGAGTGCGACGTTTGTAAGGCGTTTAAGATCGCTAACTCGCAACCACGCGGGGAACGACTATATCCTCGTCCTGTTACCGCTCCAATGGATCTCCTGTCGATTGATTTAATTGGACCTATGGCTGACGGTCGCAACGGCTACCGGTATATTCTAACAATGGTCGACGTTTTTACTAAATTTGTATGGTTGGCGCCACTAAAAAGTGTGAGTGCGGCGACTATTACTACGGCGCTCGAGAATGAGGTATTTTTACGTTATGGCATTCCGGCGAATATTTTGTGTGATAATGCGACTGTTTTCCATAGTGTGCAGTTCCTTGGATTCTTAACGGGTTATGGCATACCACACCCTTGCTATACTCCGTATTATTCACCTCAAGCAAACGTTGTCGAAAGATACAATCAGGTTGTTATCACCACCCTTAGTATTTTGGTTGAAGGCGATCAGCACAGTTGGCCGAATCATTTACATAGGGTGGCTCTGTATCTGAATTCGTGTATCAATTTGGCTACATCGTATACTCCTAATTTCCTAATGTACGGTCGCGAGTTACCGATGGTTCGGGAACGTGTCGATGGTCAGGCTTTGGACCAAGAAGTGGGACCTAGCCGGGCTGAACGCGCAGCAAATCTTCAAACACTCCGCGAAGTATATGAAAGGGTTTCGGATTCTATGGTGTTGGCTTTTCACCGTAACGCTAGGAAATTCAATTCGAATCGTAGGTCCGTTAGGCTCAATGTCGGACAGTTAGTTTGGCGCAGGAACTTTCAGAGGGGGACGCCAGATCCACTCAGAGGAGGCAAGTTTGCACCGCGATTTACGCAGTGTAGAGTAGTGAGGCGCGTTTCCCCACAGGTGTATGTGTTGGCCGACATTGATACAGAACACGTGGGCACGTACCACATTAAGGACATTTTGAAGTGGTTTATTCATTAGGGTCACTTCCTAGGGGGGTTTAACCCAGTTGTCATCTTCCAAATTCTAAGAAGCGCGTTCGTCCGCTCTCCTCTTTTGGTTGTTTATCCCGTATTTTTTTTGTCATAATGTTGTTTGTAATCTTCCAAATTCTAAGAAGCGCGTTTGTCCGCTAACATCTTTTCTTTGGTTCTTTAATTCGATTTCTTTAAGCATTATTGATGTTTCCTTAGCGGTTTGGCTGGCTTCCCGCTTGAGGAACATTTCCTCAAATTGCTGAAAACACAGGTTGGCGTGTTTTCTTTTCGGTCGGAGTAGGCTTCCTTTTGTCAAGGGTCCCCTGAGACAGACGTAGTTTATAGGTTAGGTTTCTGGCTGTATAGTTTATTATTAGCGTAGTTTAAGTCGTTAGTTTTAGGTCATGGGCCTTGTACCCGTTAAATTTTCCGGACTTGGCTATTTCTCCGCCTCTTGGCGTTCGGTTTGGTCTTCCGATGTTTATCGGTTTCCTTGAGCGCGTGTATGAGGGGTTTCGATTTTGCGCTCACACGAATCGTGCCTCATCTCGATTGTTCGGTTGGTACCGCGTTTCAAGTTCTTACTCGGATTGTTCTCTTGGATTCGATTCCTAGTTTAAACTTAGGTGTTTGTCTTGACAGCGCCGCATTGGTTGTGCCACTTTTGAAGGTATGGTTTAAGGGGTGTTGTCCCGGCGCTAGTCGTTGGACAAGCTCTATCCCGTTTAGTGCGTGTGGACCACGTAATATACGGTTGGAACCTGTTCCCTGATTCATGTTTCTCTCGTAGGTTACATTGGTTAGCGTTAATGTAGGGTAATTTAATATTATTTTACGTAGGTTAATTGTTGGCTAAGTTCGTATAACGCGCTTACCAGTTTAGGATACCGGCCGGGTCCAGTTGTCTGGTAATCGTGTTTATACGTGTATTCGTACATAATCGTAAGTGCAATACATTGGTATTTAAGATGTTAGGCTAGGTATTAGTTGTGTAGGGTTGTGCTCTGGTTGTGGGTAAAGGTTTGATTTAGTTGTCCGGGTCCGAATACCGGGTATTCGTGTTTCATGCTTGATCGTACCTGGCGGTTTAAGTTACGCTTTCGCGGTGTAATTTTAGGGTTTTAGGTTAGTTGGATAG
The DNA here is from genome assembly GCA_932273695.1 of Apotomis betuletana. Lineage (NCBI taxonomy): Eukaryota > Metazoa > Arthropoda > Insecta > Lepidoptera > Tortricidae > Apotomis > Apotomis betuletana. Next base: position 17,904,103 of record OW026309.1, on the reverse strand, counting down.
TTTTATGCTTTATTTGCCAACACGTGTCTGACGTTAGTTGTTATGGTCTGTGCGATAGTATTATTGTTTGGTCGTCATATTGCGCTGTCGGTTTGGGAATTCAACGGATTGCATTTTCTTTAATCGCCTCGGCTCTTTCCGATTCCTCGTTTCTTGAGTTTTTTTAGGGTTCTCCGGTCTGCATCTTCTTCGAGACCATGGCGATGCCCCTACTCTTTCTACTGTAAGGCTTTAAGCTCCGAGGTTTAGGGTTTCATCTTTTGCAGATTCTTTTCTGTTTCAAGTTTTGCTTGGTTTTGTTTTGTTGGGTAGTGTTAAGGTTTGTATACCTGTGCCGGTTGTTTTTTCCGTTCTACCTGTTGCTGGTTTCTCCGTCGGTACTTTAGGAGTTATTCTGTGGACGTTACCGCGTGTTATGTCTGTCAGGTTTTACGACTCTGATTTCCTGAATCGCTGTCTCTTCTTGGAAAAGGTTATCCGGGATCCGGTCTTCTTTTAGCTTTATGGTACTATCGTTGAATCCTGGTTATCCAACTTTGTTTGTTTTTCTTTGTGTGTTTGAGAGATGCTGTAGCGTTAAAAATCGCTACATGTTTATTCTAAACTGTTGTAGCTAGCCGCTATTGCTTATACCGCTATCTGGCCAATTTTGTCGGTGTAAACTTGTGCAAGTGTTGACGTCTTTTTAGGTCTAGATAATGGTTTTGCTACGAGCTAATATCACGCTTGGTAGTTTCGGCTACGATGTGCAGGTGGTGTTGTTATTAAACCTCATGGCTTGCTGTTGCATGAGCTGACGATATGCAAGGAGTTTTTTATAACCTTTTTGTTCAGCGGATTTCTTTTTATTATTTAAAATTCATATTGAGAGCGTGTTTTATTTTGTCAGCGTGTCAATTTTGTTTCTGGATTCATGGTAAAAATGGTGTGTTTACTCCTGAAGAGATATTTACTGATATATTATATTTAGTATTTCTTATAGGATTATACTGATATTTAGTATTTCTGGACTGTGTAGTGGTCTGTTTATTAATTCTATGGTTGCGCTGATGAGCGTCTGTTGTTTGTGCGAGGAATATGAACTTGTAATTTGAGATATCCACCCGGAGATGCTATATCTTGTGATTGTGTGTTCAGGTGAGTTGTGCCGTCTACTGCGCTTCCAATTCCTTCTTGCGTGATCCGTTTTCGTAGGCCTATATTGTAAATTTTGTGATTTCTTTTCAGGTTCCAATTTTTCTCTAAAAAGGGGGTTTTCGGATTGTTAAAGCCAGTTCACTCTTCTGGACTGGGTAAGTTTCATATTATTCTATTTGGCTCTTTATTGGCGTAACAGTTTGCTTATAAGGACTAGTATTTACCTTCTTAAATATTCCGTAGCTTCCGGTTACGGGCTGATCATCTCAGGCCCTGCGCCCTATTTCGGCGTGCTACTCCGAATGCGGTGTTCGGCTGGCCTGGAGGCTGTTGCCAGCGGCTCCATTACCGCGCGCAACTCTCGGCTTGGTTGAAGACAGATACCAACGGCTGCGACCAACCATCGGGACATTTGTGGGTCACAACCATGGATTATTTACGCGTGGAACGCCATACGTAACATTTATATCATTTAAGGCTAGGAGCATAGTAGTATATAGTTTACTTTCTGATAACTTAAAGTGCAGGTTTGACTTTTATTGTTGGAAATTTCCTCCAAATTTCAAAGCTACCTCTTATGTCGGGTGAATTATCTTTTTAATCGTTCATTTTTCGGCTAAGCTCACCCATTTTCATCTCATTTCACCACGCCTCACCACCTTTTAGTGACCTACGCCGATTATATGAAGGTGTAGATACGTACGGAGTTTCCACTTGGATTTGGAACCACTTAAAACCTTTCTTTTCAACAATAATCACGTCTATGCAACTGCGTCCTGCAGATCTGGTTATACCGGATACATATATTTTAGCCTGTGCGAACAGACTGTGAGTGTTTCTTTATGACCTGCCCTTAGGAGGTCCGTGCTTTGTCGTTGTGAACTTGTTATTATCGGTGTTAGTTATTTTTTTTGTCAACTAATTTAAACGAATTCGGCTCTTTATGATAATAAAATTTTAACGTGAAAGCTACGCCTTATTTATTTAACAAATTAAGTGATATGTAGTAGTTGTTTTGTAGCAAAATACAGCGTTAAAGACCTAGAAGAATATTTATTTATGTAAATAAACCACTTCAAAAGGCCAGTGGCTTTGACTCTTTTTCTCTATTTCGCTCTTCTTTATACTGAATGTCTTTGTTTTAGATTATAAACCCACTTATACACGACGAAGAAACTACGAAGAAGCCTAGTCAGACCACGCATTTGGACCACGCTCCAAGTATTATAAGCTGTCAATCCCTACAAACAGACTCACTTTGTATGATTTGACAGTTCATTCGCTTGGAAGTGTTAGCGTAATGCAGTTTTGTTGAATTCTTACAAAAAGCTGTACACACTCAATGAAGTTTGCCCTTATATCGCTGAAATATTGGACTTGACTATTAATTCAGTGAATAAAGGATTTAGACCTTACAAACGGTCCGGTAGTTTTGAATTTTTGATATGTTGTCTAGGATGGTTAGTCAGTGTTTAAAATGCAAAATGCACAATTCCCCCCCCTCCGCGCCCGCCGCCATATTGAAAAAACCGGCACTCTCTTCATATTTTTGCTCATATCTTCCTTTAGGAGCATTTTAGCTAGAAGAAAGCTTCGACGATGTTATAGAGAGTTAAATTTACTACATTTTCCATTTTATATTTTTTTTCTAGGACAGATAGTTACGGAGATATGCACATTAAAAAAAACTTAAGAAATTGCAATTTCCAACTCAAAAACAAACTTCTGGATTATATCTTCGTTTAGGAGCATTTTAGCTAGAACAGTGCTTGGGCAATTTTGTAGAGAATTAAATTTACTATAATTTACATTTAAAATTTTGATTCTAGGACAGATAATTGCGGAGATATGTAAAAAATAAAGTCACATTTTCCGAAAATGTATGTAAAAATGGACATGAGTTTTATAAGCAATTATATTTCCTACATGTTTTAATTTGTCCTAGACTAGTCCGTAACTGAATGACAGCGTTCTAAACCAAGGATTTTGAGAAATTTTCGGAAAATTCAACTTTTCCTTTTTATTTAATGTGCATATCTCCGTAACTAACCGTCCTTGAAACAAAATTTGAAGTGTAAATTATAGTAAATTTAATTCTCTAGAACATTGCCCAAGCTTTGTTGTAGCTAAAATGCTCCTAAACGAAGATATAATCCAGAAGTTTGTTTTTCAGTAGGAAATTGCGATTTTTTACGTTTTTTTAAATGTGGATATCTCCGTAACTATCTGTCCTAGAAACAAAATATAAAATGAAGAATGTAGTAAATTTAACTCTCTATAACATTGTCGAAGCTTTCTTCTAGCTAAAATGCTCTTAAAGGAAGATATGAGCAAAAATATGAAGACGGTGCCGGTTTTTTCAATATGGCGGCGGGCGCGGAGGGGGGGGAATTGTGCATTTTTCATTTTAAACACTGACTAACCATCCTAGACAACATATTAAAAATTCAAAACTACCGGACCGTTTGTAAGGTCACACATAGTACTTTAGTCTCTATTCACCGTATTATATAGTGCTCGGCCTATAAGAAGTCAATTCTACCAGCTGTCATTTTTATATATTTTATGACATAAATAGATTTAAAGAATCGAAAATTGTTACCTTGATGCTACCCTAGCATACACTACTCGCGAAGTTGGCCAAGGTTAGGCGCATTTGATTGTGTAAAGGCCATAGATATAGTATAGTAAAGCCTGACCAGAAATATATGAGGATTGTCAAGAGGGCGTTATTTATAAGATTTATATGGCAACAATTTTACAACCAATCGCAACCCACTATAATGACAGTAATTTAAATACCTGTCAGTTCCACTATGTTAACCTCGTAATATCATTTAATGTTATCCACTCTTTTCCTGATTGTTTTTCGTGTAGTAAACACGTGTACACTTTATTTATAATCTTTAAGTTCACGACTGTGAATAGTTTTCAGCATTTTCTTCGGATGACTTTAAATATTTGTCTTTTAAAGAAACCACCGCTTATGACACTGACATTGTTGACAAACTATCATAAAATCATTGCCAGTGGAAGAAATTAGTTCCAGTGAAATTCCGCAATATGGCGCATCCTCATATATTTCTGGTCAGGCTTTGGTTTGGCACATCGCTGCGGAAACTCATGCTTCGGCCAACTTCGACTCAACTTCGCGAGTAGAGTGGGCTGCAATATTATGGAACCCTGTATAGGATAGTGATATGATGATGATGTGAGATATGGCATACGATTCACCCGATTTTAACGAGTAATAAGTACGTTCTTCCTAATTTTATCATTTTCAACTTTCTTCTCGGTGGTGTTTGTTATGGCTACAAATAAAAACTCGAAATTTTATTTACACTTTACTGAGCATTCTGTACATACAATAATAACATCCCATGTTAATGATAATTTTATAGTTTATTTCATATAGCTTTGTGTGTGACATCTGTCATCACAGTACATTTTATAACCTACATACGATTAAAATGTACTGAGATGACAGCTGTCACAAGCACAAAGCTATTTGTATTACACTATAGTCGGCATAGCGCTAACAAACCAACCACAGTAACAACTAATGTAACTTATTTGTTGATAGTGATAGTACACCTTTTTTGGGGTGAGTCGTTTCTTTAGAGTTCCTAAGGCCATCTTCCGGCTCCAACATCAAACCAGCTCTTTGACATTATTATATTGTCATCCGATTTACATGTGTATACAAAATTCCAGCTCAAATTAATAATTAACTTGGCTAGTCAGCGCTTTGCATGGCATAACTATGTATAATATATTTATAATGCATGTTTTATGTAAAATTAAATATGTTGTGCTGGACATATGCAAGAATAAGGGAAAAGGATCTTAAGCGCATCAGCCCGTCTAGCACAACTACGCTTCGCGACTTGACACGCGACATCGCCCGTCACTGTCTCACAGTACAGCGAAGAAAGAGAGGTTATATATTTATGGCGCTTGAAAGAGTAAAGTCAGTTGTGCTGTCACTTAACCTTTTGAGTGCCAATGATGGCAAATCGCGTCGACGGAAAACTATGCTTCAGATCCTGACGTCGTCTAATAACATCGAAATTTTACTGAATCAAAACCTTCCACAAGCTACAAGTATTTTTCAATCCCTGTTGATTTTGTATCACTTATTTATTTTTGCTGTGGCGGCACGGTGATTTGCTTTCATTGCTTGGCCTTCAAAGGTTAATAAATATTAGTAAATGTACAGTACGACACAAAAGAGTAGAAATTAAAAAGTAGCAATACTGTAGTGTCGTCCCTTATTTCTTATATTAATTAGAAAGAGACGACACTACAGTATTGCCACTTTTTAATTTCTACTCTTTTGTGTCGTACTTGTAATACAGGTAAATTAAAATGTGTATACATAGATACAATGCCAAGATATGCCAATGATAAGAAGCCAAAATTTTATGCGATCCTCTGAAGTCCAAGTGGATCGAACCCACAACCTCTGCTTGACCGGAGCAGTGCTCTCACCACTGAGCTATAGAACCGGTACGAGGATAGCACGAAAAATATGCTTTCTTATTCCCTTAGTCCTCTGTATTTTTTGTTTAAAATCAGGGTTCGAAAAGATAATTATCGTGATAATAAAAGATGGATAATGATTGATTGATAATAACAAAAATTGTGCTGGTGTAAGGGAACTGTTTTCGAAGTATTCGAACGTGTATTTCCACACTTGCGTCTACTCGAACGCACGAATGTCATGGGGACTCCCCTTACAAGAAAAATATTAAATACATTATAAAATGTATTTGTTTTTATTCTTTGTTATGAAACAAATGGATTACTTACAGTGGTGATAATTACCCGATAATTATTAAGAAGCGTAATTATCTTGATAATTTCGAACCCTGTTTAAAATGCTAAGCACATTGCAAAGCTACAGAACGCACGCATTCCCGTACAAACTGATCCTTAAAAAAAACTTGCGGTAATTTAATATAAGATAGTAATCAAAGATATTGAGTGCCTTGGATCTTATTGTTGTACTCTTTAGCCATTCATTGCGTAAAATACGTATTTTTGCTTAATTATTACTTATTATGATATGATAGGAAACTTAGACAAGGTATGACGGAAATATTAGCATTATTACATTATTGAATGCGTTCGCTGCATCACGGATAGTACAAAAATCAATACAAGGGTGATTCTACAAAAAATGGGTAACTCGATGTCACAGGGCAATAAAATATTGTTTTGTTATATTTTGTTTATATTTTTAATTTTATTTGAATACTACTAAAAGCCTTTTATTTGGTCACCCAATTTCAGCTATTCATTTTAAATACAAATTTGTGAAACTCCACAATTTATCCTTAAAACGTCAGTACTTTGGCATGTCACAACCTCAAAAGTGGGCAATCAAATGGCTGTATATTAAATATTACCTCTAATGTAAGAAAACTTACTGTTTCAATACAATCTATGATGTATTTAATAATGTATAACACTACTTTCATAATATAATATTCTCACTGTTGTTGTAAAAAATATAAGAAACTTTGTGTTCAGTTTTATTCGTCAGTCCGCTGTCTGTTGTTCGAATTGGAATTTCGCGCTAAATATCGGCGACTCAAATTCAAATCCGCGTTAAATTTCAAGGTTGATAGTAAAGTTAGCTGCAGGTCGAGCCATTTTATGGCCACTATTACTGAGTTTGTACCAGAGTTGTGGTTGTCATGTGAACACGTGCCAATCCAGTCAAAAAGTCAGTCCTATGGTAAGTCGTTATTTCCTTGTAAATCTGTGTTATACTTGAATTTATACACAGTCAACTTTGTTTTGTTAAAACGTAGCTAGTTGATGTTCGAAAATATCAAATTAAATGTTGATTCTAAAGATAACCCCAAATTCATGTCTTTTTCATCAGTCCGTTGGCGTCAGTCCTTTGTGTTATATTGCGCCAAAGGGCTGACGGGTTTCCAGGGTACTGACATTTGTAGCGTGTTGAAGCTGTATATTTTTACTTATTTCAGTTTAAACCATCGTGCCGCCTGTTAAAAAAAGAAGGAACAGGGGTAAAGACATTTGTTAAGGAAATAACACCTTGGGAGCAACGATTAGCCACAAAAAAAAGAAAAAAATCATCTGAGTACACGCAAAAAAAAACAACTTCTGAATGATACTACTTATATCTACTTATATACTTATATAATAGGGATAAGTTCGCCTTTGTACATATTTCATTTGTTATCAATGTATTTATAACCAGTTGTTGTGTACAATAAAGCGTTTACATACATACATACATACATATATCTTTGTTCGCCAGAACTACTGACCACGAAGCATAATCAATAGATGGTGAGCAAATGACCTATTATAAACGACGACCAAAGAGCAAATGAAGCGAAAGACAGAAAAAGTCCAGTAATAGGCAATTAAAAAATATTGAACCAAGCAATGGTTTCAAAACTGAGAACTAGACAGAAAAATCATCGACCAAAATATAGGGGAGTCAAAAAGCAGTCTAAGTAAGTTGTAAAATCTGTGGAAGAAACTCCATAAACCAGAATTGGAGTAATGAGTGAAGATATTACTAAAAGTAAAAGAAGGAAACAGTGAAGAAGGGCCTTTTCGGAAGTGTTATATAATTAAATTAAAAGAAACTACATAAAGAGATAAAAAAAGTTTGAATAAGCTACAACAAATACAAAATTATAGAGAATACCAAAAATAGCAGTGAGTTATAAAAAAACAGGGATGCTTACTTAGAAAATGTATGCTGTTAAACTACCTCAAAGTAGTAAAGCCAATTAAAAAGCTGTTTGAATAGTGGAGATAGATCTTTCTCACAGTATTACACGTTAAACAGTTTTTTCAATTATTACTTCAGTGAATGAAGACTAAGAATAAGACTAAAAACATAACAATAAGACTAAAAATAGTTTCTACCGTCTGCAAATCGAAGTAAGTGAGGTACTCGCCGTTAATGTTGATGCCAAGTCTGTTGCATTCCAGTAGCTTGAAAGCATCTTCCAGTGCAGCAGTAAACAGTTTTGGAGAAATTACGTCTCCCTGTCTTACTCCTCGCTGCAGTTGGATAGACTCTGGTCTTGGATTCGGACTGACATGGTGGTGTTATAGTACAAACACTTCAGCACTTTGATGTATCGATAGTCGATACGGCACCGCTGGAGAGATTGAAGCACAGCCCATGTCTCGATCGAATCAAAGGCTTTTTCATAGTTCACAAACATAGTGGTCGGTTATACTCCTTTCTCTTCTGTACAACCTGCCGCAGTGTATGAATTTGGTCTATGGTGCTAAAGCTTTTCGGAATCCGGATTGTTCGGGAGGTTGGAAATCGACTGTGCGTGAGACGATTGGTAATGACTCTGAAGAACAGCTGATGAACATGGCTCAGCAGTGAGATGGTCCTGTAGTTCTTCAATAAAGGCTATGCTCGAAGTTTCTGTGCGCGAAAGAATCAGAAATGAGGATATCCGCAGTAGAACCAGGGTAACCGACACAGCTTACAGGATTGCACGATTGAAATGGCAATGCGCAGGCCATGTAGCCCGGTAAATGAACGGCAGTTGGAGCAGCAAAGTCGTAGAGTGGCGACCACGTATAGGAAAGCGCAGCGTGGGAAGGCCCCCGACTAGATGGACGGATGACCTCCAGAGGGTAGCGGGGAATCAATGGATGCGGTCTGCACGGGATCGCACTTTGTGTCGAGTCATGAGGGAGGCCTATGTTCAGCAGTGGACGTCTGTGGCTTATAGATAGATAAGTTCCTAAGAGATTTATTTCTAAATTTTAATAAATATCAAGCATATGTTATGAAGTTGTGTATTTTGTCAGTACTTTGTCAGCCTCGTCAGTCCCCTGGCAGTCAAATTCAGAAAAACCGAAATTTCTCCGGTTCTACTTAAAAAAGTGACTGGCCCAATCTCGAGCAATATATTCATTACATTACCTATCTTATTTACCCGAATTTGTAGCATTTTGATTAAAAAACTATCATAAACAAAATATCCCGAAAAGTTACCCAACTTTTGTATATTCGCCCACAAATATTGCTACATAGAATTTCATAGTAAAACAATAACAATTTAGTTTGAGTGTCTGAAAAACGCTTTCATAAAATTGACACATAGGCTCCAATTTTTTTATTAAAATTTAACACTTACTAAAAATAAATATTTTCGATTATTTTTTTTTTTTTTGATAAAATGCAATATTTCGTAACTGACAGCCCGAATAATTGCCAAACTGAAGTACCAGGGGTAGGGAATATAACTAGAACCGTTAGGGCAGAAACGTGGCGACCACAAACCGGAAGACGCAGCGTGGAAAGATCTACAAAGTAGGCCGGTGATCTCGAAAATAAAGCGATAAAAGCCTTTAGAAGCGGGTACGCACAGCGGTCCTAGTGGAGGCCTTTGCCCAGTGGCGGACATCTTCGATCGATATAATACGATATACAACTTAATTGCACCGCCTAAAATTGTTCTGATTTACCCTAAGGTTGACTAGTAGAGAATACCTAATGGCATTAAGTTCACCTTTTGTACGATAAGTTTTCTTTTGTGCAATGATAAAATAAACAAAAAAAACTGCGAAAAAATGGCATGGTGATGGAAATTAATATAGAGATCTAGAGAACTTTGCGTTGTGTAAAGTAAAAATATAATTTGAATGATTTTTTCTGTATGAAAGAAATAGTTAGCGAAAAATTGAAAAATTTATGGGTTCAGACAGGATTCGAACCTGCGTTTCCAACGGCTTTCCGGGCCAACACGGGCGTCCTACCAACTGGACCACCGAACCAGATGTCAGAGCCATTGAATCTTTCAACCAGTTGATTCAACATGCCTTAGGGTGGCATACATTTGGTTTACGTTAGCAGACGTTACTGCTTTAATAAAAATAATTATGAAAATAAATGTAAGAAAATACATAAAATAACCGAAATCTACCACAACTATACCTGCATAGAGTTGTAGTTTTTGACCTATCCGCGAAAAGAAATAAGCTGTCCTCAATGTCAAACTCAACGTTATTCGTTTTTTTTATTATACACCAGACAACCTTTCCATTGTGTTATAGTTTTGGAGTTACTACATTTTAGAATGAGTAAGTTTTAATAAATAGATATTAAAATGATTAGTAATCTCAGAAAAAATACAAAAACAGTGAATACATTCCGTTTCTAAGCGGAATCCAGAAAAGTAATAAAATTGTAGTCGTAATAAGTTTCTGTCAAAAATTTCATTTTTGTGACAAGCTTTTATAGCCGACTGTACTTTTCTTTGGATATCCATCAAATTCTCATTAAGACGATTCTAAAGAGCCCAAAATCGGTAGGATTGCTTTTTCTATTATAGAGTTCCTATGGCCACCTTCCGGCTCCATCATCAGATCAGCCCCATGGTACCATATTATTGTATTGTCATCAAAGTTAAGTAAGTATGCAAAATTTCAGCTTAATCGGTTGACGATATCTGCTTCAAATTGAGTCGCAAGATTCCACCCGAACAAACATACTTACATACATACAATGCAAGTTAAATAAAAGCTTCTAAAAATATGAAATCTTGTCAATTGTAGCCGATGAAAATGTTAGTATCCGTTCAACCCATAGCACAAGCCTTCTTGAGCTTAATTTGGGACTAGATCGATTTGTGTGAGGTTGTCCGATATAAAAAAAAAAAAACTTTTTTCAGACACTCAAACACCATCCAAGTCTCGTTCCGTTCACAAAAATATATATGTTTGTACGCAGTACATCTATACTTTCTTCACGATCTGCACGACATCCTCGTCCGCCAGGACGTGTTCTATTCCGACCTTCTGCGGCTGATGCTTCACTGATGACCCCCACACTAGGGCACTGGAAAGAGGCAAATACAATTTGATCAGTTTTAAACCATTAAGGAACTTCCTATAAATAAATTCAAAAATAGCCTGACAAATTATTTACTGGAGAAAAGCTACTATGATGTCAAAGAATTTTTGCTTCAGAGTACGCTGTAATTAATTTGGAGGAAATATATATTTGCATGCTAGTATTAATAGTACATATAGCAGAATAAGCCGCCTAATGTCTATGTTCACCTGTTGACAATTCACTGTACCCACTTATTCTATGCAAATAAATTATTCTTATTATATTCTTTGAAATGAAATGAAATGAAATAATTTATTCAGTAAGTAGGCCACAGGGGCACTTTTACAACTCAGATTGTGAATCTACCGGCATTTCGCAAGAGGAGACCGCTGTTGAGAAGAAAGCCGAAAGAAACTCAACAGTAAGTCATTTTTTCGTAAATAATACTTAAAACAATTACAATGATTACATTTGTGTTATAACTGATTACACTGGTACACGTAAAGGAGATGTATAGATACTCTACTTGAGACTTTTGAGTAAGTGGAAGTGATAGCGAAAGTGCCAAATAGATACTTTTGGTCAAGTGGTTCGAATATCTCTATGAGAGTGCACAATTAAAAGTTGACCTACATTACATTCAGTAGCAGCAAAAATCTATCATAATTATCTGTGTATTTATTTAACATTGGTACAAAAATACGTATAGTAAAAATAAAACAAAACTACAAAAAAATTAAGATAAATTAAATCTAAATGTGGCCCCTGGGGCATAGTGCGACTTTTAAATAAATACGCGTTTTTCATCATTTCCCATTGGAAGTTGTAACTATAATAATAATTGTAACCATACAAAAAAAAACATTCTTCAACCAACGTTCTTTAGCATGGAGTACCACAGAGGCATTATAGTCTGGTAGTTATCTTTTCGACTTGGTGTACGAGATGTAGCCTTATCTGCCTTATCGTTCAAGTATAGTTATTGTATTAAGTTTACACTCACGTGAAATTGTCAGGAACAGCCCGATATGTTTCAAATTCGTATGGAACTCTTCACCAGGCTGCTACCCGCACAGCGGCGCGGAAACTTCGTCACTGATTTTTAATCGACATTCCGCTCTAATAGCGCGGGGGTGCTTGCATACAACAAGTATAACTTAAAAAATACTTACTACTTGAATTCTTTCACTATCGACCTATGCAGCTTGTTACAAAAATCTTCAACCGAAGTCCGATCAGCGTGCAATACGACAGGCGCATTGTAATCTGGTAGCTGTCCTTTCGGCTTGGTGTATATCCTGATCAGTTTGAGGTATTCCCACATTTTCTCCAGTAGATCATCGAAGTTCCATCTGTGATGCGCAGAAATGGGCACGCAATGGGGGATCTTGTAAATTACATCTAGTTCTTCTATGCTGATTTGATCTGGAAAGAAAAAAATGGTTGTCTGTAAAGTCGGTTTACGGACGATAATTTTACGTGATAACGTCATAAGAAAACATTGACGAAAAATTGCATACTTTTATGAATTGAATGCCGGTCGATGGAGTGGAAGAGAGATGCGTCACAAGCCGATCGCTTAGGCCGATCGTGCCTCTCTATCGCTTGTTCCGCGCTCTCGCTTGCACGCTTGGCTCAGGCGGAATTTGACAATGCTTTTTCGTGCCTGCAGTCGGCGTTCGTCGATTTATAAGACGTTATATCACGTCAAAAAATTATTATAAATGTTGATGGGTAGAGATAAATTTCTGTTTGTTGATGGGATGAGAAGTATGATGCCACTACGTAAGTCAAACGCTTTCTAAGTTCAATCATAGGCACCATCTTGAAGCCTAAAATAAATGTTACGTAGCTCTTACATGATGAATGATGATGTGATACCGGCGACATTTCTGCTGGTATTATAAATCTTGTTTGTGATGTGAAACTTGGCACATATCGTGGATTATATTAAACTTTTGGTAACGCAGAGGATCTTTCGGTTTCGGTAACGAAAGGGAACCCATTAGTCTCGTTACCAGTAAATACATTTTAGAGTGGGATGGGAGTAGTTTGCCAAAAGACACAAGACGAAATCCTAATAAGAAAAGGTCTACAAACCTAATCAGCGCTTGAAAGTGAAGCCAGTTTTGGATAGCCACGGGCTAAGTTTCGTGTGCGCACCTGTCACAACCTTGTCACAACCCGGGCCTTGTGGGCCTAGGGGTAAATACGGCATTGGTTCTAGGCGTATTTATTAAAAAGATTAAAAAAAAAATTAACAAAAAAAAGAACCGACTTCAGTAAAACTAAAAAGCCAACAATAACCCGTTCAAGTACAGATTACATTTGACTCACCCTTCGAAGTCGATCCCAAACCACTCAGTTCTTATATTTATATATTATAGTTTACGCGAGGTTTGGCACCGACTTCGAAGGGTGAGTCAAATGTAATCTGTACTTGAACGGGTTATTGTTGGCTTTTTAGTTTTACTGAACTGAAGTCGGACCTTTTTTTTGTAAAATTTTTATTTTTTTTTGCTTTTTAGTGATTCGTATGTGTGTTCATCATCAGTTTCCTTACACCAAATCCTATTTAATGAATGTAAATTCTTGACTTTATCAACAAATTACCGAAAGCGCCGTACATGTCCCTATAACATTTGAAGAGTTCCCTCGATTTCTCCAAGATTCCATCATCAGATCCCGACTTAGTGCCAACAGTACCAACTCGGGGTTATAACCTTTCGATAAAAAATAAAAATTTAAAATCGGTTCACGATTCTCGGAGATATCGAGTAACATACATAGAAAAAAATAAAAAAAAAATAGTCCGAATTGAGAACCTCCTCCTTTTTTGAAGTCGGTTAAAAAAGCACAACTCACCAATCTTGTTGAGAAGGTAGATACAAGGCACGTATATCCTGTTGCCTTCGATTACGTCGATAAAGTCGTCGCTAGTCGCGTCGTACCGGAGTGTGATGTCAGCGTTATGGATCTTGTACTCCGAAAGGATTGTCTTCACTGCTTCTATGTCCAATTCAGACTGCGGGCACTAGAAATAAGAATGTAAGGATTAGAGAAGGAAATGAGAGTATTAACTGCTTCACCAGTACCTCAACGCTCAGGCGACTATTTCTCACGCGATATAATTACCCGTCTCTTTTTGTGCAGTAATGTGAGAGAGTGACGGGTGGCGTTATGTCGCGCGACAAGAGACGCGAAGCATAGTTGTGCTAGACGGGCTGATGACGACTATAGTTAACACTTTCGCAACCAGATATAAAATTTAACCCTACCCCAGAAACCGAGAGCCCGCTAGGTGGGTAGCAAAAATACGTAGGCGAGCTTGACCGGCATCTGAGCAATGATTACGAGTGCCTACCAGGCGGGTTCCTGGTAGCGAAAGTGTTAAACATTCCCATGAAGTTTTCAGCTTCGCGTCAGTTTGCTTAGGTATCGGTAGGTTCATATAACTATAAAATCTATAGGAATAGGTAACGAAACAAGGATGGAGTATTTTCGGTTTTAACCAAGTCAAAGAGTCCGCGTTGTAGGGGACATAGGATGAACAGCTCAGTGGGCTTTGGTGAATGTCAAAAATAAAGATGTTGATTCAAATTCTGTTGTATTGCATCTCTTCTTTATCTTTGTTTCTTAAGTAAAATGTAACAACTGCTTCTTCAATCTCTGCCCGCCATATCTAAAATTGCGAATTTATAAATAAAATTTAGAATGATGAATATCAAATGGAATGTCACTCTTAGCCTACTCACTGTATTTAGATTGATCCACTCTTTAGGTATCTTTCTTCCTACACGCTAAATAGGCGCATTGTAAGACGTCGGGTTACAGAAAACCAGCCCACAATAAGCTATCTTTCTTCCAAAATTACATGTTCAGTGGCTTTTAGCCTTAGCCAAGCCCTTCCAACTCATCCTAGAAGGTTGTGCTGCATCAGTTTCAAAACATCCAGTGTAACATAAAGTTCTTAAAATACTTACCGTTGTATTCAAATTGATCCCTCCTTTGTCTTTCTTCCTAAAGTATATGTTCGGAGGCTGCTTGTTCAGCCGCAGCCCGAAGCCCTCCAACTCGTGTTCTAGAAGTTTCTTATGTTGCAGCGGTTTCAACACGTCCAACACGATGAACACTAAACTGCAGGTGCGGGCGACGGCGATGACCTGACGACCACGACCCTTGCCGTCTTTAGCGCCTTCGATGATTCCGGGGAGATCGAGAAGCTAGAATAAAAAAGGTTGACACTCTAGCCTTAATTGACGTTGGAATTTCTTGTTTCATAATAAAGTGAATGACCGATCTGCAGATCATAACTGACCACATCAACGGTGAATTATGAAAGAAAAATGTAATGTGATCAACTACAATGTAAGCAGGACTCGAATCTAAATTTTGCTTTCATAATTTACCTTACTGTCAATATTTATAAATATAAAAATGTGATATTTCCACATTAAAACAGAATCGATAAAAAGATTCTATCAAAAAACATCAATTCTCAAGATCTCATCAATTTAAATTCTGCACTGATTGTATACACTGCCATGCATTATACCATTGAATAATAAGCAGATATACAATGTCCTAATCATATAAGGAGTAACTAGAAATTCAAAATCAAACTTCAGCAATCTTTATTTGTATCTTAAGTTACAAAGTAATCTTCTAAGTTAAAGCATGCTAGCCTAAAGAATTTACATTCAATCTCATTTGAAAAGAATACATTTAAGAAACGTAATGTTGTTTATCTGTCCAATCTCTAGGATGAAATGAAGTCACTTTGGCACAAGGTACACACAATCATATCCATGTTTATTTTTACAGTAATTTTTCACTTGTGCCAGTTTGACATAATTTGATTTTAGAATTCCGGATATACCCTTCTTGTGAGAAAAGTAGACACAAACATACCTGTATCTTAGCCCCCTTGTACTTAATACAGCCTGGCACCGTAGTGAGCGTGGTGAACTCGTACGCTGCCACTTCCGAGTATACACCAGCTAAGTTGGACAGCAGTGTTGACTTGCCCACTGATGGAAAGCCCACGAAGCCAATGCGAGCATCACCAGTTTTAGCAACATCGAAACCTGGAAAATACATTAATATACATTAAAAATAGTTAATTTTCAACTTTCTTCTGTCTGCCCTTCAGCAAAGGCCTCCTCCAGCCTCCTCCACTCATGGTGATCTTGTGCAATTCTACTCCATGTGTGCCTGGTGACTTGCCTAATGTCATCGTCACATCTTTTTTGAGACCTGTCTCTTTGTTTTGCCGACCCTGGGGTACCACTGTGTGACCCTTTTGCTCCACTTTTCCTTGCCTCTGGTTTGACCAGACGCCTGAACCATAAAAATTTCATTTCTTTTTGTGTCATTGTAAACATTTGGTTTACATTAACAGACGTTACTGCTTTATTATTATAATAACTACGGGTTAGGTTCGTAAGGACTAGATTGCATAACGACTCTATAGCTAAATGTCTAATTGTACAAACGTCTTAATAGTAGAATGCCCGGGTTTAAGATTGGACTTAGTTGTATTACGTCTTGTTTGTATAACGCCCTAATATCAAAATGTTGTAATAGCAAAATGACTAGGTAGGCATATCGTCAAACATTAATAACGTCTAAATAGCATAACGACTAGATGGTTGAATGACAAGAAAAACTCAAACGTAGTTTGTGAAGGAACTCTTTGATAAAGAAACTTCAAAGTCGAGTTGAAGCCGATATGCAATCTTGACGTTTTGCTACCAAGACCATATGCTATCCAGACACTTTTCTTTATGGGTCGTTTTACAATCAAGACTTATTAATAACTTGGACGTAAACTCTATTAGTAATTTTGCAACTTCGGGCGTTATGTTATAGTTGTCGATCGAACAACTAAGACTATTTACTCACTAGGGCATTCTGCAAAAAAGACATTGTGCTTACCAAGACCTTGTGCAACTAAGACGTTTTGCTTATAGAGTCGTTATGCAATCTAGTCCTTACGAACCTAACCCATAACTACAACTAGAATCACTGGTAAATTCAATCATATATTAGCGACCCGCCCTGGCTTTGCATGGTTGCAATGCTACATTATGCATGAGTTATACATATAAACCTTCCTCTAGAATCACTTTATCTATTAAAAAAAACGCATCAAAATCCGTTGTGTAGTTTTAAAGATCTAAGCATACATATACATAGGGGCAGACAGACAGTAGGAAGCGACTATGTTTTATGCTATGTAGTGATAATCACTGAATTCTGATATGAAGATAAACTTGTCACAGATTTATTTATTAACTGATAAAAAAATTATATGTTTTCTATTATAAAATAAATAACAGTTTGTTAAAGGTTGTGCTTAGGATTTGATTATAACATTGTACAAGATGGAATATGACACTACTTTTCTAATCATTCAAAAACTACCAAAGTTTTCTTCTACTGTACTGTACTGCATGTTAGTAATTTATAGGCAAACATTAAGAATTCATAAAGGACAAACACAGAAAGGATACAGAGACGCCACCTTGTTTAAAAACCAATCATCTTCTGCCAGATCTTATGTGCCCAACTCTATTAAAATTTGGTATAGTAACAGCACTAGTTATGATTGTTGTATTCTTACCTTCACCCGTGGCACCGCCGCCACCCTTGGGTGTGATCAGTTCTCGCCTCAATTTAGCCAACCGGGCTTTAAGGAGACCCAAATGTAAGGCCGTGGCTTTGTTTTTTTGCGTACGAGCCATCTGAAATACATTGTACAGATTTTAGGTTTCACACTTGTTGTCTTCATTATTTCACTTTTTATCACTAGAGATCAATTGTAAATAGTCGAATAAAGATAAATGCTGGGAGGTTTTCTTCTTGAACAAGTCAGAAATACGTAAAATTTACTCATAACCTCTGTTACCAACCTCGGACTCTATAGCCGCAATTTTCTCCAATATTGTACTCATGTTTACGTTTTCAAATTAAAACTTAGCGTTAATTAATAACAAAATATAAATTAAAGGAGCTTTTGTCTTCTTTAAGACAAGAAATTAAAATAAAAGGAAAGCGTGACAATCTTCGTGGACGTACACCTTTCCAGAAATTTGAAAGAGCCGGGTAGTGTTGCTAGTGAAAAAATAGAATTTACCCGCTATTTTACGACCTGTCAAACTGACGAAATATCAAAACTAATAAAAATGAATATAAGTATTTGCATGTTTTTTTTCGTATTCATTATTTTTTAAATAATACTGTTGTAAATATTTCCGATGTCGGGGTAAATTAGGGTAATTTACTGCCATCTGTACATCATTGGTGGAACTACCACGACATGAATGGTAATAAAGAATTAAGTTTTAAAATTGTAATCTAGATAGCGCTGTTATTAACATGCTGGTTATAACAACCACCCACGAGATGGCGCTCAAGGCAATGTAAATAAATAAATCAAACCACGTGGAAAGTTCTCCGCAGGTTTGCGCAGGGAACTACAGAAGGAAAGGAACAGTGGGAAAATCGTGTGCAGGGTTGAAACCGCCATGCCTCAGTGCCACCTTGAACGCCGGTCCGGATCGAGCTCGCGATTCTCGTTCCGCTTTCGCGTTTTCGGTCAACTTTCGTGGGTGAAATTCAAAAACTAAATTAGTTTTATTTGCTGTGACTTGTAAATAGTGTTTAAAATTGTGATTAAAATGGATGATATAAAGTTTTGAAAAAGTTTAGCTAGTTTAAGACTATTTAATGTGTGTTTAATGCTTAGGTAGGTAAATTAAATATTAAAGTAGGTAAACGTGATTTTCATTTTTGATGAAGTGGCGACTAAGTGAGCCGTACTTTGGCAACAGATTCGCAGTTTGGAGTACTAAATTGGTACTTAGATATTAGTTTGAGTTACGCTAAGTAGGTAAGTTACGAACTAAGCTCGAGTAATTAAACTTGAAGACAGTTTAATCTCATGAATTGTATATTTTGGAAATAGGTAAGATTTAGGTGGAAGTCAGAGATGTTAGTAGCCTGGTAAATAGTTAATAAATAAGAGAGATGTACGTCTAGTCAACGTACCTCATGAATCTTATATTTTAGGCCTTTCAAGTATTTTCATGCTAAACAAATATTCGACAACTGACATAATACCTATTCGTTAAAACTGTGAATGAAGATATTGATGTCAGGTCTTTTATTAGTGGGTACCTACTGATAAAAAAAAAATAGTTTAGCAGCGTCTTCCAGGGAGACTTTATGTAGGACCCTTGTGCTACCACGTCTGTCAACGGCGACTTTTATCTTCGCAAAACTGCCACTCACTGCCGTTTTTTCAGTGGCTAGAACTTTTTTGGATGTGTTTTGTCCATGGAAGAAAGAGACTTAGCCTTAAGGCAATTGTTTGTATGAGTTTATCGACGGTGGTTTTCGTAATTTAACATACCTACACGCCTATTCCATAGGTTCTTTCTTCCATGGTTTTGTCTGTGCCGCAGCATGCTATTTTCAAAATGGCCGTGTTAACAAGTAACATGGGATAACGCCATAGGATTTTAACCGACCTCAAAAAAAGGAGAAGATCCTCACGTCAACTTCTATATCTATTGAATAAAATACTCGTATTTCACAAAATAGTAATAATTGAAGACTTAAGCTTTTTGCGTCACATCGATTATATCACATCATTAATAGTAATAAAAATGCATGGTTTGGCACCGACTTCAAATGGTGATTAAAACGTAATCCGTACTTGTATAATAAACGGATTATTTTTGGGTTTTCAGTTAATTTTATGCGGTTCTTTTTTAGGGTTCCGTACCCAAAGGGTAAAAACGGGACCCTATTACTGAGACTTCGCTGTCCGTCCGTCCGTCCGTCCGTCCGTCCATCCGTCCGTCCGTCCGTCCGTCCGTCCGTCTGTCACCAGGCTGTATCTCAACAACGGTGATAGCTAGACAGTTGAAATTTTCACAGATGATGTATTTCTATTGCCGCTATAACAACAAATACTAAAAATAAAATAAAATAAATATTTAAGGGGGGCTCCCATGCAACAAACTTGTTATAGATTATATATATATATATATATAGGTACGGAACCCTTCATGCGCGAGTCAGACTCGCACTTGCCCAATTTTTTTAATTGCGTGGCTGAAAATTGTTGGATGAGATTAATTTGTGGTAGGAGTTTTCACAAAATAGGTTTGGGAGTTCACGAGTAGGTACGATTCTGAGAAGGAATACCAGAAATATAGGAAAGTTCCAGAAATCATTTATTTATAACTAGCTTTTGCCCGCGACTACGTCCGCGTGGAACTTGGAAGTATGGAAGCTACCTCGTACAAAACGATAGATATCCACCTAATCACTAGGCTTGGGACTTTTGGCTGCTCGCCGTGGTTGTCCAATCCATGGAGTCGTCATATGATAAAAAAATATAATCAAAGTCAAAGTCTAAAAATTTAATGTTTTATTAAATGTCATAATTTATGTTGTTACATTTTTAATGGGCACGTTATAATAGTTTGTAATTAATTGTATCATAAATCTATCGGTAATTTCATATTATACCAAGTGGTCAAAATGTTTCCTAATTTTAAGTTGCGAATAGTTGTCAGTACGGGTAGTCTGTCACAACACAAGTACCTATCAAAAAGGATGCATAAAATGTGACCACTAAGGTAATATGAAATTACCGATAGATTTATGATAAAATTAATTGCAAACTATTATAACGTGCCCATTAAAAATGTAACAACATAAATTATGACATTTAATAAAACATTTAATTTTTAGACTTTGACTTTGACTTTGAATATATTTTTTTATTACATAACGACTCCATGTATTGGATAACCACGGCGAGCAGCCAAAAGTCCCAAGCCTACTAATCACCTTAATTAATAAAAGGGATTATTAAAAGCGCCTAAGCAAAATGTAAGAGCAATTGTGTTTTTGGTCATCTTTAATTTGGTCATCAATGTCATCATGAATTACTTACTCACTTTTCAATCTTTTTAGGGATAATTTCCAGGATGAAAACTATCCTATGTCCTTCCTCGGATCTTAAACTATCTCCATGCCAAATTTCATCAAAATCGATTCAGCGGTTTAAGCGTGAAGAGGTAACAGACAGACAGACAGACAGACAGACAGACAGACAGACAGACAGACAGACAGACAGACAGACAGACACACTTTCGCATTTATAATATTAGTATGGAAGTATGGATTACGTCTATACTATGTATTATAAAATTCTAGATTTGGATTGAAAATCAGTTATCTATGGAGAGGTCATGATTACAGGAAAAATTTTAGAAGCGCGATGCAGGATTGCCTTTTGTTTTGTATGGGCGCGAGGCGCCATGCCAGTCAGGCGTCATCTGTTGATCATAATCTCCTTTATCCTCTCATCACGACGAAACGCCTGGAAGAATTTAACCAATTTTGGTTCAGGGATAACTCCAAAGATGGTTACAGGATACTTTTTATCCGACAGTTGTAAAGAAATAAAATCTGCTACTTACATATACATTTTTTTCTCAAACATGCAATGAAATGTTGTCAGAACGTGCGTTATAACAGGCTTCGAAGTATCACGTTTCGGGTAAAAGTAATAATTCATAAAAAAATTATTTAAGTCTTTAAGTAAGCCGGGAACTAGATATTTTTTAAACATGGCGTCTGGTGTTCTTGAAACATCTGAATTACTTATGTATTTTTTGAGCTGTGAATTGTTTTTGAATTGATAGATAAATCATTTTCGATACGATATATAATACCTATATAATAGATACATTAAATAGAATCAAAGCAACGAAAATGTTAAATTGCCTACTTACCTTTTCCCTTGACAAAAAGAGCACTTAGTAGATTTGTTTCATAGGTTTATGTGGGATGTAAAGTATTATAAGCAAAATATTATTTACGTACGTACATGCCTAGCCGTAAAAAGCGCTTGCCGACTTCGTATCACTGCGGCCTCACTACGGTCGGCCTTCTATACCTACTCACCCGGCAAGCCCTTATTTCCCGGCGTCTGCAGCAATATATACTATTAGTAGGTAGATATCGTTGGTCAATTGGATCCATACTGCTTGTTATATTCAACCACATGTAGAACAAGCCAGCTGCGGTGGAATTTCCCGATTTACTGGCAATATCGAATGTCGGAGGATTTCCATAGAGGCTCAATTTCAATAACCTGTTCAAGTTTTTTCCATTCCAATAGGCACAATAGGATGGTGTCCTATTTTTGAGGTTCCCTGCATCAGTTGGTAAAAACGGAACCCCTTATAAGATCACTGGCCGGCCGATAAAACACCTACTACACTTTATTATGACGATTCTGTTTTGTAACGTATCGAAAATTATAATAGTACATTACGTAACAAGGGTGGGGATAGTACAAACGTACGTTAGAAGCCCGAAGCCGAAGGCGAGGGCTTTAATGACACGAGTTTGGAATTCCTTTACCACCAGAGTCACGTAGGTACGACCTTTTTCATCACACTTTAGAGGAAATAAAACAAAAGTAATAAATAGTAGTCAATACCAAAATTACCGCCCGCTTTCCTAGCATGTAAACCCTTGTTTACGAGCAAGTGTGATGAAAAAGATATATTATATTACATATAAACCTATGAAACAAATCTACTAATTGCTCTTTTTGTCAAGGGAAAAGGTAAGTAGGCAATTTAATGTTTTCGTTTCGTTGATTCTATTTAACGTGTCTATTATATAGGTATTTATATCGTTTCGAAAATGATTTATCTACGTAAAATGAAGACTGACAGAGTGCAAGTCGGACACACGCACAGAGGGTTCTGTACTTACTGAACTTAGCAAAAAAAACTTGTACCATCAATGTTTAGTAAAACACAATAAGTACACTAGTTAATATAGATGCCTCTATCTAGTTATTGAGTGTTTCTTTCCAAAAATATGAGATTTATGTCCTCTTTTGGGTTCCTGAATCGGCAAAAACGGAATCCTTATAGGATCACTTTGTTGTCAGGCCGTCTGTCCGTCCCCTTTCCTCAGGAACGCGTGGAAATATCAAGCTGAAATTAATATCAAATACTGCTACCCCTTCGAACCATAAAAGTTCAAATTTCTTAGTCAGCTCAATGAAAAGATATGCATGTATTGAGGCAGGCAAGGAATCAAAACACATAGGCACTTCCCGTTGTCCTAGAATCATTAAATTTACAGTTTATAAGTATTTTCATTAGAAGAATATGCAATACTTTCATAGTTTGCACGGAATCCCTTTGTGCGCGAGTCAGACTCCCATTTGAGTTGCTTTTTTTTTAAATAGTCATTTATTATTTGGTATTTTTATTATACGAATATTTTATACAAAATTCGGAACCGGGGATGCATCAGTTAAAAATGAAATGCAATGTCAACGCCTCGCTGTTTTGCGTGCCGATTTAATTAAATTAAAATCCAGATTATCTGACCACTCAGCATAATTATTAACGTGTGTGAGGCACATATCGGTTTACGTAGGTATAATGCATCAAAGAGATTCAATGATGATAAAGTCAGGTACTGTTCATATGAATGTGAAACTAAATATCTTTCAACTTTAAATGAACTGAATAGGTACGCTACGTATACAATAAGAAAATATTACTATTATTATGAGCCTATTATGTCCCACTGCTGGGCAAAGCCCTCCCCCCTTTTCTTCCATCTGTCGCGGTTTTGAGCTGTATCTGGCCAGTCCTTCGAAAATGAGTCCAAGTCATCCCGCCATCGCCTACGGGGTCTGCCACGTCTCCGTTTCGAGTTGTGGGGCTTCCACTCTGTGGTTTTTAATATATAATATAATATAAATATTTTTTATTAAAAATATCAGACAACCTCACACAAATCGATCTAGTCCCAAATTAAGCTCAAGCAGGCTTGTGTTATGGGTACTAGACGAAGTATGTATACTTATATAGATAAATATGTACTTAAATACATAAAATACCATGACCCAAGCACAGATATTCGAGTTCATCACTCAAATATTTGCCCTGGCCGGGATTCGAACCCGGGGCCGCCGGCTCAGTAGGCAGGTCTCTACAAACCGAGCCAACCGGGTCGTCAAATAAAGCAGTTACATACATTTTATAAAAATGTTTACAAAAAATTTAATTTTTTAATGGTTCAGGAAGAGTTAGAACCTGCCTCTCCAACGGCTTTCCGGGCCAACACGGGCGTCCTACCTATTGGACCACCGAACCTGATTTTAGAGCCATTGAATTTTTCAACCAGTTGCTTCTACATGCCTTATGGTGGGATCGTAGCGCCATCCATCTACCAGCAGGTTCGAAACCTGCCTGAAACATAATTTTTTTTAAATTTTAGCTTCATTGTCAATTGTAAAAATATAAATCTTTACTGTATTATAAAATACTAAAATTGTGTTGATCAGTCTTCTATGGATTTTCCATTTCCATTATTTCAGGAAAAATCTTAACAATGGGATGTAATATTTGTACGGGGCGTCAGCAGTTGGTAAAGAAATATTATTTCTGAATATTGGTTATTCTCTTTCCATGCAAATATGTGGTTACCAGCAGAAATGATTACTTTTGCCTCCTCATTTCTGACGTTTTTATTTTATTTCGCTACTCAAAGCTTGTCTGGAACAGATCGCTATTTAGCGATAAGACCGCCTGTTGTTTACCTCTATTGAATGTTACGTGTAATCTGTGTTTAACCTTATTAAAACTTTCGTAAGATATATTTAATTTTTGTATAAAATGGCCCGTCATGTTTCGAACTCGTATGGAGCTCGTCATCAGGGCAACTTGTCGCGCCGTTGCTGACAATTTCACATGAGTGTAAACCGCTTAATACAATAATGAATCTGTGCTTGTTTGAATCTATTTCCCGTTCAGGTGTGTAATAAAAATGTTCTATTCTATTATATAAATGATTACCGCAAGCGATTTCTATATGTGCCACATATTAGTTGCAGTTTTTAATCCATTAGATGTATAGTTTAATGGCGATTTAGCCCCACAGCGTAGGATATGATGTTAACGGGTTACTAATGTGTTGCACAAAATTGATTGGCATATTTTCGTTTCGCATAGCAACCATTGGCACAATCATCATTTCGCACAATTGCTTTTTGCCAAAATTTCTTGGCATACTATCATTTCGCACACGTTTCTTTGGCAGAATAGTACATTGGCATAATGTTGATTAGAACAATACTCCTATGGTCGAATAATTGTGTCGCCGAAATTTATATGGCATAATATTCCGTTTGCATGATTATTTTAATACACCGAAAAATTAAAAGTCGGACTCAATATTAATACGAAACATCAAAATACCTACCTTATCTAAGCAAAGTCGGATCTGCGCGGCTCGCTCGCTTTGCTCGCTCGTTAGGGTCGCAATTCAACCTAACACTCCTCCTCGCTTCGCTCGTCGTCGTACCTAACCTAAGCCAAGTCGGATCTGCCTTAAGGTGAAATTGGTAATGTTAGGAATCGTAAGCCAAGTCGGACCTGCGCGGCTCGCTCGCTTCGCTCGCTCGTTAGGGTCGCAGTTCAACCTAACACTCCTCCTCGCTTCGCTCGTCGTCGTACCTAAACTAAGCCAAGTTGGATCTGCCTTAAGGTGAAATAGGTAATTTTAGGAATCGTAAGCCAAGTCGGACCTTGCGCTTGCGCTGTATGCTATGGTACAATTATGCCGCAATAAATTCGGCGGAACTTATATTGTGCTACATTAAATTCTACGAAATATAAGTTGGCGATATTAGTATTCTGCTATTCAAATTTGTGCCAAATGAATATTATGCGACATAACAATTGTGGTAAGTATATAATTATGCGATTTAATCATTCGGCTAAAAATGATTGTGCGAAAACGATTATGCGAAGTGTATTTCGGACAATAGAGATTGTGCAAGATAAGGGGTACCCGATGTTAACACCATAAGTAGGTAAATATCACACACACGTTTAACAATGGAGGCTTCCCAAAGCTTTAACAAAGTTTTTTCTATAGTGAGTGAAGACCCATACAATTTTGTAGCCTCAAGGTTCTTATAATGTGTCCCCATCTCAGACTCTTCGCTAGCAGAAGCGAATATTTTGTATTATTCTAAAATACAAAATTAACGTTTTGAATTTTGATCGATATACCTAGTCGATTTAACCGTAACCAGTAAATTACACTTATCCATTCGTTAGGTTGAAAATCAATATTACGAGTAGAAAAACCCAACATGACATACATTTATCCTTATAAACAGAAATTCCTTGCAATGCCCTCGTTTCAGTTCCACGCATCATTTACTCAAACCCAGCTCCATATATTGGACCCAATCGTGCAATCTGTCCTCGTCGTTTAAGTGTAAAATGAGCAGGACGCCCATACTCGTCGGTTCCGAATTGGACCAATATGTACGTTACAGGGATCAAATTTATGAACTTCTGAAAGTAAAATACAAATAGTTGCCGTCTCATTCCACTCAATTTCCTCATCTCGGCAATTCGGACCCATGGGAGCAGGGTTGTCGAAAGTTGGTGCCCGTTTTAGTTTGGTGGATTTTTGTCTAATGGGATTTAAATTATCTCCGTTTAAAGTG
Source organism: Apotomis betuletana (assembly GCA_932273695.1). NCBI lineage: Eukaryota > Metazoa > Arthropoda > Insecta > Lepidoptera > Tortricidae > Apotomis > Apotomis betuletana. The sequence continues at coordinate 17,877,524 of OW026309.1, read as the reverse complement.
GATCTAGTAAATGTCAGGGGCGTTTTGGGATTTTCGGGGCTCTTTATTTGATCTTATTTTAGAAATATACTTAGGTACTTAGTGATCAAGCTGTTGTTTAATGTAATTTATTTATCAAAGTAACTTAGCGATTCTTGCTTTAGAATATATTATTCTTAATTTTATTGGATTCTGCCCGCCACGCGGGGAGGTAAATTTCACTTACTGGCCAAGGCAAGACATTTATATTTAGAAAACCACGAGCTTTAATTCGTAAAGCCCCAGATCGCATATTTATGGTAGGTACTCGCCTTCAGTTCGGGCCACAAACACCTGCGATCTAGGAAAATCATTAATTATTATTATTATTATTTATTTATTAGGAACTTTACAATTTCCTTAAATCTAGATACATTGTCCCACAAAACCCGTAGCTGGTTTTTCTGTGGAATCTTTGTGGAATCTCTAGTTTAGGTACAAGGTATGTATTACGGTAGTATTACGGTAGCAGTGTGAAAAAGTGTTTTTTTAACATTCTTTTGAACTTGTTTTTGTTTGGCTCTCGTCGTATTTATTTCCTCCGGTAAACTATTGATTAGGTACGGGATGCGTTTTTTTAGGGTTCTATCCCCAAAGTAATTGTTTACCCTTGGTACGTACGTACCAATAGTTTACCGGAAGTCATAGACTTTGGTGTTATGGATATGTTGTACAGGTTGGATTATGGATGCTTCTGAGCTATACTCTTGGCGGCTATGGTTATTTATGGCAAGAAGATATTTATGTTTTAAGCTAACCGGTAAAAATATTGCAAATTTTAAAGAGTTCTTTATAGTCAGATCTACATTTATTTTCAGTTTTGTTGTTTACTAGGAGTTTCAAGAATCTTAATTGAATGTTTTCTAATTTATCTATATTAGTCTTAGTTGTGAGTCCATAGCTGTCAAGAGCATAGCTCAAATGTACTATTCAAAATAACTAACATTCGGCTGTTTAATCTATCTCCTACAAAAGAAATAACCCTCTGTAGTATCTTATTCTGTGTTAATGATACATGTATGATAAAATTAAAAGCATATAAACCTGTAAAAGTACCACGTCCCTTGGAAATTCGATAATACCGTCCATATTTTATAATCGCTCTCAATAGATCCGCTCATTTGTTCGGAACAACAGTTCTGAACCTTTTTATGCGCTAACCCTGCGTCCTTGCAATTTCTGAACCTTTTACACCCGGACAGATAATTTATTTTCCGATTTCAGGACTGTGACCAGACTTTTAGTGATTATTTCGGGAAATTTACCAATTAGTAATAAGAAATGCTAAATATTTTACTGATTCATCAGCCTCCATCCTCCTAGCCTTTGTCCCATATCTTTGTAGAGAATGAATTCTCAATCGGGGTCGGCTACCTAAATCCCAAGATATGGCGTAGGCACTAGTTTTTACGCAAGCGACTGCCATCTGACCTTCCAACCCAGAGGGGAAACTAGGAAAATAAATATTTTACTGATTATTTTGGGAAATTACCTAATTAGTAATAAGAAATGCTAAATATTCTTTTCGGTTTCCGAGGCTGATGACCTAGCGATCCTGAGTTAGAACCTCGGCAAGGGCAAATGTGTGTACCTTTACTTCTAATATTATTTTTGGGTGGTTACCTATTATCTATGTGCTTATTTTTTCTCTTTGTACAAGGATTGATTAGTTTGAAACTAGATACCTAGATACATTTAAGTTAATAAGATAATAACTTTCTTTATGATAACTTAGAAGTTTTATTTTTTCACTACTTCAAGGGACTGTGTAGACCTGAGTATATGGTTTGAATTTCAACTCGATACCTCTACGCGTTCCCGAGATACAGGGTCTTGACAGACACACGGACGGACGGACCACCTGTGTGATCCTATAGGGATTCCATTTATCCTTTTGAACGGAACCCAAAAAAAACAAAATAAAACAATTGCCTTACCTTCTAGATATTCTATGCTTTTGCAAGCACATTACGTATAAGCCTATGAAAATACGGAGTCTATTGGAAAGCAATTCTAAATGAGCGGCGTTCGAATTTCCTTGAGCCAAAACAAAGTTCATTCAACTTAATAAGGTTGCGATCGATCTGCTTTCATTTATATTAGAAACTGCTCGCAATTTCGTAAGCGTAATTTTTAGGGTTCCGTACCCAATGAGTAAAAACGGGACCCTATTACTGAGAAGTGACTTCGCTGACCGTCCTTCCGTCCGTCCGTCCGTCTGTCACCAGGCTGTATCTCAAGAACGGTGATAGCTAGACAGTTGAAATTTTCACAGATGATGTATTTCTATTGCCGCTATAACAACAAATACAAAAATAAAATAAAATAAATATTTAAGGGGGGCTCCCATACAACAAACGGGATTGGTTGGGGCGGGACAAACGTGGGTGGTTAATTTAACCACTTAAGGATGGAAAGTGTGTGTACGGAACCCTCGGTGCGCGAGTCCGACTCACACTTGACCGGTTTTTCTTTATTTTATATACCATAGTTGGGTAAAAATACATCCTATAAGCATCTGCGGATCCCTGTCCTGAAATTGGTCAAAATTTGTCCATCCATTTCGACGCGATCGAGGAAATCAAGCCATACAAAACAAATGACGATCCTGCATCACGCTTCACGCTATCAAGATTTTTCCTGAAATCATGACCCCTCTCCATACAAAAATGTTTTTAATATGAATCTAGAATTGTATAATAGTATAGATAACCGCTTTTGTTACAGTCCTTATTATAAAAATCTAACGTTTATAAATAGATTTTTATACTCGCGTGCTGTAATCTGTAATAAAAAAATTAAAACGCACTTAAAACCTGTACCAAATTCTATATCACTACTCTATGGTATGCGGTTCTGAACATGAATATTCGTAAAGTTAAAATTTTGCGGAAGAAACAGACGAGATCGAAAAATCGATTCGTATAACTCGGTTACGTTAAGTTTCAACCTAATTTGTATCCAACGCCATTCCAGTTGCAACAACTCCCCCATAGCTCGCCACAAGGTGCAATCCTGTGTACTAGACGACGATATACGTACTTATATAGATAAATATATACTTAAATACATAGAACAACCATGACCCAAGAACAAATATTCGAGTTCATCACACAAATATTTGCCCTGGCCGGGATTCGAACCCAGGACCGCCGGCTCAGTAGGCAGGTGTCTACAAACCGAGCCAAACGCGTCGTCAAAATCAATCTGTCCACCACGTGTAGGAAAACGAAGCGTGTGATAGCCCCGAATTATTTTTAATACAAAACCATTATTCAGTTGCTTTCGTTATCGCATTCAAGTACAAAAGACAACGTTATTCTATTTGTAATAGTAACGGAACGCGACACATTACATGTTCGGTGTCCTTTTTATTATATTTGTGAACCCCAGGAAAGGCATCATTTATTACCACTGATTTCGGCTGACAGAGACCTGACTGGGGTCACCCTATTTCACGTTCACGGGTTTTTTGCGCCGCGTTATACGAAAGACAATTAAACGGGTGGAAAACTTTCAGTTCCGGGTTACTGAGTCGGTTTCTCTGTTGAGAAAACATGCTGGTTTTGATGGGATCGTGGTTTTGTCTAAATGAGTGGTTTCCATTCTTGTTTCATATATATTATAATTGTTATTTCGACGGTTGCTCGTTCTTTTTTGTGGTTATGTTCTAAAAGGGTTGGTGTTTTTTTTAAGACAGTACATTTATGTTTTTCTGTTAGTCCTTGCTTTAAGGATTTACAAACTGTATCTCATGATTTTTTCCCCACTATGGTTTTCCCGAAATAGTTTGCAATGTTTAAAAGTAAAGCCTGTCTTTAAAACCCAATTTAAAACAAAAAACTGCAATTGGGTTTTTTCAGATCCCTTAAGCTAGTAAAATTACGAACATTCATGTCGAAAATTTAAAAGATGATTTTGTAAAAACCACGTTAAGGAAAAATTCAAGAGTTTGTAATCCTTATAGCAAGGTCTATCGGAAAATTAAATAGTCTACTTACACAAAACTACATTCTCTATTCTTCAAGGATAGCAAATTTAGATAACTATATTTAGTATTTAAAAAAAATGCGATATGTAAAAGATAAAGCATTCGTCACTCTTCGGTTCATATACGTTTCTGGAATCTGGAAGTAGACCGGTAACTGATTTTTTATCATATAATTATCGGGCGAGAAATGATTTTTTGGGTGTAAAAGTAGTATACGTCATCGTCACTACGGCTTATATTCTATCTAATCCTACATATTTAATTACATATTTAATTATCAGGGACGGCTACCCGTACACCACCGCGGCAACCTCGTCACGTGGTGGTGTACGGGTAGCCGTCCCTGATGAAGAGCTCCATTCGAGTTCGAAACATGTCGGGCCGTTCCTGACAATTTCACGTAAGTGTAAACCGCTTAAATACAATATATCCTATCTATAAAAAAAACGTACTTGGTTCCATTACTAAGTTATATCAAGGAAAAGCAATAAAGTTAGAGGACTTAGTTTTCCAAATTTAAGTCAAAACGTAAATGTAAAATAAGACTATTAAAAGAGTCATATAACAGCATTGAAGTAGCTCTATAAAGCTACTTCGTAGCTATTTCTCAGGTTTAGGACCATCACATTTATTTGACATTATCTTTTATTGTCACCGAGGGTCGTAACATGCCTATTCCCTTTATCGAAATCGATTATGACCCTTTTTAAACCCTTTTAGGTTCCTCGAAAGGTGCGGTGTATGTAGATCTGTTGGGTGTGTACGATGTATTGAATTGATACGAGCTTCTGAACGTGAGAGAAATTGAAGATCACGTGGTGTTGTTGCATTGCTTGTTGGCCATTTAAGTTATTGTTAGGGATGTGCCGTTCTTGAAACCGTTTCCCGAGTATGGTAATAAGCGATATCTTAGGTATATCCCATGTATGTTGCCTTAACTGTCAGTAAAACGCCATATTTGAATTTCGAGCTGCATATAGTGACATTTCACGTTACTATGGCGTCGCATAGCAATGTGGCGCAAAAAACAGCAATGGGTTCGTCTACCTGGCGTATCGCCACTTCAGAGATCTCTTCAAAATATCACAGAAAAGTATATGGAATTCCATATACTTTTCTGGAACCTAATTAGGTTCCAGATTTAATTGATATTACAATCGAATCATACGCAGAGATTCTGTTATCTATGCTCCAACGAATCAATGAAATGCTTACAAAATTCGCTGATTTTCTCGACAAATATTCGGCTAGACGATAGAGTTGCGTTTTAAAACGTTATAATCTAGCAGAATCACGGTTATTTCCTTTGGGAGCGAACCTAGTTCCATAAATCAAACTGTGACATTGATGCAGCCTATATAGGTTCATTTAGGTACAGAAGGTTCACTCTATAAATAGGGTTTTTATACCCGGGTGCCTAACTGTTAATATAACAACTTATAGATATGTATATATTTTTTGATTATGTTTGCATGTTTTGTGATCAATAAACTGTTTACTTACATACATACATATATTTATTTATTTATTCACATAATATTTACAGTTATACCAATGCGCTATGAAACTAAATTAACTAAAACATCATTTAAGACAACATTATTCACGTACAAACACTCGATTGCCTAACGTCCATCACTTAGCAAAATCTTAAACATTCACAGCACACAGCCGCCCAACTCCATGCAAACAGATCGCATTCCGGTGCTGAGTTTTTGAGCGACACGGTGCGCGCTGCCGGCCCCGCCAGCAGGTCGCGGCGCCGCGGCCGCAGGGTTACCCGAGGGACGTCCGGGACGAACAGTCTCACGAGTTGTCCGACCAGATCCGGACAGTCCATCTGCCCACGCAGAACCCGACACGCAAAAATTAACAGCCCGTAGTTACGCCTTACTTCTAAGGAAATGTAACTCAGAGTACCTAACAGATATTTCGTGGAGTACAAAAACGGGTAGTACCCGTACATTATATATTATTGGTCTATATAACGTTCAGTATTAACAAACGATATAGGTATGTAATTATATTAAAAATATCATCCAGTACGTTCCTTTGACCGAACCAATCGATCAAACAACTACCTAGGTACTTAACGCGTAATGATAATAATACAATAAAATGCGTACCTCTCAAAATATTTTTACAAAACAGCGATTTTTTTATACGCGCACGCATACGCACGCATATAGAATTACTAATCTATAGGATTATTGCTAAGGATAAAATCTCTTTAAACATTAGGTTAGAAATAAAACACATCGTAAATCCATTAACTTTATTTTATCGTCAATTCTAATACAAAGGACACGGACACATGCAATAAAAATGATTACCTAATTTTAGAAAATATATGAATGCGGTTTTGTTTCTTTTGAAGATAAAAGAATGTTTCCTTTAAATAAAATGAGCTAACTTAAAGAGTTAGGCCAGTTTCCCATATTTTTTCCACACTGTATAGAGTGGACCATCTGTATGTGTTGGCTCTAGGCTTTAGTTTATAGACAGGCAGCTGGCGCCGGGGTTTGATGAGCTATTCCATAACGAATATCGAATGTCACGAATACTATATCGGAAATTTCTGCAGTTAGTGTTTTGCTTCTACGTTTATAGCAATTTGCTTCTTAGAGCATTTCTATAATTAAATAAAAGATATAGCCAAGTGTTGTCGGCTTCGCTACTATACAGGATGATCAATCCAAATGGGTCAGTAGGGAGAAAATGAAAACTATAAGAGATAGGAAAATCTGTTTTAAAGAACCATGACTTTGATTTTAGATTTATTAGAAACTGCATTACTATTTTTTTTATAAATCTCATATATAACCGGGAATTCAACCAGGTTAAAATTCTGTAAGTATTCGCATGTCTTACTGTAACAGTCTTTACAGCGGTTTTGACCAGGTGCTGTATGAAATTATGTATGAGATTTATAAAAAATAAATAAGGCCGTTTTTATTCAATCTAAAATCGATGCCATGGTTCCTAAGAACAGATTTCCCTATTTCTTATAGTTTGTGACTTTTCCCCACTGACCCATTTGGATTGATCACCCGGTACCTATATAGGTCAGTGGTTTGATGCTTTGGACACTACTGTGGTAAAGAAGATGTTGTGAGTTCGATCTTTAAGTCCTGCATACAATTTTGGCTTCATAATTACCTTTGGTAGCAATATAAGTACGAATAAAAAATATAGTTAACTATTTATAGGAAATTTGAAGAAATGATCTTGTCTATTGATTACCATAATTAATTATTTAGGCATTGCTAACAAATGCTAACACAATAGAGGATATCCTTTATTCCAAATTTTAATAAAAATCGACACACTGTATCCTCCACGGAAAAATCTATAAGAGGACTAGAAGTAGTAGGAATAAGTGTAACTTAAACTAATAATGCAGCTTTACTTTTCAAAATCACGTTCTAACCTATCTGGATATTAGTATCATCGTAAAATGCGAGCAATATCGATTAAAATTACTTATGACGGGTTCACCCCGAGAACAATCGAGAATTGCTGAAATGGAGTTTGAATTCTTTATTCATTTTCCAATTTATTTTATGTCACGTAACTTGCAAATTTTGAAATGTATTAGGAAATTACCGTACCGGCAAGCGCAGCGTAGGACGGCCACCCGCAAGGTGGTCGGACGACCTGGTCAGGGTTGCGGGGACTCGCTGGATGCGGGTCGCTTCTATTCGGCCCATGTGGAAGTCAATTGAGGAGGCCTGTGTCCAGCAGTGGACGTCCTATGGCTGAAATGATGATGATGATGATGATGATGATGATGATGATTAGGAAATTATATGTCATCAACCATCATTCTTTTCTCGATAATTTTCGGCATAATTAAATATTAACAGGATTAAATTTTCTTTACAGATATAGTGCTCCGAAAGCCCAGTGACGCAACAAAAATGGAACGCGTTTGAATTTGGAATATGTCGTCCGAAGTGTCGTTGGACGGGCGCGAGCGCGGGTTCGGGCGCCGCGTGCTGGCTGGTTGCGCCCGCGCGGCGTGCTCGCAGCTCGGACTGGTGGTGCTCGTGTGCGTGTACGTGTTGCTGGGCGCGCTGTTGTTCGAGTACCTCGAGTCGGGCCCGGAGGTGCAAAAGCGCTCGGCGATTCAGCGCTCGAGGGAGGAGTGCCTCAAGGAGCTCTGGGCAATCACAGGTGAGTCCAAGTAAATAGAAAACAAAACGCTACAACACAATTCGAATTTGGAACAAGTATTTCAAAGTGTCATTGGTTAGAGAGCGAGCGTTAAAACAAAACACGACTCGATATTGAAACATTTTTAAATATGGAACGTGATTGGCTCTCTAAATGCGCGCATAAAAACAAAACACGATTGCACTATTGGAACGATTTTGAATTTGGAACTGGTGGTGCTCGTGTGCGTGTACCTACGTGCTGCTGGGCGCGCTGTTGTTCGAGTACCTCGAGTCGGGCCCGAAGGTGCAAAAGCGATCCGCGATTCAGCGCTTGAGGGAGGAGCGCCTCAAGGAGCTCTGGGCAATCACAGGTGAGTCCAAGTAAATAGAAAAAACAAAACGCTACAAAACAATTCGAATTTGGAACAAGTATTTCAAACTGTCATTGGTTATAGAGCGAGCGTTGAAACAAAACACGACTCGATATTGAAACGTTTTTAAATATGGAACGTGTCATGGCTCTCTAAACACGCGCATAAAAACAAAACACGATCGCACTATTGGAACGATTTTGAATTTGGCACTGGTGGTGCTTGTGTGAGTGTACCTACGTGCTGCTGGGCGCGCTGTTGTTCGAGTACCTCGAGTCGGGCCCGGAGGTGCAAAAGCGCTCGGCGATACAGCGCTCGAGGGAGGAGCTTCAAGGAGCTCTGGGCAATCACAGGTGAGTCCAAGTAAATAGAAAAAAACAAAACAATTCGAATTTGGAACAAGTATTTCAAAGTGTCATTGGTTAGGAGCGAGCGTTGAAACAAAACACGACTCGATATTGAAACGTTTTTAAATATGGAACGTGTCATTGGCTCTATAAACACGCGCATAAAAACGAAACACGATCGCACTATTGGAACGATTTTGAATTTGGCACTGGTGGTGCTCGTGTGCGTGTACGTGTTGCTGGGCGCGCTGTTGTTCGAGTACCTCGAGTCGGGCCCGGAGGTGCAGAAACGCTCGGCGATTCAGCGCTCGAGGGAGGAGTGCCTCAAGGAGCTCTGGGCAATCACAGGTGAGTCCAAGTAAATAGAACAAACAAAACGCTACAAAACAATTCGAATTTGGTACAAGTATTCTAGTGTCATTGGTTAGGAGCGAGCGTTGAAACAAAACACGACTCGATATTGAAACGTTTTTAAATATGGAACGTGTCATTGGCTCTCTAAACGAGCGCATAAAAACAAAACACGATTGCACTATTGGAACGATTTTGAATTTGGAACTGGTGGTGCTCGTGTGCGTGTATGTGCTGCTGGGCGCGCTGTTGTTCGAGTACCTCGAGTCGGGCCCGGAGGTGCAGAAACGCTCGGCGATTCAGCGCTCGAGGGAGGAGTGCCTCAAGGAGCTCTGGGCAATCACAGGTGAGTCCAAGTAAATAGAAAAAAACAAAACAATTCGAATTTGGAACAAGTATTTCAAAGTGTCATTGGTTAGGAGCGAGCGTTGAAACAAAACACGACTCGATATTGAAACGTTTTTAAATATGGAACGTGTCATTGGCTCTCTAAACGAGCGCATAAAAACAAAACACGATCGCACTATTGGAACGATTTTGAATTTGGAACTGGTGGTGCTCGTGTGCGTGTACGTGCTGCTGGGCGCGCTGTTGTTCGAGTACCTCGAGTCGGGCCCGGAGGTGCAGAAGCGCTCGGAGATTCAGCGCTCGAGGGAGGAGTGCCTCAAGGAGCTCTGGGCAATCACAGGTGAGTCCAAATAAATAGAAGAAAAAATTGAAACAAAACATCGCTATGTAACAATTCGAATTTGGAATAAGTATTCCGAACGCTCGCTGCGTTGAAACAAAACACGACTCGATATTGAAACGTTTTTAAATATGGAACGTCTCATGGGCTCTCTAAACGCGCGCATTAAAACAAAACACGATCGCGCTATGGGAACGATTTTGAATTTGGATCTGGTGGTAGTGGTGGTCTTGCGTGTACCATGTGCGCTGCCATGAACATAAATAGTGCTGCCAAAAACGCTACTGTTTTGGTGAAAGCTCATAATATAACCGTGGTTTGTTTTTATTGTGATACTTCGATAATTTAACAATCAGAAGTGTTCTCTAAGGTTTATCACACTTTTAAGTAAAACGGTTCGTTAGAATCTAACGAAACGCAAGTTAACCGGTCAATTATCTTTACCTTTTGAATTTCTGAAAAGCAGGCAAGGTGGTTGTTTAGGAGTAGGACTATGATTTCGACCTTTTTTTGACTCCAATTTAATTGACGAATCACTGTAGTAAATTTATCAAGGTGGCAAATAGAAATATTACAACATTATCATCATAATTAAATACAATACAAGTACGCTTTATTGCACACCAAAAAACATTTACACAAGAAATTACAAATAAACAAATTAAAAACGGTAGACAACAGGCGGTCTTATCGCTAAAGAGCGATCTCTTCCAGACAACCTTTGGGTAGTGGAGTTTATCCTAAAAAACGTTTAATGAGTAGGTGATGCAAAAGGCGAATGGGACACATCGTAAGGTACAGATATCTAAAACATAAATAGATATAAAAACTTGAATATACATATATACACAAAAAATTTTAATAAATAAATAAATATATATATAAATATACATACAAACATATACATACATAAACAAAAATAAATACTATGCACAACAATACAGTCAGCAGAAAACTTGATGAAAAACAGTTTCACACAGTTTATTGGACAGAAAGGAAGTGTTCTTTAATTCTAGTTTTAAATATAGCTAAGGATTTAGCACTTCGCAGCTCCGCAGGCAGCGAGTCCCACAGCACAACGGAATGAAAAGTGAAAGAATTCGAATAAAATTTAGAACGGGACGAAGGGACAGTTAAAAGAAAGTTTTTTGCGCATCTAGCAGAAGAAAAATAATTAAAGCGCTCTTTGAGGTACTGGGGAGTTGCAGGGTTGAAGAGAATGCCAAAAAGAAGAGACAGAATATGTGAATTCCGCCGAAGACGAATAGGGAGCCACTTAAGTTGAGATCGGAAACTAGAAACATGATCATATTTGCGCAATCCAAATAGTTACATATTATATAACTATTTTTTAACTCATTTGAGTTTAACTATATTTTAGCTCAACATATATAACTCAAAAGCACCTACATAGGTAGGAATAGGAACGTATACCCAAAACCGTCAAAGTCAATATTCCGTACAAAACTTTGCATAAAATATAAAGAACCAGAAGCTAAGTACTTTATCTCCGGAAGGCTCTATGCCCCTAATTTCCCTAGAGTCCTAAACTACAAAGGAAATCCATCACTCAGTTGATTCAAATAAGTGGCTCTCAAAACTTGCGTCCACAACTATCTTTTGTTTTAGATAGTATAAAGATATATCAAAGTATTTTGGTCTTATTACCTTATTCTTTAGAGTATGACGGGAATGGACGTGCCTTCTTATCTGGATTTTCTGTTCAATTTTGTTCGAATCAGACTTTTGTTAAAGCTACGATACACAATCGTGAAATGTTGCTAACTTCCAGAATGTATTGAGGTGTGCTTGGGTGAATATTTAATGCTTATTTATGTTTTTTTTCTCATTTATCCTTCCAATTATTTTAATTTTTTATGAGAATTGGCGTTAACTTTTTATGAAACCGAACAACAGACGGTTCTAAGATAAGTAATTAATTTTTATAAGCGGTAACGTTTGCTAGCGAAAACTATTTGTACATCATCATCATCATCATCATCTCAGCCATAGGACGTCCACTGCTGAACATAGGCCTCCCCTTTGGACTTCCATATATACCGGTTGGAAGCGACCTGCATCCAGCGCCTTCCGGCGACCTTTATAAGGTCATCTGTCCATCTTGTAGGTGGACGTCCTACGCTGCGCTTGCTGGTCCGAGGTCTCCACTCGAGCACTTTTCGGCCCCATCGGCCATCTGCTCTGCGTGCTATGTGGCCTGCCCATTGCCACTTCAACTTGCTAATCCGGTGAGCTATATCGGTCACTTTAGTTCGTCTACGGATTTCCTCATTTCTGATTCGATCACGTAGAGACACCCCGAGCATAGCCCTCTCCATTGCACGTTGAGCGACTTTGAGCTTTGAGATGAGGCCGATAGTGAAAGACCACGTTTCGGTGCCGTAAGTCATCACTGGTAACACACATTGGTTGAAGACTTTCGTCTTGAGGCACTGAGGTATGTCGGACGAAAAGACATTGCGTAGTTTCCCGAACGCTGCCCAGCCGAGTTGGATTCGGCGGTTGACCTCTTTCTCGAAGTTGGACCTACCTAATTGGACCACTTGTCCTAGGTAGATGTATGAGTCAACAACTTCGAGTACCGAGTTTTCAACAGAGACTGGGATGGGCACAACCTTGGCATTTGACATGAGTTTCGTCTTGTCCATGTTCATTTTTAAGCCCACCCGTTGAGAAACTCGATTGAGGTCATCGAGCATCACGCTGAGTTCCTCCATCGACTTTGCCATGACTACGATGTCGTCGGCAAACCGAAGGTGAGTGATGTATTCGCCATTGATGTTGATGCCAAGTCCTTGCCATTCCAGGAGCTTGAAGGCGTCTTCCATAACGGCCGTAAACAGTTTCGGGGATATAACATCCCCCTGTCTTACGCCTCTTCTCAATGGAATGGCCTTTGTGCTCTGCTCCTGAACTCGGACCGACATGGTGGCGTTACTATACAAACACTTCAACACTTCAATGTACCGATAGTCAATATGGCATCGCTGAAGTGACTCGAGCACCGCCCATGTTTCCACCGAATCGAAGGCTTTCTCATAGTCCACAAACGCTAAGCATAATGGCAAGTTATACTCTTCAGTCTTCTGTATAACTTGCCGCAGCGTATGTATGTGGTCTATGGTACTATAGCTTCTTCGGAAACCGGCTTGTTCGGGAGGCTGGAAGTCATCAAGTCTATGTTCGAGACGGTTCGTGATGACCCTTGAAAACAGCTTATAAACATGGCTTAGAAGCGTGATGGGCCTGTAGTTCTTCAATAGGCTATTATCACCTTTCTTGAAGAACAGTACCACCTCGCCTCTATTCCATGCTTCAGGCGTTTTGCCCTCGGACAAGACGGAATTAAAGAGCTTCTGGAGGACCTTAAGTACCGGTGTTCCACCCGCTCTCAGAAGCTCTGAGGTGATTCCGTCTTCGCCCGGCGCCTTGTTGTTCTTAAGCTGCTTCAGGGCCATCCTAATCTCGTACAGACTGATGTCCGGGATGTCTTCGGTATAATGTCGGGACAGCTTGGCTCTTGGATCGCCTACCAAGCTGTCAACGGGCTTTGCGACTGAAGTGTATAACTGACCATAGAACCTCTCGATCTCGCCTAGAACCTCTGCTTTGGTCGACGCTATGCTGCCATCTTCCCGTTTCAGCTTGGTCAGCTGGCTTTGTCCAATAGACTTGTCCTTTGCGAACACTTTGGAGCCTTTGTTCTGCTCAATGGTCTCTTGTACATACTGAAGCGAAATTAAAAAAATCTAATGTGGTAAATGTCTTACCTTTTAGAGCGATCCCTAATAGTTCCCCCTAAAACCGCGGGTTTGGACCACACTCGTACCAATAAAACATATTTGCTTCAATATAAACAGATGGTTCTCTCTTTTGATCTTCAAAAAATATTTAAGAGTTGTTTGTATAAAGTGCGACATAATTAGTCGTGGTGATGCGGCTGGTCGACTAGCAAAAGTGTAAGGTGGTGCTGTGCACTCACGTCACGTGCCTCTTGTCGCGACTTGACGTTCTGTTGTGGTCATCATTGCGAGACTACGAGCTTTCTGATTTCCACTAAATTCTAGTATTTCTATTAAGCTCTATGCTCTAATTAGTCTGCAATATACATGTATTGATTGTTGTTCTGTGCAATAAAGTTTAAATAAATAAATACAAAGAGGTCTGAACCGAAAGGTCAGAAAAATCGCTCGGAGGTTCACCCGCTAATTGACACATAAACAATCTAAGGGATAACTCTTCAAAAGATTTCAACAAAATTAATTGGACTTAAACTGACTTTATTATATTTTCTGCAAAAAGCATTCTATTATACGTAATAGAATTGAAACAGAAAACCAACAACAAGGATTTAATTAGTGTAACAAAAGAAAAATGTTATTTAGTTATATTTAGTCAATTACTTATTTTTACGGCATAATATTTTTATAATTCAATAAAAGTTTAATTATTTATGAAAAAAAAAAAAAAAAAGTTATATTTTATGAAAGAACTTTAAAAACAAACCCGGTTGTACACGTATCTCTCGATTCTCATTTTCTTTTAAACTTGTACCAACATGTTCACAGGTGCGGTACCATCGTAACTCGACCGCAGTAATAAAACTACGAACGATACGCGAACGGTGGAGGACTACGCAAATCGTGTCAAGGCTCTTGTCATAAGTTGTGTTGCGCCGTACCCATCATGCATTATGTTATCCTTGTACGAATTACCTGGGTACATTGATATATTCAGCAGGGAGCGAGTTCCATTATAATGTTTTACACACATATTCAGCTCACAGGCAGAACTTAATTTAAATATGTATAAAATATTATATAATAATTTTAGTTTATCTATACTTATAGGTCAAAAAGTTTAATAATTTAATATAATAGTTTAATAATTTTAGTTATGTTTAGTTAGAACATTAAAATAGGTAACGCAAACGACGTCGTTGTGATCAAGTTACTTAGAAAATTAAGTACTTACTTAAATTGTTTTATGACACAGCTAATTCACAGCAACTTTAACTTTATACCACAGTAATAAAATTTATTTTTATTACAAGCACGACAGAACATAAATGTTCGCCAATCCATTAAAAAACACGCCTAACCATAAAGCTAGATTTTTGATAAGAAATTTATGCAAAACTTTAAAAAGTAAATACTGATATTAATTACTATCGCGTGTAACACTGGTAACAAATAGCCATTGAGCCATATAATAACACGATGAAAAAAAAACACGTGCTAGTAAATTTTCATTCAAAAACCTAATGTCCCACATTTGAATTTGGAACGCATTTTATGTGCGACTTACGTCTTTATGATTTTGGGATTGTGATATTAAAAAAATATTTTGATGAGTAAATTCCGACGTTAACATTTAAATTAGGAACGAAAAATCTTGATAACGCTCAAATATTAAAATGTTATTACAGCCTTGGTGACGGACGTCTCATTTTGTTAAGGGGATGTCAAAGTAAAAGAACTTACAACTTTCTTTATATTATATTGTAAGAAAATAATGTTTTTACAAGCTTTTATTTAATTTGCAACGTATGTATGTAACTATGTAAGTTTGTTTGTTCATGTGGAATCTTGCAACTCAATTTTGAAGCATATTTATCATCACCCGATTGAGCTGAAATCTTGCATACTTACCTTTGATAACAATACAATTATAATTATGGTATCATGTGGCCGGTCTGATGGAGCTGGAAGGTGGCCCTAAAAACTCTGTAAAGTAATTCTACCAAGTTTGGGACCTTTAGAATCCTCTCAGTGTGGAATTGATGGATGTTCAAAGAAAAGTACAGTCGGCTTTAAAAACTTATCACAAAGATGAAATTTTTGGCAGACTTATTTATTTATTAAATATATTTTTTATTTCAGGCAATTTCGGTTACGTTCGAATGATTCGAAAGTTGAAAATTCGTATGTGAGTTATTTCAATACTTCAAACATGGAGTTATCTAGTTTAGGACGTAGGTAATTTGAGAAAAAAACGACAACCTCCGAGAGGTCCTGCTTTTTCACTGTCTGGGGCAATATAGAATATTTATATCACCTATCAGTCTGACAAGTACCTACCCATTACGTCCGGTTCATCTGATTAAGATATAATGACGATATAATGATGAAAAAAAAAATCGACAACTTCACACAAATCGATCTAGTCCCAAATTTAAGCTCAACAAAGCTTGTGTTATGGGTACTAGACTTATATAGATAAATATTATACTTAAATACATAGAACAATCATGACCCAAGCACAAATATTCGAGTTCATCACCCAAATATTTGCCCTGGCCGGGATTCGAACCCGGAACCGCCGGCTCAGTAGGCAGGTCTCTACAAACTGAGCCAACCGCGTTGTCTAATAAATAAAATAGTGATAAAATAAAAGTAAATAGTGTGAGCTATGTCAAGACGTTCTCACTACGCGTCGAGCTAATAAGCGTACACACTAGCACGCAACATTGCACCAGCTCCACCTTAGTAAACGGGCTGTTTACGAGCATATACAGCCATTCTGATTATGACTCTTATGTAAGCTGTATAAAGGCTGTATAAGTGCATCCTGTGTGCTGCTTGGGAGCTCGCGTCACCACACCTACGACTAATTGTATCGCATCGACTTCTGGCAGGTTTTGCGAAAACTGATTAGAACAAAGGAAAAGCAACAAAGGACAATGGGCAAATTGGACCAAGAACCAACAGAGATGAGAGTTAAATCATTAGATAGATATTTGAATATACTTCATTTTTTATTATGGGCACCAAGCTGGATTCCATTGCAGAGCTGAGATATTCCTGTTTGAAATAGGGACATGTGGCGGAAATTGGTACTAACTAACTCATACTGGACAGTGACCAGTGCGTAGATAGTGGCGCCAGAATTATATTACAACGCTAAATGGGCTTAAAGTAGACGCAAATCAGTTAGTTAATTATATTAATTGATTAATATTATATTATGCTATCCAAATCAAAGTTTTAATCCCTTTAAAAGCTATTTTTATATTAGTACTTATGCCCTCTAGTATGGAATAGCAAAACTCGTTATTGTCATTTTTTTTGACAGTTTTTTCTTGAAATGGTGAGTAGCGGAACTAATTACATGTCAATAATGCTGTGTCCATACCGTCGCTGATACACGCTTGGAAATACCAAAAAAAAGTAAAATATAGGTAGGTGTCAAAAGAAAAGTGGAAGATAAGTGTATACCTACTCGTTTATTATTTTATCTCTTGCTTATACAATATGGGTAAGAGCGAAAAGTGAATACCTATAGTGTTGATATCTACTTTTGGTGCGACGTGTATTAATTTCCATTGTACCAAATAAATAATAAATGCATTTTTATTATTTCTCATGTGTATTCTAAATCAATTGTTCAGCGAGGGAACAGCTTGCTTCTTACAACGCTCGTAATGATCAGTGCCTATCTTCATGATAATTGATCAGTTAATCAATTACCATTTACAGCATTTTTAAGAAGTTCATTTGGTGATAATTTCCATGCAAAGTAAGCAAGCATTTTACCTAGACTTCACCTGACGAAAAGTTACTATGAAGTCAAAGAAAGAGCATGTTTCCTAAGAAAATGCATATCGTCTTTCAACTGGAAGGTCCAAGTTTTGATTTTCGGGGAAGAGGTTCAGCGCAAGATGATTCCATTATTTTGGGAAGAGTTTTAATTAATTTTCCTTTATAAAACGTCTCTTTAAGTGTTGAACCATTTGCGTAACTGTTTTCAGCTGATGCTCTAGCATAGACAAACTAAAGGGACAACTTTTTACTGCGTCGCGATATAATGGAAACTATATTACCTCTCGATTTGTTCAGTATTTTTTGTATAATATTTCAAACTCAACGCACACCTATTAATCTGTAATGGCACGGCCTCAACTCAACTCACCACACACGCTAGGCTCGTTGGACAACATGCCGTCACCGCATATAGTTTTTTCATAACCTTATTTCCTACATGTATGTTATATTATATACTTCGCTATTAATAGGTAAGTATAATATGGCTCTAAGGAACAAATACTGCTGCATATTTATACAAAGCGGGATTTTAAACAAATTACCAGGCAGACCATATCGCAGTTTGCTTTTTAGACCCCTTGCTGTTTCGGCCAGCTGGTTTGTAGACGAAATTATACTAACCCTTTTTTATTAATTACCAAGTAGCTTTGAAGTCCTAAACTGAAACATATACCCGACTCTTTCGTAGAGTAGGTATAGTTAGAAATTCTCATGTTGCAACCACTGCACCAGATAACCTACTTGTTACTTATGGAAATAAAAAGAAAAGAGCAGATTCCGAGATACTGGTATATTTACATATGCGTTAAATCAAAAGCAAAAAAAGGTATAAATAAAAATAAAAAAAGTATAAAAAGGTAAAAATATTATTTTCTAAACCGACCACTTCCCAAGATATCCACTTCCTAAACCGACCTATTCCCAGAAAGCCACTTCCCGGAATGACCACTTCTCATATTGACATTGAAGCCAAGTTTCCGGAACGACTACTTTACCCACGAAAGAACGGGTGTAGGATAGAAGAATAAGGGGTTAATAAAAATGTGTTTTTACGGAATAAACTAGTTTATTGCTAACTATTTGTGTCGTATACCCACTCGTATATAATTGATCTTATATTTTCTAAACAGGTAAACAAATATGGTGTTATTTGAGTAAAAAAATGTATTTATTACCAAACTAAATACAAAAAAAAAAGTTTCTTGTACACAAAAAATACTTACTTGAAAACAGTACTAAGCTTAATAGGTACTTTAGTACATGTGCATAACGGTGTACGGCCCCGCTCACTGTCGTGGTGCCTACTAAATTCGGCAGCACAATAAGACACGTAATGTTTAGCTGTTATTCCGAGCAGTGGTCATTATGGTAGTGGTTATTCCAGAAATGGTCGTTTTATCAAGTTGTCGTCTTGAAAATTGGTCTTCATGGGAGTGGACAATCGGGGAAATGGTCGCTTTGGGAAGGGGAACTGGTCATTATAATCATACATAATCAAACATAGTAATACGTGTTGTAACTATACAGCATAATTAAGATTTTTTTACTTCTGTTACGGTAATAATAACAAGTCATTAAAATGATTATATTTTTGGATTTATTGTACTCTAATCGTTCTGGTACAGTCGGTATAGTTTCTTGCTGGCACTCACTTCCTAGCACGACCACGCGATTTGTAATCTGAGAAGATGTCAATGATAAAATCATAAAATATGTCAAAAATAATAAGTAAACATTCTAAAGAACTTGTACTCACAACAAAAGACGTCGAAAAATCTACTATTACAAGTAGTGTTATTGCACTAAAATCTATGTTACCTAGAGTACAATTATTTTTTTGCATTTTCAATTGACATTTTCCCTTTGATTGACATTTAAATATTCTTGGCTTTCAAATGATTCGTGAACGTGCTAGGTCATACCTACGACTGTTGGCACAGTCGTTGTGGTGAATGACGAAACTATAAGGGTATAATCTGTTTATGCAAAAAAATTCATAAAAAAAGAACTGACTTAAAAAAAAAAACTGAAAAGCCAAAAATAACCCCTTCATGTACAAATTACATTTGATTCACCTTTTTTTAAGTCGGTGTCAAACCACTCAATTATTACTATGAAAACAGATGCCGCGCATGAAGCCCAAGAAGTATATTTGTTCGTTAAAGAAGTATACGTGAGGTTTGGCACCGACTTCAAAAGATGATTCAAATGTAATCTGTACATGAAAGGGTTATTTTTGGATTTTCAGTATTTTTTGATGTTGGTTCGTTTTTTGTTCAGGATTTTTATTTTTTTTATTTTTAGATTCGATTCAATTATAATCAGAATCACTTTTACACAAAAAGTAACCGACATCGATGAGCGCAATGGAACATACAATAGGACTTACATGATTTTCTCATAGATGCTTTTATCAGAACTGGACCAAATTGATGTGGGACCTCACGGGAAGCAAAAGCTTTCAAATAAAAAAAAGAATCATCAAAATCGGTTCACCCATTCGAAAATTCTGGGGTAATAAATATAAAGAAATGCAGTCGAATTGACAACCTCCTCGTTTTTTTTTTAAGTCGGCTAAAGGGTACATGTACCTCAAAATATTTTAAACCCTAATATATGGCCAGTGGGTCGTTTTGGTCCCGAATTGTGGTACCAAATAACGTGCGAGCTTGTAAGCGTAAGCGCTCATTTACGTCGTCTAGAGCCATCTGTGAGATTGTGATAGTGTTTGCTTTCAAAATTAATGGTAAATGTAGGTTAGCCGGCAATTTTATAACTTCTAGTGTCACTGCAAGTTATGATTTGATTTGAGACGGCATAAAAGTGCATCTTTCCTGAGCGCAATGGAAGTAATATTTTGTTCTTCGTAAATATAACTGTTATCTTATTGTTACTATAAAGTTAGATAGATAGTTTATTTATCTCGTAATACAAAAAGGAGTTGAAAGTAATAGTTTTTGGGAAAGTAGTGGTCAGTAACGACCCAGTGGGCAGAAGTGTATTTAAATACTATTTTTAGGGTTCCGTAGCCAAATATGTATTCTGTGAACCGCATTAAGATTTTGATGCAAAAATAAAAAAAATAATAATAAATATTGGGGGCTCCCTATACTTAGAACTGAAACTCATATTTTTTTTTTCATCAAACACATACGTGTGGGGTATCTATGGATAGGTCTTCAAAAATGATATAGGGGTTTCTAAAATATTTTTTTTCTAAACCGAATAGTTTGCGTGACAGTTTTTGAGATTAAGTGGAACATACATATATAAATCCATCCATCCAAACTTTCACGTTTATAATTATTAGGATTATTAGGAGACGCTTCCAAAGTGGAAAAAAGTTGGTCCCCCCCCTCTAACTTCTAAAATAAGAAAATGAAAAATCAAAAAAAAAACATATGATGTACATTACTATAAAAACTACCAACGAAAATTGTTTTGAACGAGATCTAGTAAGTAGTTTTTTTTTAATATTTTAATACCTAACTTTGCACCTAATTTATATGGGGCGCTATACATACCAGGTGCAAACTTAACTTAACCACTTAGGGATGGAAAGTGTTTGTACGGAACCCTCGGTGCGCGAGTCCGACTCACACTTGGCCGGTTTTTATATTTAGGATCGGACGACTACTTGCAACGAATTATATAATAGATTTGTTGGAAAATTAGAACTTTGATGATAAGATATGGTACTGATATTTATATTGATCATCCTGGCGATGGTATCTGATGGTACAGTGTGCAACACTCTAATTGAAAACTGCCAACTGAAGGACTTCAAATAATTAACAAATAAGGAGAGGGGATACTGCGGCTACCAATTGGATGGGACAATGGGATATGCATTGTTAGGTGGCATGGTAATATCATTGTGACTGTTTATCGACTGAACACTATGTCTATGCAAACGGCGAGAAGATTTTCTGCTGCGCTAAAATAGACACAGCGGAATGTCACTTCCCAATATGGATTGTAAGGTAGTGGATCGACTGGACTCTGTAACGTCGGCATATGCAGAATCGAAATGAGAGCAATAAATTATATAATACCGTCCTTTTTTCGCTCATTGACGTCGCAGTTCATATTCATAATAGTAATAGGTACTACACTAATGTTATTAAAACTATCGTGAGACATCTTTACTAATTATAAAAACGGTATAAACTCACGTAAAAATTGTCAGGAACGGCCCGACATGTTTCGAACTCATTTGGAGTGGAGCTCTTCATCAGGGGTAGCTATCCGTGCTGCTACGCGACTCGCGACCCACTGCACTTTTAATCGCTCTTCTTGCCGCCCTCTGCGCACGCGCAGATAGCGCGGCGCGGGGAGGGCAGGGCTCTTGCGCTGTCACCACTGGACTGTCTGTCACTGCATTTTCACTATTACCCACTGATACCGCGCACACTTGACTTATTGTATCAACGACATTGTCTGAACGCGAGATGTTTTTTAACGCCGGAATCACAGGTTTCCATGCCGGAGGTAGAGCCCAACCACCGTCTCGGTTGAAATTCGGGCGCCGTCCAATTTCGATAGCTTCACGTATCTTCCGTTGTACACAGCGTTTCTCACGAACCAACAACCGTGCCTTATCGAAACGTACGAAATGGGACGCACCGGCCTCGACAACATGCTCCGCAACAGCGGAGTCTCTCGTATCCATTTTTCTGACACTGCGTATATGCTCAGACAATCTTGTAGAAACATTACGTCCCGTCTCTCCTACGTATGCCTTGCCACACTCACACGGTGGTTACGGATAGTGATATAGAGCCGTTTCTCAGCTATCTGAATGCGATACACGCAAGAATAAAATTCACCATTGAGAAAGAGTCGAACGGAGCACTTCCGTTTTTGGACGTGTTGGTGAAGCGCTTGCCGGAAGGACGGTTGAGTCATACGGTGTATCGTAAGTCCACGCATACTGACCGATACCTACAAGCTGATTCTCATCACCACCCGGCCCACCTGTCGTCAGTCCCGAGGGCGCTTATTAATAGGGCCCTCAATTAGTCCATATTCGTAATTTCAGTTTCACAATTGGCTACCAAAGAAGAATTATTTTTCACTGTTTCGTAATTGATTGTTAAACAAGAATTTATTTTCTGGATTCGTAATTGACTTTCGTAATCAACTACGAAATAAGATTTTTTTTCTGTGTTCGTAATTGTTAGTTACGAAAGAGGAATTATTTTTCTCTGTTTAGTAATTAATTATTAAATGAGAATTCATTTTCCGGATTCATAATCGACTTTCGTAATCAACTACGAAATAAGAAAAAATTGTGTTCATAAGTAATTGACTACGAACGAGGAATGATATTTTATTGTTTCGTAATTGAGTATTAGATTAAACAAGAAGTTGTAGTTGATAATCATCGACATCACCATCTCGCATGAGAACCTCGTGAAAGCAGGATGGGCAAATTCAGGAAATACCTCTTGATTTGGCTCACGAAGTGACCACCACGTGGGATGTTGATTCGCCAATCATTGTTTCGATAGTCCTTTCGGTAAACGGCATATAGCAACAGAGTCGAGACAAACATCTTTCAAAAACTGGTTAAAGCGGTGTGATGGTTTCTCTGGACCAGCATGTGATAGAGATTTAAAAATGCGCAGTGCAGGTGAGGCCAGGAAGCATACTTACTGGCCCGTTCACATCTGCATAGGAACTGTAAACTGACTGAACCTACTTTTTCATAATGGGTTTATAAATTTTGTACTTATGTATATTTTACTTTGTGACAAACCTACCTAAGATAATAGTGAAGATTCTATAACTGTACTCATAACGTCTTTTTGAGTACATTTTCCCTGACTCGTAGCTAAACGGCGTGGAAAAAGACTAGTGAAAAGTAGTTCTACTCACACGTACTTAGCTGGGCGGAACGGTATTTCTACTGTAGTAGCGATTCGAGTACCTAAATATAAGTATGATTATTCTTTTTACACACATTTGACACATCACAGGACCCATATACCTAACGTAAATCTGCTCGACTTATTGAATTTCATCAATTTTCATACAAAAAACAAGCTATGTCGTAGTGGTTTTCAAGTATCTATAAACGTTTTTGGGGTTAGTCAACTAGAAACCCTTATAGTTTCGCCATGTCCGTCTGTCTGTTTGTCTGTCCGTCCGCTCGTCCGCCGCTTAGCTCCGTGACCATTAGTACTAGTAAGCTGGTAAATTTGGTATGAGTATGTGTATGTCTCACGCCTATAAAACGGTTAAAATAAAAACTAAAAAAAAAATCGGGTACCTTCCCTACACCTAAAGTGGGGGTGATTTTTTTTTCGTTCTAAACTAGTGTGTGGGCTGTCGTTGAATAGGTGTTTTAAAAATAGTAAGGTAAAGTCAGCAGTTTTGTAAATATTCGCTCCGGAAATCCAAAAAACAGCGTCGGCCCCCAACCACCCCCCACCCCTCTAACTTTTCAACCACGGGTCAAAAAATTCATGAAAATGAGGCCTAATAAATACTTTCAAGGAAAACTATATTGAATATTATCGGTCGAGACGAAAGTGCCGCACTTTCAACGTTACACATTTTATTTAAATGCCGTACTGTATTAAAACATTTCGCTCAATCTGGCGCGTATAATCCATAACTTCCAGAAGGAAATAAGATTCGATCAACCATTTCATAATCGTTAGATTTGGCAAACAAATGTATTTGCTACATCACTACAAACATCAACGGAGAATAATTTTATTAAAAATTTCGTGAGACATATTTAATTATTGTATTAAGCGGTTTACACTCACGTGAAATTGTCAGGAACGGCCCGACATGTTTCGAACTCGTATGGAGCTCTTCATCAGGGACGGCTGCCCGTACACCGCCGCGACAAACTCGTCGCGAGTTTGTCGGGACAATTTCACGTGAGTGTAAACCGCTTAATACAATAATCAACGGAGAACTGTCAAATGCTTGTTAAAATAATAACCTAACTGTACTGTGATTGGTCAACGAACCTCTCCACTCTGATCAGCACCGTATCATCGGTGTCATGTACTATCGGTTGCACAAATGCATAGCCCATTTATGAATGAATTCATGTGCTTACTTAGTCTAAGAAAAAACAAAAAATATACTGTTTACAATATGTATTTCTCGATATAACAATAGTTAGGTTTATTGTTAAAATAATATAAGTATAAATGAAATTAAACATTACCGACATAACAAAAAAAATATTCTATATTAAAAACAAAAATGAGTTTAATACATATATGGAGCAATTATCTCTACACAGTGCCCGGCCGTAATTTTATTTTCAATCAACTCTGTTACTGCCGTTTTAATTTCTTCATCGATTTCTTGATAATTTTTATTTTTTTTCATTACAGATTTAAAATCACGTAGGTACATTAATTTCTATTTCTAGTACTTCCAATATCTGTGCCAGGTTTGGATTTTTTCTTCCCACATACTTATTGATACGCGAGTGCCACGCTTCAACATGGTTTGTGGTTCGTATTTCCTCGTTTTCGCAAGACCACTTTTTAATAAACCCGATGTCTTTCATCCATTTCATTTGGTAGTACGTGTTAAATTTTGTACTTTGTTCATCCATTGGGGTTCTACCCATAATATATTCGTATCCAACCTTTACGAACACTAAAGGTAGACGTGCCAAACCAGCACAACGGGCTACATGTCGTCTTTGAACCCTTGAATTCATTTTTAGTGACTTCGCTTTTCGAAAAAGGGTATTGCAAAAGTGATAAAAGCAACCTTTCACTATCGTGTCTGGGAAAACGTTTTGGATACCTTTCATAGCTGCTACTTCATAATCCAACGTCATTTTTTCTGGTTTCCAATTTGGAATCCGGCTTTTTATCATTCGAAATAATATTTCATATGTTCTTACGTTCTTGTTACGTAAAAACGCAAAAAATATTGGTACTACTTTTCTTGAATCCGCATCAAACCCATGTATACTGTACAATTGTTTGAAAGGCACCGGGCATGATCTAAATGTGCCATCAAGAAAGAAATGCTGGAAGCGATGTATTATTTTCTGCGTGTCCGGGGAGCCAAACACTAGGATTCTCATATCCTCATCATTGTAGTCAGCTATAAGTAGATGTTCATACTTAAGTGGCACGATGACCTCTTGAGGCGACGTAAATTGTAACTTTGGTACTCCCAAGTTCCTATATTTTGCATTATACAAACCACTCTTGATGTTTTGAAATTTTGGTAATTCGTGAAGAAAGTTGACACCTTTGTCGTTAAGGGAACTCACCATTTCATCGTATTGCTTCTGAACAGGATAATTGTTTGTACACACCCTATTTTTTAATGCACTAATCTCTTTTTCGAAAACGCATTTACCTTCATTTGCTAAACAATCAGTGGCATGATCCTTCGCCTTAACTATGGAGTTTTTTTCACTCAGTGTGATGCTACCGCTGCATCCTTTTTTGTTGTAACATTGCCAAAATGTGTTACGATTAGTATATGTGCTTTTTTTGTGATACTTGCGGCCATTGAAATGAATGAATTGGCCTCCTCTTTTTGACGGGATGAACCGCAGTTCAGCCGTGGCACAATTTGATGCACTGCACGAGGAATCAGCCATATTACTGGCGTGTTAATATCATTACATAAAACAAGACTTAATCATTCAAAATCCTCTTATTTCTCACTATTTTAAATTAAATTAGTCCAATTCACTTTCATAAAATGTATTGAAAATTCAATAAACAAATGCAACGTTGACGTCTAAGCGTTGACATTATTCAGTTTTTTATTTTGTTTATGAAGTGTTATGAACCTCTATATATTAGTAACCGGTATAAATATAAGTAATAAATACACCAACGAGTTCGATTACTATACTGGTTAAAATAAAGTAAGGGCCACTTGAATTTTACGGTGTGTAGTGCTAGCATAATCTTGCTTCGACTTTGCTTATGTGACGCGAATCGGCATCACCCGATTCACCCGTCATGCTCGCACGGTATAGAATTGAAAGTGACATGTAGTGTAGTATATCGCTGGCCTAATATTACAGGGTCCCGTGTTTCACTTTTGGCTAATTGAAATTTACACATTGGCATTGTGACGTAAAGTGTAATTTTAACTCATCATTGGCCACAGCATCTGTTGTAGATGTTTGATGCAGCACTTGTGGGTTTACGGGTTCCCACATCGCCGTTGATGACTATAGAGTCCTATAGCAGCGCGGCATTTCTTGCCACATCGATCGCACACAAAACGCGAGTCCGCAGGAGGTGGAAGAGCACGACGAAGACTTTTCTGCTTAAGGTTCTCCAGCCAGTCATCGTCATGCTTTGTTGTTCCGACTTTAATGTCATGTCGCCATTCAGGTCTCATCTCGGCGCGTTTTTCCCACCCGTCTGTCCGAATACCGAAACTATTCATGTCCCGGGACATGAATAGGGACGGGACAATTTTAACTAGTAACCAGATAATTTAACATAGAACCTTGTGATATTTGGCCAGCGATGTGTCGCGCGACATATATTTTTCTTTTGTATCAAGATATAATTTAGGGAAACTATTTGCTCTGACAAAAACTTTATTCTGTGCAAGAGGCAAACTTAACTTTATCGTTGCAAAACTGAGGTCTCCATACATCGATATAGGTAGGGTTATTCGAGATAAAAGGTAGCCTATTTCTTAATCCAGAATGTCAGTTACTTTCATACCAAAATTAGTCCAGCCGTTTGCGTGAAGAAGTAACAGACATACACATAAACACACTCACTCACTCACTTCCACTGTTACTTATTTTAGAATCACACTTAGATTATAACGATAAAAGTTCAAGTAACAGTGAAAGGGAGCACCACAACAATTGGTTAAAACTGCGTAATTTAAAATCTCAAATTAATTTATTTTGCTCTTTTAAAAATTACGTAGCACTTATTTTTTTTTAGCAGTATGTATGTACGTCGACTGCAAATTCTTGTTTAACAATTAATTACGAACAAAGAAAAAGGAAAATTTGTTTGGTAATCAACTTTGAAAGAAGAAATATAATCGATTACTAAAACAGAAAATAAATTCTTGTTTAACAATCAATTACGAAACAGTGAAAAATAATTCTTCTTTGGTAGCCAATTGTGAAACTGAAATTACGAATATGGACTAAACGAATACGTAAATGGGGAGTTAGCGCATGTGCGACAGGTATTGGAGAAAAATGGCTATAAGTGGAGACAGTGTCAGCGTGTAGCGAGCCCCAGTACAGCACAACGCCCGCAGACTGTAGAGAGAGCGCCTGCGTACTTACCTTATATCAAAGGTGTGACGGATACCATCGGACACATTTTATGCCGTAGATATAGCATTACAACCTGGTTCCGTCCTTTGACTAAGATGAGGCAGTTGCTACGGTCTCCTAAAGATAGAGATCCATTTGGAACCCCTGGGGTGTATGAAATACCGTGTGAGTGTGGAAAGGCATACACAGGAGAGACGGGACGTAATGTTTCTACAAGATTGTCTGAGCATATACGCAGTGTCAGAAAAATGGATACGAGAGACTCCGCTGTTGCGGAGCATGTTGTCGAGGCCGGTGCGTCCCATTTCGTACGTTTCGATAAGGCACGGTTGTTGGTTCGTGAGAAACGCTGTGTACAACGGAAGATACGTGAAGCTATCGAAATTGGACGGCGCCCGAATTTCAACCGAGACGGTGGTTGGGATCTACCTCCGGCATGGAAACCTGTGATTCCGGCGTTAAAAAACATCTCGCGTTCAGACAATGTCGTTGATACAATAAGTCAAGTGTGCGTGGTATCAGTGGGTAATAGTGAAAATGCAGTGACAGACAGTCCAGTGGTGACAGCGCAAGAGCCCTGCCCTCCCCGCGCCGCGCTATCTGCGCGTGCGCAGAGGGCGGCAAGAAGAGCGATTAAAAGTGCAGTGGGTCGCGAGTCGCGTAGCAGCACGGATAGCTACCCCTGATGAAGAGCTCCAAATGAGTTCGAAACATTTCGGGCCGTTCCTGACAATTTTTACGTGAGTTTATACCGTTTTTATAATTAGGTACTACACTCCTAACTCGCGAGTTTAGGAGTGACATATGTACAGTCGCCATCAGATATATCGCAGCATATAAGGCGTTCATAAATATGTGAACATGTACTGTAACTCCCAGTCAATAAGAGTCGTGTTCAGATATTTATGAATACCGTACATGCTACGATATGTCTGATGGCGACTGTACACTGAAGTTACGCCGAAGCACTGATCGTGTTTTGCTGCAAAATAATAACGCAAGAAATGAACCCGGGCTCAGAAGAAAAATCCAAACCAGCGTCTCTTATTCGATGCGGCAACATAATTCTAAACATAATAATATGATTGAAAAATTTATTTCACAACTACGGCGTGCTTTGTGTAAAAATAACCTTTAAAGGAGTGCAAGAGATTAGGTGTTAATTTGCACGTAAAAGGCTTCTTCTGGTTCATTCTTCAATTTTGTCTCGAAATAAACAGTGTAAACAGTGTTGTACGCTTATGTCAATTTTATCCAACATTGACTTACACAGCACACGATGGGTCGAAAACGACCCAAAAGAACAGATTTGGCCTAGGGGTAGTTTTCGACCCAATAAAAAAAACACCCCGACAGAGCCCCCCTCTAATCTCAAATCATTAAATGCAGGTTTTATAAGAACCCCTTAGAATCCCACATATTCAAAAATGAAAGAAATCGGAGATCAAAAATAGTTCTGGGCATATATGGGTTAATTAAGTGGTAACGTAATTATCACCTGAGTTCCGGTGATCTGTGGCATTCCGCATGATCTAACAAACGAATTACCTCAACACAATTGCGAACGCGACTGGCAAATACAGCAAGATTTCTATCTTCTTCGCTGACGAGCAGTAGCACATGCATGCATCGCGGCCACCTTGCGCATCACGACCAGATCGGGACTACCGAAATGCATCCAGTCGATGGAGTGCATTTAAATCCTAAAGGCTAAAAGCTACCACATTAGCGCCGCTTCGCGAACCTAAAATAACCTTCTTTTTAAGCAGGCATAGGGTAACGTTATTAATTGCGAGGTTATAGTCTTTATTTAAAATTATCAATCAACGCTTGAAGAGAATCAAGAAGTTGAACCTTCCCTTCTTCTGTGGCCAGCTGCGGGCGCGTGCGCATCACCGCGTTCTTGGGGCGTTGGCCGCCGACGGCCCAAAAGACATGCGCTTCAGGGTCAGGGTCTGAACTTCTGAAAGTATTCTCAAAAATTAATGTGTCACGATTATGGCCTGCTTTTATCGTAATTATTTTCTTATTTCTAGCAGGTAATACATTTCTGCAATGAACTTCTTCCGTCCGAAAGAAAAAATCATAATTATAACCTTCTTTTCATATATTATGTTTATTTGTAGTTCGGTAAAATATGTCCATTAACCATTCGTAGATACCCTACCTACCTATCCAAAAATTGCTAAAATTGATTCAGCTGTTTAGGCGTGATGAATGGGCAATGATACAAATAGACAAACATAAAAAAAAACCTTTTCGGATCGCTGACCTCCAAATGGCCTTACCTATAGCAACAACCAAGATGAAAAACCACCCAAGTGCGAGTCGGACTCGCGCACCGAGGGTTCCGTGCAAACACTTCCCATCTTAACTGGCCTGGTTAGTTAAGTTTGGCGCCGCATACAAGTGAGGTGCAAAGTCAACGCAACTGTTCACGTTTTTTGCATGGGAGCCCCACTTTGATATTTATTTTCTACCTACTGTTTTTAGTATTTGTTGATATAGCAGCAACACAAATACATCTCTGGAGACAGGCGGACGGACGGACGGACGGACAGACGGACGGACGGACGTACAGACAGACGGAAGGACAGACGGACAGACGGACATACGGACAGACAGTCAGACAGACAGACGGACATACGGACAGACGGACAGACGGACATACGGACAGACGGACATACGTACAGACGGACAGACGGACAGACGGACAGATGGACAGACGGACAGATGGACAGACGGACAGGCGGACAGGGAGACAGACGGACGGACGGATAGACGGACAGTCTACAAAATCAATACTGATGTTATATTATCACTGTAAAAAACCAACTATACCCTTATAGTGGATTGTAGTTTCGACTACCAAGCAAGAGGTTGGAGTTTCGAGCCCAGGACTCCCGATATTACATAATACAGATTACGGATTCGTTATCGTACAGTACACGTAGAATTGGTCGACACTTTTTTAAACAACTGAAGATCATTTGTCGCTATCGCTAGTCGGTGTAGTGGAGGCCGCTTGGATAAGAAGGGTCCCGAAGAATTATGAAAAGTCCCTCCTGGCACCTATCATTAGTTCATGAGTTAGTCATAAATAAAATAGTAACATTAGGGTAAGCATTTAGTCTAATAAACGTAGTGTTAATTTTAATTTCATATTTTTATATGGATAAGTCATAATATGGAACTAGAACTCAAACCTGAGCCAACTGATTTCACAGGCAAAGTTTCTTATGAGTATTATACCACCAGGAATCGAACCGGGGCTCAATTTCTTTACAGACAAGGCTTCATCCAAGTATTATACCACCAGGAATCGAACCTGGGGCTCACTGTCTTCACAGGCCGAACTTCAAATGGGTATTATTCCACCAGGAATCGAACCTGGACTCCCTGTTCACAGGGAGAGCTTCATATGAGTATTATTTCACCAGGGATCGAACCTGGACTCCCTGTTCACAGGGAGAGCTTCATATGAGTATTATTTCACCAGGGATCGAACCTGGACTCACTGTGTTCACAGGGAGAGCGTCATATGAGTATTATTTCACCAGGGATCGAACCTGGACTCACTGAGTTCACAGGGAGAGCGTCATATGAGTATTATTTCACCAGGGATCGAACTTAGGCTCAATGTCTTGACATATAGAGCTTCATCTGAGTATTATTTCACCACGGATTGAACCTGGGCTCTCTGTCTTCACAGGGAGAGCTTCATTCGAGGACTATACCATCAGGAATTGAACCTGAGCTCACCATCTTCACAGGCAGAGTTTCATCCGAGTACTAAACCACCAGGGATTGAACCTGAGCTCACTGAATTCACAGCCGAAGGTTCATCCGAGTACCATACAACTAGAAACACAACACAGTTCACAAGCAGAACTTCATTCAAGGGCAGAACTTCATCTACTTAAATATCGTAGGTACCACAGAAATCGAATCCGAGATGATGATGTTGCTCCGTAGACGTATTTCCATCAACTTACCATGCTTTACCGTGAATGATTGGCTCAGTCAGTCGGAAGAATTATTATTTTTTTACTTTCAAAGAATTAAATGACAGTGGATTTTTCAACGGTGTCAAAATGTCAATGACGTTTGTTTTTTAAATGTAGTTTACAGACTATGGTTTCCGATGTGTTTTTTTAATGCTATAGCTAGACTGACGTGTTAAAACCACATTTTGAAAGAAGGTAGCGTGATCTACTCTGCACCAGATGTCACTGCGCCAGCGATATCAGTCTCTTAAAACTATCAAATAACTGCAGAATATTCTGCGCATCATGGTCTTTTCTGTATTATATTTTTTGTTGATGTGTCATAAAGAATTGTTGCATTACAATTTACACATAACAGTACTAATGCCATCTAGTGGGCAATAGATGAACTACAATTTGAGTAAACTTGAAAAATAACTATAATTACACACTTCTACACGCATAATATGAGGATTATTCTTTGTAATCAAAAGTTACCATTAATACTACGAGCTTAACATACGATATCGTCCATTTAAAATAATTTTAGCGTTGTATTACTACACTGTCGCTACTATCTATGTGGAACTGGTTATAATGTATGCATTTTTTAGTTCCAATTTTTGCCACATCTTAACTACAAACACGAATATCTCAGATCTGCAATGGAATCCAGCTTGGAGCTCATAGTAAAAAATTAAGCCTATGTTAATACCTATCTAATAACCTAACTCTCATCTCTGTTGGTTCTTGGTCCAGCCTCCATACAAATTTGCCCATGGTCCTTTACATATTATATCGGATTATTTTGAAATCCAGACAACGTTCAATAATTAAAGCAGTTCGAGAATTTCACAAACAAAACATGATATTCATTCCATTCCCTACGTAAATAAACATTTTAATGTTTTCACAAAAACAGTAAAGAACACCGGCTGCCTTTTAATTCCACGTAACTGATGACAGCTCAACAGAAAAAGGGCCTAAGTAAATCAAATTGAAGCAATTTATAAGCCCTTTAATAAATAAGGATCATTGAAATGATTCCTCATTTCTCACGCCCTTAAATGAAATTCTTACGTCAATTCTTGAAATCGGCTTAGGGAAGGCTCCATATTTAAATTAATTGGAATTTGACGGAAGTGATAACAATTGACGTTTAATGTTACTAATTGTGGGACAGGTGGCGTTGATAGCGATGTTTTAACTTTAATGACAGACAGTTATTTGCAAACGAAGCTATCATAAGTTACTAAATACCTTGATAATTTTATAATAGGCTTGGTATTTTATGTCCATAATCCTTGCTGTAAGAGTCTATTTCACGTGAGTGTAAACCGCTTAATACAATAATTAATTTGACAGTTCTCAATAATAGTGGCTGAAGGGATTTGCCATAGAGAATATTGAATTGCCATAGAGTTATTGACGACGCGTTTGGCTCGGTTGGTAGACACCTGCCTACTGAGTCGGCGGTCCCGGGTTCGAATCCCGGCCGGGGCAAATATTTGTGCAAATATTTGTTCTTGGGTCATGGATGTTATCTATGTATGTATTTTATATATTATGTATATCGTCGTCTAGTACCCATAGTACAAGCTTTGCTTAGTTTGGGACTAGGTCGATTTGTGTAAGATTGTCCCTTATAATATTTATTTATTATTTGTTGAGAATTGATAGGTTTTTACCCACTGGCCACACAATCAGTTAGTTCATTTTTCTTTCACGGCGCTGCGAGCGCGCGCGCTGTCGCCAGCGGACGCGAGCCGGCGCCAATTGGTAATATTGGTATTTAACGTAACGGTTCTTGAACATTATAACCTCCGTGGTTTGGGAGATATTTTGGAAGTTTTACGCTTTAACGGAAAGTGTTGAAATACGGCACAATTCCTTGTACGGTGGGCTGCTTCGGGCGCCCCAAGGATTGTTATTTAGAGTGATATAAGGACTACTACAGTGTGAATTGTGTTTGGCGTGTTTGCTGACGAGATCGGGGCGGCGGCGGCGCAGACCGGGACGTCGTTTATTGGTGCAAGTAAACATACATACACTTTACACAAAACAGAAACACAACCTTGCAGCCAGGAAGATATTCGGCTGAACTCCAGGTTAGCAGCATAGCTTAAGTTAGGTTTAAGTACATAGGACGCGTATCGCGTTCCATTGTTTCGCGCTAGGCAAGATTGCTTTGGTAATTTGTCCTTACATGGGCCCGGGATAGATTCGATTGTGTCTGGCGGAAACAAATTTTGGTAGCAGAGCGTGGTTCATATCCACAGAAAAGATATTTGTTTCATTTACGTTCGGATAAGTAATTTAGTTAGCATCAAAGTCATAATTGAAATTTGAGGGTGGATTGCGCTTGGTTCGCATTCCAATCTATTAACGTTAAGTTGCATTTGCGTAATTAAGACTAACTAAATTATAAGAATATTAGTTATTACTTTCAATTGAAATGTTAGTTGAGTGAATAAAGTAAATATAGTTGCGTTTCGATACGGAGAAACGTATTAATAAGTAATTAATAATTGGGGTTCCGCTGAACTATTATTCACTCAAAATACATTTAATTTAAAATAAATTTAGTGTTGTTTTCCGTTGCGTAATATATTGGTGTTGGGTGAATAACTTTGAAGTTGTCGCGTTTGGTCCGGAAAATAAAAACGGATTGTTATTGTCGAAAATCGGGGTTCCACGGACAAAATTATTCACCCAAATTTATTAATTTATTTTTAAAAAATTATTATATTGATCCGCGTTATCGAGGTTGGTACCATGGCTCCCTCAGTAGTTAAAACGGTCGCGTCAAGGGTCGAATCGGAATTAAGATGGTTTTCATTAGTCGTTACGTTAATTGGTCGTACGGATCGCGAGGACGCATTATTGTCACGCGCGCGACAGGTAGGTGAAAGATATGACGCGGTATTGAAATTGCATGCCGAATATTTGGCCCGTATTGACGAAGAGGAGACCGGGGAAAGTCGGACCCAGGCTGTTGAAGTGGTGCAACGCAATGTAGACCAGTGCGGTGATATGGTGATGAGTATCATCCAAGCGGCAGCGGATATCGAGCGCGCCCGAAAAGGGGATGTTGGGGTAAGGCGTGCACCCAGTGGTGTGGCACTAATGGCGCCGTTGCCACCAGTGAATGTCCCGGAATTTGGTGGTGAATATGCCGACTGGCCGAGGTTTCGCGACATTTTTAACAGCGTGGTGCACTCGCGCACGGATTTGACCCCCGCGTATAAAATGGCGCAGTTGATGGGGAGATTACGCGGTGAGCCTCACGATATTTTGACTCATTTGGAGATTACGGATTCCAGTTACGAGACGGCATGGGGCCTATTAATTGACCGATATGATAATCGGCGATTAATTATTGATGGGCTCATCGAAAAAATATTTAGTATATCGAAGGTCACTAATGTACACGAAATACGGTCGAAAATCCTTAATCCCGTCACGGTGGCGGTGAATACGCTGGAGCGACTCAAGTTGTCACTAGGGGACAACAAGTACATTGTTGTGAACCGGGTTTTGCGCAAGTTACCTAGCGAGGTGGTGGCGCGGTTTGAGCAGTCACATGGGGGTGATTCATCGAGTCACCTCCCAACATTTGACGAATTGAGGGCGTTCCTGGAGGGTGAGTGCAGGCGGGCGGATTGCCAAGGGGCAACCACGCCGCAACCCCCCACGTCACCCCGGCGTACGGTTGGGCCCAAACCGGTGGAGCCCCGTCGGGGAGGACAGCGGTACAACGCCCTTCAATCGGAAGTGTGCCCCTTCTGCCGGAAGGGGGGACACGCGATCATCGCGTGCGCGGATTTTGGAGCACAGCGGGTGCAGAGGCGCAGGGGGGTGGTCAAGCAGCGAAACTTGTGCTTCCGCTGCCTAGGCGCACACTATGTGCGTGAATGCAGTAAGACCACCAACTGCCGAATATGTGGAGGAGCCCATCATGAACTTCTCTGCCTGGCTGAGAGTGGGGAGCGGTACGGGGCCTCATCGGGAGGCCATCCTCCCTCTCCTAAGCCAGCCTTGGGTGGACGGTCGCCCCCCCACCGGGGAGGGGGGTCACCCAGAGACCAGCGGTCGCTCCCTCCTCGGAGAGGGGGGTCACCCAGAGACCAGCGGTCGCCCCCTCCTCGGAGAGGGGGGTCACCCAGAGACCAGCGGTCGCCCCCTCCTCGGGGAGGGGAGTCATCGAGGACTCCGGAGTACCGCCGGATGCCGCAGTCTCCTCCGCGGGGGGGGGATCGGCGCCGAGATTCGGGCGGGTGCCCGGAGATGACTCATGGGGAGTCGGGTTACGCGACTTACTCGGCCACGCTGGGGAGCAGGATGCCGCCCCCGAGTAGTCGCTTTTCCCCACCCCTCGCAGAGCGCCCACGCTTGATGGCGCGTCCGCCGCAGATGGGACGGATGCCGATGGGCTATTACCAGCCGGCGCGCATGGCACCGATGGGTCGAGGGGTGTACTACCCGGGGTGGGACCCATACCTGGGCCAGGGGCCCTCTCCCCCTCCGGCGGAAAGGGAGGGAGGTTCTCCCTGCTAGCAATTAGCAGTCTGTTCATCCGTCGTGCCCACCCCACCAGTGACGGTATTATTACCGACGGCCGTGATTACCGTCAGGGGCACGGATGGACAGCCAGTGCCAGTGAGAGCACTACTGGATTCGGGGGCACAAGGTTGTATCGTGTCCAGCCGCCTAGTGGCCAGGCTGGGCCTCAGGTTGGAGCCATCACGGGATGGCGCAATAGGTATAGGTGGCAATCAGGTGCCTCACATCAGGGGTCACACGGACCTCCTGTTTGAGATGGGTGACTCGGCATCGATCACGCGGGTGAAGGCCACGGCTATTGTTTTAGATGAAGTGGTCGGGGTTCTTCCTTCGGTACGGTTACCGCCGGCGGTAACGAAGCTGGCCAAGGGATTGGAGTTGGCCGACCCTCACTTCGCGATTCCCGGACGGGTGGACGTCTTACTTGGAACTGACGTCCTCGGGAAGCTGCTGCGGAGCGGTAAGCGGGAGCTGCAACCAAACGGGTTGGTGGCCGTTTGTACCGCAGGTGGGTACGCATTATTGGGCCCAGTACGGGGACCACAGGATGCAACGGATTATAGCAACTTATACTACGGCAGCGTGTTATCGGAGGTCCTGCAAAGGTTCTGGGCAACAGAAGAGCCACCCACAGCTCCCAGGACAAGCCCACTGGACGAGGAGTGCGAGACATTTTATCAGTGCAACACGGTGCGCCTCCCTTCGGGCAGATTTATGACACGGCTGCCGTTCCTATCGACGCGACCTCCACTGGGGAGCTCCAGGGGCCTGGCTGAGAAACGGATGATGGCCATGGAAAGGCGCATGAAACGGGACTCCAACTTTCAGCGAAAGTATGTTGAGTTCATGCGTGAATATTTGGCTTTGGGTCACATGTCGGTATCCAGGGTAGACTGGCGTCGTGAGGAGCACTACGTATTGCCTCATCATGCAGTCCTGAAGACACCTGACTCCAAGATCAGGGTCGTGTTCGACGGGAGCGCGGCGACATCTAACGGGGTGTCTCTGAATCAATGCCTGCACGCTGGTCCTAAGTTGACCAGAGACATTGCAGACATTCTAACGGACTTCAGGAGACACCAAGTTGTCTTCGTTACGGATGTGAGGATGATGTTTCGCCAAACGAAGATCCATGCGGATGACCGTCGGTTCCAGCTGATATTGTGGCGAGAGAGCCCAGAAGAACCGATGATCACGTATGAGCTGAACACGAACACGTACGGATTAAAGCCCAGCCCGTATGTAGCGATGCGGACGCTACGAGAGCTGGCTGACCAGGAACGGCTGCGCTTCCCTCGCGCAGCTGCAGTCATCGACCGGGATGTCTACGTGGATGACATTTGTACGGGCACGGACAGCATTGAGCAAGCGCTCATCCTAAGGGATGAATTGGTGGCGCTCATGGCCTCCGGTGGCTATGAACTCAGGAAGTGGCTGTCAAACTGCCCAGAGGTGCTGGCAGGACTACCAGCTGAGCACCAACAAGACCCGCATTTGTTTGAGGACTCGGATAATCCTCATGCGTTGGCAATTTTGGGGGTCCAGTACCGACCGACTCAGGATGTCTTCACATACAATTGTGAGGCCGAATTGCTGTCGAAGACCTGGACCAAGCGATCAGTCCTTTCGACTATCGCACGAACGTTCGACCCAAATGGTTGGATCTCTCCGGTCACGTTCATGGCAAAGTTCTTCATGCAGAAGCTTTGGTTGGCCCAACTAGGCTGGGATGAGCAGCTCACGGACGAGCTGCTGCACGAGTGGACGGCATTCGTGACCACATTGCCGCATATTAAAGAAATTGAGATCCCGCGCAAACTGCTCCCTCGGGCGGGAGCCAGGGTGACCCTGCATGGGTTCTGCGATGCTTCTGAGAAAGGGTACGCGGCCACGGTCTACCTGAGAACAGGTGAGCCTGCTGGCGAGGGCGTTGTACGCTTGGTCATGGCCAAGAGCAAGGTTGCGCCTGTTCGGACCCGGTGGACGATTCCGAAGATGGAATTGGCGGGTGCCGCGCTCCTGACCCGCCTCCTAAACCATGTGGCGCAGAACCTGCGTGGCACGGTGGATCTGAATGACACGGTTTACGCATGGACGGACAGCCAGATCGTGTTGTGCTGGCTGCAGACTTCGGTCCATACGCTTGAGGTATTTGTGGCCAACCGAGTGTCACAGATAAATAACTCGGAGACTCCTCTGGTCTGGAGACATGTTCCAGGTGAAGTTAACCCGGCAGACTGCTCGAGTCGCGGCTGCCCGGCGCCTGCTCTGGTTGAGCATTCTCTCTGGTGGGGGCCTCAATGGCTGGAGCGGCCACATACGGAGTGGCCTTTCAATGACTGCGGACGCCAGCCACTACCCCCTGACCAGGGTCTGAGAGTCAATGTGACTACAGTGGAGTCTGTGGCAGTGGACCACACTCTTTTGGAACGGTATAGCTCACTAGGGAAGCTACTTCGAGTCACGGGATGGATAATGCGGTTTTTCCATAATTGTCGAAGCCCTGCTGCACAGCGCAACCTGTCACCTGTAATGGGACCTGAGGAGCAGCAAAGGGCTCTCTCACGTTGGGTGGGGGTCATTCAGGGGAATGAGTTCCAGGATGAACTTAGGATCTTGCGGACTGGCGTGGGCAGAATGAAGAAGAGCCTTGTCCGCCTCAACCCGTTTATTGATGAGCACGGAATGCTCCGGGTGGGAGGCCGACTACGGAATGCCGAATTGCCCTATTCAGTGCGGCATCCTTTAATTCTTCCCAAGAAGGGAGCTCTCAACAGCTCCACGCTGTTGGTTTGGGACCGTCACATCAGGAATTCACATGCAGGCTGCAACACACTGCTGGGCATTTTGCAGCGGGAGTTCTGGATTTTGTCGGCACGGAGAGTGATACGGAGCGTTGTGTTTCGTTGCTTGCCTTGTTACCGGCTCAAGGCAGCCACAATGCAGCCACAAATGGGAGATCTCCCGCCCGACCGAGTTACGGAAGCTCGGCCGTTTGCTGGTGTGGGGACAGACTTCGCGGGGCCTTTCATGGTCAAGACATCACGCCTTCGCAACGCGAAGTCGGTTAAGGCATATTTGTGCGTCTTCGTGTGTCTGGCGACCAAGGCCGTTCATTTGGAAATGGTAGCTGATCTCTCTACGGAGGCCTTTTTGGCAGCGCTGGACCGATTCATTTCTCGGCGGGGGATACCGGCCTTGATCCGGTCGGATTGTGGTACCAACTTCAAGGGCGCCGATCGTCGTCTAAAGGAAATTGTATTATTTTTAAGTCAAAATGAGCGAGAGATCGGCACGGCCATCGCCAGTCGGGGCATTTCGTGGTATTTCAGTCCACCTGGATGCCCCCACTGGGGTGGAATATTTGAGGCAGTGGTTAAGTCTGCCAAGACTCATTTGTATCGGGTCATCGGCTCAACGATCCTCTCTTTCGAGGAATTGTCAACGGTGTTTTGCAAGATTGAGGCAGTTTTAAATTCGCGCCCCTTGTGTCCGTTGAGCGCTGACCCGAATGACCTGGAGGCCATTACCCCAGGTCATTTTTTGATTGGCCAACCACTTAACGCCTTGCCGGAGTATCCGTATACGGATGTTAAGTTGTATAGGTTGTCACGGTATCAGATGCTGCAGCAAATGACTCAAAATTTTTGGAAGCGATGGTCGCTTGAGTATTTGCACATTCTTCAGCAACGCGTTAAGTGGACGGACAGGACGACCCCACCGTGCGTTGGAGACCTCGTACTGGTTAAGGATGCTTACCTATCACCGTTGTGTTGGCGACGGGGGCGCATCGTTAACTTGATAGCGGGCAAGGATGGGTCTCCACGGATCGCAGATGTACAAGTGAGGGACTCGATCCTTAGACGGGCGGTTTCAACGCTATCCCGACTACCGGGAGTTTGAGCGGACCGACGACGGGTCGGTCCGGGGCGGGTGGTTGTTGAGAATTGATAGGTTTTTACCCACTGGCCACACAATCAGTTAGTTCATTTTTCTTTCACGGCGCTGCGAGCGCGCGCGCTGTCGCCAGCGGACGCGAGCCGGCGCCATTGGTAATATTGGTATTTAACGTAACGGTTCTTGAACATTATAACCTCCGTGGTTTGGGAGATATTTTGGAAGTTTTACGCTTTAACGGAAAGTGTTGAAATACGGCACAATTCCTTGTACGGTGGGCTGCTTCGGGCGCCCCAAGGATTGTTATTTAGAGTGATATAAGGACTACTACAGTGTGAATTGTGTTTGGCGTGTTTGCTGACGAGATCGGGGCGGCGGCGGCGCAGACCGGGACGTCGTTTATTGGTGCAAGTAAACATACATACACTTTACACAAAACAGAAACACAACCTTGCAGCCAGGAAGATATTCGGCTGAACTCCAGGTTAGCAGCATAGCTTAAGTTAGGTTTAAGTACATAGGACGCGTATCGCGTTCCATTGTTTCGCGCTAGGCAAGATTGCTTTGGTAATTTGTCCTTACATGGGCCCGGGATAGATTCGATTGTGTCTGGCGGAAACATTATTATTTATATTTATATTTAATGTTTTAAACTTAATAAAAAAATATTGTTTATGGTTGGTAACAACAACAAAAAAACGCAAACGATGGTTGACAATTGTCAATGTCAAAATTTTAACGGTTTGACATTGACAAGTGTCAACCATCGTTTGCTTTTTTTTGTCACTTGCTTCTATTTCTCCTAAAGTTACACTTAGAAGACAATGGCTTTGTGGGACCATGTTTACAAGATTAGCTCTTTATAACAATTCGGACGTCTTAAAAAAAATCAACCATAGCGGTGCACGATTCAAACTGTATTTGGAATGCCGGTCTTACATTACATCCACTTAACCATAGGCTACACATACTTAAGCTTTCAATTTTCGCAACCGCTTTGAATCCTTCACTTGTTTTTAGGGTTCCGCGTTCCGTACCTCAGTCGGTAAAACCGGAACCCTTATAATAGGATCACTTTATTTTCCGCCTGTTCTTCTGTCAAGACGTATAATGGGAAACAAAACCCGCAGGGTAATTTCCGTTGATCTATTTAGAATGTTAGTTTAAATAAATAAATATAAATAAATATCAGACAACCTCACACAAATCAACCTAGTCCCAAATTAAGCTCAAGAAGGCTTGTGTTATGGGTACTAGGCGACGATATACATACTTATACAGATAAATAAATACTTAAATACATAGAACATCCATGACCCAGGCACAAATATTCGTGTTCATCACACAAATATTTGCCCTTGCCAGGATTCGAACCCGGGACCGTCGGCTCAGTAGGCAGTTGCTTATCCACTGCGCCAACCGCGTCGTCGTCAAGTTTATAATAGTATAGATGAATCCCTTTTGGTATTCATGTTAGAAATGTGATGACAAAACTACATACTCGTATTTCTATTAAAGTGAAAAAAATAATGGTTTGAGCGAAAACACTAGTTAACCTTAACATAACAACAAAATTTGGAATTCATAGCTTCAATATTGGCTGAGATCCTGTCACTTGTTCCAATCAAAGCTTTTCCAAGCTCCACGGCAAGTATTTTCACCAAACATACCTAAGAATCATCTTGATAGACATAGACAAGGCTTTCGATAAAAAAACCGCTTTTGAACGCCACAGACAGACACACAGATATATGTTAAACTTATAACACCCCTCTTTTTCTGTCGGGGGTTAAAAATCATCATTCCTTTACCTTTACCTCATTTATTTGAGGGGTGGCAGCAGTTTTTCTTACTCCATTCTTCCCTATTAATCGTCATCTCGTCGTCGTTTACTTCCTTCTTATTCATATCATCTTTCACACAATCCATCTATCTTTAGATAATTATGTTTATACTCGTGAAAACGGTTTTTCCTTCGCGGTCGGTTGATATTTGAATAAATATAAATAAATAGTAAGGGACAATCTTACACAAATCGATCTAGTCCCAAAAACTAAGCAAAGCTTGTACTATGGGTACTAGACGACGATATAAATAATATATAAATACATAATTATATAGATAACATCCATGGCACAGGAACAAATATTCGAGTTCATTACACAAATATTTGCCCTGACCGGGATTCGAACCCAGGACCGCCGGCTCAGTAGGCAGCTGCACTACAAACCGAGCCAACCGCATCGTCGGTAATTATCCATAACATGCTCCAACTTTTATAAGTTGAGCAAGCTGAGGAAAATCTCGGCGCAAGTTATTTTCCGGCCGTTTGTTAAAAAGTATGCATGAAGAGATAATTACGTAAGTTTGTTAGTTCACGATATTGTAGAGTGAAATAGGTAGTTTATTTAATCATAATTATATTTATAGATTATGGAAGAGAATCCTTAGAATAATCGTCATTGTTTTTATACCTTACCAGCGATACGCCTCGGCTTCGCACGGGTGCAATAAATTATGCATGTATTATACATATAAACCTTCCTCTTGAATCACTATCTATTAAAAAAAACGCATCAAAATCCGTTGCGTAGTTTTAAAGTTCTAAGCATACATAAGGACAGACAGACAGGAAGCGACTTTAGTTTTATACTATATTAGTGATGTATACCAGTAATTAATGAAGTCGTTTTTATCACTTGACAAACAAATAAAGAAACAAAAAAATTTTTTTTAGTAAAAGTAAGCAATTGTGACCCAATATGTTTTCCGTGGAGAAATGTCTCATTCTATTGTAGATACCTGTGCAAAATGCAGATACGCGATTTTGGTCAGTTTCGTAAGGGTTTTCTCACATTAATTTTACTTTTTCTATTTCTTATTGTTTTAATTGCTTAATAACAACGTTACGAGGCTTGAAATTCGGATTTCTCGTTCATTTTGCCAAAATAAGGGTTAAGCCGATTCCGTGCAAATAAAAGGGTTTCCCCAAATGCGATTCGTATCTCACCAAAATATATGTGACGAATATGATGATATCCAACTAAACTAAAGACTGGTCGACACCACAGGGGCCAATAACCTGGCAGCTTCCTCGCTCAACGTATTAGCCTTGCTATT
The DNA here is from genome assembly GCA_932273695.1 of Apotomis betuletana. Taxonomy (NCBI): domain Eukaryota; kingdom Metazoa; phylum Arthropoda; class Insecta; order Lepidoptera; family Tortricidae; genus Apotomis; species Apotomis betuletana. Next base: position 17,834,197 of record OW026309.1, on the reverse strand, counting down.
CGGCGTGGAAATGCCGCCAGCGTCTTCAGAACCATGCCAAAGGGGTTTAAGTCTTTTTTAATATTAAATACTTATACCTATTCCGTTTTAGCTTATATTTTAGTTAGTTTAGTTCTTAATCTCGTTAGATCTGTTTAGTCTATAATGGTATTTTCATTTCTTTAGGAAATAAATACTAATGTTGATGACATCGTGGTTGAATTGCGTTCTGTACTCCACGTTTCCGGGGCTAAAATTGTGTGCACGTGATTCGTCCCGTACATGTCCTTATGAAAAAACGTGAGAGCGCAAACGAATTTAAAAGCAATTTCTGAGGACGCGATAACGCGTTTTAATATTCAAGTCGGATCTCGGTGATGCGGCGGGAGTGTGAAGCTCCATTATGGTGACGTCATAACTTAAACTCTTAGTTCTGTACTATATGTTTTCAGCAACTTAACCAGGGTCGCGAATGTATTTCTTATGAACATCGGACTTACGTCTAACTTTGTTTTGCTCACAAATTAGGAAAATTCCATTGTTTTTACCCCAATTTCAAGGTCTATAATGGCACGGAAGGTCGGCCACCGACTAGATGGACAGATGACCTTGTGAGGACAGCGGGGAATTGATGGATACGGTCTGCAAGGGATCTCACTTTGTTCTGGCTAGTCATGGGAGAGGCCTTTGTTCAGCAGATAGAAAATGGCACAGGTGTACGTTAGAAGAGGCCTGTTCACACTTAAAAACCTCATGGGTTGTCAAAGGTAATACAAACGCTGGAAGGGAATCCAAATCTGGAGCAGTGCAAACAAAAAAAACTCCTAAATCACGTGGTCTAATGCAGCTTATTGGGATGGAACCCTCACTGGCTAGTACTTTAACGGGAAAAAGAAGAAATTACCACATTCTTCTTTTTCCCATTAAAGTAGGTCTTGCTCTTGATTATTTTCCCAAAAAGATTTTTTTCTCTGGTTTATATACATATTTTATCATCATGCCAAAATTCCAGTCAATCCAGGTACGAATGCTGACTGATCTAAAGGGTCGCATTCAAAGGCAAACGATTTGTAGTTTCTTCTGAAAGACAGTTTTAAAGACATGAATAGAACTGTACCAGAGTCCTAATCGGACTTTGTGTGGGAGTACAAAGCCACTAACGAAAATGTTTCCGCACCACTGGAATGATAGAACGAAGGCCAGCTTAAACAAGCCGCTAGAAATAAGGACACACCGACAAGCAAACAAACCCTAATACAATATAAATCATGTTAAGAATGTCACTATACTTACAAATTTATTTACCTTTTTATTAGTAAACATCAAGGGTTCATGCGAGGCCAATGTTTCCAGTTCAGAAAACCGCTCCACTCCGAAAGCATCTAGGTAAGGTAACGTTGAGGAAAATATCTGTGGCCCTAGTGAAAGTCGGATTTAACGGGAGGAGGAGCTTAAGTCTCACAATACAAAGTTACGACATATGTATGAACGTTTGTTTCTGGTTGATATTTGACTTATACCCTTTTTCACTAAAGCCACAGATACACACATATGTACCTATAGGAATAATTATGATCTACTTAATCCATAGCGAACAGGTGAAAATTAGGTAGGTGCATTGAGTATACACATAATATACCACTCCAATTGAATAAGAAAGAGGCCTTGATTAAATAACAGGCTGCACCTAATATTTTTTGTCGAAAAGTTTTTTCATGATTTTCCAAAATGGAGAAGATTATGTGTATATAATGTGGATTCAAAATAAAAAAAAAGTAAGAAAGGTTCACTAGTATTTTGTTGACAATAATTACGTAAGTAGAGTAGAGTAGCTACATTGAAAGTGGTCAGCCTAATCTTTTAAAAAAGCCAACATTTTCATATTTTCAAAAGGGCTTCCACATTTTTGCTGAAATATTTAAAGAATCCTTTTTACCCGCCCCGCGTAATTGCTATAGGTGCCTATAGCCACCTGTTTACCTCATGCTGCACCTCTTCACGGTTTATTAACGCTGCCTTATAAAATATGTGTCGATATACATGTGTCAATTACTTAACCCCGCACGCAACGAAAAATATCCAGGTTTAGTGACTCGTGCATAATTGATCAAGGAGCCAATACTACCCTAACACAAAAAATAACACTACTTAACTTAAAGTTCTAGTAGATACCATATCGTCTCTCACACAATAGTACATTTTACAACTAGTGTGAAAAGAATGTCTTTTTACCACTAGTACCGAGGTATCTTGCCACGAGCTGAAAGCGAGTCGTCGTCGTCGTCGTCGTCGTCGTCGTCGTCGTCGTCGTCGTCGTCGTCGTCATCGTCATCATCGTCATCATCGTCATCATCGTCATCATCGTCATCATCGTCATCATCGTCATCATCGTCATCATCATCATCATCATCATCGTCATCATCATCATCATCATCATCATCATCATCATCATCATCATCATCATCATCATCATCATCGACATTCGAAACTCAGTTACTGCGTTTCGAAAGTATAGTTTGGAACTAAAAAGTAAAAAGCACTAGTTCGAGAAATTGAGCTTCTCGCACGCTACGCAGCCACAAAAAGTACCACTTTTTGAGCAACTGTATTAAAATGCATCTTTTTGAATCCTGACGAAAAAAGGGATAGGTATTATTTATTGAGAAGGATAGTTTGACCTCGGTAAGTCAACCAAAACTCACTAAAATTTCTCTCAGTCCTTATCAAAGCCTCGTATCTATTTATTTGATTGATACTGAGATATTACGAGCTTTGTTTCAAGACTTTACAGGAAATGTAACTTATAAATTAGTGAGTTCTGGTTTTTAACAAACGATATGTTAATTATTTTTTGCAATTATTATTATAGCCTCATTTATTCCTTAGTAACTATAATAAATAACATTTCTTAATTTAATTTAACATGCAAAATAATTGAGATTGGCAATATTACATTGAAAAAATTTTTTTTTAGCAATTGATTCAAAAACATGTCATGCAGTTTTACTAAGGACCTCTCTACGAGTAATTGCAAAAATTATCAAAATTGTTAATTTTTGCAATTATGATGTAGTTTTTATGTATATTTACAGTAAAAAATAAAACATTTCTTTTTTATTTAGTTGGAACTTCAATACCCTACGTATTTTTTTATAGGCCATGGTGAGCTACAAAAACGCTCAATGAGTTAAAAAATAAATAAATAATAGGTAAATAAATAAATAAATATCATGGGACAATCATACACAAATCGACCTAGTCCCAAACTAAGCAAAGCTTGTACTATGGGTACTAGACGATCATCATCCTCCTAGCCTTTGTCCCATATCTTTGTAGAGAATGAATTCTCAATCGGGGTCGGCTACCTAAGTCCCAAGATGTGGCGTAGGCACTAGTTTTTACGCAAGCGACTGCCATCTGACCTTCCAACCCAGAGGGGAAACTAGGCCTTATTGGGCTTAGGTGGTTTCCTCACGATGTTTTCCTTCACCGAAAAGCGACTATGGGTACTAGACGATACATAATATATATAAATACATAATATATAGATAACATCCATGACCCAAGAACAAATATTCGAGTTCATCACACATAATATTTGCCCCGGCCGGGATTCGAACCCGGGACCGCCGGCTCAGTAGGCAGGGGTCTGCAAACTGCGCCAACCGCGTCGTGTGAAGGTAAGTAACTAAGTAGTATGTGGGAGAGTAAACTTTTTATTCGTTAATGGCGATGTTGATTACAAAGAAATAAATTCAATGTAATGCATAATTTAGTTTAAATTTAACTTTTCATGACCATCTTTTAGTACGAATTGAACACGTTAGAAAAAAGTGATCTGAAAAAAAACAGAAGCAGATTGGACTAAGACGTAGGGTTCAAAATCTTCCAAATAATCCTATGTATCATCTCCCGAAGTTCCTACATCGTTATTCCAAACACCCAGTAAAACCAATTTACTCCAGATAACATGAAAAATGTCGCAATTATTTACGTATTTTATGATGAACAATAAATATTCCTTTGTAAATCCTAATGAATTTGTTCTTGATCATAAATATAAATTTTGAATACGATCACCTATAAGTATGATTATTAATTACTTACATTTTAACGTCTTACTCCCAGCTCCCATATCGTCTCTTACATCATCTGATGATACGATGTAAGAGACGATATGGGAGCTCGATTGACTACTGTTCTTAGCTATGTATCAATCAAATCTGCTATTCCTTTGACGACCACCAGCTTTCTTTCTGTATCGCGGTAATTTATCGCTTCCTGATGTAATAAAAACAACCAAAATTTAATGGCCATTACCGAATCGAGCGTTTCGGCCTCAGCCCATTAACTAGTAAACCCTAGATAATAATTCGCCCGCGCCACAAATTGTCGCGGGCAATCCAGAAAATACGACAAAGTAAAAAAGGTCCACCTCATAAATCGTACTTTATGAAATTTCGACCTTATACCAATATATCGCTTGTGGAAGGGTGTTCGGAAAATATGAAGGGATTAAATTCTCCCAACTTGTAATTTTGTCCTAGAGAGATGGTAGTCATAAATAAAGGCTTTTTTCAAGTGTATGGTTTATTAGTTCTTTCAATGACAAAGTATGTTCTCCTTATTGTGTGTTGAAGGGTTTTGATCAGCATCCGATCATCTGGTAGGTCACTTTAGTTATATTTCATGGCTTATAGTTTTTTCTGAGAAGAAATAAGTTTTAGTTATATTATTCTAACGAAGAAAATCTTAATAGCCCAACAAATATTCAAACATTAACCACACAAATTAAGAGGCTTTGTAAAATGCTTCCCTGTAATCCCTACCCGAAAAATCACCGTAACGCAAAACCATACCAATGACAGCGACCGTCCTCCGTACCTATAATATTAAACAAAACAACTCGAAAAGCCCTGTAATCCGAGCTGTTGCTTCCTCTCATTTACTCCAAATTCAAATATATAGCGGCACTTTCCCTTAACTCCTACACCATTGCAGACTCTGCTTAGAATTGAAGAAAACTTTCCCTGTAAAAGGGGCAATGGATTGCGAGTAATTTGTTTGTTCTTTGTAAAATGATTCCTCGAATACAAGTTAAGAGCTCAAGGTTCTCGTGTCAATGGCGATTTATTAAATATCTCGTAAATCTTTTTATCCCTGTCGGCAGTTTGTTATTCGACTCTTTTGTTTGCTGGTAAAATATTTGAACTTTAACTCGGGTTAAGTCCATCCATCATTTGTAAGGTTTTGCAGATGTTGGTACTAGCGACGTCTTCATTATCGAGTTCTTCGAATTTGGTGAGTAAATTGTTTAGATTTCTAAATTGGGAATAACTCTTGGTTTTCTTTTTGTTTATTTGTAAGAGTTTTAAGTGAAATTTATTTGAATAGAAACGTTTACTGATGGAATGTTTTCCCTATAGTGTTCAATATTGATGAAAACTATTGTGAGACATATTTGATAATCTTAAAAAGCTCACGTATAAATTGTCAGCAACAATTGTGTTGTAGGAGGAATTGTGTTGATGTGGGCCGTTAGTCGCGTAGCATTAGCAGCACGGATAGCTGTCCCTGATGAAGAGCTTCATATGAGTTCGAAACGTGTCGGGCCGTTCCTGACAATTTTTACGTGAGTTTAAGCCGTTTTTATAATTGTTATATAATCTTCGAATTTCCTACAACCCAAGTTCTATAGATAACACATGTATAGTCGATCATGTCTACGGTAATACAAAGAAGAGATTTATTTTTATTATGTTTTTTTTTTACCATTACGAAAACACTTGCGGCTGCCTTCTACTACATTACGACAATCCTATCTACCCAAAAAGTGTGCCACATTAGCCCTGTTTTTGAAATAGAACAGCTAATGGAGGCTGCCGATAGTATTTATTATTATTATCAAGATTCAATGAATAGAGATGCCATTTTCATAACAACTCTATAATGGTACGAACAGATATTAAGTTTCTTAAGTCACATCTTGAGCCTCAAATTTGATTAGGTGAGAACTCGCCCAGTCCTGCAATGGACGATAAAGACTACCCCACTTTCCCCAGCTCACCCTGTTGATCCGACGACATTAAACTTTCACTGATAAGTATTACTCTAGGGATCTGAAGGAAATGGACTTTAGTAAATATACAGGGTGACTTTTTGGTTGTGAAAGGGAGTGCCAGGGGGTGATGGGGAGGGTCACACTGAGCAAGTTTTAGTATGGGGTCAACCATACTAACAATACAAAAACTGATGAATTTATAAGACTCTAACCAACCTTCCAAATATGCTTCAATTATAAACCTTAAATATAATTGACTTTTTTCAAGCAGTATTCAATCCAGTTCATAAGAATTTCCACAAGTAACACACTACGGTAAATAAAAGCGTCAACTAAGTTACCAAGTTTCGTGACCTTTCGTAACTTCAGCGATGAATGGAGCCATTTGCAACTTTCTGACGGAATTCGCCCACAGCTAGCATTTAACTACTGCTTTAACTTATGCAACTCGGTCATACATCTGGGGTTTACCTTTTATTTAGTATTTAAGTTTGCGTGCATAACTGTGACACGCGACTCTTTGTCGCGCGACAAATACTAGCTGTCACTTTCCTTTCAATACCGTGCGAGCAAAAAAGGAGATGCTGACTCGCGCGACAAGCGAAGTCGCGGCTAGATTTGCTAGCTCTGCTGGTCCAGTGCACTTTTCATTATGAGTATTGTTTATTGTTTATTGCATACAATTAACACTGACAGTTCAACCTTACGTGCTAAGTGGTTAGGTTACGTGTTATTTGTTTATTTCAATAAGTCAGTTTACACATTTATCGTTAAACTGGACATTATATCTCTGTCTCCTAACAAAATCTTCATAAGTCCTTGTCATGAAATGATTAAAGAAAATTGCGTCAAGCCTTCATCGTGATCACTGACATAATTTGATTCGTTAGCCTAGCAAATCACATTCAAAGTTACTGGACATACTATTCGTTTCGGAACGCACCCGGACCAAACGTCAAAATCAGATGTCGTATTTAGAAATTGTATATTAAATATTAAATTGTTTATTAACTACAAATTTCCAGCTAAAAAGTGATTCTCTGTGTGCAAATATCCTGTGAGAATATTATCCAAGGCGTTGGTGTCAAGGAAGCAGTTATTTAGTGCTGAAGCAATTTACATTATTTACACAAAGGAACCAACTGTCACCGTTATACTTACCGTTTAATAGTTTGAATTTTTTTATTCAATTTTCATAAAAATTGGAACCAGGGAGTATACTTATCTTATTACTTATTGCCTTTAGTCGGTTTTTAATTGTTATGTCATACATTTAAACTAAATAATAAGTACATTAGTTTATTTTCATTGGTTAGGTAGGGTAGACTGGGGTCAAGTGAAACACTTTGCCTTTGACAGCCTGTAACGGTCATATTTTTATGAGTAGAAAGATGTACACTCAAAATATTTCAAGGTTAGTTATCTGGTTCCTAAATAAAACGCACCTGGTTGGTCTATAATCCATAGTTTTTTGACAATCATGTAATGAAGAGAATGGGACAGAATGGTTCAATTGACCTCACATGAGTGTCAATTGAAACACTATGTTAGGTCAATTGAAACACTCGAATATCTTCGGCACAATAAAAGTACTTATATCTGTTTTAATCTTTTTCATCACTACCACGGCATACAATGCGATCCTCAAAAGTTCGCAAGCATTACATAAACATTTTTCAATTTATGAGCATGTGAAAAATCTCAATAAAAACCCGCGTTTAAAAAAAAACTACTTACTTTAAGTTTTCTTTGTTGCTGCTATCTTATTCATTTTGCTTAGCCAAAGTAGTTTTAATGCAATGATAAGATATAAAGATACAGAATTTCAGAACACAAGCATAATCATGTTTCATACAAGTGTTTGTTTCAACTATAACAATGTTTCAATCATAACCATTCCGTGTACCTACCCTGTGACATAGTGTTGCAAACGTCGGGATGTAAAATTACGCAATAAATACCTAATCAATTTCAATTATATTACTAAACAAAAACATGGCGATATGTCAAACTAAACTTTTTCTGATATACATATTTTAAAGTCGGTTCCTTTTGGGGACAATTAAAACGCTTGAAACGTTTCAATCGTCCACAAGCAAGTTGTTTCTACCGTCCCCACACTACGTTTTTAACTTTAAGGTCAAATAATAAATATAAAAAAGACTCGAATGCTGATCAACGGCCATTAAAAACATTCGTTTATTCCTTACTATAACACCAAAACAATTTGATCAGTCAATATACAAGAGTACACGAAGTTATAAGAAAATATAAGACAGCGCAAATCCTTACTTTTTACCGCGAAAAACTGATTTGGCGCGTGTACACTCCCCTCTTGCACCGTCGCTCGAGCGCTACTGGCCAAAGATTCAAACATGGCCGACTGCGTGTTCTGAGTCTTGCGTCAGACGCGTAGGTATTATAGTTTTCGAGAAATTTGACTTGTTTCAATCATGACGTGTTTCTATTGACCCCAGTCTACCCTAGTACATATTGTATTTTTTTGTTGTTGAAGAAATGAAATATATTCTCTTAATACATAAAATTAGTGTGTTTTAGCTATAAATATTGCATAGTATAGTAAAGAGACATATAGGATTCCGTTTAGGAACCTTTATCATAGAATTGTGTTAGAATTTGTGGTAAATAATTGCAAGAGAACACTGCATTGACTTCCTTTTATTTAATTACTATTTATTAAGTACAAGTTGTCTTGCATATAAGTTTTAAGTTCAAATATAAACATAGTCACAATGTTTTCAGCTCAAGTCACAAAACCAATCACGAGGAGTGATGCTATGGCCACTAGACTGCGGCAGACACAGCTGGAGCTCAAAGAGGTTAAGGAGCTTAATGAGAGACTATTGCAAGAACGCGAGGAGAGTGAAGAGGAGGTGGAACGGATTATAAGATCCAACACAGTCCTCAAAACTAAACTTGCGGAACAGGATACCCAGTTCGAGGATATATGTGGGCAGCGCGATGACCTCCAAAGAAGTTTGGAGCAGATCCAGGAGTGTTGTGCCACACATGAAAAAGCTCTTCAACGCATTCGGGACCTCGAACAACAGCTTGAGGAATTGGAGAGAAAGCCGAACACATCTGTTACCTGCAAATATTGCTCCGAACAAACAGAAAATAATTTAAGTATATATGCCGAATTGAACAGCTATGAGCAAGTAGACTTATTAAATGATACCATAGTAAGTGTACCTGGATTAGAAACCATAGATTTGACAAATTCTATGTATATGAGTAACCAGAGAGATAAAAATATTACTTTGCAAGGGTCGAACAAAATCAAAAAATATCTTAAGTTGAAAAAGTTTATTAAAAGATCTAAGGTACTATTAAAAAGTCATAAGTCATTATTTAAATCGGTTCCCCTCAAACAAAACAATGTGGCTCTAATGAAAGATCTCTTACAAATGCAAAATGAACTCGACCTCGCTTTAGAGTCCCTGAATGATAGGATCAAAGAGCTCAAAATTCTGGATGCAGCTCTAAAGGACGTCAACAGTAAGTACGAGATATCGTGCAACCAAATGCGGGAATATATCAGCTTCGTGAACTGCATCATAGACCCGGGGATCAGCAATGAAGAGCGCCCCGAGTCTCCGGTGAGTACAAACGACGCGGACCGCGGCGACGCCGCCTGCGCGTCCCCCGCGCCGCGCCCGCCCGCGCGCATGTCGCGCGCCGTGCCCGCCCCTCCGGGAGCGGAGCTGGAGTGCCGAGCGGTCCCGGTGCCCGCGCCGCGCCGCGCGTCGTTGGCGCCGCCGACGCCCCGCACCCGCCGCGCCGCGCCCGCGCCTGCCGCGCGGACGCCGATGGCCGCTGGCACCGCGCGCGCGCGCCACACCCCGTGTTGCGCGCCCGCGCCGCCTGCGCCGCCCTGCACGGTGCTGTACACGGACCGGGTGGGTGTCGGGCTCGGCGCGCTGCTGGCCGGGCGCCTGCAGCAGCCGGTCACCAACAACTGTCTGCCGGGCGCTGCGCTCGGCCGCATCGCCTCGTGTATTTCCGCCGACGCGTTCGACCGACACACCACCCTCGTGATCATGCTGGGAGACAGTTTGGATTACTCCAAACGAGACGTTGTCGACTTTTGCGACACTCTCACCGGTATCGTCGACCGAGGCGTAGCGAAAGTTATTGTGTGTGCGTTACCATTCCCGGAAAAAACATCAGAAAGCATGTATAAAAAAATAGATTATTTTAATTCCCTCCTGTATAGACTGTCCATGTATAACTCTACGATTTCGTATTTTGATACGAATAAATTTATAAAAAAATTCGTCCTGACTCGCAGTCGTACGTATCTTCCGAGAAGATACTTACGTGATTGTGCTAATCTGTTAGCATATAGTATAGTAGACCCCGTCATGACTCGCATGACGTGTGTCAGTGCAGGAGCGAATCCTACGTTACGTTGTAGTGACGTAGCATCCGCGGGCCCGGAGCCGCTGGGTGATTTAAACTAATTTCTTCGACGTGTGCACCCGCCGGCTCTAAGCCTCCTGACAACTGTAACACTGGTAACAGTTCTAACAATAATTCGATTAATGTAGTTCACCAAAATATACAGGGTTTTACTAGTAAGGAACTTCAAATTGGTTTGTTCATAGATCATTCAGATATCCATGTCCTGTGTATAACTGAACACTGGCTTAAAGGACATGAACTCATGTTCAATTTTAATAATCATAGCATAGTGAGTTCTTTCACTAGAGAGTTTTACATCCGCGGTGGATCTTTAATTATGGTAAGGCATGATCTTAAGTGTAAAGAGCGGAAAGATATTGTCAACATGTCCGTTGAACGTCAAATAGAACTGTCATGTATAGAATTAGATCAATTTATAATTATATGCGTATACAGACCCCCATCTGCGAACTATAGTACATTTGAGTCAATTATGGACGAAGTGTTCAATACTGTTTTCTCAAGTAACAAGTGCATTATTGTGTGTGGTGATTTTAATGTAAATTTACTTGAAGTTTCATCAACGAGTGTGAGTTTGCTGAGCACTTTCAAATCTTCTGGCCTAAAGAATTTGTTTTGTGAGCCTACCCGTATCACAGCCACCAGTTCCACATGTATTGATAACATATTTAGTAATACGGATGCGATGGATAAATTTATCATTAACAAACTAAGCTCAGACCACTGTGGACAACAAGCATCATTCAGTTTCAGTAAGAAAATTGAAATTGATACACAAGACACTATGTGCAGACCTGTTACTGAGCATCGCTTAGATTTATTCAATCGAAATATTCAGGAAAAAATGTGTTATCTTTCTTTTCCTCAAGAGGATGCGGACGACATGTGTAAGGTCTTGTTTGATTGCATAAAAAAAGAATTTGATTCCTGTCTCAGTCTGAAAAAAGTACAAAGCAAGGTTAAAACTATATTTAGCGACTGGGCTACTCCAGAAATCCACGAAAAAAGACTTCGTCTCTACGATCTTTATGATCAAAGATCAATCGATAAGAGACCGGAATTTCTAGAGTACGTGAAGAATTTTTCTAAATCTTTCAAACAAATGTGTGCAGCCGCTAAATCTGATTACTTGTCCAAGAAGATCATTAATTCTAGTGATAAAGTGAAAACTGTTTGGAAGATGATCAATGACGAAACTGGGAAGACTAAAGTAAAAGATCGTCATTATAACCTACAAATTAACGATACATTAGTAACTTCCGATCTTGAAGTTGCGCATCACTTTGAGCGGTTCTTTTCTAATATACCCGTGGAGACGACGCAGTCATTAAATTCATCACCAGATGTTGCTGAATCAATATTAAAAACGAATGTAATAGAATGTACAGAGATCTTCAAATTTACTCATGTTACCCCTAACAATGTTATTAAAACCTTCAGGTCTTTAAATTTGAAGAAGACCGAAGATCTGTGGGGCCTTTCTGTGAAAGTGTTACATTCAATTGTAGAGGCGATTGCACCATATTTGGCCGATATTTTTAACAAATGTATTGATAATGGAGTATTTCCTGATTTGATGAAACACAGCAAGATCATACCTTTATTCAAATCGGGAACTAAATCAGACCCCACAAATTTTAGACCAATATCAATACTACCCGCATTAAGTAAAGTTTTTGAGAAACTCATTCTTAATCAACTTACATCTCATTTTAATCGACATAACCTATTACATAGCAGTCAATTTGGATTCACTAAAGGTCGCTCCACTACTGATGCAGGGGTGGCGCTAGTTAAACACATCTTTGATGCCTGGGAAAAGGCTCAAGATGTTGTTGGAATTTTTTGCGACCTATCTAAGGCATTTGATTGCGTTGATCATAATAATCTAATACGTAAATTGAAACACTACGGAGTAAGCAACGGTGCACTTGACCTTGTCACATCATATCTTTCAGGCAGAACGCAACGCGTAGTCATCAACGGAATGCAATCAACTGGATCAGCTGTTGCTATGGGTGTACCTCAGGGCTCAATTCTAGGCCCCTTTCTGTTTCTAGTGTATATTAATGATCTACCAAACCTTGTGCAAGATAAACATGAAATTGTGTTATTTGCAGACGATACTTCTCTCCTTTTCAGAGTGAAAAGACAAGAAAATAACTTTGTTATTATTAACGACGCGCTGTCTACTATTGTGGATTGGTTTACTGCAAATAACCTACTTTTAAATGCCAAGAAAACCAAGTGCATTAAATTCACATTACCGAATGTGAAACAAGTAGATTGTGCCAAGGTGACATTGAAAGGTGATGTACTGGAATTTGAAGACAAAACAGTGTTTCTGGGTGTTACTTTGGACTCAAAACTGCAATGGAATGCGCATATAGCCACTCTTGCAGGTAAGCTTAGTTCCGCAGCCTATGCAGTGAGGCGAATCAGACAGTTAACAAACGTCGAGACGGCAAGGCTTGTGTATTTCAGTTATTTTCATAGTGTAATGTCATATGGAATTCTGTTGTGGGGAAAAGCGGCGGACATCCAAACCATCTTCGTGCTACAAAAACGAGCCGTACGCTCAGTTTTTGCACTAGGAGCTCGTGCATCGCTAAGAGAAAAATTCAAGGAAGCCAACATTCTCACCGTGGCGTCTCAATATATCCTTGAGAATATTATGTATGTCCGGAAAAATCTACATGCATTCAAGCTCAACAGTGACATTCACCAGTATAATACAAGAAGGAAGAATAAGCTTCTTATGCCTGCTCATCGTCTCCGTAAAGTTAGCTCTTCGTTCGTGGGGAACTGTGTACGTTTCTATAACAAAATACCTACCGAAGTAGTGAGTTTACCTTCCAGCAAATTCAAGTCATACGTAAAACGTCATCTAATAAATAAGGCGTATTATACTGTGAATGACTTTTTAGATGATAGGGATGTCTTTAAGCCAGTGGTTTAGTCATGTGAATGTAAAGTAAGCATTATTTTAGTCGGTAATATTAATTTGTTTTGTAATGTAACATGAGAGCACATTATGTTGTTTCTCACCGGGCAAATAGAATTAGTGATGAATGCCCGGCAGTGTGAGCATGTCATGCTCGCTTAAAGGTCTTTGCTTACGGTGGCGTCGTTGATCGGGTCGCAACCTTCCCTATAATATGGTTGAGGGAGGCGATGGCTGAGATATGCGTCATGCTCGTGAACGGGTGCCGTTTGTGGGGTCCGGTCTGTTCATACTAGCAAGGGCCAAATTAGTTGTGTAGTAACTGCTTTCCAGTGTTTAATGAACTGACGTGAGAGACTTCATCCTGTACTCGATTGAAGTTATTTTTTTTACTTAGAGACTTAGAGACTGTATACATCTCTAATAAACTTAGTGTACTGTATACAATGACGCTCAGAGACCTTATACATCTCTGAGGAATTTAACTATCATCATATATTTATTATTTATATTTTTAATTTTGTAAACTGTGACGCCTAGAGACCATATACATCTCTAAGAAATTTAGTTTAATTATTTATTTATTTATTATTTTTTCTTTTGTATAGTTAGTTTCTTATTCAGTCCTTAACTTTTCTAAGGATTAAAATTAATTTATTTTGTTTTGCATGTTGTGACGCCTAGAGACCATGTACATCTCTAAGAAATTTAAATTAAGTACTTAATTATTTTGTTGCATCAGTTATTGATTTTGACCCCTTGAGACCTTATACATCTCAACGGAATTGAATTATTTCATTAATTAATTATCTATATTGCGTGTCGTGACGCCTAGAGACCTTCTACATCTCTGAAAAAATCACTTTATTTTATATAATTTTTAGTGTAAACATTGATTTGGAGAAACTTGTACATCTCCTCTAACATATATGTTTCAATTACCTAGTTATAATATGATTGTATTAGTTTTTAAGTATAATTTACGAAAAAATGACTTACTGTTGAGTTTCTTTCGGCTTTCTTCTCAACAGCGGTCTCCTCTTGCGAAATGCCGGTAGACTCACAATCTGACTTGTAAAAGTGCCCTTGTGGCCTACTTACTGAATAAATTATTTCATTTCATATTTCATTTCATTTCATTTCATATGTTATTTTGATGGTTTTTTAACTCTATTTCTATTAGACTTTATAATATTGTCTGATTTGCTATGTTCTTATTTTTATTTTTATTCGTGTGTAATATTTTCGTACGCCATGCGGCAAGACGTAGCTGTACTATTTACTGTCATTGTCACCTTATCTACCTTATTTTGACGAAATAAACGTATTCTATTCTATTCTATTCTAACGTGACGTAATGAAACGAACAAATTTGGGACACTTATTTTATTCTTCACATTGAAAATGCTATCGATTCTGAGTGAGATGAACCCATAAACGCAAGCTCTGGAAGAAACAGGAATTCAGGGTTTTTTTGGAAAACGCTTACCTACGCCATTTTGAAAATTTTCGTAAAACTATCGACAAAAAATTCTATATACCTACTTATCAAACTTACTCATAAAGTTTCATGAGAATCCTAAGACCTCTAAACGAGAATGCCAGAAGGCGTCTTGACATCCGGACATACGAAAGTATTTTAGGCCAAGCTGAAACGGAAACACTTCGCTCGCTTCACTCGCTCGCTCAAACATTCAGACATTTCTTTAAAACCGAAGAACAAGCTAAATGGCTAAAGGGTAAAAGTATGACGGCAAAGCAAACTCGACTCAAGTTTATAGATTTTTCTTTCGTTATCTCTTGTCTTGTACATTTCCTTACAAGATCCGAGGGAACTCTATGCATAATACAGGAGGTTGGATTTACAAGTTTTGTATCATCTTTACTGGAAATGTAAGGTGTTGGAATTAGAAGGGGGTCGGTTTCTTACGGGAGCATCTTGGTTTTGGGGTGCGATTATAGCTATTGTACATATTATAATACATTTTTGTGTTTGAGATAATACTAACCGGAAGAGTAGAATATACAAAATTTTGTTTTCGTCGCATTATTATAAACATAGATTTAGTCTAGTTTCAGAAAAGAGATACATTTATATAAGGGAAATTAAGAAAAAAATATTGTGGAGTAAGTCACCCCGTAGATACGTTATGGTATAGACCGAAAGAAAATCCTTTACAAACTTTTGTAATGCCTAATAATAATAAAAGTAGTATCTTTAAAGAAAAGTCAAAATCTGAAATATAGGTACTAAAACCTATAAACTAGCAACAGACACGGACAAGCGACGAACGTTAACAAAAGAAAATCAATTCAACAAAACAATTCCCAATTATTATTATGATACAGACATTGTTTTCAATTCACCGGGTAATAATTAATAACAGAAAACAGAACGATCAACTCAATAACTCAACTGACTGAGCCAATAGTTCAAATGGCACGTTCGGGCTTCATCCGAATCTCATTATCAATAATAACCATTCGTGATATGTCGAAAGTGCCGATATTATACACAGATAATCCGGTCCGTTGGAGCGCGATACAGGTTTCGATTGTTAATTTCAGGTGGTTAAATGGACTTATAATGAGAATTATGTTTGGGACGGTGCGTCGAAAAAGGGATTGGATCTTCCTGGTTCATATGAGTTTACCGAGTTGAAATATAATATTAGGTAGAAATATGCGTATTTAGTTTTTATCTTACCTTCGATACAATTTTGTTTTTGGTCTGTTTGCTTTTGACCAACTAGACGAAAGTAGTTATATTATAAACGACTTGTTCAATGATATATGTGTGAGGAGGCCCTATTTACTATAAATAAACATCCTGGGCATAATTATTCACAAATCGATTGAAGCCAAATCTTTGACTCCGATAAAAACACTTTAAAAGGTAAATCTATAGAAAACTTAATATTGTATACACAAGAACATTCAAGCTTCCAATTAAGAATCTCGACTAAGGCAAGTGAGAGTAATTTCATATATGTAGGTACTTGCCCTAATAGTCGAAATTCTAAATTGGGATCCTATATGACTACGACCAACTTTATCTAAACGTATTTAAGTACTTACTCTGATGACTCAACGACCAAAAGTGAGTCTTGACCAAGAGACTACACGACTTTTGATACCAAATATTTACATTACAGCGAAAAAAAATTATATTTCAGGCGGGCAACCGCAACTCACGTCGTAAAAGTCAAATATCGCTCGACATGTTTCGAATCGGTACACGATTCATCATCAGGAGCAACGATTGTTTCCAATTGGCCGCCACCGCGACTGATCGTAGCTGTTGATGATGAATCGCGTACCGATTTGAAACATGTCGAGCGATAATCGACTTCTACGGCGTGGGTGTACTCACACGTTTCGTATGTATTTTAGCGTGTTTGAGACTCCTGGGAGTTTCTATAGTTCTGGTACCTTCAAAAAATATACATCGAAAATGTTCTATTATTATAGAAATCTACGTCAGAAAAGTAATTATTTTGATTATTCGACGAGCCGGATAATGAAATTCAAAACAATTAGTCACAAAAGCCGATCCTGGCCAGGACAGGTTTGTCAAAGTTAAAATGTAAGGGAACAAATAAAATGATCCAGATACGCTTAAAATAGAAACACGAAAACCGACGTTTTGTCATCCCTTAAGAAGATTAACAAGGAAGATGAATTACTTTTAGATGTTATTTGATGGGATAATTTCAATTTACAGTCTGGTTATGAAGGATGAAAGGCTGAATTTTAGCAAAAGCTGCTATTTTAAATACCTATTTAACATAAGGTTCAGATGAAAGATTAAGATTATTAGCATCAAAATTAGTTGTCAATTTTACTACCGGCACCGTCAACTTGCATACTACAATTGTCAGCCATTTTTGATTCTGTAAAGTGGAGATCTCAAGTTTATGATTATGAGCAAAAATATGATCAAAAATATCCTAACATGCCTCTATGCCGTTAAAAACAGATGCAAGTTCACATATTTTTGACCAAATCGATACCTTAGAGCACAATCGTACTAACTTTTCGGAAAAAGTCATTACAATAAGGACGTTAGTGCACAACTCTATGTGGTTTAAATTTAATTGGCAAAAAATGTGTATTTAGTACGAGTGTGAACTAAGGTATCGAAAGGTTTGCTCATAAATTGACCAAGTCGACCGTACCAGTCATGGTTGTTCGAAAGATGATCAAAATAGACTTAGCTTCGTAAAGTGGGATCGATGGACTAAGTAGGTTTTGATGAAATGAGTGGAGACGGAATCCACGGTTCCTGCGAGTACCTAATTCTTTCAAAAAGACAGGACAATTTTCTTTCAAGTTAAAGAACTACCTTTAAACTGTAAAGTAGACTTGTAACGTCTCTTCAAGACATATAGTTCCCGGGTTCCTGAGTTCTTCCTTTAGCATATTTTATCTAATTAAAGCTGTCGGAAACAACGGAACGGAACAGCCACTCGGCGAGACACGAGGTATTGTCCGCTCTTCAGATGTTTTCACAGGTTTTTGTTTAAAATAAGTGGTCTGTTACAGAGTAGGTAGGGATTTTCCGAATATTATGAATGAGGCACGTGCATATTGAATTCAAGATTTAATCTTGAAATATAATAGCATACTTATATTTAGTTGTAAGATTGACTTTTATATTGACACATTGAGCAGTATAAATTATTTTGCCACTGCTGTTTTTACGTAAGATTAGATCAGGGGCATCTGCCGATTACGTTTATCACGTGATAAATAAGTGACAAAGCATCTGTCACTCACACTCGCATCTTGTCAAAACGTGACGGATGCTTTGTCACTTATTTATCGCGTGATAAAAACAACCATCTAGGCCCCAGGTATGACGGGGCATCCACAGATGGTTGTAGGAAGTTTTTTAACAGAGAACACAAGTAGGTGGTCATATTGAGATTGTGACTCTCATTCAATGAGTGATATAGAAAATGCTACTTAAACTGAACATAATTAAGCAGAAATCAGCATTGTCAATGCTGAATGCATGTGTTGCACAATCAATAACAACCTAAAATGAGACACTAGCGTCAAATTACCAATACCAGTATGGGCTATTATCTCGCTTAACAAACATAGGTAGTTACAACAGATATAACATTACGTGTAAACAAAATTGACTTGTAGCGGTTCTGGCGACAGACTGGTGCAATGGTGTCATGGAGCACCTGGTTTTGTACCCTTGTGTACCCTTCAACGGCCAAGTCACACAACATTAACTATAATAATAAAGAAATCGCAATCACAATCACCTTAGACTTGGCACGACTTTGTCTAGATTTCATTACTTTTTAGAGATAAACAAGCAGCTTCATCGAGACTTGGCTAGTTTTTTACAAAATGTTTTTGGTGGGTTTTAGCTTTACAATTATAATCCCGAGATTAAGTCACATCCATATTACTATTACGTTACGAACTCCCGGAAAATTGTACATCCTAATCCGAACACTGACCATAACAAACGCTTTCGGGTTAAAGGCTGTTTTGGAAATAACCCGATTATTTCCAAAACATCCTTTAACCCCAAAGCCTCTGTAATATGACGGATCGACGTATTTTTGGGCAGCAACACGTCTCCAAACGAAATGAGCAGATTAAATTATCTTACACGGGCCTTTGGCCGAGGGTCGATCCTATTACCGCACCTTCGGCATCTATGTGTTGCGTTTTAGGTAAGCCCTTCTGATTTATAGCCTTCTGAACGTTTTATGTCGGTTAAAATGTTATAGTGTAGTTTGAAGAACAATCCTATCGTTCACAAGGTCGGAGATTTTGGTTAGTTTCGTTCCGAGAGGACTATACATATTTTTCAAAAGACTAAAAAGGGTGGATTCTCAATTCGACGCGTATGTATTTTCTGTTGCTTCGGAACTCTTTTATTTATGAGCCGATTTTGAAATGCTATATTTATTTAAAAGAAATAATTGATATATCATGATAGGCCCATGAAAATTATATAGGTACGTCTCTCACTTCCTCACTGCATGCCTACAACTTTTTTGCATTCCCCCATGAAAGGCACATTTTTCTCAAAATTATTGAGTATGATACCAAAATAGTATTTTGATTAAGTAAACATATTATGAACCAATACTTTTTGGAGCTTTAGCTTAGTATATGTACCGTTTATATAATAGACGCTATAAAATATCAATAACTAATGCTGACGCGGCTATAAATGTCAATCCTCACTAAATTATATACTAAATGTAAAAGCATTCGATCGTCGTATTTTACTGCTAGAATAACGAGTAAGCCCAATCTACCCCGGCTTGCTTAGCATATCAGCAGCTTAGCATAGCATCTACATAAAATTGGTAAGCATAGGGCCCGGCCACATCACCACGGCACGGCGCCGTCATCGTGAAACGGCGCGGCGTCGGTGATTTTTACGGTGTCAGCGCATATAAAATCAGCGTAAAAATCCACGACGCCGCGCCGTTTCACGGTAACGGCGCCGCGCCGTGGTGATGTGGCCAGGCCCATAGGATTCCAAGTGCAATCTTACACTCCATATAAGCATACCTGTGCTTACTCGGGGCACCGTTACTAAAATGAAGTCGCAAAATATTTTATCGACAAACAATATACACCGTGTCCGTTAATAACCCGAAAGATTTAAGCTAACGATACTAGAGCTTAATTAGAGTATATAAACTTATGTAACATATAGTCCAAAAACTCATAATTAAGGAGATATAAATTATTTAAAACACATCAAAAGTTAAAAAATCTCCAGTCTAACACACCCTAATTCATGTCATTATGCCAATGTTCAAATTTGAACTCGTCAAAAGTGAAACAGCGATAACTTGACACTTCTTGTCATAGAACACAAGTCACGGCATTCGCCGTTCGTCGTATGATTTCGGACCGATTCGTGAAGTGTCATGCTCGCTCACTCTTCTTCAACTAAAGACTTGTTCACAGAGAAGCGGGCAATTAATATGATTTAATTTGTACTGAAATTGTAATTTAATTAAGATATGGCGCCGCACTACGAGCGACGGACATCTCTAGCGTCGCCATAACAACATGAAAAGCAGAACCGTCAATCACTTCATATTTTCCTCTCAACGCGGCCGTTGCTTAATTTAATTTATTATTGTAATATCTTCTTTTCCTTTAGTAAACGTATTGTATTTCGAGTGTCGCATTTAATTGCAGTAGATTAGCGTACCACAACAAACACGCTAAATTGGTGACCCGCGACGATTAGTTAACAATTATGTCGGAATACGAATCGACGGAGGATACGACACAAGGAGCCGCCGGCCCGACACAAGAGAGGACAGGATCTGTGGAGCGAGTTACTGTGAGGCTGCCGCCATTCTGGGCGGACGACGCCGAGGTTTGGTTTCCCCAGGTCGAGGCGCAATTCGCAATATCGGGCATAAAAACCGACTCAACCAAGTATTTTCAAATTATCCGTGAACTAGATCCTAAAACAGCCAAGGAAGTCCGTGACATCATCACAAATCCCCCGGAAAAAAACAAATACGAAATTTTGAAAAAACAACTGATAAATAGACTGTCAATGTCAAAAGAAAATAAAAGACGGCAGTTGCTGCAGCATGAGGAATTGGGCGACCGGAAACCAAGCCAATTCCTTCGTCATCTTCGAGGATTGGCTGGCGACAGCATCAGCGACGACTTTCTTCGCAGTTTATGGTCGTGTCGTCTACCTACGCACGTGCAGGCCATTATTGCCTCACAAACTACGGCTTCATTGGACGACATCGCTGTTCTAGCTGATCAAATTATTGACGCAACACCTAATTCTTTCTTTCAGCAAGTTGCAAGCACAAGCTCCTTTGACGACATGTTGAAGAGGATGGAGCAGTCAATTACGGCGCGCATTCAAAGCGAGTTGACGCAACAAATTGCGCAGTTGAGCGCCGGCTGCAGCAGCGGATATCGGCAGGCGCGTTTCAACAGGAACAGGTCGCGCAGTCGCAGCAGGTCCAAATCACACGGTCGGTATCAAGCCATCAAAGAAGGTATGTGCTGGTATCATAGCAATTTTAGTTCGAAGGCAAGAAAATGCATTCCGCCGTGTAACTTCAAACAGGAAAACTAGTACGACAGTCCATCGCGGCGGCAGCAGACTGTCACGCCACAACCAGCCGCCTATTTATAACCGACAGTGTAAGCAAAATTCAATATCTAGTTGATACCGGTTCGGACCTCTGCGTTCTGCCGCGCCGATTCATGCCAAAATGTAAGTCGCCTGACAACTACGCACTCACAGCAGCGAATGGTTCCATAATCCATACCTACGGCATTCTCAAACAGAAATTGAACCTAGGTTTGCGAAGGGACTACAGTTGGAACTTTGTCGTAGCAAATGTAGACAAGCCAATTATAGGCGCAGATTTCCTTGCTCATTATGGTCTAGTTGTTGACTGCAAACACAGAAGGCTAATTGACAGCGTGACTTCCCTCACAACAGCGGGACAACTCAAGCATTGCGACCAAACCAGCGTGAAAGCTATATCAGGTGACAGCGAGTACCACCGATTGCTCGCGGAATATCCCAGTTTGACGAAACCATCTGGATTGCCGCGAGAGGTAAAGCATTCAACTGTACACTACATCCGAACTACTCCAGGTCCTCCAGTATTTTGTAGGCCACGCCGTCTAGCTCCCGATCGGCTGAAGATTGCGAAGGAGCAGTTTGAAGAAATGCTTCATGATGGCGTAGCACGACGATCCGATTCACCGTGGGCGTCGGCACTGCATCTTGTGCCCAAGAAAGGAAATGGTTGGCGGCCGTGCGGGGATTACCGCGCGCTCAATGCACGCACTATCCCCGACAGATATCCCGTTCGCCATATCGAGGACTACGCCCATCATCTTGCAGGTAGCAAAATTTTCTCAAAAATAGATTTAGTCAAAGCCTACAACCAAATTCCTGTTTACTCGGATGACATTTGCAAGACAGCTGTCACTACACCATTCGGAATGGTCGAATTCCCTTTCATGCCCTTTGGTCTCCGGAATGCAGCTCAAACTTTCCAGAGATTCCTGGATGAGGTCCTCAGAGACCTGGACTTCGTCTACTCATACATCGATGACGTACTCATTTACTCTAAAGATGCCAAACAGCATTTAGAACATCTACGGCAAGTTTTCGACAGATTTCATGAGTATGGTATGCTCATCAACGAGTCCAAGTGTAGTTTCGGACAGAAAGAGATCACATTCCTCGGATACACGGTCTCTGAAGATGGCACACGTCCCATTGACGATAAGGTAAAAACAGTGCAGGAATTCCCGCCACCTAAGACTGTCGGCGGGCTACGCAGATTTCTCGGCATGCTGAACTTCTACAGGAGATTTATTCCTCACGCTGCCGAAGCACAAGCACCTCTTCACGACATGCTAACAGGACCTAAAATCAAAAGCACCACTCCACTTACTTGGACTGAAAAACAGTTGGAAGCATTTCAAAATTGTAAGTCTGGTCTCGCAAAATCAACTCTACTGGCTCATCCCATTATAGACGCACCACTAGCCCTTGTGACAGATGCTTCTGGTACGTCAGTGGCTTCAGTGCTTCAACAATTAGTCGACGAACAATGGCAACCGCTTGCTTTCTTCTCTAAGAAGATGTCACGGCAACAGACACAGTACAGCGCATACGATCGGGAGTTGCTGGCTATTTACGAAAGTGTCAAACATTTCCGGTACATGGTAGAAGGCAGACATTTTGTGATATACACAGACCACAAACCAATCACCTTCGCCTTCCAACAAAAAGACAGGAAATGTTCTCCGAGACAGTTTAATTACCTTGATTTCATTTCGCAGTTTACCAGCGACATCAGGCACATCTCGGGGAAAGACAACATTACCGCTGACACGCTCTCCCGCATCGAAACAATTGCCGTGCCTCCAGACTTCGAAGCGATCGCACAAGCGCAGCAGAATGACGCAGAGTTGCAAGATCTTATTGCCAAGCGATCTTCGTCACTGAAGTTGGAAAGAGTGCCCGTGCCAGGTACCAATGTTTATTTATATTGCGATACCTCTCAAGCACGGCCCCGACCATAATTAGACCCATGTTGATATAACATTATTTACTCGTATTGTCGTCAAAAATACGTGGTTTAAATCTTTCGGGTTATTAACGGCCACGGTGTATATCGATGTTACTGTCAAGATCTAAATGTTATCAACATATTTTTTTCTCTTCATTTTAAAATAAAAACAATAAAACGTCTAGGTATTATTCGTTTATTTTAAAACAGTTTTCATAGTAAGTATACAATCAATATTTTTTCCATATTCGTCGGTATAAGAGATTGCCGTCTAGATGAAAATATAAACATTATCAGACATGACATCGAACTGTTTTATAGTAATCGAGAATATTCAATGATCACAGTCATGTATTAATATATTTATATATCGACATATTTTTATCGATATCAAATCCCCCGTGCCCCGAATTAGCACAGGTATGCATATAAAAAAAATAAAAATAATATAAATATCGGACAACCTCACACAAATCGATCTAGTCCCAAATTAAGCTCAAGAAGGCTGTACACGACGTGTCGTATTCACCTCCCTCGCAAAACAGACTACCCATTTTAAACAAAAACCTCAGAAAACATCTGAAGAGCGAACAATACCTCGCGTCTCGAGTGGTTGTTCTCGACAGCTTTAATTAGATCCATTCTATAAAATATGCTCGAGAACGAACTCAGGAACCCGGAAACTATAAGTCTTGAAGACGTTACAACTCTATTTAACTGTTTTAAAAGATCTTTAGTAGTTATTTAACTTGAACATAGAATTGTAGGAAAATAATTACAATCTTTTTGAACGAATTACTCGTAGTATGTATTGGATTGCGAACAACTATGCAACATTACTGGATCTCAACAGTCGGAATATTTCACCTTAGAACAATAATGTTTTATAAGAAGATAATTATGTTATACACTGACATAACAGCTGCAATATTTACTTCCCAGATCACGCGCAATAACATAAGCTTATCTCTGTCTATAGCGGTGTCATGATGTTGATGAAATGTTAAAACCGAAAAAGTAAAATGTATTCAGCTTACTTACATGTGATATGAGTTTCCGTTTTCTTTTTTACGTTTTTTTGCGTAATTTGTGCACTTACGCATTACGCAAGACGGCATTTTGGGGTCATAATCACACTCTTCCTGAGAACTTATACGTTATAATACGCATCACTTACCAGATATCAACCAAAGCGTTACGTTACACCATTTGGTGCCATTTGGCTCCTATTAAGTGTTCCACTTTCGGAGCGCAAGTTACCTATCTAATTATAAAATATAATTTCCTTAGTGTAGTGATCCCATGACCACCCATAGGACAACCGCACTCATTGGCTCGGTATGGCACCAGCAGGTCAGACGTCCGTCACAGCCGGTGGCTCTCCCGTGACTGTCTTCCCACCCGTACTCTCGAGACAACGTTATAACTACCCACATAATAGGTTTTATACAGATCCACAAACACTACATCCCTTCCTTATTTTAATATGTTTTTCTAATCGAATAAATGAGTGTAGTTTAAGACTCTCTTTCCAGAGAGATTCAATTAATTTATCGTCACTTGCAAGTCTTTTTATTGTAATTTTTTAGTTTACTTTGACTGACTATATTATGAACAGATAATCATTTCGTACAGGTATAAGGTCAATTTGTTACGCTTCAAATTGCTGCACATCTTTATCCATTTCCTCTCTTCCTTTCTCTTTCAAAATTGAGTCTCAGTCGTATCGAAGGTACCTAAACTTTTTTTTACTACCAGGTTTTTTTTTCCTTTGATTTAATCGACATTTTGACAGCAATAATGTAATTCCCAGCTAGCTCTTTGTTTTACAAATTACCATTCAGTGACTAATTCTACATCTGTATTATCGAATGATCGAGATACCCAGGATCGCACAACTGAATATTATTAGATCACAGTTATTTTTATCAGACGTGTAATTCAAGGGTTGTTGTCAAACGGTTTAATCAAAAAGTTCGTCTGTAAAGCTCAGAATTCAGTATGATATTATTTATCTGACATAGAATCCAACTACGTGATACTAATTCAATACGATTTGGTATATTTTTAGCCTGTTCCCACATCGACGTTACGGCACACATTGCCCTTACAGGATTAATATTATATATATTACACCAGAAAGAGGGCAAAGTAGAACGAATCGTTTAGAACAATAAACTATAATCAAGGTAATAACTTTTTACCAAAATAAATTACTGGACAACCTTCAATAGCTCGTCGTCATGACATGACCAAGCAAACGAGCCCAAACATGATGGAGTCGAATATTTATATTACGGAATTCCCACTACCATTCTCCGGCTTCATCATCAGACCAACTTCACATCACAATAATATTGTAGGTGCGGTCTTCCGATTACAGAAGCTTGCATTAGGTATCTAACTCAGTCTAACAGGTGAAATCTAACTTGCTACTATTGATTGCACCCACGGCACCCACCGAAACAGGTGAAACTAGAAAAATCTTCTAAAAGCCTGCCCAAAAGCCTGTTCAGTTATTTGTCTTTTGCTTAAATATAACTGTTTTATGGCACAATAATGCTCTGACTAGTCGGTTTGCTTCGTGTCCACCTCCGTAACTAGTGACACGGCACGTGCACGGCAGTGCACGAGTATAATTAGTTATATTTGCTGCAACTTTGAGATCAATGCAGCTCCTGCACTTACTCTTCTCATATCTCTATTTCTTTGACAGTTATGCTTGGCGCGTCCGCACGCAAGTAAAGTTTATTATACTTTATTTGTAAATCAAGTTGATTTCTCATCTTAAAAACTACCATTAAAACGGTTTGACTTATTTCCCGTGTTTATACTTAATAAACATTAACTTAACACGATTGGTTTACAATTTCATGTTGGCCCATACAGCCGTTACACATTCACGCATGGTTTACAATTTTCATGTAGGCCCATACAGCCGTTACACATTCACGCATGGTTTACAATTTCATGTAGGCCCATACAACCGTTACACATTCACGCATGGTTTACAATTTAATGTAGGCCCATACAGCCGTTACACATTCACGCATGGTTTACAATTTCATGTAGGCCCATACAGCCGTTACACATTCACGTATGGTTTACAATTTCATGTAGGCCCATACAGCCGTTACACATTCACGCATGGTTTACAATTTCATGTAGGCCCATACAGCCGTTACACATTCACGCATGGTTTACAATTTCATGTAGGCCCATACAACCGTTACAGATATCGTATCTAATGCTGGTCGAGGGGACTTTAGTAAAAGGACATATGTCTGAAATGTAACTTCTTGCTATCCGCATAGGTAAGACGTTAATCTATGACAAGCTGAAGTTAGAGATGAAATAATCAAATAAAATCGTACAATGAACTGTGAATGACTGTTTTATTTTTCAATTTTAGCAGACATACTTGCAAGCGTTGCTGCGTGCATGAAATAAGAACTTCGTCACAGAATGCTACAGTCCGTCAGACTATGGCATTAGTCAAAGATAGTTGCCTATCGTTTATTCAGTTTAATTTAGGAAATATCAATTAATGATAAAAGAAGGGAGGCAGAGATATAAAATGACTTAAACTATGAGACCAAAACGCCCCATGTTTAGTGATTTATTTGTCACATCCAAATTTATACTTTATATTTAAATTCGTATAAGTAGGTACTGCAACAGGTAGTAGCTACCCATGAAATGCAGTCAGCCCTTTTACTTCTACATATATCATTATAAAATTCCAAAATTAAAACGTCTGTACACCGAAGATACTCTTCACAGAAACAAGTGAAATAGGCCACTCAGAGATCACTGAATTGGAACATCTACGTTTTAGATAATTGTGTACCCATATGTCTTTGCGCGCTAATCGCGCCCCCACGACCAGTCCGATTTTAACCACCTTCAGCACACATGCAGCCGGACATCCACACACGGTTACCGGCCACCACGGAGAAGAAAAGTCACAACCCATTTCCTCCTCTGTGCGAAGGAAGCCCGCGGTTATGCTCTATTTAGGATGAATATTAAAATGAACAAATAAATAACGAAATCATCATTATCATATATTTAAGAGCTAGGGTCTTGTCTGTGCAGTAACTTTCAACTTAATCTACATTCCGATTTTTGTTTCTTTATAATAAAATAATAAAGCATTAGCTTATTAATTTGCTTCATATATTTTCCTTCTTTTTTGTCCTGGTTTTCCCCTTTCCTTTTTCCTACTCGAAAGAATGCTCGTAGATCCACTATCAATCTCAATATTTTATCTAACTGCATTTGAGATTACCTATACTTAAGATCTGATAAAATTATGTATTTCTTGTTATGTAATCGTCATTTAACAAGTTGACATCATAGAATTATGTCTTTTTTTTTCTATAAGTACTGGATGTGCTTATTATTGAAG
Source organism: Apotomis betuletana (assembly GCA_932273695.1). Taxonomy (NCBI): domain Eukaryota; kingdom Metazoa; phylum Arthropoda; class Insecta; order Lepidoptera; family Tortricidae; genus Apotomis; species Apotomis betuletana. The sequence goes on along the minus strand of OW026309.1, from coordinate 17,806,283 downwards.
TAGACATAAGAAAAGTAGAAATGTAATAAGTATTGCTAAGTATCGCCCGCGCATTGCGCTCTATAATAAAAGGATTAACGTACGCGCACGCACGTATGTATAATCTACGACATTGTAATGTCCATGTCCCCATAGGAAAGCGAAGTAAACTACTGATGTAATACTCGTACTGATGTATAATCTTACACGGAAACTGTAGATTATTTTAATAAGTGTAATATTATTATAACGCTTATTAAGAATTACGCTAAAAAGTGGCTGGATAACTTACACAAAAATATTAAGAAAACATTGCCACAGTTTTTTCAACAATAATATACGCGACATTTGAGGCAGCTGTACATTGGCTTATATAGCCATAAGCGAACTGTATCAACCGGAACAACTAAATATTATACAGCGTTGCAACAATCATTCGTAGAGGAAACAGTGGCCATTGATGATGGTGTTCCATTATTTTGTCATTCCGAGAAATTAAATGGAAACTATCGACACCAATAATTATTTATTAATCACTCTCAGGATATAACCCTATCTCATGATCTTCCGTATACCTGATTTATGTATCACATTAAATTTGTGTTATTTGTAATATTGCAGCGTGCGAAATAAAGTAAATAGGAATACCTACTACCTCTAACTATTACACAGTCGCAATCTCTCAAGGATGGTATATTGTAGGAAGAAAATGAACATAGCATAAATATAAATGTGAATGAATGAAGCTGGGTTGACATATTTTATATATTAGATCTGTTGCAATTACTTATTATTTTTAGTCCATTGCACGATACACGTCTTAACTTGTTAAACACATATTTTTAGACAAAAGTCGACATTTAAGTAAATAATATACGTGTATATCAGAAGACACAAACCGTAAATAAATTCCGAAGAACTACTAACCCGCATGTTGTTGATCCAATATATCTCATGCTGTGTCACTTCCACAATTATGATTGAGGTGTACATAAAGAGTATTTGTATTTGTAACTTTGAGAAAACCTTTGCTAACAAGACTACGCTGATTCCTGTCACTATTTTGCCCCAATTCATTTCGTATATTATAACACTGTTATTGCTAAGTTAACAAAAATATTTCCTCGCATTCTTAGTAACACGTAAAATGAAGTAACTAACAATACTACTTTATGATGGTATACCGTAATCACAAGTATGTATTATCAATCGCAACTACCCGCGCTACAAAACATAATGTTGCCTCAATTGTATGAGTTTAGTCGTATTTACATTAGTGTTATTTACATATATATTACATTACGTCGCTAGATGGCGTTGTCCAACGATTCTCTAATTGTATAGCGTTCTTTTTCTTTATATTGTCAAATAGCTAAAGTTAACAGATTTTTTACGAATGCCTAAAATATTGTACTCATTATTTTCATTCGATTATCTGTTTGCATGTTGATATTGTTGTTGCATATAATGCCAAAACAAGTATCTCATTTGCGACTTTCACTGTCTTAAAACATCAGACTAATCTACTCAATTATTAATAGATTGACTATTTTTCTTTCAATAAGAAACACCGGTAACTATTGAACTGATTAGTTATTATGTCACTATCGTAATTTACCCGATATCCCTTTCTCTTTTTCTTATTATTTTACTCACGATGTTTTGTCCTCGTCGCCATTATGTAGTGATCCCATGACCACCCATAGGACAACCGCACTCATTGGCTCGGTATGGCACCAGCAGGTCAGACGTCCGTCACAGCCGGTGGCTCTCCCGTGACTGTCTTCCCACCCGTACTCTCGAGACAACGTTATAACTACCCACATAATAGGTTTTATACAGATCCACAAACACTACACTTAGAATAACTCGATATCGACATTTTAGTGCTGCCACCTATAGTTCCCTATGATGGAGACAGCCTTTCAATAAAATGGTAGTCTCAAAAATGTTCGTATCATTGCGGGTCGGAAACAAATGCCTGTCGAGAAATTCTCATCTTTGACGTACGCAGGATGATTAAAGACGCATATCCCTTTGTGTTACCAGAATATAAGTATAACTATAAGGACCCTGTGTAGCACTGGGTATGCTTAGCTCGTAGAACTGTTATACATGTATATGGAATGAGGGGTTCTTCGGGCAAGTCCCTTTAACATCCTAAATAACTCTTGCATAAGTGGATTTACCAATCTGAAATTCAGTCATGATTTAAAACTGCATTACGATTTAATGCGCCATATTATTATGGGTCAAAATATTTATTCTGCCGTGCTAAGCTAAAAGGCGAGCTTTTTGTAAGGACCTCCATAGCAAATGGCGAATTATACAAATAATTTACAAAAATGACTGAAATAGACTACTGAGCTGTAAAGCCTCCTATGTTTAAACATTTTCTATTTTTGTGTATTACCTTAATAATATTAAGTCTTGGTTGGTGTATAAATCGTATTACTATACAAAGGTCCAAGAATCCAAAAATAAATGTATTATTACAAAGTAATGTAAACACAATCCAAGCCAAATCGACAAAACGTCAAACCGTTCCATCCAATTTAAACCGGTTAAACTCCACACTAAGGTAAGTTCAAATATAAAAGGGCTCCCCACGATTGGATAACCAAACTTCGGGTGTTTTGATTTCGAACTTTCCCGAAACTTCTCGAAACTTCCGTGGTTCTTACGCATGACGTCAGAAAAGGTTCGCCTAATGCTAATTTTCAGGTAAAGTTATAGCTGGCATCATTTTTCTTATTTTCATTACGTTGCTTTTTTAATCCTGAAATAACCGCGTTTCAATTTAAACTTTGCTTTGAGGCAAAGTTCTCTTCTTATACAGGTTAAAAGGGAGTAAGGGACGGTCCGTTTCTATACAAATATACCTTTTTCTGTAGGCAGGTAGAGAGTAGAGAGGTTTCGACCGCGTTTTTTAATTACTATAGGTACCTACCGGTCAGGTTCAGGTTACTGCGGGTGTTCAGTTGCTACCTACCTATATTTTCCTTCAAAATTGAATAATCTGCAAACAAACATATTTTATTAATCAATTAATAATGTATACTAATTTTAAAGGTACGTGATCAGAAAATTTAACTTTTTCCCCTCGAAAAACTGGAAACCGATGAATACTCAACAGAATTCATTTCTAATTAAGTAGTATATACAGAAAGGATCATGTTACTTAAAGTCACAGCATAAAAAGATTCGCAAAACCTAATTAGAACATTTAAACATTTTTCTGACATCTACTTACTACTCGTAATATTTTTTCTCACTTTTCAGAAAACATGCCCAGCATGATATTCTGTTCATAGCTCTTGAAATGAAAGTATGTTCCACGCGCGCGTAAATGTTAAATACCTGCATTGAGCAGTCTTGTAAGAACCTCCTAGATTGTTGGGAAACCCAGCCTGCATTCAGCAGTCTTGTAAGAACCTCCTAGATTGTTGGGAGACCCTGCCTGCATTCAGCAGTCTCGTAAGAACCTCCTAGATTGTTGGGAAACCCTGCCCGCATTCAGCAGTCTTGTAAGAACCTTCTAGATTGTTGGGAAACCCTGTCTGCATTCAGCAGTCTTGTAAGAACCTCCTAGATTGTTGGGAAACCTTGCCTGTATACCGAAGCTGAGCTCAGGCTGCGTCTTTGTGTAACCCAAAAGAAGTGCATATAATTCTGAAGAATCTGATTGGTCCATTTTACACGATCCGCTCAGCTTCTCTGGACAGACGGAAGACCCACTGCACAACGTCCATCTTCTAAGCATTTGACAACGCTTTGAACTTCTGAACATTTCGTCAAGCAATTTGTCGTCAGCGTTATGAACGACTCCTTTGCCTTCTAAAGAAGACCGAAGTCTTCCATTTCCCAAAATCTTTGAATCAAATTTCCTACATCAGTAGTGGAGAAATATCCAACTGCTGAGTTGAAAGCAGTATGTGCAGGCGCATTGCCTAGTATCATGTATCCCAGTGCCGTTTTTAGAGCTTCGGGAGAACCAGGTCTGTTAACAATTTTTACTGACATGAATATATCAGCGAATGACGAGTAATAGGGAAGAATGGAGGACAAAACATACTGCGCCAACCCCTACTTAACGCCAGATAGAAGATCAACCTACGACTGTATATAAAGGCACGCTGATCTGGTCCAAACAAAAACGAAAGGTATAGACTTGTACCCAGATGGGTACAAGGCTATACCTTCCGCTTTTGTTCGAGTAAACAGCAAGATTGCTGTTTCTATTTTTTTTTATTGTTCATGTTTTTTTTATTTTGAACAGCCTGTATGGTCTGTTTGAGATGAAGGTATGTTTCGCGGAGCGCGGATCACAGGATTCGTAAAATTAAACCTTTGACTCTTGTCCCTTTGAACAATACGATTCCGTGCGAGAAATGTCAAGGGCATGTAGGGATTAAACGGGGATTAGGTATTGCGTTGGTATTAACGTGATTTGGTACAAATGTGGATATTAGGTGAAGGTAATTGGTAAGTAGGGACTGTAGAGCCCACATACGAGTGATACATGCCTTGAGAGGATATACAAATATCCTCTTCCCAGACTATCAGTTTACGTTAAGTTTGCACCTGGTAACTGTGGTGTCGGATACAAATGAGGTCCCAACTTAACGTAACCGGCTTGGACAAAATCAAAACGTTAATTCTGTAAGTAGGCCACAAGGGCGCTTTCACATGTCTGAATCTGAATCTACCGGCATTTCACAAGAGGAGACCGCTGTTGAGAAAAAGTCGAAAGAGACTCAACAGTAAGTCACATACAAAACGAAGTTTTGTTTGGTGTCAGACTGTATCGATTTTCATTTTCGTTTTTTTGCGTTATTAACGTAACCTTGGACGGCGTGAACCAAAGTGTTAGAGATAGATAGATTAGGTAGAATAGAATACTCTTTATTGCACATCTCAAGAAAAAAGAAATACAAACACAGATAACATTTATCATTACAATAGAGGTAAACAATAGGGGTGCCTGTCGTATCGCATAACGTTTTTTGTCCTAAAAATGTTTGGCCGAGAATGTTTGGCATACTGTTGAATGGCATACTACTCGTTTGTCCTAATAATTTTTGCGCATACTCATTTAAAGACCTAAAGCAAGTTTATCCTAATATTGATAACTCTAAAATCTAATTACCTAAAGGATAATATTCCTAACATTAATTGCCCTAAGAATTATTTTGCCTATTATTTAAATTGGCTAAAATTACAGCACCTAAACTAAACCTTCAGGCAAGTCAGATTTTGGTTACGTTAGGTACGACAACGAGCGAAGCGAGGAGGAGTGTTAGGTAGAACTGTGACCCTAACGAGCGAGCGAAATAATATTAAAATGTAGCAGTCAGTAGGTTAGGTTAAAGACCGAAAACTGTAGGTTAGGTTAGGTTTGTTTTATGACTATGGATAGCGGAGCGAGTGGAGCGTCAGAATGCAGGCTTGCTGCATGGAGGTATATTACAATTTAGCAGTTAGTAGGTTAGGTTAAAAACCGAAAACTGTAGGTTAGGTTAGGTTTGTTTTATGACCATGGATAGCGGAGCGTCATAATACTTACTTGCTTAAAAATCTTCGAGATTTAGGTTTAATGAAACGTAGTCAAAATATTCTTAGCACATTAAATATTAGGAACATTACAATTATGCACATCAATCATTCGATAGTTGAATTTTGGCCACATGAAACGATAGGACAAATAATATTTAGGACAAACAATAATAGGAGCAACAATTTCGGACAATCAAAAATATGCGGAACAAAGTGTATGCCATACGTTATTAGGACAAAAGACGTTATGCGACACGACGATAGGACTAATAATTGTAGCAGTTACCGGCGCCTATGGAAACTTGCGACACCAGGAGCAACACACACGCGATGATTTAAGAACCTATTTACCTCTTGAACCGCATACAGAGTAGGTACATAGAGTATAGGTTAAGTGCCAGTAAAAAACCTAGACACTCTAGTATACCTAACCGCGACCCACATATGTGCGTTGGCACATTTGTGTTTGCGTAATAAAAAGGGCGTGGAGACAAGTGCCACGCAAGGCGCGAGCAGACAAATTACTAGGGCAGGTGTAAACAACTTTTTATATACACAACGGGCACAAAGTCGCCAACTGTTATTAATCAGTAGGAATGACACAATTTCAGCGTAGGAATTGTAGTGTTTTTTCGCACGCATGAACTTAATGATGAAATAAATGAAAATTACATGAGGATTTTCATAATTTTCTTTAAAAACTCGGCAAGACGACGCGGTTGGCTCAGTTTGCAAGCACCTGCCTACTGAGCGCCGATCCCGGGTTCGAATCCCGGCCAGGGCAAATATTTGTGTGATGAACTCGAATATTTGTGCTTGGGTCGTGGTTGTTCCTATGTATTTAAGTATATATTTGTCGGAGACGGTCATGAGTATGGAAGCTCAACGAAGCCAGCGCGCCATCGGAAGGCGACAGTAGCGCCCCCTTGAACCTGTTTTGGCGCGCTAGACAGAGTCTTGGCGGTTCACTCAGCGAACGCCCACCGACACTTCGCTTTGGGTCCCCGTCGAGTGCACTACTGCCTTGGAACTGTCCCGTTTCGTTGTGCTATACCAAGTTTAGAGTCAGTGTTATAACCCTGCAATGTGCCTAGTGTTAATTTAATAAAGACTACATATTCTGTTCGAGACTTCGATAACCTAGCTTACAGACCTCTGTGCCAGGAACTGTTATTTTGTGCTTCATTGTATAAGGAATAAATCAAGTTAATTGTATCTGAAGTGTTTCATCTCGCTCGAACTACCTCCTCGTCCAAAACTATATCGAATAGCTCAACTAATGTGCCACCACACACGGCACCAGCCATCTAGACCTGTCCCCGACATATTTATCTATATAAGTATGTAAATCGTCGTCTAGTACCCATAACACAAGCCTTCTTGGGCTTAATATGGGACGAGATCGATTTGTGTGAGGGTTGTCTGATATTTATTGGAGCGGAGCGAGCGAAGCGAGCGAAGCTCCCATGGATCGACTCGAATGGACTTTGTAACAATGCGCAGATCTCAGCGAGTTCTCAACCGATTTTAGAAATTTTTGTTTCAAAATGCAAAAATTAAATTTCGCTAGGTCGTGACGAAGAGAAAATTTCGAAAAAAAAAAAAAAAAAACTCCGCTCCAATTTATGGTGCAAGCTTAGCCGGTGGCTGACTCTGCATCGACCTAGTTGGAGCGGAGCGAGCGAAGCGAGCGAAGCTCCCATGGATCGACTCGAATGGACTTTGTAACAATGCGCAGATCTCAGCGAGTTCTCAACCGATTTTGGAATATTTTGTTTTAAAATGCACAAATTAAATTTCGCTAGGTCGTGACGAAGAGATAATTTCGAAAAAAAAAAAAAAACTCCGCTCCAATCTATGGTGCAAGCTTAGCCGGTGGCTGACTCTGCATCGACCTAGTAATAAACAAGGTTTTCTCTTCGTCACGACCTAGCAAAATTTAATTTGTGCATTTTAAAACAAAAATTTCTAAAATCGGTTGAGAACTCGCTGAGATCTGCGCATTGTTACGAAGTCCATTCGAGTCGATCCATGGGAGCTTCGCTCGCTCCGCTCCAATAAAACTATTTAAATAACCTGACGTTTCGGTAACTTTCAAGTTACCGTTCAGTCAACCTTTGAAGTTACGGATATGTCAGGGAGGCTCAAATAATTAATATACCCGATATGATTCCTTTAAATAGTTTTATTTAAATGTGTGACAGTCGCGAAAACTGAACAAACAATTTACTATAATTATGTTTCACTTTTGTTTCAGGTAATTTAATAGTATTAAGCTGACTACGTTGTTACTCGTAGTTAGAAATAACTAGGACACGTAGGTACACTTCAACAGGTCGGTAATTATAAATAATGACATTATTTTTTTAAGTACTTATTATGCTCAGTCATAATCAAATCCCGGAGTTTAAGGTGCACAAATTTAATGATTTGACACTACGCCAACAGTAGGCATCAAACTGTGTCGTTGTAAAAAAAAAAACATCAAGCGGTGTACACCGTGTCCCCGACGCCAAAAAAAACTAAATAAAGAAGTGCTCCATAATCAACTGATATTGAATTCCGAATCAAAGTCCAGTCCCTGTAATCTTGCGTATTTCACTTTACCAATTAGTCTGCTTTGACTAATTGGGAAAGAACAAGACTTAAAATGTTTTCTACTTCTGCATTTCGACAAATTTGTGTCGTAGTGTACTTGGACAGATGACCTTATAAAGGTCGCCGGAAGGCGCTGGATGCAGGTCGCTTCCAAACGGTATATATGGAAGTCCAAAGGGGAGGCCTATGTTCAGCAGTGGACGTCCTATGGCTGAGATGATGATGATGTACTTTAACACTTAAACATTTCTAAGAACAATTTATATAGATGCTCTAAAAAGAAGTTTTTTTTTCTACACGAAACTCATAGTAATCGTTTGCCAGGCGAGACTGCGGGAGAGGCCTAGTAATTCACAAGAAGCGCTTCCACAAAATATCTAAGACTCGAGTTCGTTTTGAAATATTCTTAAAAAGTGCCATAACTTCGGATTCTTGCATAATTCAGCCGGATAATTTGGCAAACTTTTAATTGGGGGATATTCTTGCAGTTTTTAATTGAAATGTGCCCTAAGCTCGAACTTTTAAGGCCGTTACTAACGAGTTGTCATATATTGTGTTTTATATTCCATTTAATTACTTACTAGGTGTTCGCAGCTTCGTTCGCATGGATGATAAAGTTTTAACCCTCTGTTCTGATCTCCGTCATCGGGTAAAAACGCATGCTATTATTACCATCAGTGAAAATCGTTAGATATGCCTTTGCCCTACATATTTTTGCAGTTTCATCACGCCAACAGCTTTCGTGTGACATCAGACTATTAATGTTATAAAGGCGAGAGTTTGGAGTGTGTTTATGTGTAGGTATGTTTGTTACTTCTTTACGCTGAAGAGCTACTTTCATACCAAAATTTTGGTGAATTTTGGTATGAAAGTAGCTGACACTGGATTAACACATGGTTACTTTTCATCCCAAAAAAATGTAGTGTTCCCGTGGGATGAGGGAAACACCGCACGGCGCAGCTAGTATTTAATAAATGTGTTCAGCGGGTAAGACACTTGAACTTATCAGGAACAGCCCGACACATTTCGAACTCGTATGAAGCTCTTCATCAGGGACTGCTACCCGTACGGTCTTGTGGAACTTTAGCACTGGTTGTGTTGTGATCGAAGCCCCGCTATGAGTACTCCATACGAGTTCGAAACATGTCGAGCCGTTCCTGATAATTTCAAGTGAGTGTTAACCGCTTAATACATTTACGCCAACAGTTGTTCCGATTCGAACAATTTTTGGTACACAGGTAGCTAGTTAAAGGGTATTTTTTACACGAGTACTTTAAAGTAAAACAAAAAGAGAATTCTGGTTTTTATCTTCGTTTCACGCATGATTTTATGGGTAGCATGCAATGATTAATATGCATACCTATAGCTACTTTACTATGTCGGTATTTATCAGACATTACATTTATCCCTCTAACGGCCGTGAATAGGATGGCTCTAAATCGAGTAAATAGTACCGTTTAACGTAGGTATAGACTGTTAGCAAATACTACGCTCTATTTGGTAACTCATTTTGCTCAATGAAGCAATGAGATTGTCTTTATATCATCGGCAAAGTAGTAATCATAGTTAAATTGAATCAGTGAAGTGTTAAAATTCACGAATAAAATAACACTAATCCCGTGTTAAGAGCATATTAAAAAAAAAGAACTGTAATTCTGGAAAATCGCCATTTTAAGCACCGCTTCAACGGACTTTAAAAATGAAGAAGATCTTAATTTCAATGTGTATTTTTTTGTATGTAGCTATGTATATTCTGACAATTATGAATCGTTTTATCAAAATTAATATAAACTTCATCAAAATTAATTTACACGTTGAGAAAATCAACAAAAAACATGTCGCTTATCAAAGTTATTTTTTGTGAAAAAGTGATTATGGCTCAACAATTTGCCTTTCCTCGACCTACTTCGCTAAATATCATGTTTCGAGCCATATTTTATTTAAAGCCGCGACACGGACGAACGAAACAAAAGGCATTTAGCTTCGTGGTTTTTTTATTTCGAGGTAGCTTTTAATGGATTAGAAGTATGCGTTTTTGTATATTTATAGGAATTTCATGGAGATTAAACGAGTAAAGTTTTGTTGGAAATAACGTTTTTGTATTTGTCAGGCGGATATCAATGTATGTTCGGAGGGGCACATTTTTTTTAAGAATATTGACCTCTATGTATATTCGTCATTACTCATCATCATCATCTAGCTATGTCATAGTGCCATTTTATTGATTTATTTCTCTCATATTTGGATTTGGGTAAGAACTGAGAGGCTCTTATCTGGATCGCGCAAGGGCGAGCGAGACAGGTAGGTATAAAACGCTAATCGCATTCTGACACCTCACGCATTGTATAAATAGTTTACGACCGACCCGAAAATAACATTTCTAACTTTAATCTTATTAAAACTTTCGTGAGACATATTTTATTATTGTATTAAGCGGTTTACTCACGTGAAATTGTCAGTGACGAAGTTACCGCGCCGCTGTACGGTACGGGTAGCAGTCCCTTATGAAGAAACATTGTCGGGCCGTTCCTGACAATTTAACGAGAGTGTATTCGTAAACCGTTTAATGCAATAATTTCTAACTTTGCTCAAAATGTGCGGAAATTGGCAACCAACATTTGCAGAAAATTGCAATGGAAATGAATAGGAATGAAGTCGTGTTTGCAGGATTTTTTTGTAAACACATAACGTCATTACGGTGTTTGTAAGAAAGAACCAAGGACTGGTTAGATTTACATTGACATAGTAGGTAGACATTTAAGTTGTCATTGTCACACAAAGATGAATAGAAGCAAAAGGAGACACATAGTGCTAATATTACAGACAGTTCTCAGTAGAAACGTAGAATCCAGGTTTAACTAAAAGCCTTACTGTGTCATATCATATCATTACATAACTATAACATCTGTAAATGACAGACATTGTTCTCAAGTTCGTGTAAGAGCGTCTTAAAACCATTACACACGCGCATTTCTCACAGCAAAGGTTTCCCCGCGATTAAAAAACAACCATAAACTTGTAACACAAAGTTGATCTTCAAATGAGGACGGAGCAATCCTTTCGCTATTGCTGCAAAGAGATTTTGTACGTAAAAGACATTCGCTCTAATGCGACTTGTTTGTTTGAAGTGATTTTTTTCTCGAGTAAAGTGCTTCAGGCCATTAGTCGCGACGTTCTATAACGCAGGAGTAAACGATAAAGGACGTGTTATGTTCACACGTTAACCTTTATTTGTCGTGAGAGCTGCCAGGCTGGCATACCCTGCTACGACTTCGCTTCTCGCGCGACTCAGTATCACCTGTCTTGCTCGCGTGGTATTGAAAGGAAAGTGACACATAGTATTTGTCGTGCGACTAAGAGTCGCGCGCTAGACGTACTGGAGTATTCTACTGTCAATTATTTTCACATACGGAATTGAGACAATGACTCACGAGGCGCAAAAGACCCCACAAGAAGGCTCAAGGTCATCCAAAGGATCGCGCTATGCTCGGAGTTTTCTGGCGTGATTGAATAAAGAAATCTGCAGAAGAAGCAAGGTCGACGTAGCTCAGTTGCCAAACTTAAGTAGCAGAAGGCGAGTCACATTGCTCGTAGAATAAAATTGGTCGTTGGGGATAAAGGTGAGTGGAGACCGTATACCTGAAGGTGTGTTTGGGAAATCTGGAATATTCTGCAGTAAGGCAGCCTCATTACGCATCCCGACATCCCGAGCCTTAAGAAATAGCCTACGCACCAGAGAGCAACAGGGTGCCCGCCCGGTCTGCCTTTCACTTTTGTACGGTTTGTAGCCACTCTTAGAGGCGCGTACGCGATGGTCAGCCGCGTTACCATGCTTTATAACCAATTGCGATGCATTTTATACACACAACCAATAAAATACAGTTTGCGGTTACTTCAAAGATCAAAACAAAGAACCTTCTGTAGGTAGAAGATCCTTGTAGTGTTTCGCTAAATATACTTATTTAGTATAACAGTTGTATGTAAAGAAAAATAAACAAAAAGTAATTTTGTGATTACAGAAAAGTCAAACGAATCATTTATACGGTATCATCATTAATGGAGTGTTTTTATTTAATTTACGCTTAACAAGTCTTCTCGGCGTTTTTTCAAAGCATTGTCGTCCTTTTATGTATTGTTTGTATATTTACATAAAAACAAAAGGAGAATTTCGCGGGACGGACCGCGAAATTTATTTCCGTTTTTAAATGGGGACGTCAGATAATTGTAATTCAAAAGTCGACTCTGCCCTGCCCGCCATTGTTATCCTCTAATCCTGAGGTTTTGTGTTGCAACTGTGATAGTTTTGCCAGTTTGGGATATTGTTTTGAAATTATTAAGGGATTATTTGCGAGCGAGTTAGGGCTGGGGCGAAATTCAACGTTTCTCTTCTTTCAATTTATTTATTTAAGTTTTTTTTATAATCACGTCGCTTCTGTCTTAGATGTCTACTTTAGCAATAGCTCTATTAGTTGTAATTGTTTTTGTTTTATTTTCTCATTTAAATGAATAAACGCGAGCGAAATGTTAAATTTTGCCAGATTCATCTATAAATACGTAGCTTTAAAGGTCACTTAATGTAACTCGAACAATGAATTGCTCAAAATATTGCTTAAATTTTATAGTTTTATTCGGGAATCATAATTTTATCGAAATCTCTTACGTCACGTGTCATGTCGCCGAAAAATATTCCACGAATATCATTATCTTTACGTTTATTTGCGTTCTCACATAATCATCAATTCATTGCTTTCTATATAATCGAACAACGTTTCATTTTGAATTTGTCTCAAATTGTAGCGTAACGATTCATCGAATTTACGAGTCATAGAAAACGTGATTCATAGATGGAATATTCTATAATATTATTATTGTTACGAACAATGTTTCATCGCAGTAACGTTTCATCAAACGATGCATTTGTATGTATGTATTACAAAAAGAGAGAGATTCGTTGAAACTTAACACTGGTGAAACAATTTTCAATGTAAGTAAAAATAACTTAAAACTAAAAATTAAAGACGATTCGATGAATGACTAATGTCTATGGAGAAAGAAGTGATAATAAAATTCTGCGAATAATGTTATTGATGCAACGGTTTTCGGTAACATGATTGATTCCTGTTTTATTCACTAACAAATATCTCTATTTTTCTAACCGTTCTATAATATTTTCCATAACTCTTAACTCACAAAGCTTCAGCATAATCAAGTCAAGGTAGCGAAACAGGATATAAGAAATTCAAAAGACCTCTTCATAACGAAACTTAGTTAAAAGTTGGGATGCGATTTAAATATACACCAACCAATGAGCCGAATCTATCTCTCCTGTTCCCCATAGTTAATAATTTCATTAGGTATTTTGATGTATTTTCATAACTTTGTGGGAATAATAGTAAAACCTTCTTCTCTTCTTCCTCGCTTCGTCGTGACTGAGGGTCGTGACCATTTTGAGGTCGTTACTTTTTGCACCAAAACTCACAATTTTTCTCCCTTCCGTGTTGATGCCTGCAGAGTTTTCCGATTATGCTTCTTTCACGGCATGAATATCTGATAAAATCAATTATGCATGTTTTGCTTTCTTTCGTATGAGCATTGGTTATAACGCCAGATATATCTCTTACCACTTAAATCACAATTCTTTGCAGCATCATCACGTCAAAACAAAACATTGATTTTAATCAGTTTTGGTCCAAGATTGCAGGACAAGAGACTTTTTTCCCTACTTCGTTAATGAAAAATTAACTATGTTGAGTCGCGGAAATCCAAGAAAATATTATGAATGTGATTAGACGGGTCAGATTGCGGACACATTTTCATGTATTATACTTTAATGTTGCATCCTCGAGATTTAACATACATTGTAGTCCGTCTTCCTATGTACTGCATTGCCACACTGTTCAAAGATTAAAAAAAAAAATCACCTCCGACGTATAGTCTGTACTATCCGTCAGCTGTCATCTCATTCGTATTTCGTGTGCAGCATTGCTAACGACTTTTTTTCTTATTTATATCCGTAAATATAGGTTTTAGCTGTGTTCTTTCTCGTTTCGTGTTATACAAATATGGGAAAACGAAAACGAGAGACTGAAGAAGAATATTTAATGCGGAGAATAAGACGATATGAAGATAAATTAAAAGATGAGCGCGAAAAACGTAAGTACTTATCCTGGCTGTGTTTTTTAGCTTAAATGCTATGCTATCTTAATGAGATAACACGAGATGTTACCCTGATAGCAAAATGTGTATTTCTTAGAGAGGTAACACGCGATGTTACCCAGAAATACGATGTTTACTTTCTTAGCGAGATAGTACGTGATACTGTCCAGAAAGTAATAATAATTTGTTTTTCTCTCTCCAGAAACCTCTTCGAGGTCTCCTAGTGCATCGTACCAGGACGAGACATATCATGGAAGTCACGACGAAGATGTGTACAGTGATCGCGATGTTTTTTCGCCTTATCTTGAGGAGGTTATTCAAGACCAAGAAATTAAGTCAGTTGTTACTGCTATGCCAGAAAACAATATCACACAGCCTCCGCCATCGACGCAAGAACAACCGATGTCTGATCCAGGTAAAAGCATAGAGACTGAAGCCGACATACCAATTGAAATCCTAGAAATACTCGGTGAGGCAAAAAAGTTGGATCCTGAGCTGGGTGCAAAAATACCTGAGGGAGTCGCTGAACGTTGGGGAAAGATCCTGCTTGACGGTCTGGCCAAAGAACAAAAGGAAAACTTGAAAGGAAAGATGCTCATTCCAGAAAATTTTACTCTAGCTCGAGCGCCCAAACTTAACCCCGAAGTTGCTTCAGTATTGTCCGATTCGGCTAAAAATCGGGATAAACATCTAGAAACAGCTCAAAATCAACTAGGTACTGGTATTGCAGGATTAGTTAATTTAACCAAAGACATAATACAAGCTCAATCTGTAGATAAGATGGAAATCTTAAAAAGAATATCTGAGGTTAGCCAGATATTACTGGATCTACACCATGAAGAGACATTCAATAGGCGAAAGCTTATTGTCCCCCTTTTGGACAAAAACTTCTGGAATATAATAAAAGGAGTAAAAAGGGATGACTTTTTATTCGGCACAAAACTTGGAGAGAATATCAAAACTTCAAAAGATATACAGAAATCCAGTCAACAAATAAAGAAACCAATTTTATCTAACACCACTGAGAACCGTCGAACTGGATTCCAGCAGGGAAATGCGCGAGGTCCTCCTCGAAAATTAAACAACCCGAGTACCACACAAGCGACTACTCGGCATCAGCCTCAGCCACCAACGTCGACTACGAGGAGGACCCACAGTGCAACAACTCACCGTGGCCGGCACCAGGGGAGCAGCAGAGTTTACGACAAGAAAAATCGACGTTAAAGGTACCTCATTCTGGTAGAATTACACATTTTATCGACAATTGGATGTCTATAACCGATGATCCTGTCGTTTTGGAATATGTTAAGGGATACAAAATTCCATTCATTGACAAGGTTCACCAAAACATAGAACCTAAGAATCCGCCTTCTCCACATAAAGATATGGAGATGGCCATTTTGAAACTTATTCACTTGGGAGCGATATCTGAATGTGAAGAATTAGAACACCAATTTATTTCTCCAGTTTTTTTGACCCCTAAAAGCACTGGTGGTTACAGATTTATATTGAATTTAAAATCTCTCAATAAATTCTTACCAATTCAACATTTTAAAATGGATGATATACGTACAGTATCGTATCCAAGCTAGTTCTACATAATTCATTTATGGCAACTATTGATTTGAAGGAGTCCTATTTTTTAGTCCCAGTTCATGAATCATACAGAAAATATTTAAGATTCCGTTATAATGAAATTCTTTATGAGTTCACTTGTTTACCATATGGTCATAGTTTAGCACCTCTTGTATTCACAAAACTGTTAAAACCAGTCATGTCCCACCTAAGAAACAATAATCACACAGTAGTGTCGTATTTGGATGATGTCATTTGCATCGGGGATACATATGACGCTTGTTCCAAGACAGTTATATCAGTTATACAAACATTTGAAAAATTAGGCCTTGTTATTAATTATGAGAAAAGTTGTCCTGAGCCGAATCAAGTTTGCAAATTCTTAGGATTTGTTATAAATTCACAATCAATGTGTTTACAACTACCATCAGACAAAGTAGAAAAAATTACCAAATTGATTTCCAAAATTCGCTATAAATATACAATTCCCATTCGAGACTTTGCAAAGCTTATCGGCACGTTATCAGCAGCATGTCCAGCCATTGCTTATGGCTGGGTATATACTAAACAATTAGAACGCGAGAAATATCTGGCTCTTTTAAAATCTAATAACAATTATGATGCAAAAATGATACTTGCTCCAATTTTGCAAGACGATTTTTCATGGTGGAATCAGATATCTGATAAGAATGTGAATAAGTTCCATGATGGCCACTTCTACAAGGAAATATACACTGACGCTTCACTCACTGGCTGGGGCGCAGCCTGTGATGGTGAAGTCACTAGGGGCCATTGGTCTGCAGAAGAGCAAACACATCATATAAATTTCCTTGAGTTGTTAGCTGCTTTCCTCGGTTTAAAAGCGTTTTGTAAAAATAATCGCAATGTGGATGTGCTTCTTAGAATAGACAATACCACTGCCATCGCCTATATAAATAAAATGGGGGGCATACAATTCCCGCATTTAAATTATATTACGCGAGAAATATGGCAGTGGTGTGAAGAAAGGCATATATACATATTTCCATCATATATCAGATCAAGAGAAAATATCGATGCTGACCAGGCCTCTCGGTATACTAATATTGATACGGAGTGGGAACTTAATCCGTACTTGTTCAGGGTTATCACCAATAAATTTAATCAACCTGATATAGATTTGTTTGCCTCGCGTCTAAACAAAAAATGTAGTAAATACTTGTCTTGGCAGCGCGACCCAGACGCTTATGACATAGATGCCTTCACAGTCCCTTGGAATTCTTACTTCTTTTATGCCTTTCCGCCGTTTGCCCTTGTACTAAAATGCTTAAGGAAGATAGTAAACGATAAGGCATCTGGAATAATTCTTGTCCCTCACTGGCCCAGTCAAACTTGGTATCCATTGTTTAGAAGGCTGGTTAGCTCTGAAATAATTTTCTTTGAACCTAATATAATGAATTTATTGTCTCCTTCCAGAGAACCTCACCCTATGTGGAGAAAACTTACCCTGGCCTGCGCGATATTGTCAGGGAATCATACCTAAAACGTGATATTCCAATTGAAACTATAGAAATTATGATTAAGTCTCTTTCTAATAACACGATTAATCAATATAACGTTGCACTTAAACGTTGGTATACCTTTTGTATTGCAAACAATGAAGATTATCTTAACAGTTCAGTTAAAATGGTTCTTAAATTTCTAACTGATGAGTTTCATAAGGGTGCAAGTTTTGGGACATTAAATTCATTCCGTTCTGCTTTAAAGCTGATTTTAACTAAGGGCCAGACGGAAAATGATTATGTCTCTAGATTTTTCAAGGGTGTATTTAAAATCAAACCCAATTTTCCTAAATATAATTCAACTTGGAATCCTAACTTGGTATTGGATCATCTTTCCAAATTATATCCTAACGAAGAGCTCTCTCTTAAGGATATTTCTAAAAAACTAGTTACGTTACTTGCGTTATCCACGGGACAGCGAATGCAAACGTTATCCTTAATAAACATCAAAGATGTTAAAGTTACTGACTCTTGTATAATAATTGTAATTAACGAGATCATTAAAACATCAGCACCTCATCGGCAGAATCCTCGGTTAATTATTCCCTTTTTCATAGATAAACAATCCATATGCCCTGCATCGACTTTGATTTCGTACATGGAAAAAGTAAAGCCGTTTAGAACCACTGAAAACAACGACAAATTAATCCAGACGTATAAAAAACCGATTCACAACTCTAATCCCCAATCCATAAGTCGGTGGATAAAAGATACTCTGAATGATAGCGGCGTGGACATCAGTATCTTTTCGGCTTACAGTATTCGGCATGCGTCCACGTCGGCGGCAAACAGAGCAGGGGTCTCAATCGAAATCATAAAAAAGACAGCCGGATGGACCGGAAACTCGATTTGTTTTGCAAAATTTTATAACCAACCTCTTGTAACTGCCGAAGAAAATATAAGCTTTGCGGAAGCGGTATTTGCTTCTTAAGGGTTAAGTACTATATATATATATATATATATAGTACATTATGTTGTATAATTAGTCTTGATAATAAAGACTTTAAAATTGCCTTAAGTACAAATTAATTGATTAAGACTTAAAGTGCCTATGATAATAAATGTAAACGAATTAAAAATCTTTTTGTTTAAAACACTTAATTTATTACAGTTCCGGAGAAGTGTACACTAAAATAACCGTTTCACAATGTGCGCTGAACATCTACAATGTATGTTAAATCTCGAGGATGCAACATTAAAGTATAATTTATGGTTAATTGAACTTACCTTAAGTGAACTTCAACCAAAATTATACGAGATGTTGCATCCGAAGAGATTTAACACCCCCCCTACCCAAGTAACTGGCAGTTTACACCCTGTATCATTGTAAAACGGTTCTAGCTCTAAAACGAATGAGATGACAGCTGACGGATAGTACAGACTATACGTCGGAGGTGATTTTTTTTTTTAATCTTTGAACAGTGTGGCAATGCAGTACATAGGAAGACGGACTACAATGTATGTTAAATCTCTTCGGATGCAACATCTCGTATAATTTTGGTTGAAGTTCACTTAAGGTAAGTTCAATTAACCATAAATAATATTTACTCTTTCGAGATCAGTCTCCGTTGATTGGACTAAGAATGCTTTTAATTTAAACATCGCACTGGGCAGCATTATGCATTGAATTTAATTTTGGACAATTTAAATTGTATCTACTTTGCAAGTTCAAAATTTATTCCGAAACTTCTGAAATATTTTTTTGCCTTCATGTAGTTAACATAATGTTCAAATAAACAATTTGGAAAGTTCTCATAACATCACAATATGGTGCATTCGTTAAAACGAGCGATGCCACACACTTATTTTACATGAATGTTTTCGACGTGCTAGTATTGCAAGTAAATCAGTATAAAACAATGCATGATTTTCAATTGTTTTGCTAAACAGCTCGCTTCTCAAAAGGATAATATATGATTGTCAATTTATGTGTGAACTTCTTTCACATAATTATTTCTCCAATTAGTAAAATTGATTTTAGTTTGCTGTATAAAGTTTTGAAAAATTTACAGTTACAGAAATAATCATTGTACAGAAATGAAGTTGGGAAGTAAATCTATTTGTTAACTCTCGAACATTATTTTTAGCGTCACAAAATTTACAGCAATTGCTTATTTTGAATCCTTATTACCCATGCGATTTCATTAATAACATTTTAAAGTCAACCATTCATGCAAATTCACCTGCCAGCATGCATTAAATTTAACCTAAACTTAACAAACCACGGACAACAAATCACGCATCTCATTACCCCGCCATATTTTTCTTTAATATTAGTGGGGCTAAATCACGAATGGGGTCCATTTATTTTGTGTGAAATTATGATAATAAAGCCATTATATGCAATCTCATCGCATGACTGGGCCATATTTACAAGAGTATAAAAAGCGACGCGAAATGACGGCTTGCGGGAAGCGTTTAGCCTTAATAGTTGTGTGACGTCACGTTTTGTGACAGTCTTGGTGTTTTTATTTATTTTTAATGCTCGCGTACTTTAATCTGTCAATTATAATTTCACAGACAAAATCACAAGACTTGCAATTTATGCTGAACGGCCTAGCTGAGTCTTCAAAACGCATTGGCCTCCGGATGAACTTGGACAAAACCAAGGTTATGTTCAATGAACATGTTAGTCCGGAACCAATTGCGGCACAGGGCAGCTTTCTCGAGGTTGTTCAAGAGTACATCTACCTTGGGCAAATATTGCAGTTGGGTAGAAACAACTTCGAGAGAGAGGCTAATAGAAGAATACAGCTGGGCTGGGCAGCATATGGCAAACTTCGTCGGGTCTTCACATCGCCAATTCCACAATGTCTGAAGACGAAAGTTTTCAACCAGTGCGTCCTACCCGTAATGACATACGGTGCCGAGACGTGGACACTCACGGTTGGGCTGGTCCACAAATTTGAAGTCGCTCAGAGAGCTATGGAAAGGGCAATGCGCGGAGTTTCTTTGAAGGATCGAATTCGGAACGAAGTGATCCGTCAGAGAACCAAAGTTACCGTAGTACATAGCTCACCGTATTAGCAATTTGAAGTGGCAGTGGGCTGGCCATATTAACCGAAGAACCGATAACCGGTGGGGTAAACGTGTTGAGTGGAGACCACGGATCGGCAAGCGTAGTGTGGGACGTCCTCAGACTAGGTGGAGCGATGATCTGTGCAGGGTGGCTGGCAATAGCTGGATGAGAGTAGCCAAGGATCGCTTACAATGGCGTGCAGTTGGAGAGGCCTATGTCCAGCAGTGGACAAGAATAGGCTGATGATGATGATGATGAGACAAAATCACAATAACGCACTTTTTATTCCTGTACAAAAATTCTATACTCCATGGTACGCGCGACCAATCACATTCCTCTTTAAATGCTCTTCTTCGGGCCTCACAAACACGCCAGCTGATTGGTTGATTTTATCTGCTCCGCTTCGGTGGACAGGCGGCCTAAACATCACCATGCTTTTTACAAATGCAAAACAGAATATTTTTCACACTAATGGATATCGTCTTATTTATTTTTTGCCATAGTATTGCGTATACAGGGTGTGCAGATGCATCTCAGTCCTATACTCAAGGGTATTATCGCGAGGCACAATGTTCAGCTAATGTTACTAATGCATGCATACATTAGTGGCGGTAATGGTCACTCTCCTTTAATTACGATATGTATGGATCGTCAGCATGTCTATTAACCGGACTTTGGAGACTCTAAAGGTTTAAATAAACTGAGTAGCTGTGGCTAACAGATATTGTAGTCTAACTTATGTGTTTTCTTTATGGGAATTTTGTTATTTCAACACAATACGTCAGTGGTGGAAATAAAGTTATGATTACACATACACAAGATATAACTAATTCAACTAAGAAAAAACCGAGTAAGTGGGTGCCAAACTAGGGCACCGATTAGATCACTGTTAAAAAAGAAGCTGAAAGAAAGGTTAGTTTTTTTCGAAGATCGTTTCCGCATTGATAATGATGTCCTTGACGTACGAAGACACCCAGATAAGAACATTGAAACTTTAGGTTTACGTGCGCGAGCGCGAGCATGATATTAATTAACATTAACATTAATCAAGTGCCTGACCTAACGTGTAGGAAGCATCGCATTTATTCCAAAAAACATACCTACAAAACTAACAATGAAAATGAATTACTAATTTTCAAACGTAGTATCAAGGCAATTTATAGTTTAGCAACGTTCGGCCCAAAATTCCTATGCACCCTGTTTGACATTCAACGTCAGAAATCCATCAACGCTATGAAAGCCAACTAACCTAAAAATACAGCTAGTTTTTACTCAGCCATTAAATTAGAATGTCAAAATCGCCATCCGTTTTCACGTCAGTTTCAGGCTTCTATTATTTTAAAGTTTCATTCATACCTTTCAATTTCGCATGCGTGAAAAATAACAAAAGCCACCATTTTTAAAACAAAATCTCTTCGGGAACGGGTGGAAGTCATTAAGGTGTTCCGAAAGGGAGCAATTAGAGAGACAAAGCGGGAAGGAAGATATACTTCATACTTTAAACAGAGATGGAGTTATCGTTCATTAATTTACGTATTATTTTATAATAGGCCGTAAAAGCCTGTAATAAGTTAATTAATGCTACGTCTTTGATATTTTATTAGGAGTGCCCAATTTTGTGTTAATGTGAATTGTTGCTTTAGGCATTGTACCTGTAGTGCCTAAAAGGTTTGCGAAGCCTCATATCAAAGAGTCCGTGTTAAGTCGAATATTAGTCAAACCTTCACGGAATAAAATTTATGTAAAAGCTACTATTTTAGCTGTGGGCTGTTTTTACAGTTGAAATTATTCGCAAGAATAGTTTAGACACATTACTCAGTTGAAGGGGTAAGCATCTTTTTAACCCTCGACGAAAAAAGAGGGATGTTATAAGTTTAACATGTTATCTGTGTGTCTGTCTGTGGCATCGTAGCGGCCATACGGGTGAACCGATTTGAGTGCGGTTTTTTAATCGAAAACCTACCCTCGTCTTCAAGATATTCAGCTTTTAGTGGAACAAACGACTGGCTCTCAGCCAATATTGAAGCTAGGAATTCCAAATTTTGATTTTATGTTTAGTTTTACCGGGTTGTGTGTTCAGGTTTAGGGTGTCATGGTAAGCAGCTATTTGTGTAGGGGGTAGAGATGGGCGCTCATGGGTAAATACCCGATAAATACCGGGTAAATACCCAATCTACCGGGCAGTAGTCATAGTAGATTGGGTATTTACCCGGCCTTCATCGGGTATTTACCCATGAGCGCCCATCTCTAGTTGGGGGTGATTTCATTATGAAATTGATGTTTTTAGTCTGTGGCTAGAAATTGCTCGACATGATGCGTACGGCTACTTTCTACCATCGCATTGCTCGCCATCGGCAGGGTGTTCATCCTC
The DNA here is from genome assembly GCA_932273695.1 of Apotomis betuletana. Taxonomy (NCBI): domain Eukaryota; kingdom Metazoa; phylum Arthropoda; class Insecta; order Lepidoptera; family Tortricidae; genus Apotomis; species Apotomis betuletana. Next base: position 17,783,488 of record OW026309.1, on the reverse strand, counting down.
ACACACTGAAGCCCAATTAGGTTCTCGATCATTTGATAAGCTAAACATTCTAAGTTCATGCCAAAATAACCCGATAAATAAAACGAAACCATTCATTTGTGAAGGAAGAAGAGAGCCATCTGGAGGCATGGCACCAAGTCAAATTCAGCATAAGGGACGACATGCTTTCATCGCCATTCATTTTCATCATCGCCTCGGGACATATAGAGGGTCCTTGGTTCCTTAGTTTCCAGATATCTCCGTAACGGTTAGGTCCTTCGACTCGCGTCTTACTAATTCATAAATTTAAGAGTCAAATTCTTGTCGGTGTAGGTGTACCTATTTCATAAAGTATACAATGTGGGTCCTGTAACATAAGCAAAAAATTAAAACATAGATTTTACTCGTTAAACTGAACAACATTTGTTCAGCAACTTAAAAAAAAAGTCAGTTTTCAAAATTTTATTATTTCAAACAAATTAAATACTATTTTTAATGTATGTCGTCCAACGTTGACATTCCCTGAGCATTGACATAGCTGTCACTCTACTAATATCGGACATTTCGCAATACATTGCTTCTTTGTCTAAACTTTATTCTACAAAATTTCATTTAATACACGTTATTTTCAGAAGTTGCTTAACAAAACGTTGTTCAGTTTAACGAGTAAAATCTATGTTTTAATTTTTTGCTTATGTTACAGGACCCACATTGTATACTTTATGAAATAGGTACACCTACACCGACAAGAATTTGACTCTTAAATTTATGAATTAGTAAGACGCGAGTCGAAGGACCTAACCGTTACGGAGATATCTGGAAACTAAGGAACCAAGGACCCTCTATATGTCCCGAGGCGATGATGAAAATGAATGGCGATGAAAGCATGTCGTCCCTTATGCTGAATTTGACTTGGTGCCATGCCTCCAGATGGCTCTCTTCTTCCTTCACAAATGAATGGTTTCGTTTTATTTATCGGGTTATTTTGGCATGAACTTAGAATGTTTAGTTTATCAAATGATCGAGAACCTAATTGGGCTTCAGTGTGTGAGGATGAACACCCTGCCGATGGCGAGCAATGCGATGGTAGAAAGTAGCCGTACGCATCATGTCGAGCAATTTCTAGCCACAGACTAAAAACATCAATTTCATAATGAAATCACCCCCAACTAGAGATGGGCGCTCATGGGTAAATACCCGATGAAGGCCGGGTAAATACCCAATCTACTATGACTACTGCCCGGTAGATTGGGTATTTACCCGGTATTTATCGGGTATTTACCCATGAGCGCCCATCTCTACCCCCTACACAAATAGCTGCTTACCATGACACCCTAAACCTGAACACACAACCCGGTAAAACTAAACATAAAATCAAAATTTGGAATTCCTAGCTTCAATATTGGCTGAGAGCCAGTCGTTTGTTCCACTAAAAGCTGAATATCTTGAAGACGAGGGTAGGTTTTCGATTAAAAAACCGCACTCAAATCGGTTCACCCGTATGGCCGCTACGATGCCACAGACAGACACACAGATAACATGTTAAACTTATAACATCCCTCTTTTTTCGTCGAGGGTTAAAAAGATGCTTACCCCTTCAACTGAGTAATGTGTCTAAACTATTCTTGCGAATAATTTCAACTGTAAAAACAGCCCACAGCTAAAATAGTAGCTTTTACATAAATTTTATTCCGTGAAGGTTTGACTAATATTCGACTTAACACGGACTCTTTGATATGAGGCTTCGCAAACCTTTTAGGCACTACAGGTACAATGCCTAAAGCAACAATTCACATTAACACAAAATTGGGCACTCCTAATAAAATATCAAAGACGTAGCATTAATTAACTTATTACAGGCTTTTACGGCCTATTATAAAATAATACGTAAATTAATGAACGATAACTCCATCTCTGTTTAAAGTATGAAGTATATCTTCCTTCCCGCTTTGTCTCTCTAATTGCTCCCTTTCGGAACACCTTAATGACTTCCACCCGTTCCCGAAGAGATTTTGTTTTAAAAATGGTGGCTTTTGTTATTTTTCACGCATGCGAAATTGAAAGGTATGAATGAAACTTTAAAATAATAGAAGCCTGAAACTGACGTGAAAACGGATGGCGATTTTGACATTCTAATTTAATGGCTGAGTAAAAACTAGCTGTATTTTTAGGTTAGTTGGCTTTTATAGCGTTGATGGATTTCTGACGTTGAATGTCAAACAGGGTGCATAGGAATTTGGGGCCGAACGTTGCTAAACTATAAATTGCCTTGATACTACGTTTGAAAATTAGTAACTCATTTTCATTGTTAGTTTTGTAGGTATGTTTTTTGGAATAAATGCGATGCTTCCTACACGTTAGGTCAGGCACTTGATTAATGTTAATGTTAATTAATATCATGCTCGCGCTCGCGCACGTAAACCTAAAGTTTCAATGTTCTTATCTGGGTGTCTTCGTACGTCAAGGACATCATTATCAATGCGGAAACAATCTTCGAAAAAAACTAACCTTTCTTTCAGCTTCTTTTTTAACAGTGATCTAATCGGTGCCCTAGTTTGGCACCCACTTACTCGGTTTTTTCTTAGTTGAATTAGTTATATCTTGTGTATGTGTAATCATAACTTTATTTCCACCACTGACGTATTGTGTTGAAATAACAAAATTCCCATAAAGAAAACACATAAGTTAGACTACAATATCTGTTAGCCACAGCTACTCAGTTTATTTAAACCTTAGAGTGTCCAAAGTCCGGTTAATAGACATGCTGACGATCCATACATATCGTAATTAAAGGAGAGTGACCATTACCGCCACTAATGTATGCATGCATTAGTAACATTAGCTGAACATTGTGCCTCGCGATAATACCCTTGAGTATAGGACTGAGATCCATGCATCTGCACACCCTGTATACGTAATACTATAGCAAAAAATAAAAATTAAAACATAGATTTTACTCGTTAAACTGAACAACATTTGTTCAGCAACTTAAAAAAAAAGTCAGTTTTCAAAAGTCATTTTATTATTTCAAACAAATTAAATACTATTTTTAATGTATGTCGTCCAACGTTGACATTCCCTGAGCATTGACATAGCTGTCACTCTACTAATATCGGACATTTCGCAATACATTGCTTCTTTGTCTAAACTTTATTCTACAAAATTTCATTTCATACACGTTATTTTCAGAAGTTGCTTAACAAAACGTTGTTTAGTTTCAAGGGACGAATCTATGTTTTAATTTATTGCTCCTGTTACAGGGCCCACCCGGTATAGTTTTCTCCATCTAATTCTGTCCTGTCCTCTAGCTACTTCCTTGACTTCTCTATACGAAATGACGTCTTCTTTCTCTTATATTTGTTTAATGTATCTTTTTCTTGACTTTCCTCTTCCTTGTTTTCCTTCTACGATGTTATTTATAAAAGCATCATGTCGTATAAGGTGAACTAGCATCTCAGGGCACCACATTTCAATTCAGCGTGCAACGCCTCGCGCTTTCACTGTCTTTAATTAAATAATTATTTGAGAAAATCAAAACAGTGGACGTTCTGTAGTGATTTACTATGTAGTAGCATGACTAAACTTGTGACCTCACTAACTTAAATGGAAATTTTAATTCAATAAAAACATTTAGCCCAAGAAATAAGATATTAAATTCCAGTCGAATTAATTTCACTGCTAGACGGATCTACTATGTAAATTATTTCACAAGTTATCATTAAATTCCATATTAATAATTTCGCTAACATTTCTCTTCGAATTATTAATTTGTACAATTGGATTTGTATAAACGTTTAAGCGAAATTCTAGATGTTCTGAATTTTGTGTTCAAATAAATGTTTTGCCGCTCTAGACCTGTAATGGCTGAGGTATTGTTTTGTGGGGTTTTGTGTTTTATGCACTAACGGGTTTAAAGGGCTCTCTAAACTCGTAATACAGTTTGAAATATTGAAATACCTGGTTTCTGACGTTATTCTCATATTTTACAATAGGTAACATTTTAGATTGAGATACATTTATAAATATATTTAAGTCTGCAATTAATGTTGTGCTAATTTCTATCGTGTTAACATTGTAGTGCACCTGAAGATCATTTATTTAAACTTTATTCCACAAAACAAAGGTCAGTCCAAATAGCGGACATAATGACATAATACCAAATGGCATTCTCTACCAGTTAACAATAGGGCCAAACAGAGGTACTGGAATGGAAGTTGGTGCAAATTAAAAATCTAATTGTACAGAGAGTACCTAGGCATATTTTTATAATATTTAGGAGTAGGTATATGTTATACTATGTCCTATAAATCGCCATAATAACTGTCATAGCTTATCATTATCCGTGACAAAAACAAATAACTACAAAACAATCACTGGAAGCTATCGGCAATGATCGCAAACAATCAGGACTGATCGTCCAATTGGAAAACCTTTCCAATCCCGAATTCCAGCTAACACAAAAAAGCATAACTGTATATGAACAACTCGACGCTTACGCCTTTTATTAACAAGAAGGTATCCGTTAGTACAGGGTTAGTTGATAATCGCCGTGAGCCCGAGATATTTACTTTCAATAACTATTATTATAAGACGGATCAGTGTATTTAACATTGTTATTATTTAAGAGAGTTTGATCTCCGATCAGTTTGAGTGACCTAATTTTTGGGTAAATTATTATAACAGGGGTTTGTTATTTTACTATATTACTTTAAATAGGGGAAGGGATTGATCATTAGGTTTTGTCTTAATTTTTGAAGTAGACTTTAGAATTTATTGTGAGAATATTCTTTTTTAATATAGTGTTCATCTTCCTCTTCCATAATTTCCATATTCAAGCATCGAAACACTTGCATTCAGGCGTCAGTTTCATCAAAGCGGAAAGATATAGTATCATAGTAAAACCGGTTATAACCAGTTATTTGTACGGTAAAATAACCGGGTTTGTATTTACTAAACAAGACTCAATTTGTCTTCCCGCACTAAGAATACGAAATGTAAACACAACGTAATTTACCAGCAAACCCGTGAGTGTTCCCTATCCTATCACGTTACTAAAGTACCCCACTTACGCTAAATTAGTGTACACGATATTGTTACCGTCTTATGAAACCTCTGTTATATTAATATGGATTTAGATCCGCCGAGCACCATTTTAATGAGATAATTAAAAGGGGAATAAATTCAGCGATACGTGATCCAATATTAGCTTGCTCGGGAATAGTTTTATTTCATATCAAAGTTGCGTTTGTAAGCGTTCTTATTTTACAATATTTATTTACTTTCACCTGTCCCGTTGTCTAATGGAATTTTGCAAGTGCCCATTTTCCGGTTTCCGATTGAGTCCTTATAGTTGCCGGCAAACTTTTAGAACAAAAATGGCGGATCTGCGCGTGTACATTTGTACGTAAATCGGCTAATGCGCAGTCAAGGTTATGCTCTAAAAGTTTGCCGGCAGCTGTACTAGGGTTAAACTGTGAAAGTAGATAGTATACAAAGATTAAACGCACTGCTACTGTTTTAACTTTCAGAGAATGTTTAGAAACGGAAAATAAAAGTAAACACGCCATTTTTAGGTATATATATACATAGATATAACTTGATCTTAGGTTTTATTTGCGATTTAATCTTTTATTGCACATCGTGAAAGAGAAATTTCATTAAAATAACTTACCTACTGTCATAATGTTGGTAAACATTTTCTCATCATATAAAATGCGTCACCGCCTTTGCTGATATTTATGAAATTTTTTAAACGTATTACCAAATAGCGTCACTTCAATAGAATAACTCTTTTGAGCTGAATATCAAAGATGATATGAAAATGTCAGATGGCATTTGAAGCTTGGCATTTCAGCCCGCATTTCAAATTTTAGCTCGAGAGCAGAAAAGATAACATTACCAGTATTTGAGCATCTCTCAAAAAGTTTGTACAAAATTAAGACTTCAATTAAAGTTAAAAATAATTTTCTTATTTCGTTACCAATTATTTTAGTAATTTTATATCAATGTTACGGCTATGTTTCAGAATTAAGATTCTGTTATGCTTATACATTTTTAATTATATGTAATATTAGAATAATCATATCATGCTTTATGTCTTATTCTAGTGCATAATTTATGTCAATGGAATAAATTATAATTTTGACTTTGACTTTGACTTTATATAATCTGTAATCAATGTCTGAAAAATATAATTTGACATTAACTGAGTCTTAATTGTGTGCAAACTTTTTATAAAATGCTTATTTAGGAGAAAATGCAGGGCATAATTGGAATATAAATATTGCGGTTATATGTGGTGAGCAAATAATATATGTACAAGGTGTATTTAGGCTTCCGTATGCAAAGGGAACCGTATTCCTAAGTCTCCGCTTTATGTACGTTGATCACATGGCTGTTACTTTCCAACCGTAATAGTTAGAGAAGGGGTAACTCTAGTGACCCCTAGCCTAGATCACCCATAGGTAATCCGCACTCATTGGCTCGGTATGGCACCAGCGGGTCAGACGTCCGTCTCGGCCGGTGGCTCTCACGTGACTGTCTTCCCACCCGTACTCTCGAGACAACGTCATAACTACCCACCTAATGAGGTTTTATACAGATCCTCAAACACTACAGTAACGAAAATAGTAGAGGGAGTCCCCACACTGCACATAATCTATTGTGGGTTTAAGTTGTGTCCAGAATTGTTTCGATTCTAATATTTCGCGGTCGTACAATATCCGACGAGTTATAGGAAACACTTGTCGGATATTGTATCATCCTTTTTTTTTTTGCTTTCACTTCCAGCTGCTTTATTAGCATTTAGATTCTCTGTCAAATCCTCCGAACTGTTAGTTGATAGCAATTGTCATAATCATAACAAACTCGGTGTTTGTGAATGAGAGACAGCTGTAATACAGGTTCAAATAATTCAGTATATACGCAAATCTATGTCTAGAAGTAAAAACGTGAACGTTGATGATATTTTACCATTGATACAAAGATCAAAGCACAAAGAATAATTGAGAGGCTGGCAGAAGAGACTGCACAACAAGTTAGACCGGTAATCCAGAGGTACCGGGTTCGATACCCGGACTCTTCCGCCAGGGTACGCATTTAAATTTTTCTTTGTACTTTGATCTTTGTATCAATGGTACAATATAAAAAAAATATGCTGTACCCACATTAAAAATAATGAGACATTAAATTTTTCATAAATGATGATATTTATTGACATAATTAAAGGTAGGGGTAATTGTGTGTACCAGAATTGAAATCCAAGTTTTTTTTAATAAAACACTTGCTTAAACAATTCTATCTTACTTGTAAATAAAAAAGAAAAACATTCCCTTTAGTTCCCGAACTAGAACTCAACAATTCAGACGACCTAAAGTCAGCGTTATGCTAACTAAAACCTATAAAACTGAGGCTCGGCCCTTTTATCACTACACAATAGGAATAGCCCTAGTTACAGAAAAATATAGCACAGAAGGTTCTTTCTTTAATATAATCCGAAAAGCTGCCTGCTTGTGAAATAATAAGGGCGATTTTTTTTTTGTTATTGGTCATAGGTCATGGTGACGCGAACAACGGACGCGTGTGACTGGCTAAGGTTGCGTGCCAAATTGCCCGAATGAACACGGAAAGCTGAGCAGTGCACGATGGTGCCCCGAAAAACGATCAGTTCCCTTAGCATGAGTTTACAGTAGCCATACTCGCTAGCGACTGTGTAAACGGAAACACCCTAGGGCTATATCTATCTATCTATCAGCCACAGACGTCCACTGCTGAACATAGGCCTCCCCCATGACTCGCCAAAAAGTGTGCGATCCCGTGCAGACGGCATCCATCGATTCCCCGCTACCATCTAGTCGGGGCTGCGCTTTCCTATACGTGGTCGCCACTCTAGGACTTTGCTGCCCCAACGGCCGTCCATTCACCGGGCTACATGGCCTACCCATTGCCATTTCAACCGTGCAAGAACCCTAAGGTTATCACTGATGATTCAATTTTGTTATATAGTTTGACTATTGAGGCTGACGAAGAGCAGAGCGGAGCGAAGCGGAGTAGGGCGGAACAAGTTTGATCAATGACAATCACTCGAAATCTTCACTCCACGTCAGTGGAACTATCTCTCATTGGTCAAAGAACAATACGCTCCGCTTCACCCCGCCTCAATGGAAATGCGCCCTCTGCAATATATGTGAACTTATGATGCCGTATAACGTGCATTGTTTGTGTTGAAAATGTTTAAAGGCATATATGCTAACTAAAGCCTATAAAACTGAGGCTCGCTCCTTTCATCATCGCACAATGGGAGGCCTAGTTAGCAAGAAACAAAACGCACTCCACGGGGGGACATTATAAAGCCGGGAAGAAGGGAAATAAAACGAATTATAACAAAACGGCCAAGAGCTCGCGCACCGAGAGTTTCACACCGAGTTATTTTTGTATTATCTATGTATAATAATAATAATAAGCCTTTATTCTGAGTAAGAAACAATGTGTAATTAACAATGTTTTTATAAGTATGTCTCTTTTCAGAGTGCCTGTTGTTGCCTCCTCCAACTTCTTCCACTGTCTTCTATCAAGTGCTACACTAGTCCATTGAAGTCCTAGAGTTGCCCTGATATCGTCTTCCCAACGTCTTGCTTGACGACCTCTGTTCCGCCTGCCGTCTCTGGGGTCCATACGTTTGATGATGACCTAGTCCTTGATCTTATATCGGGTTTCCATATTCAGACACTTAGTTTTATTCCAAGCATACTCCTTTCCATTGCTCTTTTGCATTTTGCAAGCTTATATCTCGTGTTGAGCTGTTAGTGACCAGGGGGCCTATGATAGTTGCGTTTATCACGTGATAAATAAGTGACAATGCATCTTTGAGATAATAGCAACCATCATAGGCATGGGAGAATTCTATCATTATCTATACTATTATAAAATTCTAAATTTGTACCGAAAATAGTTTTCTATCATCTATGTTATTATAAAACTCGAAACACGTAATCACACTATGCCTCCTTTTTTATTGCTGTCACTGTTATATATCGCAGCGTGCCATATTTTATAAAAAATCGTTTCGGGAATATTATAATACCTATTTCAATACAATGTTGTTAAAACGGTCTTTGTTGTATGCGGACTTAACAACAACAGCTTGGAGGGTATGACAGTGAATCTAAATGCTAATAAGGTAGGAAACAGTCATCGGATATTGTACAACCGCGAAATATTATAATCGAAACTATGTTGAACCCAACATTTAACGCGAGGTCACAGTGCACAGGTGACCGCCATGGCGCATTGGAAGATATCTACGAGGCCACCGGTGACCCCCATGGCGATTAACTTGTTAATTGTATAAAGTGTTACATTGACATCACTTTAGAATCACTTTTGTTAATTTTTTGTCGGTTCAGTTTGGAAGAGTTAACTTACACATACCTACGTTGATTATTTTTGTACTGTTATGTAATATGTTATGAATGGGGTCTAGAGATTTAAAATCGCGATACATTTAGTTTTCCGTTAGCTGCAGCCTTGACCAAGAGCGCGGAAATAGTCTAAGTACCACTCGGGCCCAACTCGCTAGGCAAGGGCCCTCGGCGCGCTCTGTTTAGAGCTTGCCTATACTCTCTGATATTGTTAAAGCGTATATTTACTACTGTGTGCTACTGTTTTATTGTTACATGTCTTTTTATGATTTATCTATGTGGAACATTCTAGAGTTCATCGAACTGGGTCTTAATTCAAAAATACTTTGCAATAATCGCAAATTAGCAATATCGCTGACATACACTGATTATTGACATTTCATTAGGGAAAATTTACACATCTTTATCACACATGTCATTTACATTGTAGCAAGCTGTCTCGCCATTTTGAATTTTAACAGAACACATCGCTAAAGTAGATACATTAATTTCCCCGTTAGCTGCAGCCTTGACCAAGCGCACGGAAATAGTCTAAGTGCCACTCGGGCCCAACTCGCTACACAAGGGCCCTCCGCGCGCTCTGTTTAGAGCTTGCCTATCCTCTCAGATATTGTTAAAGCGTATTACTTTTTATTGTTATGTCTTTTTAATGATTAATCTATGTACAACATTCTAGAGTTTATCGAACTGGGCCTTAATTCAAAAATACTTTGCAATAATCGCAAATTAGCAATATCGCTGACATACACTGATTATTGACATTTCACTGGGGAAAATTCACACATGTCATTTACGTTGTAGCGAGCTGTCTCGCCATTTTGAATTTTAACAGAACACATCGCTAGAGATCGCTCTTTAGTGATAAGACCGCCTGTTATCTACCGTTATTAAAATTATGGTTCTGTATTGAATTTGTAAACTTTTTTGGTGTGCAATAAAGTATTTTGTATTTGTATTTGTATCGCTAAAGTAGATACATTAATTTCCCCGTTAGCTGCAGCCTTGACCAAGCGCACGGAAATAGTCTAAGTGCCACTCGGGCCCAACTCGCTAGACAAGGGCCCTCCGCGCGCTCTGTTTAGATCTTGCTTATGCTCTCTGATATTGTTAAAGCGTAATTTTACTGATATTTTTTATTGTTATGTCTTTTTAATGATTTATCTATGTAGAAGATTCTAGAGTTCATTGAACTGGGTTTTAATTCAAAAATACTTTGCAATATTCGCAAATTAGCAATATCGCTGACATATATGTACACTGATTATTGACATTTCATTAGGGAAAATTTACACATCTTTATCACACATGTCATTTACATTGTAGCGAGCTGTCATTTTGAATTTTAACAGAACACATCGCTAAAGTAGATATCGGCGGCAACGGGTAGATATATAGTTGCAGCCTTGACCATGTGCGCGGAAATAGTCTGAGTCCCACTCGAGCCCAACTCGCTAGGGGCCCCCGGGTACTGTTTAGAGCTCGCTCTGATATTGTTGAAGTGCGTTTTTACAGCAACTTGATTTTTGTCAATATTTCCTTCTCAAACATTAAGGTGAAAACATCCACATCGAATATCCACAATACATTTTGTTTCCTCTTTTTTGCAGCCCACATCAAAGTGAGAAAACAGCTTAAGTGTTTCCTTCCGCCCTAAGTCAGACTGATTCGGTTCAGTCTATTCACGACGCAGTCCATGCACCCAGTGCGCCCGCGTTACCCCCACCAAATTACTCCTGTGGCGCGGAGATAATCCCATTAGTGGGTTAAACTCCAACGCAAAATCCGCCCAAGTAACAAAAAGTTCTATAACCAGGGCTTTATGTCACCAAACAGTGATATAGTCGGCCTATACTGGTATCCATTGTGACTGCTTGCACTATAAAGGTGTTTAACGGAGCGATTTAATTCTATAAATTAAAGAGCAATTAAGTTCTATATTTTAGCTCTAAGAACGCTTACAGTACCATACAAAAGAATCTTTAAAGTGTTGCACTTTACTAGATATTCAAAAAGCTGCTATGGTACTATTTAGTACTGTAGATGAACTTACTGACACTTTTATGTATCCATTTAGCACTAAAACTGCGTCAAAATGACTTTAACAGTACTGGCACTGTAGCAGTGATGAAAACATTGTTATAGGATCAATTTGCACTATAAAAGTACTCTGTACAAGCATTACGTAATGTTATGGCTTCTTAAAAGCTTTATAAACATCGCTATGGGGCTAGTTCTGTAAAAGTGATGAACACTTTTCTATAGCACTAATTAGTACTATAGCGACTCCTAGTGCAGTTGCTAAATAACTTAAATTCTAAATAGCCCTTTAAGTGAATTTGTGTTACTGCTACGGGACTGCAACAGCACTTTACTAGATATTTAAAAAGCTGCTATGGTACGATTTAGTACTGTAGATGAACTTACTGACACTTTTATGTATCCATTTAGCACTAAAACTGCGTCAATATGACTTTAACAGTACTGGCACTGTAGCAGTGATGAAAACATTGTTATAGGATCAATTTGCACTATAAAAGTACTCTTTACAAGCATTACGTAACGTTATGGCTTCTTAAAAGCTTCCTCAATATCGCTATGGGGCTAGTTCTGTAAAAGTGATGAACAGTTTTCTAGAGCACTAATTAGTACTATAGCGACTCCTAGTGCAGTTGCTAAATAATTTAAATTCTAAATAGCCCTTTAAGTGAATTTGTGTTACTGCTACGGGACTAAAACGTGACATAAAAGAGTTAAAATTATGAATTAATGGACTAATTAGATCTGTAGCAGTTTTTTATTATCAATTATATCACTAGTAAAAATATGGCCGCTATTTACGCCATGATAGCACATATTAGGAGACGGCTGGAGCCAATGTGTACTATAGCAGCCATAGTCTTAAATTTATTAATTTTAATTTAATTAAAACAAGATTATTAACAGGGCGCATTGTCAAATTTGAAATCAGCATAATGGATTTAACAATACATTTTTTTTCGCAAGTGCTGATATCCTTCTGATTACACGTTACGTTAAGTAACAATGGAGCATAAATAACTTATCGATATTTATTTCTTTCAATACCACGATGGCATAACACATCTAAAGAATAAAATGGGAAACAGTTTTGACGACAAAAAACACTGGAATCGATTACAGTGCAGAGCAGCACTATAAACATGTTTTGGTTACTTTTATAGCGCAAATTCGTGACATAATAGTTCCTGACAGCACTATGTTAGTACTAAAAAGCGTTTCACGACACTTTTATACTTCAACAACAGAGCTGATTTATCACCGCGCGAGTCTTTATGTAATGTTTATAGAATTAATCAGTGATAAAACTAGGGCCTCTTTGGGGTTTTGTAAGCATTTACAACACCATTATAGTGCTGATCATGAACACTATTTGGCACATCCTAAAACGTTCCCAGGACTTTTATAGTACCAAATTTTGTTACTTGGGCGACTACTGGTAGTGAGGGCTAACCAGCCCTAATTACAGATCAAGTCATGTCTTAAAAAAATGCTTAAGTGCGTAAAGTGGCGCCGTAAAATGAAATATCTAATACGTTTGATTACGATTACGCAACGTTTCACGTCACGACATAATCTGGAATTGAGTCGACTCTTATAACCTAAATGCAAAATCACACAAAGAAACTAATCGGCCAAGTGCAATTGATTTAAACCTACTGACCCATAATGCTGTCAATCGATAGCGTATTTCTGAATATTGCTTCGCTTATTGCCGTTCAAATGCTTTCATAGGAATTTTGTAGTGGAATTGCATCAGATATTGGACATAAATAACTCAACCTCGCTAATGCAGCCTTAATTGCATGAATGTATTCTGAGCAAAGTTAAGAGTGAGTTTCGGTGTAAAAATTTTCAAACAAACAATGTAAAAATCGACACACAAAGGATCGACACATAAGGAAATATTCGAAGGGTTATGGAGAGGTTAACACGCTTAAATATTTCAGGTCCGGAGCAACACTATTATTCTCAAAATCATTAATATCAAGGTATCGTTCTGTTGAGGTAAGATAGATTTTATCCAATACTGGTAATTCTATTAATGTTAATGTCAAAATATGTAAAATTATTAGTTATACGAATTTCATCTTTAGGGCCTTGTCACACTTTTCACGAATATACAAATAAGCGTCGCGGTGAACTCGCTGCGTGATCGCCTTCATACAAAATTCGCTCGCAAATCGCAAGTGTGATAACTTGAAAACGATACTAAAAATTACACAAATATTTACAACTAGCTTTTGCCCGCGACTACGTACAGTACGTACGCGTGGAACTTGATAAAAGGGATTATTAAAAGCGCCTAAGCAAATGTAAGAGCAATTGTGCTTTTGGTCTAATAATTACTTTTCCTACAGGGTCACCGCACCCCAACAGAAATGTTGACTCACTTTTCAATCTTTTTAGGTATAATTTCCAGGATGAAACTATCCTATGTCCTTCCTCGGATCTTAAACTATCTCTATGCAAAATTTCATCAAAATCGATTCAGCGGTTTAAGCGTGAAGAGGTAACAGACAGACAGACAGACTTTCGCATTTACAATTACATTTTACAATGAAGCGAAAAAGGTAGGGTTCAAACCTGCGTCTCCAACGGCTTTCCGGGCAACACGGACGTCCGACATACTGGACTACTGAACCTGATGCGAGAGCCATTGAATCTTTCAACCAGTTGCTTCTTGCATGTCTTAGGGAGGGGATACCCTTGAAATCTCGAAATCTTGAAATCTCGATGCTTTATTTCGTCAAAAGATTTTTACTCGGAAGTCATACATTTTTCAGACATTTTGTAAATTATAACCTTTAGATTTGGTTAGGTTAGGTTAGATTTATGTCATAACATTCAAAAATATTGTATGGTTTCAGAAAAAAATGCTTTCGATGAAATGAAAATTCGATGAAACGTTTTTCTAAATTTCAAGGGTAAACCCAATCATGAAGTCTGAATCTTTACGGTAGATGGCGCTACGATGCCTCCCTAAGGGTTTACCCTTGAAATTTAGAAAAAAATTTCATCGAATTTTCATTTCATCGAAATTTCATTTCCTCGAAAGCATTTTTTTTTAAACCATAAAATTAGGGAGGCATCGTAGCGCCATCTACCGTAAAGATTCAGACTTCATGATTGGCACCATCTCTCAAAATGTTGTTGAGAATCGATAGTAACGATATGCTCCACCCAGCCAAATTATTTTCGCTTCATTATAGACATTTGGTTTACGCTAGCAGTCGTTACTGCTTTAGTAAAAAAATAATTACACATTTATAGTCAAGTTAAAGTAATTTTGAGACTTTATCAAAAAAATCACAAAGTCTACTTAAATAATCCCAAAAAGAAACACTTTTAATTCCTCATAACATAAGTAACCGTCGATAGTTTACTGCACCCTCAGACCATGTATTCGATTTCCTTAAAATACATCGTCAATTTTTGCAATCTTTTTTACTCTTTATTGTACACGTTTGATCAATCATTTATGTGTTATTTTTCATACAAATTTCCTCCCGTCCCGAGCATAATTTCGCACAATCCCTTCTTAGTCGGTTGTCTAAGACACATCAATCTTGGAATTTGGATGATAAATAATAAGCCGGATTTCCGAAAGCCCAGGGCTGTGATTTATTCAGCTCGGACGTTTTGCAACTATTAGGGAACAGATTGCAGCGGTGATCGATGTTGACACCCCTAGTTCATAAGGCTGGTTGGTAGTTTTTTACTCAATTCCGAAAGAGCTTAGTATTATACGTTTGTGTGGCAAATATGCCTATTTGGTACAAGGGGGATTCGTTGTTATGTGTTATTAATATGTGTAATTTCATACATGTGTGCGTGAAGTGAGGGGCTAATTGAACGTTTTGGTGTTATCTATCTATAACAAAACTAAAAAAAAGTATATAGAGCAACTTAACAGGCTATTTAAGTTGTTTTTTTCATGTTATGACAATATATATTGATATTTTGACCAACAAGATAGTGACATAGCTATTTCATGCTTTCATTGTGTACAGTCGTACAGTTTACTGCATGTGCATTATTGTCAATTTAGAGTAGTTTTTGAAACAAAAATTATCAATGAAAAATTCAAACTGTAGGTTTAAATATATACCAATAAATCGCAATGGCCCTGTTTTAAGTAGTAACATACGATAATATGTTATGAAACATGTTTGATCATAGAGAGAACTGTCTAAAACAATCAGCGTTTTTTGAACGGATAATGAGCCTTAAGAGGATATACAAATCTACTACCTATATAGCAACTATTTCGCTGCCACTGGGCAGGGTGCCCATTAGCCTGACCGCATTGCCTCGCTGCTTGGCAATGCCAATGCGTTGAATGAAGAACGAGCCAGACCTATGACAATGTGGTTCGGAGCGAGGTAAGCGACGGCCTGAAAACCAGTACCTCTAGCATAACTTTTACACGTGACTCCTTAACGCGCGACAAATACTGCCTGTCACTTTCCTTTCAATAGCGTGCGAGCAAGACAGGTGATCCTGAGTCGCGCGAACGTTGCGGCAAGATATGTTAGCCCTACAACGCTGCGCAGACGCCTGGCTTCCGCAGCAAATGCTGAGTCCGCTCTGTCACGCGATGGACAATGAACTAATCAGATCTATTATTGCTTATTCCATATACCTATTCTATCTTTGGTGTGGCAATATAGTACATTACTGAGACGCCGGGAAGGAAGGTGAGGGTGAGTAGATATGGACCAGATAGAGATGCGAAGCAGGCAAGCCCTTTTACGGCTAAGGCATGTAGAGTGCTTTTCTCAAACATATGCAATGAAATAAAAAATACACCTGTTCGTGAAAACAGACACCATTTAAAAAAATACTTCCCCATAGCCCTTCAATTTTCGAATCGTCGAAGCCTGTTATAACGCTTTTTATGAGAACATTTAATTGCATGTTTGAGAAAAATAAGTTTCTTCCCTTCCTTCCTTTAATCTTTTATTGCACCTAGCGTATTACGTACCGGCAATCCCTTTCTAACTGTTAAAGTAATAAAAGAGACTTAACACGTTATTCAAGTTTCACCATTACAAAATGGAGTCACCGGTAGACTTGTGCCACGTAGCGCACGTTTTGCTGCCAAGTTTGCCTTTGCGCGGCTTTTAGTCAAATTGTAAAATGATAGGATGAAGTTTGGATTAGAAGTTACAATTTTCATTAACTATTCGTATAGTATACCTGCTAAGTAAACTTATTTCATAAGGTAATTGCCGTCTTTAAACATCTCCTCTGGAGGAGAATGCTTGGAGTATCATGGACTAAATTCCGTACCAACGAGTCTATACTTCGAGAACTCGGCATCGAGCAGCGTTTATCATATTTAATACAGTCCCGTATTCTTAGCTTCTTTGGTCACGTATGTCGCCGAGGAGAGGTGGCTATTGAGCAACTTTTAGTCCAAGGAAAGGTTGAGGGTACCAGGCCACGAGGCAGATCGCCTATGAGATGGACAGATCAAATAAAAGCTGCAATAAATGGCTCATCGTCACTACACGAATGCACGAGGAAGGCGGCTATCAGAGAAGAATGGCGGTGTGTTGTGAAGCTTGCCACCAACATCTGAAATGATGACCACAACCACTCTGCCAAGAGTGAAACCGACAAAGTAGAATTGCCGTCTTTAAGCTTTATAACTGGGTGTATACAATTTTCTTGCTGTTATTCTGTGACTCAGGGGACAATTAGTGAATAAACTTCTAAAAATCTGTTGATAATTTATATTAGTTGTATTGTCAGGAGATAGTCTACATAAGAATAGGCTTATAACTGCTTAAATTACAAAGCTTTTGCTAAATATAACCACGGAAAATCGTATTACTATGGCAACGAGTGGCAGAAAATAGTTGATTGACCCAGCTATATATTTTACTTCTGACAATAAAGTCCTACAAATTTTTAGGTTTAGGTCAGCAGCTGAAGGCTGACACCCAACATAATTGGCGAAAGCAAAGCCACACGATTCCGCTGGCTGGGTCCCTGGAGAGGATGGGAGACGATCTGGCTGAAGAGAGCGTTTCAGGGGCGACCGAGTGGGAAACGGTCGGCCGCCTTAGATACCGCTGGAAAAACGAAGTGCAGAAGAATCTTTGCGCTCTAAATATCCCTAACTGGCGGGAAAAGGCGCAAGACAGAGAAACATGGCGTTCTCCTGTGTCAGAGGCTAATTTTGGTAACTGAGCCAGACTAGTAAGTACCCAAGTAGCGAAACAAGCTGCGCTTGTACAGGCATCATACTGCTAATTTAAGCTAAATAAAGGCTGTACAAGTGCTTCTGCAGCTTGTTTGCTACTTGGGTAAGTTCAGCAGAGGTCTGAAGCGTGCTCATATTGTGATCCTTGGAAACCGGTTGAGTAAGAAGAAAAATGTACAAACAAAATCCATAGCAATACAGCGAGGTAATGCTGCCAGCGTCTTTGGTACAATGCCACGGGGGCCATTTTTAGACTTAGTTTAGATTTAGTTTTAAATTTAGATAAGACTTATTTTAATTGGTTATTGTTTATTTTGTTCTGTTATATTTTGAATAAAAATTATTTTATTTAAAAAAAAAAAAAAACCAGTGGATTTTAATATTTGGAAAAAATATCGGTATATACGAGTAACCAAAACAGAAAGCACTTTTACTTCACCTAATTCCACAACTAGAGAATTTCAACACGATTTTCTAAACAACCAACTCAAATCCCAGCCACAGATTTCATAAAAAATTCTGAATGATGGGTGTTCTATATATAAAAGATCGTAACACCATAGCGGTGAAAGAGCACATGCGTCTTTTTAAATATGCGATATAAGGCCGATCCATGACAAGAAAGGCGTGACATCAAAGGTTTCGACCTGTACATAAGCCGTTTTTAATATTAGACGAGTCTTGTTTGCACATCGTTTTACTTGTTGGCTTCCGATATGCGAGAAAATAAATACAATGTATTCGGATACGATTTTCATCTGTTTGTTGACTACACAAAACTAGAACCTGGCTCTGATTCAACGTGACATTTCGATATCGACGGCAAAAATCGTAAACGCTGTAAACGCCAAGGAAAGTCCCTTGGCGTTTACAGCGTTTACGCCTTTTGCCGTCAATATACTCGTATACCCAATTTAGAAATTCCTACCTGGGTTTATCACTGCTTTATTACGAACGTACGATTTTTGGGTTATCTATACGAGCTTTATTGACTGACATGGACTAGGAATTTTCGTAAGAAGGGATGGATTAACTCTGACATAATTGGCATACATTAAGAAATGTTATTATTTCTAACACACTAAGTATAAAAACTGAAAGGCCGGCGACGCAGTGCTGCAGGTATTTATGGGCGACGGTAATCGCTTTCCATCAGGCGATCCGTTTGCTCGATTGCCCCCTATGACATAACTAAAAAAATTAACGTTTTTTATTTTATAATTAACCTTTGTAACAATGCTTTAATTCCGTTTTTCATAGTAAAACCCAGTGTTGTCGAGTGAAACAGCTCGTCACTTGCACAGTAGGGGCGCGCCCACAATTGACTAATCCGCGAAACTCCGCCGACCATTTATCACCGGTGACGTGAGGAAAGCTCTAGTTTTGATGCTATCATTCGTTTGTTGGAAGTTGTATCGTTTGAAGTGGAAAACTACCCTGAGTTACAGAATACACATTAAAGTCCGTTTTTTTTCTCCTATTTAGTAAACACGATTTTAACCTCAATGACAGTTTGGGGCGTGAAGCAACTGTCTTTTCATATACATATATTATCATGACGTATGTATACAGTATAATGGTTGTTGGTGGTTGTTGTAGTGGTCGTGGTTTTTGTGGTAGTGGTTGTGGTGGTGATGGCGGTGGAGGTGATGAATGACGCGATGATGAAGATGCTGGTGGGGATGGTGGGAGTAGTGTTGGTGATGATGATTGTGGTGGTAATGATGATGATGTTGATGATGATGGTGATTTTGTGATCTTCGTCCACTCTTCGTTATCATCACTATCACTACCGGCATCGGCATCACAAGCATCATCACCACCATAACTATCACCATCAGTATCAACACCGCTATCATCATACCTAATCACCATCATCGTCATCGTCATCATTCCTCGCCATCATCATCACCAACATAATTCACACTTACACAACCCTTTTAAAATGTCCTTCGCTGCCGACACGATTCCAACTCGGTGCCCTTGCGGGGTGAGGTAACTCGATTCGGTGCGGGGGTGTGCTTGTCCATTCTGTATGTAGTAGGTACTATCTTTAAGTAAGACCTAATGTACAACATGATTAACATGCAATAAATGAATTATGAATTATGAATTATCTTCTGTGCTTAATAACACCAACTTACTTTATAATATATATATATATCGTCCTCCTTGACGTATCCGTCAATGGCCAACCCTGGCTCCATGACCTTCACGAGCGTCGGTCATGTGCACGAATGTGGCTTGCAAAACCGAATTTGGTTTTGAAGGTTCTGTTACAAGGCGCACAATGCAACTCACCTTTATCATTATACGTGTAGGTATAGGAAGGCTTTGGACGGGTCTTTCTGTTTAGGCGTTTTGCGTCGAGGTCTTGCAAGCGACGCTCCTCAAAATCAGTGACGGCCTCATGAACAGAGCTGCGCCATACTCCTCTCTGTTGTGCAGTCTCTTCCCAGCCCTCGCATGGGATGTTGCACGCGGTAAAATGACGTTTGATGACGTCTCTAAACCGCAAAAACTGACCCCCTGGCTTGCGCTTTCCATCTTTCAACTGCGAATAGAAGACAGCCTTTGGTAGTCTTGTGTCATCCATGCGTACGAGGTGTCCGCACCATCGCAGCTGACCCTTTATAAGCAGGGCCTCTATACCACTAAGATTGGTACGTCTCAATACTTCGGTGTTCGATACTCGGTCCTGCCACTTAAGGCGAAGTATCGAACGTAAGCTCCTAATGTGAAAAGTATCAAGACGATTAATAATCTAGGTACTATAGGGAACTTGCAGCGCTTTGAATATACGCCTAAAATAACTCCCAGACTTATAAAAATACTAGCTGCGTCGCGCGGTGTTACCCGCTTATCGCACGAGAACACTACATTTTACGGGATAAAAAGTAGCCTATGTGGTAATTTAGGGCGTTAGTTATCTTCCTACCTAAATTTATCATAATTGGTCAAGCCGTTTGGGCGTAAAGAAATAACAACATCCACACTCACAGTGATAATTTTATTTTTAGGGTTCCGTACCCAAAGGGTAAAAACGGGACCCTATTACTGAGACATCGCTGTCCGTCCGTCCATCCGTCCGTCCGTCCGTCCGTCCGTCCGTCTGTCACCAGGCTGTATCTCAAGAACGGTGATAGCTAGACACTTGAAATTTTCACAGATGATGTATTTCTATTGCCGCTATAACAACAAATACTAAAAATAAAATAAAATAAATATTTAAGGGGGGCTCCCATACAAGTATACAACAAATTTGTTATAGATTATGGTACGGAACCCTTCATGCGCGAGTCGGACTCGCACTTGCCCAATTTTTATTATATGTAGTATATGTGGGTAGATGCTTAAGATGTTCACTGATCATTTAAAACCGTAACTTGCTTACTTTTATTCGCTCAACATTTCTTTACCTCTCACTTATACGTATATTTCATTCCAGAAAACTCGAGTGTAAGGACCTAAGGACCTCTTCCATATTTAATGTAATTTTTCCAGGGATAAGTCCTTCTAAGCGTCCAAACCTTCGGATGAATTATTAATCGGAGTATATTATTCAACTAGTGCCGAAAGCGACGACTAACTTCTCTAGGGAATTATTGTTTAGCTACCTACTTGTAGAAAATACAGGTTTGTTTGAATGTGACGTTGATACTGTGAAAATAGTGCGTCGGCCTTAATTTGATAATACTTATATACCAAATACTCCAATAATTTGTGATAGGTAAACAAAAAAAAAAATTGGCTATTTGCCAGGTTGTGACAGACTTTGTTATTTATTTAACAAGTTGCTGAAGTACGTATCTTCACCAGGCCCTGTACATCCACAATTAACAAAAACCGCATTTTTATAAGTATACCGTGGTTTTTGGTGCAAGTATGATTGGACGCCAACTGTCGGCCTAGTGTTAAATCATTGGTGCATCCAAAACCCGAAGTATGCTTATTAAATCTTATATCTAATAATTACTGTAAAGCCCCTTTTTCAAGTGCACTCTAATCGTGATCTTTATACCCCTTTCATATTTCATTACTATCACTACATAGTAAACAAAGTCGCTTCTGTCAGTCTGTCCTAAACTCGGATTTCTAATTCAAGACCAAAAAAACTACGACAGATACGTCGCTGTCAAAATTGACAACATTTAAATGACATCTAAGTTTGTTTCTTGGCTTGCACCAAATGCACAATGTTACAAGTACAATATCAGATTTTGTACCAACAATCTCCGATGTTTAAGTTTTTATTATTTCCTCTCGTAATTATGTAATAATAAATATTTCTAGTTATTTCGTTAAAACATAAAGTTACCAATAAATAAATTATCTTAGCGTGTTTAAAAAAGAAAAAGGAATTTACTATTGTAAAAATATTTCATTGTAGTGGCAACCTTGTGGTAGTTTTTTTGGTCTTGAATTAGAAATCGTAGTATACAATATGCTTAGATCTTTAAAACCACGCAACGGATTTTGATAGGCTTTTTTTAGTAGATAGAGTAACTCAAGAGGAAGGTTTATATGTATAATACATGCATAATTTATCAGCATTGCACCCGTGCGAAGCCGGGCGGGTCGCTAGTATACAATAATAAATAATAAGATTTGAATGAGACAAAATAAAAAAGATATTCATATACAGAAGAGAGATATCATGTTTTCATCTGTATACAATGAAACTAAAATTTTCTTAAGAAAAGTGCGGGTTTTTGCTCCCAAGCTTAAAAATATCCACAGGTATAGTTCTTTATTTTAATTTTAAAGTTGAAGCGACTTATCATGGTCAAAGCAAAGATCTACGAAAGCAGTATTTTGACTGAGCTTTTTAAATCGCTTTCAAGCATAGACGTGCACATAATGTCCATGCGCCACACGCGATAATGATCAGTCAAAATCTCGTGAAATAAGAATGAGCTGTGAATGAATGAATGAATGTTTATTTGCAAGAACATAGTAGGTACATTAGATGATGTAGTAAACAGTAAGTGCTTATGTTCTACCGTAGAGGCATGCAAACATTTAATGTGCGATTTGTTCCCGATTCGTCGTTTTCCTGTTTCGCCGAATTCTTGTGTTATCGGATTCTCGCCTCATCGAATTTGTATATCAAATTAAATTAAGCTATTGCCGTGAGTCCACTACCATTACACATCTAATTTAAAGCGAAATATTTATAAATTATTCCCATTTCACCATAACAGTGGCTCATGAAATGAGTAAACATTAATATTCCCTTTCAGATAGGTAATCGGGTAAATACGATTCAATGTATGATCTATTGCATTATAAGTAAGTAGGTATTATAGATAATCCCAATGAAATAATAATCCGACAAAACAAGAATGCGGAGTAACAGGAATACGTCGAATCAGAATTAAATCAGCTGTGCTTTCATGAGCGTCGCTTTGAACGTGTATGGATTCATTATACTGCTTACTCCGGAGTTATTTATACTGTGTCGTGGCCGCATCAAGTTTGTATTAGTTTAGAGTTCGTAAACTGCATCTTGATTCTCATTGTCTTGTGGCAAAGAATGGTCTTTGAAATGATTTTATAATCACGTTACGGAACTTTGGCCGGTAGCCGCTATAAAGTTGAAAAAACCTCTTAGAAAGATTTTTATTTTTTTGTTGGTAACCGACACTTCTTGGTACTTTATATTTCAATGTTATCTTGAAGGCATCCTTCTCATTCTAACACTACCCTTACGCATGTGAAATTTTGTCAAAATGTGTGTGGATTGTCGATGTTTTTAGCCAATAACGCGTAAACCATGAAACGGGTGAAGAGGTCACTATGATATATATATGGCACACATATCATATGTGGTCATCAAATGAACTACTGTCAAATGGAATGGCACAAATGCCACCAATTTTGTCAAGGCTCTAACCCTTTCTAACCTTGCGCATCTTTCAGTATTCTAGACCTTAACATTGCCTTGTTTATTTTGTTATTGCTGTTTTATCTTATCAATTAATGAATACGGAGTCGAGTTATAGTCGTATCACCAAAAAGACTGAACTCAGTTTTATGTATCCTTAAAAAAATTGGGCAAGTGCGAGCCCGACTCGCGCATGAAGGGTTCCGTACCTATACATATATATATAATCTATAACAAGTTTGTTGTATGGGAGCCCCCCTTAAATATTTATTTTATTTTATTTTTAGTATTTGTTGTTATAGCGGCAATAGAAATACATCATCTGTGAAAATTTCAACTGTCTAGCTATCACCGTTGTTGAGATACAGCCTGGTGACAGACGGACGGACGGACGGACGGCGAAGTCTCAGTAATAGGGTCCCGTTTTTACCCTTTGGGTACGGAACCCTAAAAAACACCATACGTAAGAATACGTCTTAAAACTGCAAAAAATCTCTATAGTAATAAGGAAACCATTCAGAAAGACTGCAATTTATAGTAAGTACTTATCACATAAAACGAGACATGTTTATTACTAAGTATAGTTTCCTAAAAATACCAAAGCTAGGAACACCTCGTAAAACTGCAAAAAATCTCTATTTTATGTGAAAACAATACAAGATTCTCGGCCTAAGAATTTTTCAGCTACAATAATAGAATTAGCCGCAGTTCCAGTGTCACACTGTCAACTGGAGAGTCATAAGTGCCACCAATTCTGTCACGAGCACCCTTAACCCCGGTCTAACCTTGCGCTTCTTCCAGTTTTCTAGACCTTGACATAACCTTGTTCTAATTGGACTTTTGGAATATTTATTTGAAATTTCCAGTCGGAGATCGCGTAATTGACAATATGATCACGGATAATTGACGGTTGTCACATTTATCTAACGGAATTGACGTTTTCTTTTATGCTCTAATAAGGTTCGACTTTTTTGTGTTCGTCGTTAAAATTTTATTCTATTTTAAAAGCTTTTATTTACTTGCAATGTATGTATATATGTAAGTATGTTTGTTCGTGTGGAATCTTGCAACTCAATTTTGAAGCAGATATCGTCAACCGATTGAGCTGAAATTTTTCATACTTATTTAACTTTGATGACAATACAATAATATGGTACTATGGGGCTGATCTGATGATGGAGCCGGAAGGTGGCCATAGGAACTTTATAATAGAAAAAGCGATCCTACCGAGTTTGGGCTCTTTAGAATTGTCTCAGTGAGCATTTAATGGATATCTAAAAAAAGTACAGTCGGCTATAAACGCTTGTCACTAAAACGAATTTTTTGACAGAAACTTATTTCGTTTGATATGATCTTAACGATCATTTTTAACCCTCTACTCAGAAAGAGGGATGTTATATGCTTTATATGGGTCTATATTGACTCCTAGAATTATATTTCGTCGAAGGTTTCGTAGAAGCATTTTTCCTTGCAACTGTAAAGTATTTGAGAATGTTATAAAACAAACCTAACTTAATCAATAATATGATATTTGCAAGAATTCAAGTAAATGTATGAGTACAGAAGAATAAAATTCTGCGAAATGATTAATCGGCGAAATTAAACATTTGACGAAATAAGTTTCTAGGAAACTAAGGGCTCCCGCTTTACATACATGTGTGTCTGAATGTGGCATTGTAGCCCCTAAACGTATGAAGTGATAAGAGTTCCGTTTTTAATCGAAAGTGGTGTCTGTCGTCGTAGTTATTTTTGGTAATTATAGCAGTGGTCTCCAAGATATTGAACGTATTTAAACGTACGTAGATATTATTTATTATAGGATAATTCTTACCAAACGGCGGTAAAGAAATAGAATTTTAACGGTTTTTTGCAAGCCCCTAATCTATGCATTACACATATACCCCTATCACTACATAGTATAAAACAAAGTCGCTACCCTGTCTGTCTGTCTGTCCTTATGTATGGTTAGATCTTTAAAAGTACGCAAAGAATTTGGATGCGGATTTTTTAAATAGATAGAGCGATTGAAGAGGAACGTTTATATGTACATATAATACATGCATAATATAGAAGAGAAACACTTTTCATTTAGTATGAGCATTGAACCCGTGCGAACCCGGGGCGGGTCGCTAGTATTAAATAATATCACGATTGTTGACACCCTTTTTAATTATTTTTATGTTTTCTTCCTTATGTAAATGTATATTGGTGTGCAATATGCAATAAATAAAGTGTATTGTATTGTACATTTAATGTATGTGATGTGAATCTCTGCATTGAATGAATAGAAATCCAAGCGACATTTAAATAAATAAATATTAAGGGACAATCATACACAAATCGACCTAGTCCCAAACTAAGCAAAGCTTGTACTATGGGTACTAGACGACGATATACATAATATATAAATACATATATAGATAACATCCATGACCCAAGAATAAATATTCGAGTTCATCACACAAATATTTGCCCCGGCCGGGATTCGAACCCGGGACCGCCGACTCAGTAGGCAGGTGTCTACAAACCGAGCCAAACGCGTCGTCAAACGCGTCAACGTCAATTTAGGCTCAATAGCCGGCCAGTCCATAGCAACGATGTATCATTTCACACGCACACCCATTACGAATAATTTATCAAATCGCCGCGCGAGCCATTTGAAAACTTCACCCAATAAATTTAGAATCGTCATATGCTTTCAAAAAATCCTATAACCCTTTTACAATCACATAAATTTGAACTTAATATGCACGAAGAGAGGTCGATTTTGGTGTCATCAAACTAAGTTAGCTACTACCTATTGAATTGGAGGATTTGAAATATGAATTAATTTTCGGGCGGCCATATTGAAATTAAATACCAGTTATGATTCGGACAGCGAAAATGTTGGGCAGTGTTATCAAATTGAAGGTTTTGAATTTATTTTACGGAAATATTAGATAGTCTTTGTTATTTAGTGATATTTAAAAGAGTTATAAAATTCACGGCTTATCACATTATATTTTTAAGGCGACAGTTTGTAAGTATCTTTATAAGTACGTTGGTTACTTCTTCACGCTCATATGGCTGGACCAATTTTGATAAATTTTGGTATGAAGGTAGCTAATACCCTGGTTTTTGGACGACGCGGTTGGCTCGGTTTGTAGTGCAACTGCCTACTGAGCCGGTGGTCCTGGGTTCGAATCCCGGCCAGGGCAAATGTTTGTGTGATGAACTCGAATATTTGTTCCTGGGTCATGGATGTTATCTATACACATATGTATTTATATCTTATATATACCGTCGACTAGTACCCATAATAGAAGCTTTGCTTATTTTGGGACTAGGTCGATTAGTGTAAGATTGTCCCTCTGGTAACACCGTGCGCCGCAGATATTGACTGAAGCTTAAAAAATCTATGACAGAAAAAAAATGAAGGAGGTGAAATGACATACTTATTTCCATAAAGTTCCATAGTTGTTAGTCGTTTTTAGGGTTCCGTACCCAAAGGGTAAAAACGGAACCCTATTACTGAGACTTCGCTGTCCGTCCGTCCGTCCTTCTGTCACCAGGCTGTATCTCAAGAACGGTGATAGCTAGACAGTTGATATTTTCACAGATGACGTATTTCTATTGCCGCTATAACAACAAATTACAAAAAATAAATCAAATAAATATTTAAGGGGCTCTATACAACAAACTTACAGATAATGGTACGGTACCCTTCGTGCGTGAGTCCCACTCGCACTTAGTGTATTTTTTAATTTTAAATTTAGTAAAAACTCGCTCGGCTTTTTTTTATTTTAACTACATAGCCTCGCCCCGTGGTAATACTCGCGTTCGGGATAAAAAGAAGCATACCTAAGTGTTAATCCAGCCGTTTGAACGTGAAGAAGTAACAAACATACAAACAAACACATTCACAGACATTCACCTTTTTAATATTAGTGTGATAATTATTTTTCTAATCATGTTTTTCCGTAAAGCCTGCGTAGAATGCCGGCCCCCTTATTTTGGACGCGGGATGCTAATTTGGTATTGGCTTTCCAAATTATGCTCAGCCTTGTAGTATTTTTTAATTAAAATCGGCGGACCCTCGTTTGTAAAGAGGACAAACGATTCGCGATTCGGACCCTTGAACAAAGACTTTTTAGAGTCATTTTCAAAAAACATGTACAAGGTTAAGGGCTTTAATTAAAACAAAACTTAATTGATACCTGTGTGTCACGATAGTTACCCATATATTTTGTATGAGTAACTTTCGTGACACGAAAGACGCGATCGTAATTTTGTTTTTATTAAGTCTTTAACTATGTACATGTTTTTTGAAAATGACTCTTTAACAAAACTGTGTTTATTATTTTGACGTTTCATTGTTTGTGCTATGCGTATTGACAAAAAAAAGGGGAAAAAAACTGTAATAAAATTCGAATGTTTTAAATGAACGAATTGTGGGTCTATATTGACTCCTAGCATAATATTTCGTCGTACAAATGAAAACACAGTTAAATATACACCCATACACCTTAACAGGTTGAATTAAGTTTTATATTCGTTTACAAATGTACAGTTATCAGTGTCTTCGATAGTATGTTTAATTTCGCCGAAAAATCATTTCGCAGAAAGCATTTTTCTTTGGAACCGTATACTAGTTGAAATTGTTATAAAACAAACCTAACCTAACCTAATTAATAGCGATATTTGCAAGAATTATAAAAATTTTATGAGTACACAGGAATAAAAATTCTGCGAAACGATTTTTCGGCGAAATGAGGTTCGACGAATTAAGTTATTAAATTAGCCCACTTAAAAACTAAATGCGTAATAATAAGCGAAAACCCAAAATTTTATACCGGTATGTATGGAGCCGAATACCGGTATTTAGTTTAATAT
Source organism: Apotomis betuletana (assembly GCA_932273695.1). Lineage (NCBI taxonomy): Eukaryota > Metazoa > Arthropoda > Insecta > Lepidoptera > Tortricidae > Apotomis > Apotomis betuletana. Next base: position 17,755,080 of record OW026309.1, on the reverse strand, counting down.
TTTGCTTAATAAAATTGCGTCAGCAAAATCACCGAAGCGTTTAAATGAATAGCGGGTTTAATTGGTTTCATTTAATTTTTTTCCCAACGTCGGGAACATTTGACGGCCCGTTTTTACGGCTCCAACAAGAGCTGTCGTCAGATTCTTTATTTTACTTGTTTCTTTGAAATAATTGGTTAAAGTTCAAGTACGTACTTTACGCCATATAAAGAGGACGTAATATATAATATATCGATAACACGAACATGGTAAGACAAGCTCAGTACGCTATTCACCAACGCACACCTGGGTGCTTGATTCTGCCTTCCGCGTTTGTTCGGGCAAAACGGTGGGCGGTTATGTCCCGTCGCCACGCCCTATGACCAATCGCGTCGCATTTTACATCGACCATCAATAAAATAGTTTTTAGGCGGTTTTAACGAAGATTAAGACGAAGGTACTAAAGTTTAATGTCTAAATATAGATTTAACCAATTGAAATTATAATAAATACCTCGCTCATGTTTGAATAAAAAAACGAACACTAGCTTGTTTTATTTTTCATATTTTGCTTATAAAATTGCGTCAGCAAAAGCACTGGAGCGGATAAATGAATAGCGGGTTTAATTGGTTTCATTTCAATTTTTTCGTGACGTCGGGAACATACGACGGCCCGTTTTTATATACGACTCCAACAAGAGCTGTCGTCAGATTCTTTTTTTTTGCGTTGCTACAGTTATTAATTTGTCTTGTTTATTTGAAATAAATAAGTTGGTTAATTGAAATATATTTTTAAGCCGTAGATGGAAGTAGTTATATCAAACAAGCGACCCACCCGCCCCGGCTTCGCACGGTAGCAGTGCTTATAAATAATGCATGTATTATACAAATAAACCTTCCTCTTGAATCCCTCTCTCTGTTAAAAAAACCGCATCAAAATCCGTTGCGAAAGATCCAACTATTCATAGGGGCCGGGAGACAGCTGCCCTTCTAGCATAACTATGCTTCGCGACTCTTGGCGCGAGGTAACGCTACCCGTCACTCTCTCACATTACTGCACAGAAAGAGACGCACTATTATCTCGCGCGAGAAATAGTCACGTATGACAGTTATGCTAGAGGTGCAGGAAGCAACTTTGTTTTATACTATGCAGTGATGTTGCTATATCTAGTGAAGTTATATGAAACTTTGTTAATATCATTAGTATAACAACCCATAACCATTTACACTCTTTCATTCATTCTCATTCATTCATTCATTTTCTCATTCTCAATTTTATTGAGGATTAGTCGCTTCGTCCACGTAATCAATTTAGACACCTGCGGGCTACGGTTCGGCGTACGTTTCTTAATTGTTGGAATTATCGAAGTGGTAGAAGTTAGGGAAATTAAAAATATTAAAACTTTCATACTAAGGCGAAAGGTTGAAATACTATAAATATTTTATTAGGTAGCTACTTTAGGATGCTCGCAATTTCGTCCGCGTATTTTTTTTTACCGTGAACGGGTAAAGTATCTTATCTTCAGTCATGTCATCTAGTCAACTTGGGATGTCCAGCTATCCCTGTACAAGAATTGCTTAAAGTTCATCCGTTTCATTCTGAGTGATGAGAGTAAAAATTAATTATGACCAATGGATGGCGCCAGACTGTTATACTCGTAATGGCATATTTTTAATGTGTTTTCAGCCGTATGGATATAGGGCTATCTAAGTTGATTTTAAATTACCATTACAAGTAAAATTGACAATTTCTAAATGTTGTCTACCTGAGGCAGTTTTAATAGCAAAAACCAATATGGCGGCAACAAGGCGACGCCCGAGATATAGCTAATTCATCGCAAATTACTCAATGCCAGTGTAAATCGACTTAGGCCTCTGAAATTCGTAATTGTACTTACTGGAATGAATCTATCAAATTTATGGCACATTAAGCTGACCCTTACAACAAAAGTGGCATTCCATCACCGAACTAATAGCAACTGACATCAAAACTTTAAACTGTCGTAAACGAAAGAGGATCGCAGACAATCTAGAACAATTTAAATGGGCCTCCACTGTATTTCTATTTTCGAAAAATGCAGTATTCTACACATTGATACCCATAAAATACAAAACGATGAGCCATATCGCCAAAGCACAAAGGATAGGAACAAGAAATATAAAATTTGGATATATAACAAAAAAAAAAAAAAATTGAGCCGTTCTATACATTAAAATGCGAATATATTTATGCAACTCAAATAGAAATCATTATATCGGTTTTTTAGGAGTGATATTGATAATTTAGGGATACTTGAATGCCTCATCTAATAAGACATTCTAATTCTACGGATTTGTTATTTGAATGTTCAAACCCACTTTTAATTGTTAGAATGTAAATCTATCACACATTTGATGTGGATTCTTCGCCGGAGGCGCGCCAAGTTTGGAGTACGAGCATAATGTTAGGTATCTAGTCGTAAAGGCTTAACTTAATGTTTTTGGTATAATTTTACCTATTTAGCCTCTTAATGATAACTAATTTATCATACTTTTGAAGCAGCAACACTTTTTGTAGCTCAAACCGCAAAATTCTATATAATGTCCCTTATAATGACCGTTATTAAGCCGAAGTACTGCTAAATTAGGTTAATCTCAATTCATTACCAGATTTTACGGATTTAGTATTAGAATGTTCAAATCCACTTGTAATCGTTAGAATGGAAATCTAGCACACATTTGTTATGGATTCCTCGCTGGAGGCGCGCCAAGTTAGGAGCACGAGCATAATGTTAGGTATCTAGTCACATCTGACGTATTTGGGTAATAATCATATTTTATCTAAAGGCTCAATTCGATGTTTCTCCTATTATTTTAAAACTATACAGGGTGGAACATTTCTAAAGACTGTGCTGACAGGATAGTGTCATCTGAGTGATCTACAATCGACCTATTATAGTTGTAAAGCTGGATTGAAAAGTAAAAAAAAGTCATCATAATAAAATATTTTAATATCAGTGAAGCCTACTAATACGAAGGCTTTATTTACCTACATTTTAATTTGACACCTGTCTTAACTTAGCGATGTTCAAAAGATGTTTGGGTTGATATGTGCAGACTTTTACACTAATGTTTAACAAACTGTATCTCAAAAATGGATAGTAATATGGGCATAGTTCATTGGTGAAAAATGAAGAACCTACTGAGTCTGAACAATTCCCTGTTTGCTTAAAAGTCCCTCGATCTGTTCCACCCTGTATATCTAATTTAGCTACTTGCTGTTTTGCAGCTCTAAAAACAAAATTCAATGTCTATGTAATATGGCCGTTATGAAGCCAATGTATTGCTTAATTGGGGTTGTCTCAATATGTCGTCCCCAGATTTCGTCGGATATAGTACTTAAATGTTCAAATCTACTTGTTATCCTCAGAATGCAAATCTATCACTTTGATATGTATTTTTCGCTGGAGGCGCGCCAAGTTTGGAGCACGAGCATAATGTTAGGCATGTATCTGAAATCCATATTTGGGTTATAATTATATTTTATCTGTCATCACGTGCATTTGAAGGGTTTCATCTTTCACTTATGTCGAACCGTGCAGTGTTAGGTATGTAGTCACATCTTACGTCTACATTTGGGTCATAATTATATTTTATCTAGAACCATCACGTGCATTTGAAGGGTTTCATCTTCCACTTATGTCGAACCGTGTAGTGTTAGGTATCCTAGTCACATCCTGACGTCTACATTTGGGTCCACTTTGGGTCACAATTACAATTATTTTTTATCTCCAATGAGCGTATATGTGTTTGAGGTATCTAATTTGATGGTTCTAATGATATGAGTCCAAATTCTAAACAACACCTACATGTGTCTACTTAAACGAAGTGGTATATTCAAAGTATCTGTTATATCTTAGATAATATCTCATGTTGATCCATGTCTTCTTTAAAATTGAAACTTGTGATTGAACATGAATCTTCTTTACGATTTGAATACTCAAACCCACCTTGTAATCGTTAGAATGTAAATCTAGCAGACATTTGATAGCGATTCCTTGCTGGAGGCGCGCCAAGTTTGGAGCATGAGTATGTTACGGATCTAGCCGTATCTGACACACTTGGGTCATAATCATAATCATATTTAATCTCAAACCACGTGCATTTGAAGGGTTTGATCTTTCTCTTATGTTGAACTGCGCTCGTAATTGTGTAACTTTTGTTTATAGGCTGGGTATAGTTTATTGCCTATCAAAACGTTTTTTTTTATTATTAGTTTTACAGCTCGCTATAGTATTGGTTGAAGGGAGCTTTGCCTTCGAAACCCAATATAAAAAAACTGCGTCTTAGAAGAACTGTACTGTAATTTTATTTGTCTCTCGTCGCACCGAAACAGCGGGACGGATTTTAACCAATTTTGCTACATGGATAAATCCAAAGAAGAAGAAACCGTCAACCGTTGTTTCGTCGAATATTTCATTAACCAAAAAATCGTTTCACAGATTTTCCATTCCTATGTAGTCATACATTATTCTTGCAATCATCATCCTAATGATTAGGTAAGGTTAGGTTTGTTTTATAACAATCTCAAATAGTTAACGGTTGCTAAAAAAATGCTTTGTACAAAATATATTTTCGGCGAAATGAAACATTCGACGAAACGACGATACATTTTAGGAGTCAATATATACCCCCAAAGATGGTTAAGGGACACTTTACCCGATTGCGGCAACGAAAAAAACCGCCCAAGTGCGAGTCTCACTCGCGCACCGAGGGTACCGTACAAATACTTATCCCATCTTAACTGGCCTGGTTAAGTTAATTCTGCAACTGTTATGTATGGCGCCGGATACAAATGAGGTGCAAATTTAACGTTAAATAAGCGGACGAAGTTGCGATTGACGATCAATGCAATTAGCGCAAGTTTTGGGTAATTGAAACGACGTTCTTCTTGTACGAATTTAGATAAAAAAGTATTGTTTTTAGGCGCCGGTTTTATTTTTGCGCTGAATCGTGCCCGTAGTAATAAGCCCGCAGATTTTGTTGTTTTACACGATCTGATCCGGTATACAGACAAAATAATGAGGATTATAATTTGTACTGTTTGTTTGGATCTGAAAGGCATAATTATGTTTAATTGGTTGCGTTGTGTACGGTAATTGTTATACAATGTTCGATATAACACGCAAGTGCTTAGTTAACTGGTTCTAAATTGTATAGAAGCTACCTATTTTCGGCTTTTATTTCAAGGAAACAGAATTTACTTAGCACTTCTTCATCTTCGCAAAATTCGCCTGAGCAATTAATTGGTTTATATAAATTAACGTGATTATTGACTGGCGGCTTTTGAAAAGAAAGAACCTTTCAATTTGACTTTGTCACCATCATTGTCATCATTATCATCATCATCGCCATCATCATCATCATCACCATCATCGTAATCATCATCACCATCATCATCACCACCACCATCATCATCATCATCATCATCACCATCACCATTACCATCACCATCATCATCATCATCATCATCATCATCACCATCATCATCACCATCACCATCATCATCATCATCATCAACATTACTCGTCCGTATCTATCTACTGCTAGATCAGGCCCTCCTTGTCCATTTGACTTAGTATAAACACTAATTGACCGAGCGAGCGAAGCGTCTCCGTTTTAGCTTGGCTAAAAATGATTTCGTACTTATGTCCGAATGTTCGAATGTACAGATAACCAAATTACCAGCTGTTCCCTTCTACCAATCATGCATTTTTCAACCGATTGTCATGAAATTTTGTAAATATAAATATATACAGAGAATTTCAGCCATTTCGCAGCCAACTCGCGAGCCATTAGTAATTCATTTGCGTGACGTCTACCATTTAACCTTGTCCTGGCAATTAAGAAAGATGCATGACCGTAGCCCGCAGGTGTCTAAATTGATTACGTGCAGACAAAGCGACTAATCCTCTATAAAATTGAATACAAAATTTGTGGGTCTGTCCCTTTGAAGTCGCGTAATTTCTTATCAGGGAGGCGTGCGTGATCTCCGTGAATTCAAATAGCGGTAGCTACCGGTCACTTAATCTTTCATTAGGAAGCACCTCCATATGGGTACGGTAAAGATAACAGGGACCCTTGCATTGGATTAGGCTAAGGGGCTTTGTCCGAGCGCTTTGAATGGCTAAGGTAGGTATTTTATATTGTTTTAGGGTGTTGCTACGGGACGTTTGTTTATGCCAACTAGTTTAAAAGTCGGGTCGTGGTTTTGGGCGATGGGCGTGGTTTTCCGTTTCGCGAGTTAGAAAAGAGTGTAAATGGTTTTAAGGCAGAAACGGGCGCGTATTTTGCGATTACGCTGTGCAGTAACAAGATTCTCTGTCTCAATCGTGAGGCCATTTAGGTTGATGGATATCATGCGTTATTCCTACGTTCGGGTCTTTTATCAGTTCTTTAAATTTTCATTAAAGCAGGGACGTATTCTAGCGTGAACCAAATGTTTAAATTGAAAATTCGATGCTTTAGCTAGTGACTTTGATAGAACAATATTGGTAGTTCGTCCAGCCCGGTAAATCGGGTAGCGGTGGTTTCAAATCCTGCTCAAACTATATTTTTTATTTTTATTTTTTGCTTCAATATATTTTGTTATATTATCATTGTATTGTACAATAGTATCGGCATCCAAAGATCATGATTCTAGGGAAACTTTTGACGCTACGTTTGTATTGTATCTACTTACAACAATGTGAGTCTACAAGAGTTTCTCACAACACTGAAATCAATAATAATTATGTATTTATATCGGGATTGTAATTAATGAGATTATCGGGTTGTGAACTGCAAATAATTAGTTAATGAAATTTAATTTGTCTTTCATTTAACTAAACCTATGTAGCCAATTCCAAATTAATTTCGGGGATGATTACTAGAAGCATAATGTTACATATTACCAGGTACAATTTAATTACATAATAGGTTTTCAAGGAATCCTCTGCTATTACGCGTAATTAAAGCGATGTAGTGTATTGTATTGTGAGAGGCTAAACCGACACGATATGATTACCATAATATTAAATTTGATATTAGATAATTATCACAAGAAAAAAGAAGGAAAATAGTACAAGCACAGAAGAAGCACATTTTTTATTTTATTAAGATTGTGTATACCTTCGCATGATGAAACTTTATTATATTTTGGAGCAAACTAGTTATATTAAATTTTAAGCGTATCAAACAGCCCGCCAATTATACAATATGTTCACATTTTTTTTACTTTCTTTATTGTTATTAGAGCAAGGCAGTAAAGTAGTAGTATTTTTAGTTTACAAAAGAAAGTATAATAATATAAGTTAATAAGACTTTTTGAGAATAGTATTGTTTTTTTTTACTGTCAGTAGAGTAAGTAGAGATTTTACAAAAGTGTATAATTCGCGCTCGGTACACTCAGCATCAAACGTCAGCATCAGGATATTTTATATTGAATTTTTATATATCTTAATCTAGTGCGTGGCCAAAATTCCGTTTAAATACAATGTCACCTTAATTTACGTGGCAAGGCGAAACTCTCGAGTCCCGAATGTCGACATTTTCGCTTCCTCATTTAAAGCTAATTTAAGATGAAAGGCAGTCTATCGTGATTTAAAAATATTAGGGTTATTTAGCTAAAGCACCTCGAATGAACCGTTGTTGCAGTAAGTAATGCTTCTTTAGAAGTGAGCTCGAGTTTTCATACTACCGGTAACAAGCGCTTTACAAATTTAGTTTGTGAAAAATATTAGTCAGATGGTACCAAAGGGGGGCCGAATGAGGACTTAATTTTTTTTTTCGCCTTTGGTCGACATGTTTTGGATTGTATCATGTAGAAAACGCCAAAATAAGCATGTTTAATGGTAGAAACTTTTTCTCTCCGATCAATATTTACCGAGATATTGGGGTTCAAAGGTGAACCATTGGACCTCAAAGTTGGCACGATTTTAGGGACAGAAAAAAATCGATGGATGTTTGTTGTCATTATAACACCTATTTTTTATGATGTTATCCTTGAGAACACGCTAAAATAAGAACGTTTTGTAAAAAAAACTTTTTCTCTAAATACAAAAATTGCTGGGATTTTGTCTTGTTTCAAATTTTGTCACTGTCGCTATACAATATACATGGTCACAATGCAAACCTAACCTCACCTACAGTTTTCGGTTTTGGGACCCATTTTGACCCACCACTACCACACCCATCGTTATTTTTCTAAGTCCAAAAAATTGTGTCCATTTAGGAGCCAATATCTCGGTAATTATCAAGTTTAGAGAAAAGTTGCCCATACAAAACATGTTTATTTTAGCGTCCTCTATACGAAAGCATCATAAAAAATAGGTGTTATAATGACACCACCACCATCAAAAATTCCCAGTCCCAGCCCTCCCTTTGCTACAGTCCAACCTTTTGTCCTTATTTAAAAAACAAAAATATAATATTGTATATTATTTCGTAAACATGAAGGGACAGATCTAATCATTACCATGAATGAGTTTTACACGGTTTTTACATTAATGCATCCCTGAGGGCTTTTAATGGTTGCGTTTATCACGTGATAAATAAGTGACAGCATCTGTCACTCACACGCATTTTATCAAAACGTGGCGGATTCATTTTCACTTATTTATTGCGAGATAAAGGCAACCATCATAGGCTCCCTGATCAAAATCTCATCACACCTTATTGATAGGTCTTTATTACAACTCTAGAAATAGAAAATGTGGGGATTAGATAAATTTACCTTCATATTTTACTTGACAAGGTATTAATGACGCGGTTGGCGCAGTTTCCAGACACCTGCCTACTGAGCCGGCGGTCCTGGCTTCGAATCCCGGCCAGGGCAAATATTTGTGTGATGAACTCGAATATTTGTTCTTGGGTCATGGATGGTATCTATTTATGTATTTATATATTATGTATATCGTCGTCTAGTACCCATAGTACAAGCTTTGCTTAGTTTGGGACTAGCTCGATTTGTGTGTGATTGTCCCATACCTAATAATTATTTATTTATTTATGAAATGAGAGATCACTGTTTAGCGATAAGATCGACTATTTGTTTACCTCTATTGTAATGCTAAGTATTATCTTTATTTGTATTTCTTTCTTCTTGAGGTGCGCAATAAAAAGTACCTACTCTATTCCATTCTGTTATATTACAATACCTACTCATTGCTGACGTTTTTATTTAATTTCGCTATCCAAAGGTTGTCTGGAAGAGATCGCTCTTTAGCGATAAGACCGCCTGTTGTTTGCCTCTATTGTATGTTACGTGCAATCTGAATTTGTTTTTATTTATTTCCTGTTGAGGTGTGCAATAAAGAATATTCTATTCTATTCTATTCTATTCTACAATACAATACAATTTTATTTTTTTATTAATTTACCTTTGGGTCATTATTTATAAAAAAAATAAAAATGTGGTATTACCACATAAAAAATATGAATCGATAAAAAGATTCTATACAAATAATACAATACAAGTACTCTTTATTGCACACCTCATAAAACATACAGGAGAAATACAATGCAAGAAATTACAATTAGAGGTAAACAATAGGTGGTCTTATCGCTAAAGAGCGATCTCTTCCAGACGACCTTTGGGTAGTCGAGAACTTAAAAAAAATTGTTATTAGGCGGCGCAAAAATCGGAAAATAATAATAATAATATACCTATTCATAAAAAACAAATAAATACATAAATATAATAAACAATAAATACATAAATATATACATACCTATACATTCAGCCAAAAGATAATAGGACCATTTGAATAAAATACGAATCTCTTCTGAAATTAACATGTCCCTAATGGCCAATTGGCCCTGCTACAATTTATAATCATGTGAACTAAAGCAGTACTGCATTTTATGTATGGATAAAGCTCTTAAAAGTGCAACAATTCGATTATTTATTCCACGTCGCGCCCTGTGACGTCATTAATCTTGGGATTCACAACATTTGTTCTAGCATTTTATAATTCACTACAAAATGGAGCCAGTTTGCTTTGTGTCGCGTTAGTTCGTGATCTAGTGTGCTAATGTATCTTTAAGAGAGTAAGTAAGTTTTTTACGGAGAAGGCCTTTGCATCTAACAACGTAGGCATACGTTGTTAGATGCAAATCCACTTTTTTTACTCCGGTCAACCTTCATCTAAATGTATTATTTGAATTTATCTACATGTATGGGCACGCCGTGGTGAATGGATGGCCGTTGGAGCAGCAAAGTCCTGGAGTGGCGACCACGTATAGGAAAACGCAGCGAGGGTCGGCCCCCGACTAGATGGATGGATAACCTCGTGAAGATAGCGGGGAATCAATGGATGCAGTCTGCACGATATTGTAAATCTTAATTTCATACGTTAAATAACAAAACAGCGGTCAAGTGCGAGTCGGACTCGCGCAACGAGGGTTCCTTACAAACACTTTCCATCCTTAAGTGGTTAAGTTAAGTTTGTACCTGGTATGTATAGCGCTCCATACAAAAGAGGTGCAAAGTTAACGCAACCAATCCCGTTTGTTGTATGGGAGCCTCCCTTAAATATTTATTTTATATTATTTTTGTATTTGTTGTTATAGCGGCTATAGAAATACATCGTCTTTGAAAATTTCAACTGTCTAGCTATCACCGTTCTTGAGATACAGCCTGGTGACAGACGGACGGACGGACGGACAGCGAAGTCTCAGAAATAGGGTCCCGTTTTTACCCTTTGGGTACGGAACCCTAAAAATGATATTGGGGCTTCTAAACGGGCCAAATGTTACTGCAATTTTTGGCCGGCAACAACTCTGACACCCTACGCTAGAGCAGAATTCAAATAATGGCCGGCCACAAATTACAGCAAAACATGGCCCGTTTAGATGCCCCTTAAGAACATTTTATTTTAATATTTCTTGTTATTCAGCACTCATCTAGAAATCTGTAAAGAACCACATGCTGTACCCTTACAATGAATTAACGTGACCGTACTCGCTAGCGACAGCGTAAATGATAAGTATGGAGAATAGTACAGCGCCCTCTAGCGGTTACTTTGTACAACTACAATTCTCCATACAAACCGTTTACGCTGTCGCTAATTTGTGCGGTCACTATAGACCACAGACAACCCCCACTAGACGCATGTAAGGCGACCCGCGCGCACCAACGATATGGTACAGCAGAACATTAAAGTATCAACACGGCGGCCACCGTTTAGTTGCGTCCTTGTTTATGATCCATGCGTACGTCAACGAAAGAAGAAATTAAATAAATAACATGGTAAATTGTAGTGTTAAGTGGTGTAGAGAGACCTCATAAACATGAACGCAACTAAACGGTGGCCGCCGTGTTGATACTTTAATGTTCTGCCGTACCATATCGTTGGTGCGCGCTGGTCGCCTACGGGTCGCCTTACATGCTCCGTCTAGTGGAGGTGGTCTGTGCTATAGACTCACGGTAAGGGTACAGAAATTTTATTGAAATACGCAAGTAAAAAAACGCGTCCTTGCCAACTCATCAAGAAACGCTCTTTTAACAGTTATTTGGTTCAACGGTTCGGCGTGCCTCAAGTTCACTCGAATGATAACCTAATTCTCTTTGTAGCGTTGAGGAAGTAAATTTTGGTTTATTAAAATGCTTGTTGTGACAATATTTTTTCTTCTTTTTCAGGTAAGAAGTGACGGGTATAAATGCAATCAACTGAAGTTTATTAAGAACGTAAGAATTTTGTTTGTAAGTATAGAACAAGTACCTACAGAGAATTTTCAACAGGTGAATATAGATATTGAAGGACATCGGTTTTAGTTAGTTACTTTTATTTAGGTTAAGTTGATTTCTGTTATTTTTTACTTGTTTTTCGTTACATAAATATCATGACATGATAGTGACTTGTTTCAGTCATAAGTAGTACCTACATTATGAACACTTGTGAATATTTATTATAACAATTTGTGAATGTCCCAGATCGCAGGTCTCGAATTTTACGAGTTACCGCCCGTGGTTTGTCTAAAGTTTACGTCTTGCCTTTGCCAGGAAATGAGATTTTCAGGAAACAGAAACCACACTTACAGCACAGGCGCGACAGCGGCCTATCGGTGTAACTCGGGCGTCGGTGACCTTGTAAAATGCCGAATCCTTCGACGAGGCATTCACGTGATTGCCCTTCCCCACCTCGCGCGTCCCGCGCTCGCTCGCGCTCGCCCCTCGACACGCACACATAGCCGCGAGTTTTGTTACTGCACACACACAAGTGTCGCTGTCGTTTCTTTTTACGTTCGTATACAATATATTCTTTGCTTACGGCCTATACGTAGAGTGACGTAAATTTGTCAGGCTATTTTTGAGCTTAGAGAACTTAACGCTTGAGTACTCTGAATTAAGTTTATTTTAAAATAAACTTTTCACTTATTCATATTTATATAAATAAAATATCGGACAACCTCACACAACTCGATCTAGTCCCAAATTAAGCTCAAGAAGGCTTGTGTTATGGGTACTAGACGACGATATACCTACATATATAGATAAATATATACTTAAATACATAAAACAACCATGACCCAAGCACAAATACTCGAGTTCATCACACAAATATTTGCCCCGGCCGGGATTCGAAACCGGGACCGCCGGCTCAGTAGGCAGGTGTCTACAAACCGAGCCGAACCCGTCGTAATAATACACATTGATATTATATGAAAAAAATTGGTTACTTTGAAACATAATTAATAAACATATTTTATGTCTCCCATCTGTAACGTGTAGCCACATTTTCATTTGTCCGAATGCCATTTTTTTACTAAATATAAAATTTTCAGAATAATTATAAAACAAACCTAACCTAACCTAATGGGTTCTTTAAAACGATGTTTATTAAATCCTGTAAATATTAAGGGTTTCAGGAAAAAAAATACTTTCAGACAAATGATAATTTGGCGAATCGTTACAGATGGGAAACAATGATTCGGAGTTGAGACAGGATACCTTAAAAATTACTAACAATAAAGTAATTGGGTCAACAGATTGACCCAATTACTTTATTGTACTTTATTGTGGTTGTTCCTCTTTCTGATGACAATTTTAATTTTAAATTTTGTCTTATTAAAAAATTCTTCTTTGCAATTTCCCGTTAACGACCTTTATTAATTATTCAATGTTTATTTCAATTACGGTAAAGGGGTTGTGATCGAACAAAGTAACTGATACCGGTGTTCTTTGTGCCTTACTTTTATGTGACACGACTGTTTTCACTTTGAGATCATAAGGAAAATTTTATTCTACATTATTATCGAGTCTAGTAAGATAAATTATTCAGTGCTTGGCACGGCCCGTCGTAATTTCAATATGAACATAATTATAATCCCGCCCTCTTTATTACAAATAATATTGTTCTATTGAGTGTTATACCATACAATACAACAATACTTTATTGCATACCAACAAGAATATAACATGAGAAGTCTTAAATTAAACAATGGTAGACTATAGACGGTTTACGAGTAATATCCATACTAATATTATAAATGCGAAAGTGTGTCTGTCTGTCTGTTACCTCTTCACGCTTAAACCGCTGAATCGATTTTGATGAAATTTGGCATAGAGATAGTTTAAGATCCGAGGAAGGACATAGGATGAAAGTGAGTGAACATTTCTGTTGGGGTGCGGTGACCCTGTAGGAAATGTAATTGAAAATGAAAAATGAAAGTATATTTATTATCGATAAGCATTTTCAATGACAGCAACATAGCATCTTACATAACTAAATTACATGAAATGCTTGTCTCTAGCATGCAGTTAATAAAATATAGTGCCGGTTAATACCAGCATTGATTTACTTTGATCCCCGCACTAGGCGAACCTGTATCGTAATTATTAGATCAAAAGCACAATTGCTCTTACATTGCTTAGGCGCTTTTAATAATCCCTTTTATCAAGTTCCACGCGTACGTAGGCGCGGGCAAAAGCTAGTAATGTAATATAATAATGTTATATTTATTACAATCATGTTCTATTTTTTTACGCCAAATACCGTTATGTGCCACGTACCGTGCCAATCATTGATTAGTTGACTTTAAATGATTTTTATCAAATGAAACGGCATCTTAATTCGAACAATCTGCCCTAGGTTTGGTTATTTATCTAGGTATTCGGAATGTTTTTTGACTGAGCGAATGAAGCGTCTCCAGTTCAGCTTGGGCAAAAATACTTTCGTATGTCCAGATCTCCAGATTACCCGTTATTCTTGTCTACAAGTTGCATTTCTCAACCGATTCTCGTGAAATTTGTGAGCACTATTATAATAGACTATAATATAGTTTTTGGCTACCGAGTTTTTTTTTTTTTCAAAATAGCGTAGATGGGGTTAAAAGGGTAATATTACAGCTTAACAAAAATGGTCTGAAGGGAAATTTGCCTTCGAGACCCAATAAAAAAACACACTTGATGGTTAACACTTGTCAATGTCAAAATTTCAACAGGTTTGACACAGACGTGTGTCAAAAATTTTAACAGATTGACAAGTGCCGATTATTGTCATTTTTTAAATTGAGTTTCGAGGGCAAAGATCTCTTCAGCCATGAATATTGCAAACTGTCAAATAAAAAATAAAAAAACACGTTGAAAAAACCATGCTGAAGGAAAATTAAAAAAACTGCAGTTTGTAGATTCGCAAGGACTATCGATAAAAAATAATAGTCTTCTAAAATCCCATCTTCTCTCCTATCTCAGTACATTGAATCCTTGGCTACAACTGCAGCAAAAAAACTTGGGATCCTATCTGAGGTGGTACTTCACGCCGGGACAGCTGGTTCAATTATATCAGGCGCAAGTTCGATCATGCATGGAGTACTGCTGCCATCTTTGGGATGGGTCCGCCAAATACCAACTGGCCGCCTTGGATTCAATTGACAAACGTGCGAAGAAGCTCATTGGCGACCCTGCCTTAGTTCAGAAAAAGCTGCAAAACCCGAACACCGCAGGAAAGTTGCCTGTTTATCGGTTTTCTACCGGATACACTGGTGAGTGCGCACTAGGACTGCACGAATTAATTCCACCGTCTCCGTTCAGACAAAACAACACTCGGCGCGGACTTGGATTCCACCCTTATGTTGTCGATATACCACTGATACGTACGAAACGCTTTGCGGCTACTTTCCTTATGAGGACAGCTAAGGAATGGAACTCTCTTCCTGCGCACCTGTTCCACGATAAATATAACTTGGATCTCTTCAAGTCGAGAGTGAATAGGCATCTTCTAGCCAAGCATGCTCCATCTTAGGCCTTATTGTCACGGGTACGTATTACAATGCCGAAGTTCAAAATACCGAATTTCATAAGACCTATGGATGGAAGGCCGAAAATTAAAATGTCGAATGTTTATTTGACCGAAAGTTTAAAATCCCGAAAGAACGTTTGACCGAAAGGATGAAATCCCGAAGACTGTAATCCCGAAGACTGTAATCCCGAAGATTGTAATCCCGAAGACTGTAATCCCGAAGACTGTAATCCCGACGGCTAGAATTCCTACAGTTCAAATGCCGAACGATTAAAATAGTACAACAAAAGGAGCGTTTTTTAGGGATATAAAAAAAAAAACTAACCTAACCTAACCCGGCTGAGTCGGATCTGCTCTGAAAGGTGATTGATTCACCTCAACCTATTCTCAAACTTTAAATGATTCACCTTTCAGAGCAGATCCGACTCGGCCGGGTTAGGTTAGGTTAGTTTTTTTTTTATATCCCTAAAAAACGCTCCTTTTTTTGTAGTTATGATCATATTCTTAAAAGAAAAAAAATATTTTTTCATTGGCATTTTACTGACAATGGTTGACTTTCGGGATTATAAAATTTCGAGATTCAAAACTTTCGGGATTATAAAATTTCGAGATTTTAAACTTTCGGTATTATAAAATTCGAGATTTTGAACTTTCGATCTTTTCAAAATAGGTCTTTTGAGCATCGGTATATCGAATATCGGCTTTTCGTACTTTCGGTATTTTGATTTTCGGTATTTTGACCATCGGTATTTCAACTGTAGGTATTATGAACTTTCGGGATTGTAATACGTACCCTATTGTCACTTAACATCAGGTGCAATCAAGGTTAAATGCATGAGTATTTTGAATAAAAATAAAAAAATCTCTATCCCTATTCTTCTTTCAATGCTTGATTTTTGTGTTTGCGCCTAACGCCAAGAGCAATGAAACCGCCAGGGATTGGAGTATAACGATGCAAAGTGACGGTTTTAGGAATCATTTCTGAGCGATGCTAATCCCTATTAATGTACGGCTCCCGCGGCAATCGCGGAAGTGCTTGGAACGGGGTCAGTGCCGTGGCCCGGAGTGGCTCTGACGACGCTGCCAACTACAAAGGTTTCCTATCTACCACCCTCAGCAACAAATCTACCTATTTTTCAAAATTTTAAGATCGTAAACAATAGGCTATAGTTGACTCATGTCAAATCGTAATAAACTAATGTTTCTTCCGTATAGTATTTAGCAAAGGAAACCTAAATATATATTTTTCAATTCATAAAAGTGAAAGATGGCTGAAAAAATTGAATTTGAAAATATGGTTTTTAATCTGTATTTTGAAATGCTTAAAACGCTGTCCGCCATTTTCGCTTATGATAGTCAGCTTATGGCAGTCGTCATCGGTCATGTAAACAAAACTGAAAGTCTACTTTAACGACTTCGAATAGTGCCGTCCCTCTCGATCTCCTGTCAAAGTATATTGGAGTGAGCGGAATGGCATTATACGACGGTCGAATTTCGAATATTTACAGGTAATTCTACGTCACGCCACAGATTAGCGAAAGGGAAAAATGGCGGACGGCGTTTTTGACTGTTTATGAAATTTCTAATTTTCAATTGATAAAATTTAGCTTTCTAGCTTTCAGAAAAATACAAGACATTTTTTTAGAGCTAATTAGATCATTATTAACCATTTCCAATATATTTCAAAACTGGGTCAACTAGCCTATTCTCAACGTGTGGAGCGAAACGTTACTCCCTATTGAATGTTTTGTCCATAGAGGCTAAACTATTTCATCACTTAAAATGGAACGTGCGTGCGTGCGTGCGTGCGTGCGTGCGTGCGTGCGTGCGTGCGTGCGTGCGTGCGTGCGTGCGTGCGTGCGTGCGTGCGTGCGTGCGTGCGTGCGTGCGTGCGTGCGTGCGTGCGTGCGTGCGTGCGTGCGTGCGTGCGTGCGTGCGTGCGTGCGTGCGTGCGTGCGTGTGTGTGTGTCACCTATTAATAGTTTTTACCTAATATTCGTTTCTAGGTCTTTAGAGAGTATTTTTACATGTATGTCTTGTTTTCATTTATCAGTTGACTAGTATGTTGAGAACGAGATGTTAGCGAGATGGCATGTTGGTAACTAAATTCAGAATTATGGAATCTTACCTGAGCCAACTTACCGTTTTCACACAACTATTAGGATTTGTGTTGCCAGTTGCTACGCGTACGATTACAAATATTTACCCAAATCAACAGCAAAACTTTATTAATTACCCGAAAGTTGTCAGTAATCCTTAACAAATTTATAGCTGCGTGTCAAAATGGCGCCGTTACAATGGGGGATACGTCAGAAGTAGTCAGAACTTGTTGAGTTACGGGCACTTTGATTCAACTTACTTCAAATAATGGAACCATTGTACAAATACTGAATTAATGGAGGTTCTTGGAAAGCTTAGTAAAAACTTATTTGTAAATTTGTACTGACTTGTTTTGTGCAATAAAGTTTAAATAAATAAATAAATAGAAATTCGTATAAAACATAACATGCTAACTGTAATCCCTCTCAAATTTTTAGGAAGCAGTTTATTTAAATCTAGGGCAGGTACATATTTCAAATAATCGGGAATATGAATGAGATGGTTTACCCTTGAAATGTCGACAAACGTTTCATCGAATTTTCATTTCGTCGAATTTTCATTTTATCGAAAGCTTTTTTTTTCTGAATCCATAAAATATTTTTGAATGACTTACGAGTAAAAATTTGTCGACGAAATGAAGCATTCGGTGAAACGTTTGTCGACATTTCAAGGGTATCCGGAATGAGATAGTTATTACAAAATACAAAGGCGAGAGTAAGAATGTAAATAGGATTGAAAATCGTCGTATTATCAATTTCCTTCAGCAGACAGGGTTATGGATAGAACATTTTCCGTGGCAATTTTTTTGCCACATGCCACAACACACAACACTTGTGGGATAGTTTTGGTTGTAGCTATTCTTGGTTGCATTAAGATCAGAGTTAGGGCATTCTTGAGAACGTTACTGTTAGTACCTTAAGTATCTTGTATATTCTATAACTTGTTTTTGGGCATTCTAAGAGGCCCATACCACGAATTTTACGTATCATTTGAAAAAGCTATAACACGTTTATAGTAGTTTCTTGGTTGGTTTGCGTTTTAGAAACGAGTAGCGTCTATATCGCTGCTTATACGCTGTCACTACGTTAACGCGTTTCAAATAAATGAACTTATAAAGAAAACATAGCAAAATTCAGTTAAGGACCTAAGCTTACGTAGTTTTATGGTCTTCCTTTCTTTTTCTTTTCTGGTCTGATCTTCCTTGTTAAATGTCTTTAGACATCATCCAAACATGGTGTTGAATGTTGATGTTACGTAAGTATACGATAACGAATTTTATATTAGACCTGATTTCTAACGAAGTATCTAGAATATTTAGATAAATCATAATCATAATCTAACATCTCGTGTAACAAATTTAAATAAAAAAATGCCAGTATGGGAACATAAAAGTGCTCCAAAAGTCCGTTGATAATTTCAAATGTGGAACGCTTTGTTGTGACCCCATTCCAAGCACTTCCACGATTGACTCGCGCCGAGAGCCGCCAAACGAGGGTTGCCAAGGGCTTGCAAACCCGTTTTTTTTTAATACTACGACGGTGGCAAACTAGCATACGGCCCGCCTGATGTTACCACCGCCTATAGACGCTTGCGACGCCAGGAGCAGTGTTGCTCTTTAAGAACCTATTTACTCTCTTGAAGAACCGCATACTGTGGCCACCGGGGAAACCATTTTAGTAGGGACAATCTCAGGATCTCGGTTAGTTATGTTGGTTTAGGATAGGTTAGATATTTTAATAGTTTCAGAAAACTTGTTATAATGCAATCGAATGGTCAGGTAACTATTATATTAGATGAAAAATAGTTATATTAAACATGACGGACGTAATCTTTCCTCATGATCAACTTTGGATTAACCAATCCATACTAATATTATAAATGCGAAAGTGTGTCTGCTTGTTTGTCTGCCTGTCTGTTACCTCTCCACGCTTAAACCACAGATTTAGATGAAATTTGGTATGGAGATAGTTTGAGTCCCGGGGCAGGACATAGAATACGTTTCGTGAAATGGGTGATGAAAGTTAAGCACTATAAACTGTTGAATCAATCAGTAAAACAGTGCCCGTGTATGTACTTATGTTCTACATAGTTGGGGCTGTGAATAATGGTGGCTAAATTACTCATTCCATGCAGACGATGTCGCGGGCTAAAACTAGTATCTAATAATGGGTTAAGCTGTAGTTTATAATAAGCAATAGTTGTCATATGTTAAACTAGAGTAATAACTTAGCATACCTATGGTCTAATACCTTAAATTGATGTAAGAAGCTGAAATATGTTATAGCTAAAAGAAGCATAGGTAATAAAACCGGCTTAATGCGAGTCGAACTCGCGCCCGAAGGGTTCTGTACCGTCAAATAAAAAACCGGCAAAAATATCACGTTTGTTGTATGGGAGCCCCACTGAAATATTTATTATTACCTTTGTTATTATAGCGGCAACAGAAATACGTCATCTGTGAAAATTTCAACTGTCTAGCTATCATGGTTCATGAGATTACAGCCTGGTGACAGACATACAGACGGACAGTGGAGTCTTAATAATACGGTCCCGTTTTTACCCTTTGTGTACTTCTGTACTAATATGTAAATAAGATACGAAAGCAATAAAACCAAACGCCATATCTTTATGGCAAAACTATGGGAGATGCCACCATTTGTCACCAAACACTGCTGTAAACTGAAATATGCTAAAAATAACGTGAATATAATGGCTACGTTGAAGCCGAAGTCTGATTTATGAGCGGGTTTTCTTGGCAACTTTTCTTTTGTTCTTACATTCTGTCTTTGCGTAAGATCTATTTGCTGTCGTCGAAAATGTGCGGTTTTGCTATTTTGGGTGATATATCGCTACTTCAACTGTGAATAAGTTTGATTGAAATAACGGTGGAAAAGTTTTATTTAGGGCGCACCACACAGTTAAGTATAGTGTTGGTGAGCGGTACATGATCATATTATTATCTATGGAAATGTATGATTTTGAAACTGTATTTCAGGTATGTGTATAAATCATTTAATGAAGGTTAAACGATAGAACAGATTTATATTATTTTTGTTCTTAATATCAAATGATCATATATAGACAAAATCAGCGTCAGAAGGCTCGATTGCGGGAAACCGTCGGATGAGTGAAGCGCATGACCGATCGTTTTGGAGATCTTTGGAGAGGCCTTTGCCCTCTTTTCGGTTGATATAAAGATGATTTATCTAGAGATATATCAGATTAGTAAATACGCGATTCGTTGGGACAATGTACAAAAGTCGTGTAAGTTTAATTCAAAAAGCCCTGTGTGGCTTCAGTCTAACTCCCATTGCGGTCCTAAACAACTCATCTAGAAAGATAAATTAACATTAACATAAGGTTGCTTCTGGAACAATTAACCGGATGATAGCTACCAGACGCTTATCTTCGTGGCAAGTTTTTGTTTAAAATTACAATGAAGCGCTATTCTGAATTTGAAAAGCAATTTTATCGCTCCAAGTTAACAGGGGCACTGATCTTGTTTGCCTAGAGGTGATGATTTATTTGTAGTTCATGATATCAAATAAATTTTAATATCACTAGCCTTAGGCCCTGTTTATATTTTTAACAGAATTCTAAAAAATTATGAGGTACTTTGTTTCACTGTTTTTTTATTTATTTAATTAGTGATTAGTGCGAGTTTATAAAATTCCTACTGGCGTTTAGCAGTAAATATTCACACATCTCCTTCTTCCACTTTAGTTCGGTCAAAGTTGACGCGTGTGGCTGCCCCCAAAGAACAATCGCGTCGCATTTTACATAAACAACCAAAAAAATCTATTCTCGTGTTGTTTTTGCGGACATCTAAAGAGACAACCTGCTAGTCTTTTTTTTTTTAGGCAAGATAAATTAACAACATTCAGCAGCTTTTACCCGATAATAGCTACCATCTGCTTATCTACGTGCCAAGTTTTTGTTTAAAATTAATAATGAAGCTATTAACTGAATTTGAAAAGCAATTTTATCGCTCCAAGTTAACAGGGGCACTAATCCTGTTTGGCGCTTGCTTGCCACTCGGTGCGAAAATCGAACGATGAAATAAACACGTTGCCTTTTTGAACTTTAATTACTTTTATTAGTTATTCGTGGAACACCTGGGTAATTGCGTTTGAATTTTGGTTTAGTTCGAGTTTGTTGATTTAGCTTCGGTTGAGATTAGTGCCTGTTTGAAGGTTTTTAGGGATCCTTACCCAAAGGGTAAAAACGGGACCCTATTAGTGTTAAGACTCCGCTATCTGTCTCCAGGCTGTATCTCGTGAACCGTGATAGCTAGACAGTTGACATTTTTACAGATGATTTATTTCTGTTACCGCTATAACAACAAGTATTAAAAACAGAATAAAATAAATATTTAAGTGGAGCTCCAAAAGCAAAATCGTGATTTTTTGCTCGGTACTGACACCAGCCTGTATCTCATGAGCCGAACCGTGATAGCTAGACAGATAGTTTTCACAGATGATGTAGGGTAGAGCGGGGCTTAAAGGTCCGCGGGTAAAAAGGTCCACCATACCTAACTCCGAAATTAAAAGTTCGTTTGTCATCGAAGTGACTCGACTGTGAGGGGTTGGTGGGAAGAGTACGCGTGCCGCCTCGCGCAGTGCGCTGGCGAACGCCGACCAGTCTATACATGTCAGCGTCGAAAAAAAATCACGTAATTAAAATATTGCACTTCATTTCCTTTTTGTCTACTGCTTTTATTTAAACCGTTAGAAGTGTGAGCTTGTTTTATACATGGTCATTTTATATATGGTTTCCTGTTAAGATGGTGTAAATCTAATGCAAAAAATTGTTTTCTGCGTTATAACCTTGAAATGAAACTAAGTCACTCCGGGGCATAAAGGTCCATAAATTTTAAATAACCCAAGATATTAGAAATAACTCAAGTTGTGTGACTATTTTTGTTTTATTTCGTTATGATTTTATGTTTTAAAAGAAGTTAAATTTAAAAGGGTATTCTATACCATAGGTTATATGTCTGAGACCAAAAAGTGAATCACAAAAGACTTAATGTCACAATCTAAAAATTGTGCCATAGTTATGTTTGGTAGAAAATATGTAAAAATATAATTGAGTTGATTTAAAATGCCTTTCTTTTATATAGCTGTTTTAAATAACTACACAATGCCATACATGTCTGTTCATGCTAGCAAGGGCCAAATTAAATATGTAGGAACCGCATACTAGTGTTAAATTAAGCAAACGCGAGAAACTTCATCCTGTACTCGATTGAAGTTATTCAATGTTGATTTTAACTTTTTGAACTCTTAGAGACTGTATACATCTCTAAGAAACAGCTTAGTATAGTATGACACTCCGAGACTTTATACATCTCTGAGGAAATTCAATAATTTTAAAATATTTTATTGCATGTTATGACGCCTAGAGACCATATACATCTCTAAGAAATTTAGGTTCAATAATTATTTTCTATTGTAAATTATTCACGTTGACGCCTAGAGACCTTATACATCTCTAAGGAATTTAATTAATTAAGTGATTATATTCTATTGCATGTTGTGACACCCAGAGACTTTATACATCTCTGGATATATTTAATATTTTTAATTTATCGTTAAATTTTCATTTTAATGTTCTTATTTAACATTGATTTGGAGTATCTATACATCTCCTTTACGTGTACCAGTGTAATTAGTTATAACACAAATGTATTATGTAATTGTTTTAAGTATTATTTACGAAAAAATTACTTACTGTTGAGTTTCTTTCGGCTTTCTTCTCAACAGCGGTCTCCTCTTGCGAAATGCCGGTAGATTCACAATCTGACTTGTAAAAGTGCCCCTGTGGCCTACTTACTGAATAAATTATTTCATTTCATTTCATTTCATTTCATATAAATTTAGTGGTCCTTTATGCCCGACCGTCGGAGCAAAAAGGTCCAATCGACCCAACTTTCTATATTGTTAATATCTGGCTTGGAGTTGAAAATTGGTTATTTTTAAATATTGTCACTAATAGACGAAGAACTAAGCTATCCATTGCTATTGAAATCTTTTTCGTAAACAATATAAGTTAGCAGTTACCACCAAATATATGTAAAATGGCCCTTTTTGCCCCGCCCTACCCTATTTCTGTTGCCGGTATAACTGTCATTGGTACTGTCTGTCTAGCACAACTATGCCACGCGAATCGCGACTCTTGTCACGCGACTTAGCGTCACCCGTCACTCTCTCACAATACTGTACAGATAGAGATGGAAAATATATCTCGCGAGAGAAAGAGTCGCGTGTCACAGTTATGCTAGAGGTGCTGGGCACGCCATCAGAAGAAATCACAATAGGCAACGTTTGTTGTGACAAAACTGCCTGACCTAAATAATATGTGTCCTATAAATTGTTTTCCATTCAACATTGTCTTTGACATGCAGACAGTCGAGTATTTTTATCATTCATCAATCATTATCAACAGTGTCGTGGCTTAGTCTAGCCTGTCGAATCAAAATAATGGAGTATTCACTCGTTATGTCATGTCACTGTCATCTAAAAAAAGTCTTAACCTAACGTACATAAATAATAACTTAGCAGCTAAAATATTAAGCTGACAACCCTGGGCATCAATGTTCGTCACCAAGTTTTTATTTTAGCTGCCAAATTAACTATTTTAGATGCCAAATAATTTGATGCTAAACTGAATTATTATTTCAATTGTCCAGAAAATAATAACCCGTAACTACTAGGCATACGCGTATTTCAGAGTGGAGAGTGGACCACACTGCTGACATTATTAGCAATTAGTATATTAAGGTAAGGGAGTATACACACAGTGTCATTTAAGAATTAAGTTTATGACCGCGACATGCGCCCGGTGCGTCAGTTTGATCAAGCCGTCGCGAGCGTTCACTGACACATAAATGTCAGTTTCGCGTGTCCGGGTCACAGTAAACGCAGTATCAGCAGTACGAAAGTCGAAAATTCGAAGTTTCTCGATCGACTTCTTCCATTCTCGAAAGTAAAGAGAATAGAGACGTTATGTCTCAGTTCTCGGGGTGATAATATGACTGCAACCTTTCGTATCAAATATTATGGGTTTATAAGTATATACCTATTCGCGGTCTCGGCTCACAATAATCTGCATTCTTTCGCAGGAAGGCTCTGCGTTTTTCAGTTCAAATCATGCAAGTAAATATCTTCCATTTGCAGTCATCGTACAGACTTTGAATTTGGTCTGACTCGACTTTAAGTATAATGTCCTCTTAAAGCAAATGGTAGTATCTTAAAAACGTTACTATTGCGTTATTTACACCATACCTAGATAAATTAGCGGTAAATAAACGATAATAGTTTTAGCACAAATTATTACCTTCAATGATTTGTGCTAAAACTATTATCGTATAATTGCCTTTTAAGTAGTAGCTAGTTTTCACATTTTGCCGATTTGCTCGAAATATCTAAAAATGAGTCACCGCCTATTTTATTGTTTTGTACAGAAATCGCTTTTTAGCGATTAGACCGCATGTTGTTACCAGCTTAGGTGTATTTTGTTGTTTCGTTGTGTTTTCTTCTTCCTGTTTTGTGGTGCACAATAAAGAGTATTGTTGTTATTGTTTTCTGACGGCAGTACAACAATAAAATCTCGAAAAATATCGAATCTTCCTTCCCAAGCAACTTGATACTGTGTACAACCCGCAAATAAACGGGTACGGTCAGGGATTATCAGATTTAATCCAATACATGGCGTATTGGCGGGTTTTATTTCGCTTTGGCCTTTTAAATCTTCGATGACACGTTTAACCCGGGGCTTCACTTAACATTTGTTGATTTTGTTACGTTAATTCTTTCCTATTAAGCTATTAATGGCACGAGCCATACCCCAGAGGCACCTGAAATTTATTATTAATGAAGAGAAATTTCAGAGTTCAGTCCATCCTGTGTTGCTATGTTGATTTCTGGTAATTGTTCCTCGTGTACTCAGTACACGAGGAACAATTACACAGTGCAACAATTTTATTGGTCATTTTGGAATCTTGCTACAACTGTCACTTTCAATGCAGCAATGTTGCAGTTTACCATTCCTTTTTAGTCTATGACAATCAATGAAATGAAGGCGACTCAAATGTTTCGAGGTGGTGAGGTAATTAACCTTCATTGGCATTTTTGTCGCAGCAACAAAAAAGCAATACATTTTAAAATTCATCTTTCCATTACGAGTTTAGGATCAAAATGACAATATATCAAGAAGAATATATCAATTAGGATAGGATACTCGCATACTTAACTTCTGCATTATTAAGTTCACGAAAATAATTGTAACTAATACGCACGGCAAACAAAACATAACTTTCCGGTAGCTAAGTTGTGGCGGCACTCGGTATTTCTGATGGGTTATTCTGTACAAACTATTACAAAATGTCAACTGTTACTACCAGTAAAAGTCACATCATAAGTATTTTTCCTACAAAATATTCAAAACAAAAATCCAAATACAGAAAGGCCTATAGAGCTGTTTAAAAGACGTACTCATGTAAACACATCTCGAAGGAAATTGCACATCGGACCCTCGCTTAGTAGACAGATATATCTCTGACAGCGGGAAATATAGTGTCATGTGGTGACGGATTTTTGTAGGCTAACTATAGGCTTGGCTTTGGCACGCAGTTTGTTCATTTATTTCATAAAGGATAGTGCAATCACGTTTGGTAACGGTCTACTTTTTAGTAGATTTTGTTTTACTTTTCAGGGGAAAATACTAAACATTTTAGCTAATTGGTTCAGTTCAGTGAATTAAGTTTACACTGGTAAACTTAGTTTCTTGTATTCTTTTTAAAATATTAATTTAAAGATACCGCAGACCTAACTGATGATGCTATCACCAACTGACGAAATTTATTTTTAGTTTAAAATTTTGCTTTAAGCGTCTTGCGATCTTTTGCAGGCTTTTGATTGCGTTTGTCACAATTTTGATTACTGACTAGTGTTGCTTTTTTTTCACAAAAACCGGGACCTCCAGCTCTAAGTTGCATCTTAAAAAAAACGACTTATGCTGTAGTAAACAATGAGGGAGTATTTATGACTAAAGATATGAACCATGGGTATCCCAAGGTTCTATTCTTAGCCCATCATTATTCCTTTTCATGGATTCATCATTATTCTAAATTTAAACGTTTTGTTCGCTAATAATGCCTCTTCAAAATTCAATTCAATTAAGTGTAATAAACCTGTTTAGCCAAACAAATATCCTTAATGTGTAACTATGACAACGAAGCCAATATTTGGTTACACAACAGATTAATGTATATACGAGGTCTAATTGCGGTGAGGTTATTAACGAGGCGAATGTTGTTACAGGTTAGTTTCCTTGTCATGGCGGCTAAATAAGTTGTTAAGTTTAATGGGTTCCCCGAAAGCTGTTACTTAATATTTTGTACTTACAAAAGTGTATAGTAGTAATAATATAACATTGAGTAGAGAGCAATGTGTAACTTAATGCAGCTTGTCAAAATCTATATTGTATGCTTGTTACACGGCCCTGATAAAGTGTAGTTATGACACTTTATACTTTCGCGGTTTGTTGTACATATAATTAACACAAATTTAACACATAATTAGCACACAGACTGCACAAATGCAATTCTGCAGTTCATTGTACATCTGAGATCACGGCGTGTGCAACCCCGCCGAAACGTTAGCTTATGAAGGTAAGTAAGGGAGCGTTATAATTTGTGTTAATTAAAGTAGAGTTATCAAATTACCTTTACTCGTCAAATTGAGTCCTTGCTCGAAACTTAGGGGTAGATTATGCTTACTTTTTCGTCCGTACCTCTATCTAGTGCTCAATCTTCTTGAGGGCTGCAAGCTAGTGGAAATCGGGTTGTATTAATGCCGGGTTACCCTCATCTGGCAGAATAATATTGGTCAGAAATACACTTCGCATAACACGTTTCGGTCGAATGGTAAGATGGCATAAAGGTATAGTTGGCATTACTACTACCTCGCATACGACACATTTTGCAGCACATTGTTTTGTAGAATATCTCTTTGGCCGACTTTGGTTTAGCATAATTTTATGTACTGTAAAACTACAGGGGATGCAGTCAGATGGAGCTGATGGAAAGAGCAGAGGTACTTTAATATCTTTATTGCCCGGAGGCCAGATTAATAATGAATATCTACATTTAATTACATTTGACGGACGTCACGCTTCTTATTCTAAACATAAAAATCATATTTATTTTTATATAGTGGCCAACACCACTAAGAATGAAGTTCAAACCTTCACATTTCCCGCCGTCTCGGGGTGGACAAGGGACATCTGTCCTACTATAGAGACACTAGACAAATCTACTCCTACTTAACACATAAGAAGTCCCTACCTATTATAGCACATAAAAAAAAGAAAAGAGAACTGCTATAGTTGGTTGCAACAGTGCCCTATAGGCCGTCTGTTGTAACCAAACACGTAGAATTTTGAGGAATGGAGAATTAAAACCGTTTATGGATTTCTGTGACGTTTATTATAATCTTATAACCGAAATTAAACAGATATCCTAACCAAATTAATAATTCGATGGAAGAATAGGCCGACTAACGGGCTTTTAGAATTTCGAAAAGATTTTTAGATACAAAAATTGACAGTCAACTTAAAAATACTATGAAATAGATATCTAACCTATCACACACTATAGGATAATCGTAAAAGATGATGCACAGCTACAAAATAGAGTCTATTGGAGTAAGTCTTGGCACAGTTGGTAATCACTTCCTTGATGGTTAGTTTAATGGGGAACGTTCCTCCAACGAAAGAAAGGGTAGAGAATACCTCGCTATAAATCCAGTTGTTATTAAATTTGCAGGCGCTCCTTGGTCCAAGGATCAGTCAAAATTAACCTTTGTGCTCACGTCCTTTAGACGAAAAACTCCGAGCGTATGTGGCACTTCACGATATGGAAAATATTAGCATTCCACTGTAATAAAACTGTCAGGTTCCATCCAAAATTATAGCTCTCGCAAGGTCAAAAAAATTAATATCCTTTTTCATTCACAGACGTCAATCCCTCTGACTTTTCTCTAGAATCTCTCCAAAAATCATTTTTTTCTTTCTTTTTCCAACCATCAATCTTTAAATCTTCGATTTGTCAATTTCGTTTAATCAAATTTCGAGGTATTAAAACTTATGGTAACATTACAGTTAAAAATGAACACAAAAATTTAAAAATATACATTGCAGTTTTACTGCACTATGCAGGGATACCCATACATTCATACCCATATGGTCTCTTGCTAAGAGATAACCAGGGTCAGGACATGTGCGGACACTAGCCTATGGCATAATACGTATTCCGACATGTTGTCTGACACTGGCTTCGCCTTGACAAAAACCCTGCTAAAAAGGCAAGGCACCAATTTGACTACCCCAAGTGTCATTCGACTTAATAGACTAAAGCATAGACCATTCGATACAATATCCAAAATGACAAGCTTCAACAATTTAATCGCCTGGTGTAAAACCGGCTTAAATATAACATCCGATTAAATCGTCTCGAATTTTCCCACCTTAACTGCCTGGAGAATGACACATGACACATGACACACGTCGCATGCTCCAAACAATTGTACCTCGATGTGACACTGCCCCTATATTAGATGCCTGACACATTGTCTATGACACTTGTCTCAAACATCCACACAGGACTATCAAATAGTGACAATCGTCTACAACTACCCTTATATTAGAATCCTGGCACATATTAGTTATGTCCCAGAAATCTGTACCAATATCATAAATAAATATTGTTGGCGGCGGGTGCAAGTACATCATCAGCATTGCACCGCCGCCAGTGGCGCCATCTACTCGTCAAGGATGAAGTCGGGGTCCCACCACGGGCGGTGTAACGGCGGGGATTGAGAATCAATAAAAGGGCTGCGCCAGAGCGCCAGGCCCTGCTCCCAACCCGCACTCTAATATGGAGTTCCCCAACACCTTGGTTGGAGCTAACGGCTCCTCCCTGTCGCCTGAGTCACAACAGACTGACGCCGCTTATAACTCCATTAGCCGAGTCCAACGCGTTAGCCAATCACCTCCACCGCCCCAACCCTCTTATGTTGCCGCGGTTGCTAACCCAGTCCAGGCAAGGCACACCATGCCCCAATCTGTCCCAGCGCCTCCCAGGAGGAACCAAACAAACCAGACAAACAAAGACGACAAACCCGCCACTCTAGGCAGCATTGCCCCTCTTATTAACGCCCCGAGGGCTCCCGCCCCCGCCAGCAACCCCCTGCTACACTCAGGCAAGGTAGTATCCAACCTTCCCGCCCATACCTCTCATCAACCACCAAATGCTAGCGAACGCCTCGCAGCGGCACAGTCCCACCACGTAGCACCTCAACTACCACGCCCCTCCCCACCGGTCAGATCTCCCCTTAGCGGACTTAATGACCCTAACACCACTAGCCTGCAAGTCCTAGTTAACTTGGCCAACTTCATCGATATGGATGAGGTTGAGCTAGTTGCTAGCAAACTGCAAAAAGTAGCCCCCGGTAATCAGCTGGAATTGTTGCTAATCATGCAACAACACTCCACACTTATGAGGAATTTAAAATCAATAGGCCCCAATTATGGATAGTACCCCTAATAGATGCAAGCCTTCCAATCTCACATTATGCACTTTTAACGCTAATGGACTAAAAGACCAAAAGGACGAAATCGGCCTTTTCCTTAGAGAACATCACGTTGATATTCTTCTAATACAAGAATCCCTACTTAAACCAGCCCATAGGAATCCCAGACTAGCCAACTATCAAATCGTTAGGGATGATAGGTTACACTCCCGTGGAGGAGGCACGCTTATCTATTATAAGCGCTCCCTCCACTGCTCCCCGGTGCCGGCACCAACTGGCCTCACTAACCTAGAGGTATCAGCCTGTCGAATTGCAATGACTGGCCACGTTCCAATCACACTGGTCTCCCTTTATCTACCACCAGATAAAAAGATCCTTAAAAAAGACCTGGATCTCGTGCTGAAGTTAGATGACTCGGTTATTATTGCCGGAGACTTTAACAGTAAGCACGAATCTTGGAACTGTCACACCACAACCAACAATGGCCGTCGCCTTATGAAAATACTTGAGTCATTGCAGGTTGATTTGATTCCTCCCACCGAGCCCACTCACTTCCCGGCTTGCGTTAATCACAAAGCTGACATACTCGATATGGTTATACTTAAACGTATTTCCCTTCGAGTTTGTGCAATACGAGTAATCCACGCCCTTACCTCCGATCATAGGCCAGTCCTCTACAAGTTAGGGCCACCCAGCAATCTCCCCCCCAGACAGTACGTAGGATAGACTGGGTTAAGGTAGGTCAGGAACTTAATAAACCTGAAAATAGCATCACCAAGGCAATCACGCCTGGATACAAAAATCACGCTAACACCGAACAAGCAGTAGGGGACTTAACGAACGCTCTGAAAGACATTTTGTCTAATTGCTCGTGTGAAGGGCCAGCCGAGGACAACCAACGCTGGAACCTCCCACGCAGCCTAAAGGAGCTCGTTAAGGCCAAAAACCACGCCACTCACGTTTACGATAGGGACCCGTCCCCATCCAACAAGACCATACTAAACGGACTACGTACCAAACTTAAACGGGAAATGAAGGACTTCAGGGACTGCAAGTGGGAGGACAAGATGAGTGAGATCACTCCACACCACCAAGCTTTCTATAAATTGGTGAGATGCTTTAAAAACGACTCCGTAGTAGCCATGCCCCCACTTGCCGTCGCTGACTCTGACAAACCCGCCTTCACTGACGAAGAGAAAGCTGAATGCCTGGCTAACACACTCGAGCTTCAATGCTCGCCGAGCACCCAACCAGTAGATCAGGCCCAGCTTGATCTCATCCAAAACGCCTTAGCCAGACATTCAGGTGTCCCCCTCACAAGCCCCCCCATACGCCCTACAACGGTAGAGGAAATTCAAACATTAGTCAAGCACCTCGCAGTTAGGAAAGCCCCGGGAGAGGACTGTATCCCGAACAGAATGCTGCGGCTTCTGCCCTCTCACATTCTTGCCCTCCTTATGGACATATTCAATTCAGCCCTTGCAAACAGCCAATTTCCCTCCGCGTGGAAAGAGGCTATTGTCATCGGCATTCACAAACCCGGCAAACCCCGCCCCGATCCCACTAGCTATCGCCCCATCAGTCTCCTAAAGACGCTGGGGAAACTATTTGAACGCATCATCCAAGCCCGCCTCAAGGAGTTTATCTCCTCTGAAGGACTACTAGTAAACGAGCAGTTCGGCTTTAGATCCGGGCACTCGAGCACCCACCAAGTACTTCGTATTACTGAACACGTCCTTGAGGGACTGATAGGTAGTCTCCGTCCGAAACCCACAGGCGCTGTCTTTCTCGATGTAGCTAAAGCCTTCGATAAGGTCTGGTATGATGGCTTGTTATACAAGCTCTATGCTTACAAAATGCCAGACCGTCTCATTACCTTAATCAGAGACTATTTAACAAATCGAAGCTTTAGATACAAAGTGGAAGGCACTCTCTCCGCCCGCCACCCCGTTCGAGCCGGGGTCCCCCAGGGATCGGTATTAGCCCCGACCCTTTTTCTATTATATATCAATGATATACCCAAAGTCCCGAATGTCAACTATGCACTCTTCGCCGACGACACTGCCCTCTATGCCTCGCACCGTAGAAAGATCCTACTCACCAACCTCCTCCAAACAGCACTCAATCACCTAGGTGACTGGTGCCGTAAGTGGAGAGTCGAAGTCAACCCCGAAAAGAGCTCTGCCATCTTATTCTCTAGACGGGGGAACTACGACGATTACACACGCTCATTTAAGCAGCCGAGTCTTTATAATAAACCAATCCCATGGGCTAAAGAAGTAAAATACCTAGGTGTCACTTTAGATAGACGCCTCGATTTTAGATCACACGTAAAGAAGGTCCGGGCCCGCTCGGCCTTCTACCTAGGTAGACTCCACTTTATGTTAAACCAATCCAGTAAACTCTCTACGAGAAACAAGCTGACCATATATAAGACATGCATTAGACCTGTCTTCTCCTATGCCAGCGTTGCTTTCGCACACGCCCCCCATACCACACTGAACCCACTTCAGACACTCCAAAGTAAGTTCCTGAGAAGAGCCACAGGAGCTCCTGGGTATCTCAGGAACGCAAACATCCATAGGGATCTCCATATGGAATCCGTACAACAATGGTTCAAAAAGTGCTCTGAGCGCTTTTTCGAGAAATCATCTGATAGCCCCAACCCTCTCATTAAGCAGGCTTGTAGTCACATCCCAAATCCCAAGGCCTCCTCGGGTCGTAGGCGCCCCAAAAATGTACTGATAGATAAACCCAACAAGCTCTCTCAAGCGCTCATAGATTACCCCCCTAGGAAATGGACTAAGACCAAGTACTGGACAGACGACGATGACAGTGACATTGACCCAGCCGACCCGGACGGGAGGGTCAGCCCCCATCACCACTTCCATGAGTTCCTTAAGAACATCAAGGCGAGCACAGCCAATACATTAATTGATGACGTCACCTCTGATGATGTAGTTATTTCAGATAGGGCAACTGTAGAGAATTCTCCTGTAGTCGCCGTCTCCTCTAGCTCCAAGCGCCATCCTAAGCATAGTAGATGGCGGAGCAATGTAAAACGTAGCATCAACCCTGTTGTCAGTAAAAATAAGCACCCCTCGGTATTAGCAACCAGGGCAGTATATTTCAGTAGGCGCCCCCATTGGGAGCAAACTAGAACTACACACAATTAAACAAAGTTCTAGTTAATTGTTAATTTTCCATGGTTTTTCTCGTTAGTATTAACCACTTATTAGCCAGAGATCTCTCCAGGGATCTAGTAGATTAGTTTAGTATTAGTTAGGTTAGTTAAAATTCCGGTGCTTCTCCAAGCGGAGTAGCACGTCTGGCACCAGCAGTGCAAAGGGTCCTTCGGACCCGCAAGCAACCATGGAACCAAAAAAAAAAAAAAAAAGCCAGGCCCTCTTTCGGCTGGTGTAACTCGCAGTGATAACATGAGGTGTGCGTGTGTGTGCATAATTGTAGTTATTAGTGTGTTCCCTTGTTTGTTTCATATTATGTTTTATAATAAATATATATAATTTATCCGTTGTTTGAAGAATGTTAACCTGCTCCCTCTCTGATCGCTAACATCAGTAGTGGGATAGGTTGAATTCACACCCACGTATAAATGATATTTTTTTTTTTCTCAAAGATATTATGCACACATTCGTTTAAAAGTTATATATTTGATTTTGATTTGTACATTGGACGCGTTCGCGCGCCGTAAGTTGCAAAATGATGGTAAACTAGGTACACGCTATTGTCTTGCGAGCTACGTCGCATGGTCACGTTGTGGTGAAGATTGGTGCAGCAGGCATTATCCATGCAGAGCTTCATGTGGACGTGGAGCTAAGCAGCGGTGGTCGTGAGAAACGCAGCGGACGTAAATGTATCCCATACGTAATGTGAAATCGATGAGAAAATCTGGTAAGGTCTGATAAACATTTTCATTCGTACTTTGGTATAGGTGTTGGAAACTTAAAAAGACTTGGTAAATATTTAAATGCGTGATCGTTAACTCTGATTAGTTACTGTAAAATAGACAAATATTCATGACAAAGCTAAAAATGGCATTTGATGACTGGTGTATTAAGCCAAATATATTGCGATGGTAACATTTTGAATTTTGAAAATCATAAATTTTCGTATTCGTAAACAAAATGATTGTAAGTGTAAATTACAGATATATTTAAAGTAGGTAGTTTATTGAAAGAAAATAATTTATTACGAGATAGTAAAGAAGGTAGTGTTTCGGTTATATTTTTGTAGCTACCCGCGTTAACTAAAGGAAAATCATTTAAACGGAAGAACTGTCGCGATGATTTATCATTTCTTTGTTAATCAGAGGTTGCATTTTTACTGGGGATTAATATTTTGTTTATTCTGATGTGGTTAGACTCGGTATGCAAGGTATATAGCGTTTAATGAGGTAATTTTAACGGCTGTTCGATGCGTTACGTTGTTACGTATAACAAAGGGTTTATTTTAATCGTATCATATCATATCATATCGTTTATTGCGAATAATGTTCATTTTACAATGGATGGTATGGTAATTATAATGTAGGTACATGAAACCCTGTTAGGGCTTTGCAATTTCTTACAGACTAAAACATTATTAATAGAATTTAATTTAAATAATTATGTACAACTATTTTACATAACTATAAAATGTTGATATTATTAATTTAACAATGCAGCAATATTAATTACACTTCAAACATACATATGCGTTTTAAATATCGTAACTTCTGGGTAACTAAGTATTAATTTAAATTAGAAATTATTCGGCGTTACATTACTATATAATAATTAGAAGAATAATAATTAAATTACAAAAAGCTTATTTTAATTTATCATTTAAATAATCTTGGACAGCGTAGTAGCATTTCGAGTGTAGTAACTGTTTCAATATTTTCATGTCAGAAATTTAATTGGTCAGTGAATTTGGTAAATTATTATAAATTTTTATGGCCATGACGTAAGTGCTATTTGAATGTATTTTTAGCTTAGATGCTGGCAGTAGAAGTTTATTTCTTTGCCGCAGAATGTGCGTTGTAGAAAGTTCATGTTTTTTTTTAAATAAATTATTTTGTTGTCTAACGAATTTACACATTTCGAGAATATAGATACACGGCAACGTAAGAATTTTATGATGCTGGAAGTGTGGCTTGCATGTTTCTGTGTTACCTATATTGACTATTATTCTTATTAACTTCTTTTGTTGGGTAAACATGGAGGAGAACTCTGTACTGTTTCCCCATAAAATTATACCGTAGGTAAGCCATGAGTTGGCATAGGCATAATATGTGGCGAGCGCCGTTTGTATATTCGTGGTCTTTTTTATTTCACGTAGCGCATATGCGAAACTCGATAATTTGGCTCTTATTTTTTTTTATGTGGGCTTTCCAATTGATATGCTTATCTATAACTAGTCCTAGTAAGGAGAACTCATCTACGACTTCTAGCAGAATATTGTTATAGGTGAAGTTTATATCTAGCGGGGCTTTTTGATGAGAGTGAAATGTCATTAATTTAGTTTTATTGTAATTTATCTCGAGGTTGTGGTCGTTCATCCAGTTGGTTATTTTATCTAACAAGGAGTGAAGTGTGGCGTTTAAGTTAGTGTTATTTTGACATGCTGTGAGTAGAGAGATATCGTCTGCAAACAGTACGCAAGTTTCATCTACTATTTTCGGAAGGTCGTTTATGTAAAGAAGGAATAACAGACATCCAATAACGCTTCCTTGAGGGATTGAGGCATTGACTACTTTCTATTAGATCGAACTGTTGTTATTTTGCCGGTATTTGCATCCGAGTACTCTATCTCCGTAAACTGTTCCCTATCTTTTAAGTAGGATTTGAACCAGTCGTGAGCAAGACCACGAATTCCAACACCGTATAATTTATTTAATAATATATTGTATTTTACTTTATCGTAGGCTTTAGTCATATCAAGTAGCACACCGACTGCGTATTTTTTTTGCATTTATGGTATTTATGGCTTCTTGTATGTATTTGTAAACGGCTACAGTTGTCGATCGTTTTTTTCCGGAACCCATTCTGGCTGTCGTCGAATATATTAAATTTTTCACAAAACGCGTACACACGGTCACACATTGCTTTTTCGAAAAATTTAGATGCTGTTGGCAGTAGGGCGATTGGTCGATAGTTGTTAAGGTCCGTTTGAGAGTTTTTTTTGTGTATAGGCTTTATTATCGTTTTTTTTTAGTAGGTCGGGATATATTCCTTCATGGAACGACTGATTTATTAGGTGACAAAATTCATAGGACAATCGTGATAATTCATAGGAGGATTTTAGATAGAATTGTCGCTAAATTGACTGATAGGAAGTGTATGAATGTTTGTGAGTAACATTGTCATATAATATAGGTCAGGAAAAGCCGAGCGTACTGATTTGTTTTTATAAAATAGACAAAAGTACATGAATTCGAGAGGTTAACGAGTTGCTTGGGGTGGAAATTGTTTGTTGATATTAGATGCTAATTTATCCCACATTATATGCTCAAGTGTGTAAATTTATTTGCGTGCAAAGGGGTGTTCATGGTGGAATATGGTGGTGTTATTTGGTGGTATTATTTGGTGGAACATTTTATGATCGTAGTGCAAGCCAAGGGATATTTGTCATTGGGTGTATAGGCGTTCATTTGTTCCCGTGAATAATAAACCGAATCACTCGTATGTTAGGTATTTACTTAGGTGCTTAGTGTTTAATTTCTTTAATAGTCGTTTACTACGTCATTACTCAAGAAGTTTGAATGAATATTTTAGATATCATTGGGAATAAATTGTGGGACAAAAACATTAAAATTAAATATTAGTCTTTTTTGTGTTCCTTTTATTTGTTTAGTAAATTGTTTTTTTTTCATGTTGCAATCGTATCGTAATACTTGATAGATTTCTACATCGGGTTCACGTTAGTTTGTTCGGTATTATGATAATTAAAGCTGAATACGTGCATATAATTTTTTGTACAGTAATACTTATATATATTTGTAGGAGACAAATCAAGTTAAATGCTTTATTATATTGTCGTTTTGATACATTTATCGCGTGGTATGTGCTATTGCTATTACACCGAACTAAGTGATGGTATTGTGTCGGCAAACAGTGATAAATCTGGCTGGTTTAAGTGAGGCATAGTTGGTTTTGGTTAACGCCGCTTAAGCAGAGTTCAGATAGAACTGTAAAGGTAACTTGCATAATAGTCATCACAATAGTATGAGTGTAACCGCAATGTCATAATTGGAAGGCTAAGAAATTTATTAGGTGTGCATAAATGAGCTATGTTAGGATCGGCAGGAATCATGATAGGGATATAGGGAAAATCGGCAGGAATCATGATAGGGGTATAGGGAAAAAAATTATGCTACTTAATACTAATGGTGATTTTGTTATTATAGAATGTACTCTCGAGGTGCCTGGGGCAGGCACCAGCTCAGGATGGCCGTGTTGGCGGCGGGTGCAAGTACATCATCAGCATTGCACCGCCGCCAGTGGCGCCATCTACTCGTCAAGGATGAAGTCGGGGTCCCACCACGGGCGGTGTAACGGCGGGGATTGAGAATCAATAAAAGGGCTGCGCCAGAGCGCCAGGCCCTCTTTCGGCTGGTGTAACTCGCAGTGATAACATGAGGTGTGCGTGTGTGTGCATAATTGTAGTTATTAGTGTGTTCCCTTGTTTGTTTCATATTATGTTTTATAATAAATATATATAATTTATCCGTTGTTTGAAGAATGTTAACCTGCTCCCTCTCTGATCGCTAACAATATCTGGAATAATTTAAATATTAAACCAAATATTTGTACCAATAATAAAGATAGATTATAACCTCATAATTAAATTTACGATCATAGACTATGGCAGTACATGTCATAATGACATGTCAAATGTTATGTCAAGTCGCCAATTGAATTACTAGAAAAACTCAAAAAATCTTTTTATTTAAAACCTACCTAACACCTAGCTAAAGAAAAAGTAAAACTAAAATTTTTATTTACTACCGCCCTAGCTAAAAGTGAAATCTTCGCTTCGGCCTGATGCAGTGAAGTCCTTGGCTCAACAAGCCAAGACCCCTGCCTCCGCCTGGTCGAGGGATGCGGGAAGCATCCAGGCGACCATCTGCTGAAACGCCAGGGTGCTGGGACAGCCAAGGCCTCCGCGGCAGAATACATGCAAAAGAAAAATTATTATCATACATGTATAAATTAAATTGCTGGAAACAAAGTGTTATAATTAATTATTGGAATTCTGTGAAAGTAATAAGTTATTATTATTACAAGAAAAGGTATTGAAAGTGCAATAAATTTAAAGTGCAATAAATTTATAGTGCAAGTAATTAAAAACTGAGCTTCCTATAGTAAAATCTTAAAAATGCAGCTAATATATAGTGGAAAGAAATAGAGAAATTAAATTATATTTACATAGATGATATTTGTAAAAACAACAAATATTGCACCCATGTACAATCAGCCTGAATTAAAAATTTCTGAAAAATAATAGTTATATTATTTACACCCTAGAAATATAGAACTATTTATATTAATAAGAATTAACGATTAAAGAATTTCTTTAATCTGTTAACATGAATTATCACTTTCTTGGCACAACCATTAGGTGCGAGTTTTTGTACCACATAATTCAATGAAGATAACCGGTGGATTATCTTGTAAGGTCCTACAAATAATCTACAAAGTTTTAACCTTCTTCCAGTCAACCTTTTTGGTTTTAAAATCATGACCAAATCATCAGGTTCATATTGAACTGATTTTGTCTTCTTGTCATATTGTAGTTTTTGTGAACACTGAGCCTTTTCAATATTTTTCATTGCTTTCTCTGATAAATCTTGTATGTAGTTCATTTTCTTCTTTAACGTAGTATGTTCTTCCTCATGAATTCTTAGCTTCAAATCTTGATTAAAATACGGCTCCCTTCCAAAAACTATATGATATGGCGCGACTCCTGTAGATGCTTGAACTGAAGTATTGTATGAGAAGACAATTCTTGGCAGTGCTGATGACCAGTCCTTCTGATCTTCTTGTATACATTTCGACATAGCTGTTCTCAATGTTTTGAAGAATCTTTCTATTAAACTATTTGCTTGTGGATGGTATGCCGTCGTATGAAGAAGTTGACCACCAAATTCTTCTACTGTATTTTGTACCAGTTTTGAAGTGAAGACTGTACCTCGATCTGTGATGATTGATTCGATGCCTCCGAAGGTGCAGAATATGTTCTCAACAAGAAACTGTGCGATAACCTCTGCTGTGACTCTAGGTACCGCTTTACAAATCTGCAGATATGGAGCCAAAATATTTATTGCTTGTACAGGTATACTCAAGTCAACACTACTTATACTCTCAAATACTACTAATACTAATATAAATAATTTTGTATACTGTTACTATTTGAACTGGATAGTCATGATTATTATTCAAATTATAAAACAATGCCTATGTTATAATGTTACTGTATCCTACTTAATTGATCTCACAATTTTTAGCCAGATACTTTTAAATACTGTCCACACTACTAAAAAAAGTTTGAGTCACAATACATTTAGAAAGATCTCTGTGGTACTACAACCTACTAAAATGTTTATAACCAATTATTTAAACATGGCAAATGAATGTTACTCAAACAATTTAATTAATACTGGATATACAATTAATGTTGTCTGTCAACTCAATCATGTTATTATGGAAATCCAAATTTTTCTCCAACAATTATGGATAATTTTGGTATCTCACTAGACATTGATTCAATTCCTGACATTATATGTCATCAACTAGAAACTCCTGAATTGTGTCAGAGTATCCTAACTACTGATTATAACTTTAAAGTGTTAACTCTAAACATCAGAAGCATTAATAAGAATTTTGCGGCCTTTCTCATTTTTTTACAAAGATCTCGACTAGTGTTTGATATTTTAATTTTAACAGAATGTAGACTAAATGATACAACAATTATTGAGCAATTACCAGGATATAATTCTTATTACACACAAAATAACATTAATCAAAACGGCGGCGTTGTCACCTACATAAAAAATACATGGTCAGCCTCTGTATCCGAACCAACTCTAGATGAGGCATGTTGCCTAGTGATAGATATAAATAATTATGTTACTATTTTTGGTATATATAGATCTCCGTCCTTTAGAAATACTAAGAAGTTCCTAGACTCCTTAGATCAAAATCTTAAAAATTACAGCAAGACACAACAAATTATATTGGCCGGTGACATCAACATCGACATCCTTTCAGTAGAGTCCACGGAGTATTCCTGTCTGTGCGCGGAACATAGTCTCGAGCCAGCTATAAGAAAACCCACTCGTTTGAGTGCCTGTCTCGACCACATATTTATTAAAACAAAATTCCTGGCTACAGGAATAGTCTGTGGCTCTGAAATTACGGATCATAAAATTGCAATAATTGGACTTTCTACTAACATCACACCTAAGTCACAAAGCCGGATCAAAAGAACTATTGATTATAAAAGTATCGGAGATGAATTAAACTCTATAGATTGGAATATTGTTACCTCGAAAACTGACGTGGATGATGCAGTAGAAACGTTTATCACAATCCTAAATAAAGCCGTTACCAACAATTCAAAAGAAGTTAAAATCAGTAGATCGAAATACGCCATTCAACCATGGATAACACCTGGGCTTTTACGATGTTCCCGACACAAAGACAGACTCCACGCTAAATCGAAACAGTTCCCCAATGACAAAATTCTCCAAATTACGTACTCTCGCTACAGAAATTTTTATAATCAGATAGATAGAAAACAAAAAATAGAATACGAATCACAAGAATTTCGAGCCAATAGCAAAGACCCAAAAAAGCTTTGGAAATCCATCAAAAATAAGTGTAACTTAAATAAAAACAAACAAAAGGCGGCTGACCTTACGTCAATTAGTAGTAACCCTAAAAGTTCTCTTGACAAATGTAATGATTTCTTTGCAACTATTGGTGATAACTTAGCTAACAATATACTTAGACAAATTAACGACACCGAAGAGGCTCTGGCCACAAAAGTTACTATTAAAAAATCTTCGCCAAACTCTCTCTTCATGGAACCAACTGATCAACATGAGCTCTATAACATTATTGATAAACTTAAAGTAGAAAGCGCCCCTGGTATAGACTGCATTAGTGCAAGTCTTATCAAATACTGTAGAGATCTTTTATGTACTCCTTTAATTCACATCTACAACCTCAGTTTAAGCACAGGCATTTTTCCGAAATTATGGAAGGTAGCTTCGGTTACTCCGATTTACAAAGATGGACCGAAAGATTCACCCGGGAATTACAGACCAATTTCTCTTCTTAGTATACTTTCAAAAGTTTTGGAAAAAATTGTTAACAAGCGCCTAATAAATTTCATTGAATCCCAAGGACTGCTCTCAGATAGACAATTTGGATTCCGGCATCAGAAATCCACCGAAGATGCTGTAGTACTTCTAACCGACTTCATTGCTCAGTACTTGGATGAAGGTTACAGCTGTGTCGGAGTCTTTTTAGACTTGGCAAAGGCCTTCGACACTGTTTCATCCAAGATACTCCTAAAAAAGTTGGAGGGACTGGGTATTAGGGGGATAGCCTTAGAATGGTTCACAAGTTATCTATCTGAGAGACAGCAACTTGTCAAGCTAGGTTCTTACAAAAGCGACCTAAGATCTGTTAATTTCGGAGTCCCGCAAGGGAGTATACTAGGCCCCACACTATTTATCATCTACATGAACGACATTCATGACCTTTTCTTAAAAAACGCTGAAGTTTTGTGTTACGCTGATGACACTGTTGTCCTTTTTCACGGGAAAACTTGGGAGGAAACATATAAGACAACGGAAGAAGGGATGAAATCAATTAACAACTAGTTGATAAATAATCTACTCACTTTAAATAATAATAAAACTAAATATTTGTGTTTCCATAAAACTGCAGCTTCAAGCCCCAAAAGCATAAGCCACATCCAAATTCACACCTGTAACTTGCCCTACACTCAATCATGTAATTGCAATAGAATTCAACGATCCAGTAATATAAAATATCTTGGTATAGTGATTGACGAAAACCTCAATTTTAAAGATCACATCGCATGTCTTTCTAAAAGAGCAAGAAAAACAATTAACATTGTCAAAAAACTAAGAGATTTAGTACCTAAGGATGTCATGAAAATGGTGTACCTGTCATTATGCCAATCGATGTTATGTTACTGTATCACTGCTTGGGGAGGTGCAGCGAAATCAGTTTTAATTTAATAGATGCAGAACGAGCTCAAAGATCTGTAATTAAGGTCATGCTTAAAAAACCCTTCAGGTACCCTACAACTCAATTATATCACGAAGCCCAGGTGTTATCAATCAGAAAGCTTTTCATTCTTAAAACAGGACTAGTCACCCACAATGCTG
Organism: Apotomis betuletana; assembly: GCA_932273695.1. Lineage (NCBI taxonomy): Eukaryota > Metazoa > Arthropoda > Insecta > Lepidoptera > Tortricidae > Apotomis > Apotomis betuletana. Next base: position 17,712,722 of record OW026309.1, on the reverse strand, counting down.
TATACTCGTCTGACAATAATATCAACTTAATAAACAAACGTAGAATTAAATTACCCCTACCTTCAATCAAAACCTCCTTTGCGAGACGTTTCGGGAAATTCTTGAGACCTTATGTGTACAATTTTATATCCAATTTTTGTAATCTAAAAGAAGCTTCCAAATATAATGCTAAAATTAAAATCACTGACTGGCTGCTCACCTTAGATTATCTGGCAACAGAAAACCTGCTTACTCAAATGTATTCTAACTGTAGGTATACAAATATCTTAAATTCCGTTTAGAGATCTCATAAATACTGGTGCAATCTAGTGTTAAGTGAAAATGTTACATACACAAATAGATCTATGGTTAATTGTATAAGTACAAATTTCTATATGATAAATACAGTTATATACTTTAATAAGTTTAATGCAAAGTATTAATACACACAATGGCACCCCAAGATACAGGCATAGCCTAGTTTGGGGGCCTCTGTTATTTCGTGCTACAATACACTTTTTTGAAGCAATTGAGAAATGTACTGTACTACTGCAGTGCATCTCAATTGTCATAAATTTATAAAGCTAGCCTCCAGCAGCGTAGTGGTTTCTCTCTTATATCACAAGACAAAATTTGTCTACAGCGTTTATGCTGGCGGCAAGCTAAATCTTGTCCTATCTTTGGTTGTATTACGTGTTTTGTGTAACTCTGAAAATAATAAAGAATTATTATTATTAAAAAAAAAAAAAAATGGCAAATTTGCTCATGTATTCTATAGCCCCAATGACATATCGATGTCCGTCTTTTGATTTGCAGAATGGGCCAAGCACATCCATTGCTACTCGATGACCAAAGTTTTTAATCTTCACATTTTGCAGTGGCGCCCTCTGGTGTAAAATATTCTTTTCCTGGCACTTTGTACAAGATTTTATATAATTTTCTATTTTCTTTTCTGCATTCGGAATATAATAGCGATTCTTGAATTTTCTTAGAGTTTTAAATAAGCCAAAATGTCCTCCACTCCATGTGTTATCATGTATTTCTGCCATACATTCTGTAAATCAACTTTCTGGTAAAACTGTGACACTTTTCAGCTGGTTATCAACCCATACTTTCTTGCATAAAATATTCCGTTTCGTGTGATAACCTTTGGTGGTTGTCCACCCTGTTGGCACGAAATGAAAAATGATAATGGGTGATTCAATAATGTCAACTTCACCCGTTTGTCGACCTGCTCCGCAGTCTCGTAGTAATACTATACTATACCGATATCTTCTTGCAATACGTAATTGCAATATGTGCACTTATTCTTCGCTGCGCTTCGTGCGCTGTGGACAATGATTATTTGGGAGCGAGGGAACTTTTCAAAGATCGCGTGACTCTAGATATAGGTTTTAGCACTTCCACCACTTGTAAAACTACAGGGGATGCAGTTAGATGGAGCTGATGGAAAGAGCAGAGGTACTTTAATATCTTTATTGCCCGGAGGCCAGATTAATAATGAATATCTACATTTAATTACATTTGACGGACGTCACGCTTCTTATTCTAAACATAAAAATCATATTTATTTTTATATAGTGGCCAACACCACTAAGAGTGAAGTTCAAACCTTCACAGTACCATAATAATCCTAGCATACGATTACAATAGCATAATTATTTTCTACTAGCAGAAAAGTGCGTTACGTAAACTTTACGCAGTAGACTGTAAGTACCGTTAGGTACGACGACGAGCGGTTCGAGGAGCAGTGTTAGGTATCTTGCCGCCGCAGGGCAACTGCCACTAAATTTTTAATCACAACAATTGTAATGCATAAATTAGGTCCTGATTCCACCTTAGGGCAGGTCCGACTTGGATTAGGTTAGGTACGACGACGAGCGAAGCGAGGAGGAGTGTTAGGTTGAACTGAGACCCTAACGAACGAGTGAGCCGCGCGGCATCGGCCGGCTACCATACCACTCCATGGACAAAATGTGTAATCACAACTATTTGTAATGCATAAATTTGGTACTGATTGCACCTTAGGACAGGTCCGACTTGGATTAGGTTAGGTACGACGACGAGCGAAGCGAGGAGGAGTGTTAGGTTGAACTGAGACCCTAACGAGCGAGCGAAGCGAGCGAGCCGCGCGGCATCGGCCAGCTACCATACCACTCCATGGACAAAATCTGTAATCACAACAATTTGTAATGCATAAATTAGGTACTGATTGCACCTTAGGGCAGGTCCGACTTGGATTAGGTTAGGTATTCCGCATATGTCCTGTACAACAAGATAAGACAATGAAGTCGATCTTGGAATCAAATGGTATTCGGCTTGACAACTTTATGCCGCCTAAAATATTATGCAAAAAAATTATCTGCGAAAGTACTATTCGTTTAGAAAACTGTTATGCTCATCAACATTATGCCAATATAAGATTCGGTATTATAAAAATCTGCGAAATGATTTATGCCAAAGCATACTCTGCGTAAGATGTTTCTGCCAAACGTTACTTCTGCCAAGTATCGTTATGCAAAACAAATATATGTCAAAAAAGTTTCTACAAGATAATAGTGAACCATTAATGCCGCATCACTAATCCAAACCGAGAAAAGGATTGATGACCCGTATTCCACAGAGGGCTAAAAATATTCCGCAAACCCTATCGTTATCTGATATTATAAAAACTGATCTTAACTTGATAAAGCCCGCAAAATGAACTTCGAACTTTAAATCGATAAATTGGAAATGAATATCATCAAACTTTCCTTTTGGCTCCGTAAACAACTCCGCTCGAGCGATTAACTTGAAAAATGCTCCCGCAGTCGACTGATCGTTCCTTTCTAAACGTTGGGATAAAACGTTAGGATACTTTGATTATTTTATCCACTTTGGTTCTGTAAAGACGTGGACGGACAACACGATGGACAAAAACATCAAAGACTGTGTTTTTCAGAAAAGTTCATGGTGTTTGCAGGTCACATTTCTCAACCAATTCGCGTGAAATTTTAACGTTAAACTATGTATTACTTAATAGGATTTTTCTGTCGACAGATTTTTTCGAAAATTTAGGAGATATGGGAGTTAAAAAACGTGGAATATATTATATTTTAGCCACTTTGAACTAGAATCGCGAGGTCTACAGTTCATTAGTACCTATTCGATTTTGGCCATGTATGTATGTAAACTCTTTATTGTACATAAAAGGTCAATATCATATGTAAACTCTTCTTTGTACATAAAAAAGTAAATATAACAAAGAACAATACAGACATGTAAGAAGGCGAACTTATCCCTGTAAGGGATTTCTTCCAGTTAGCCAAGTCTCGGTCGCACCACGCATGATGGATGCTGTCAACCCGATCGTCTAATATCTCATTGATCACACCAGCTGCGCTTCGGCATCAATATTATGCCCAGCTTGTACTTTCGTGTAATTTGACATAATAATATAACGCTTTTTAACAAGGCTGTAATAAATAATCACGTCTTTAAAAAAGATTGACTTCACCGAAAAAATTGCATTGTCCTACATTCTGGGAGCATGAGTTTATAAAAAAAAACGTTAAACGTCGTTTTTCTATTGTATTGAAAACAATAAAAAATAGGGAAATATAAAAAATATATCAATAAAATTATCTCACTAATATTATAAAAGTGAAAGTTTGTGAGTGTGTTTGTCTGTTTAGGTATGTGTATGTTTTTTACTTCTTCACACTCAAACGGCTGGATTAACTTTAATAAATTTTGGTATGAAGGTAGCTGACATTTTGGAATAACCACAAGGGTTACTTTTTATCCCGAAAAAAAATAGTGCTCCCGTGAGATGAGCCGGGTAATACCGCGTGGCACAGCTATATGAGAATGGATCGAAATGATGATAACTTGCATTTATCTGCTATCATAAAGTATTAAAAAAAGAAGAAATAGACTACCTAAATTAAACAGAAACCAAATGATGAACTGACAAAGCCCAGCTCAGAGTAAACACCGGGTGTTTCTGTTTATGACAGAGTTTTTTGTTTTGTTTTAGCAATTATATTTAACACCTAAATAACACTTATTTAATACCTATAACATCGCTGACAATGAACATAAACCCATTATAATTAATACTAATTAGGAGTACAAACCGCGAGACCCTAAAGTGTTATACTTGCGCACTATTAAACAATAGATTTTCACACAAACACACCTCAAATTCCAAACTCTTGGAACAATTACGTAATAGCTCCATCTATTTCCCTAAACGCAATGAACTTGGGTCGAAACCACAGCCCAAACTTCCCTCATTAATTAAGCCTTTCAATTCACTAAAAACTACACAAAAGGCAACACAAATAAAACTTCTTTGAGCCTTTGTGAAACTCCAAACTATGCTGTTAATATTAAGACGCTATTAATTGGTAGGGTAATTAAGTTTCGTTGATTAATCAACTAAAAACAAGACTTTAGAGTTTGTTTTTAGTGTTTTACTTTTCGTGATAACTTCATTAGCAGGACGTGGTAAATTCAATTCGATATCCAATTATGTGCGTACCGGTTCCAAGGTAAATTCAATTCGATATCCAATTATGTGCGTACCGGTTCCGTATATAAATAAATAACTACAAAAGTGTCTCATTAGTTATTTTCGACAATTGTTTTAATTAAATGTGTAACAATCACGGAAAATGAAGAAAATGTTAGATGAATACATTGACAAAAATAACTAGTTGAACACTTATTTAGTTATTTATTTATACTTAATACGGAACGTTTACGCACATATTTGGATATCAAATTTGATACTTCTAGCCTAGCAAACTGTCACAGTAGTTATTTCTGGTAAAACAATCAACAGCAGAGACCTAATTAGAGAATGCCGTTTGAGTGATCGCCAAACGTCAAATCTCTATTAGATAACAGTTATATCGCCATTGAACTGTCATTTAAATGCGATGAGCTTAAAAGTGACATATCTCATCTCAATTTTGGAAATACGAAGGCGATAATGATTGTCAAAAATGTTATTCATGCATATGAATTTCTGTTTTGAACGAAACGTAACGGACTAATTCCACGCACTACGCGGTCAATTTACAGTATGCGCCTGTTATTTATGCCGTCAAATACAAACGAAACGAAAATTTTGCGCGTCCGAATTGACGAAGTTACGATGTTCTAGGGATATCGCCACTTGTCAAGTAGGCACACGTCAAAAGTGACGGATGGCGATGAAATGGAGAGATCTCCATCATCTCTTTAAAATTGGTCGAATACCCCCCAGGTACGTAGTCAAAATCATAACTTTAAAAAGAAGAATCAACGGGAAATTAATACAAACAAAAAACCGGCCAAGAGCATGTCGGGCCACGCTCAGCGTAGGGTTCCGTAGTTGCCCATCCTTCATAATATATAGACGGGCTTAAAACCGCTTAAAGCGAGGTTTAAATTTTGAGAAAGATTTCAAGCTCTATAAAAAAGGTCGTAAACGCTAAAGTAACTGTAATAACTTATTACCTTCTGGAAGTTATCGATTATGCGCGCCAGATTGAGCACTAAAATGCAGTATGGCACTTAACTAATGTGTAATGTGTAATTGTGTATAACGTTCGAAGTATAGGGATACCGCGCAGCACTTACGTCATTTTAAAGAAAAATATGAAATTTTGCGAACACTCCTACCGTTTTTATTTTACCCTTTTGTCGGCGTGATACATACACATATACTTATACCAAATTTCAGCTTCTTTAAAGATGAACTTGGGATTTAATTTCACAGTTAAAACTTCACAATTAATGTTACAATTTGCAAGGATTTTTTGGAATACTTAAGGCACTTGTGTATTTAATACTAAGTGTACTAGGAACTAGGAGGTTCAGTTTCAACATTTTTAATGTGCTAGTACGGTTAATGACGTCATCATACAGACACTTCATATGACGGTATGAGGGCTTGGCCCCATTAAAAAACCCGCCCAGTGCGACTCGGAGTCGTTTACAAATAGTTCGTGTTTCTATACGAAAAAAAACAAGGAATATGCAGAATGCTATTTAAAAAATCGTTTTATTTTAATATTTTTCGATTAAGCGGCCAACTAAACACGTTTAATTAAAATGAAATCAAATCAAAAATCAACTTTCTTTTTTTACTACCAGCATTTCACAAGAGGAGACCGCTGTCGAGAAAAAAGCTGAAAGTAACTCAACAGTAAGTATTTTTTTCGTAAATTATACTTATAACTATTATAATTAGGGATTAGATGAAAAACTTATTTTCCCACATTATCACGACAAAATCTACCTTAAAGGCGAAAATATCTCGATTTTTCCCTTGCTGATGAGAGCCGAGACAGCCGAGTTGGCAGAAAATTACCAACGTGATTAAATTAATGATAGTTATAGGTACGTGACATGTCCCGTTTTTGTGATGATAATTAACATAATTTATGCAATAAAATATTCATTCAAAAAAAAAAAAAAGAACACTATTTGTTTCTTAGACTGTTGGATAGGTAGAATCTTAATAGACAAACATACATGGCCTTGGTAAACTTTGGGTATCCGATATTCCAGAATCCAATACTTATATTTTTATTGTTTGAAATGCACCAATGTAAAATTGTATTAGCTCGTATCCTAATAATCGTGCGATTCAGCAACTCATTTACCTATGAAATCGATCTTTGAAATTGTTGTTATTAATAGATAAATAGTGCACATCGCTTTCGGTCACATATCATTAACCAAGAAATGAGTGGTGAATGAAATAGGTGGTGAGATAATTTCGTTAATAATTCTCGATTATAATACCACTTTAAAAACTTCTGCAACCTTTCAAATTCAAATTGAAATCCAGACATCGATATTAAATGATCCCTGAGCATTGTAATGATTATATTTTGTTCAACAAAATGTTTGACGCAAATCGGCATTCCCAACTTGCCGACGCAAGTCATAAGAGGTTGAGAAATAAGGCAAAAACTTGTACGAAAAAGCTATTAAAAATGTGATACGCGTAGGTACTCCTTTTTTTCAATGAAATCAGAGCACGTTTTTAGCATCACACACGCGTCAGTCGGTCGTGTGATACGATAAATCACACACAGGTGAAACGGCTACAAATACACAGAATAAACGGCGGATATGAGATGCATATAAAACGCGGATACTATGGGGATGAAACGCGGATACTATGGGGTTGAAACGCGGATAATACGGTCACTAAACCCGTTAGAAAGAAAGAAAGAAAGAAAGAAGGGAAGAAAGAAGACAGAAAGAAATAAAGAAAGAAAGAAAGAATGTTTATTTTGTTTTGTCGTTAGGCACGAATGTGAAGCGCTGTCCATAGTTCCATACGTTCTTGTGGGCGTAGTAGTCTGAGTCTGACACATTCAGTATACGGTAATGGTATAATATTTGTAGTATATTGCCACATAAGCCTATTTTTTTTTTCCTGTATGGACTGGTAGAGAATGCGTCCAGGCATTAAGTCCGCCATGTGTACACAAGCACTTAAATTGTAGTTTAAATAAATAAATAAGACCCAATACAAGTCGGGCATTTTACGCCGTCCTTCTTGTCCCCCTCAGCTGTGAAAAGCCTCATTTGAAAGCATATCTAAAAAAGCAAAAAGACGGAGGACCTTACACTGCGGCACCGAAAACGCTCTCCACAGCTGAGAGGATGAAATCGGCATTGCTCAAATGGCTACAATGTCGCTATCAATCGATTATGTCCCGTTTACAAGATAATATAGGAAAAACATAAATAATTTTACGTTCTGAGATCACTGTAAATTAAATAAGCACCGAGTAATTTACAAGGAAGGACATTCAATAAAAATCAATTATTAAAAATGCACCTGTAATGGTGGACACTGAATTCGCTAAAATCTTATAATACTACCACAGTCTTGTCTCATGCTTCATCTACAGGGTGTTTGATAAATGGCCACACGCCCGTGCTCATTTCCACGACGCCTTGATTGATTAGTTCCAATATTGAAATTTGCAGCCGCCTGTATCATGGTTGAGGAAACGCGGTCGGCAGAAATGACTAATAAGGCGAAACAAATAACAAAGAAAGTTAATAGTCACTTTTGTGGCTACATGATACAATACATATTCATAATAATAAATAAGTAGAAAAATTGGGCAAGTGCGAGCCCGACTCGCGCATGAAGGGTTCCGTACCTATACATAAATATAATCTGTAACAAGTTTGTTGTATGGGAGCCCCCCTTAAATATTTATTTTATTTTATTTTTAGTATTTGTTGTTATAGCGGCAATAGAAATACATCATCTGTGAAAATTTCAACTGTCTAGCTATCACCGTTGCTGAGATACAGCCTGGTGACAGACGGACGGACGGACGGACGGACGGACGGACGGCGAAGTCTCAGTAATAGGGTCCCGTTTTTACCCTTTGGGTACGGAACCCTAAAAAGACAGTGTCTTTGTGGTTATCATAATTGTTTTTATGAATAAAAACAATAATAATGATCAGCGTCTAGAACTAGAGGTAGACCGAAGAGGTGGTGGACAGACCTCTTGAAATACGATCTCGGATCATGCGAGGAGCAAGTAAATGATGATATAGAAAGGGATAAGTAGAAGGCAAAGACAATTTACTTACTCCGCCCTCAGTTAGGTTAGCTAGCTATTAAAATTGTTCAAGAGGGAGATAAGAGTTAATAACAACGACATCATCAACATCTTAACCCGAAAAGTGTATAACCACCACTTCACACAAAAGGGGTATCTCCAAAATGAATTTGAATTTACGAAGGTTTGAATGATTCTACTTTATAACAGCTTTACTATCAATACAGAAGACAAAAGCTGTCTTCTTACAGAAATATTGGTTGTGCAGAATGATGTCCATGATACGAGATCGTGTAGCCATGTTACTATTGCGATACTGATCAAATCAATGCTCTGACGAGAACGCAAATATGTGCGTTCATCGTCTACCCATGGCTCATTGGCATTGATTTTGAACTGCAAACATATTATGCGTATATTTTCTATTTTTTCTATTGAGGTAGGTGTCTATCCCTGTGTAGTTTGTGATGTTTCGACTTCATACGAGTATATAGACTAAGACTAACACGGTGGACATGCAACGCCAAGAGGTGCCACCATAAGTGAAATCGAATTAAAGTTATTGAGAACAGTTAGTTACCTTTGTTCAAATTCCAACTCGGTTTTAACTTAAATTGTGACGGTTTAACTACTTCATAATAATTGTCACATAGTTATCTCGAATTTTTAAATGAACTTGCGTGGTTATTGTGTGCTAGTACAAAGACATTAAGCCAAAAAATCTTTCATCGTTTAGTTTTCTTTTTTTTTCTACCTTAAGCTGTTTAAATCAAAGTTAATTTAAACTTACGCTTTTTTTATTATTTCACATTCAGTATTAGTTGGATGTTCCAAATACAATACTAATTGAAACTACCTACATTAATCAAGCCATCTTGTCAATGTCAAATTAGGGGCTTTATCTGCCGTTTCACATTGACATGTATCCGAGATGAAGAGCTATCAAAGCAGATGATAACATGCCTACAGAATATGTAATTTAGAAAACCCGAGAACAGAATGAACAGCGATAATAAATAAAACTTAATCAAAAAACCACATTTTTGTGTAAATTATAACTTAGATGTTAGTTTGAGAAAACCACAATTTTCAGGCCCATCAACTTGTCATGACCTAGTCTTGGCCAATGGTCAACATTTAAACCATACAACACATTTTCTTGTCAAACCACAATCAATCACGTAATAAATCATTCATGTAATGACATGTTCGAACTTGATTGCACTCGAACACTTTGTTTAAGTACCTCTAGTGCAGTGGTTCTTAACCTTTTTTTATATTATTACCCGTGTACCCCTAGTGGCTCCGTGTTGTAGACCTCGCGAGTGTGTTTTGAAAAGACAAAAAGGAGAGTGAGGGCAGAGTGAGAGAGAGGGCACCTTTGGACAAAAAGATGAAAAATAAAAGTAAGTGGCCATTTCGGCTAGTTTTAAATGAGAGTTACGAATATGACGTGATAGTTAATATTTTTAGGCGCCTGTAGATTTTAGTGATAACTCTGAAACAATCTATAACAGCGAATTAAAAAGAAAATATTACCTATCAATACCATTAAATAAAGAGTACTTTCAGGAGAGTAATCATATTTTCGCCATTTAAAGAATAATCCAAAACATAATCGACAAAATCGAATTCACTTATCGAACCTACTCACAAAATTTTATGAAAAGCGGTTGAGAAATGCGACCTCGAGCCGGAAAGTGTATTGACCAATTTTGTTGTGATAGGTGAATACTCGTTGGTATTAATTAAAATCGAATCATCATCATGATCAATCCGTATCAGTCCACTGCTGGATAAAGGCTTCTCGATTAGCACGCCTCTGAGCTCGATTTTCAGTTCTCCTCCTCCAGTTATCACCCGCCCACCTTGTTACAGTTTGTTGAAATCGAATGTTGTAGAGTTATTGAAGTTGCTCTTCAGCCTTTAGTTTAGAATAATGTCTAGGCAATATTCTCAGCGTTGTAAGCTCAGAAGCTGAGGTAATTGGTTTACGTCACCAACGAGGTTTAGAAAGTGTAACAAAGATCTAACAAGTCACGTAACGGGAGCATCAACATTTATTTTTTCCTTACCCAAATTATTAAATGACTAAGTATAACAAGTTTAGATACTATAGGGTCAAACAACTTTTTTCTGTTGCTGGTTTTCCTGGCAAATGTCTCGGATCACTCTTTAAAAGTACGATTTCGGCCATTAAATCTACCAAAAACTTTGTAATTTCAACACTTAAGTATAAGCCCATTCTTATGTAGACTATCTGCTGACCATACCAGAAATATACATTTTCAAAAAATTGCCATGAAATTTAATCACTATTGTCCCCTGGGTCACGGAAAAGAATAACAACAAGAAAAAAATTATCAACCCATAAATACATTACGTTATGTTATGAAATAATAACATCACTGATTTTCCATGCCCCGCTTCCGTCGCTGCATAACCTATAGTATCCGAACTTGTTACAGTAACGCAACAATATGAGTATAGATAAAACACGTAAAATCCCTCCTTCATCAAGAACATTAAATCGATCCCTTAAACATAATTATACGTAGATAACGTTAATATGATATTCCCCTTAGAATTCTGCCAGTAAAGCGAAATATTGCTATATAGTTAATGAAATACAAATCTACCAAGAAGCTAACTATTAAAAAACAGCGAAAAGTTAAAACTAGAATTTCATACCACAAATTAATCCGAATACATTAAGTATTTTCGGTGCATTAACGAGGATCTTAGTAATATGGTCGGAATTTGAGATCGTCGTATATTGCGTTCGCTGACGGATACATGATGTAACCCGTATCTGCGTAGTTGTGGGCTAGTTTGGGATGCCTAGAAGTTAGATAAAGGTCAAAATGTTTTATGCAACAGTTACATAATGAGACTAATAATTACATAACCTCTTCTAGTCTCATTACGGTACCAAGCGGTTTACACTCAAGTGAAATTGTCAGGAAGGGCCCGACTCGACAGAGCTCTTCATCGGGGACTGCTACCCGTACACCGACGCGGCAATTTTGTGAGTCTTCCAGACTTAAAACAAGAATGTTGTTTTATGAAACGAGCCGAAGGTGAGTTTCATAATAGAATCATACGAGTGTTTTAAGACGTAATTATGTATAGTTGCATACACTAGACTACTCTAAATACAATAATATGCATCATCATAATCATTGATTTTCTTTATGTAGGTAGATATGAATTACTCAGTACTACAAGTAATTCCCGCGAGGGAATGAATGAGGCGGCGTGGGCGCGCACAAGTTCGCCTTTACATCATCATAATTTCGTAATGTTATGAAATAACATCACTAATTTTACACCACCATGCTACCGCCGCCGCTGCATAGTAGGTTTCATGTAAGTTGTAACATCTAGGGATCAATAGACGTTTTAGTATAAAATTAAATGATCTTACCATTACTTATTTTTATTAAATCAGTAACATCTGCTAACGTAAACTAAATGTTTACAAATGAAGCGAAAATTGAAAAATTTAATGATTCGGACAGGATTCGAACCTGCGTTTCCAACGGCTTTCCGGGCCAACACGAGCGTCCTCCCAATTGGACCACCGAATCAGATGTCAGAGCCATTGATTTTTTCAACCAGTTGCTTCGACATGCCTTAGGGTGGCATCGTAGCGCCATCTACCGTAAAGATTAAGACTTTATCGTCGGCACTATCGTCTCAAATTTGTTGAGAATCGATAGTAACGATGTGCTACACCCGAATTATATATTTTTATTAAAGCAGTAACGTCTGCTAACGTAAACTAAATGTTTACAAATGAAGCAAAAATTGAAAATTTTAATGATTCGGACAGGATTCGAACCTGCGTTTCCAACGGCTTTCCGGGCCAACACGGGCGTCCTCCCAATTGGACCACCGAATCAGATGTCCGAGTCATTGAATGTTACTTATTTTTATTAAAGCAGTAACATCTGCTAACGTAAACTAAATGTTTACAAATGAAGCGAAAATTGCAAAAAATTCATGATTTGTATATTATTATTTAGGTTTGAGCGCTACAACGTGTTCGTGGCTTCAAAGGTAACTCTGGTTTAATTTAGTTAATTGATATTTGAGATGATTTGTGCCTACACGCCTCTGGAATGTATATTGCCTTAATTAAAACAGTGATTATGTAAGGATTAAGATAACATTACTGAGTACTAATATTTCAATTTTCCGATATTATTCATGTTCTCACAACACTCCTATTTTTGGTAAGCTTAATTCAACTAACATTGTCATATACCCATTTGAGCGATGCGTCGGCAATATACCTAGACATCACTAGTTTTGGTAGACGAGACTCAGGCCTTCCTACAACTACACAGTGGTCTGTGAACTACACATACAACACTGATGGACAGCTATACTGTCCCACTTGTGATCGTGTGCTCGTAAACAAGCTGGGATTCACAAGCCACGTGCGCGCACGCCAGAAACAGTTGATAGGGTCTCGCCATTGACGGATACATCAAGGACATCATCATCATCATCATCATCTTCATCACCATCATCACCATTATCATTATCATCATTATTATTATCATCATCATAGTCGATATTATTAGATTTTTGCTATACTAAGTCGCATCATTAGTAACTTCAAATTTAGCCACTGGATATAATATAATTTGTTTTCCACTACTCGTAGAAGAAATTCTATTATTGACGGTTTGCTAGTTCAGAACTTTGACATTTGAAACATTTTTAATAGTATTACGTATTTAAGACTTAAACCTGATATACCTATTCTAGAGATTCATTGAATTGGAAGTCTTTTATTTTGTTAAGTGATGTACATTAAAGATTTAATAAAGAAACAAACAGCTTAAAAGTCGTCGGGCAACTCTTAATGACATTATCTACTTACCTACTCATTAGAATACGTTGAAACAATAATGAGCACAATTTCGTCTCCCATAAATATATAAGTAGCAAAATTACTCCGTAACGAACCCATCCCAAAAGGTTTGTTAAATCACTCTTAATTTACGTATCAAAATAAATGATATCCGCGACTCCACATTTCACTTTGACTTTTTAACAGGCAGTTTGGAGAAAAAGTAATTTTACGTAAATGGGTACGGGCCCAGGTTAATGGGTTCGTCCAAATCGTGTCCCAGACGATTTGACGGAATGGAGCCAGTGTCGAAATCTAGAATCTAGTAAGAAAGGTATCACGTGTATTTGCGGCACGAAGGCGCTTATGGCGTTCTACAATGGGGTTCTGGGAATATGTTTGTGTGAGATTGGAAAAGGGTCGCGTTTTAATCAAATCATTACCATTTACAATAGTAACGTCGCACATACGGGGATGTATCAGTTGGGTATTTGACCTATGCCGAAAATCCAATTTAAGTAACGGAAGGATCGACCAAACTTCTGCACCTTTGCGTATTATAGCGCAATTTTTTTTAAATTAAATATAAAGAAGTAAACTCCGAAAATGCAAATACAATGGACAAATTGCACACCTTGCTGTAATTAACATGTTATTTTAATTTACTAGAAGGCGCCCTTTTATTTCGGGAACTCTCGCATCTTTTACCTTAGTCGGATAAACAGTGTGGTGTGAAAAAGAACGCATAAATAATAAGCGTGCAATTATGGAATCAAAGATTTGGTGTGATATAAGTAACGATGGGATAGCTCAGCTGGGAGAGCACTACGCTGGAAACGTAGGGTCGCAGGTTCCAGTCCTGCCTATATTGCAGTGGGTAACATTACATCTTTATTTCATAATTTACCTTTTAATCAATATTCATAAAAATGTAATTGTGGAAAGTACTTCCACATTAAAAATTTAATCGATAAAAATATCTTCACCTGTAATATGAATTAATGTAACCGCCAAAATGACGAAATTGAGTTAAGTATACAGTTCGTCTGTAAATTTGACGATCTATCCATTGCTGTTATTAAAATTACGATATCTTGAAAAAAATGTTGGTTACATTAAACAAAAAATGTCCATTTCTTTTAGTTTTCTGTATTTATTTTGGTGTATGGCACATTGTTTGTAAATTACTTAATATCAGATTAACGTAACCACAAGTATTGGCCAAAGTAGAACAACAGTCATTAATGTAAGACTCATCGGTAAATAAATGACTCTTACATCACTCAATTTATAGCGCTTTATTACCGATTGACTGTTATGTTAGCTTCAAAGCTAGATAAAAATTATAAAATGGTTCTTACATTAAATGGGTTATACTTTTAGTTTTTGAATCAAATCATGTAAATAATAAGGTACATAAATGATTTATATGCTCAGATTAGATAGGTAAAAAATAAATAAACGAGATTATAAGAAAGCAACCATTTAAAGTCAATAATAGTCCTATCTTGTCACAAATTGTGCTTACTGTAAACTGGCTGAATATATAATTTAGTCAGTAACATTAAAGTATTCGTAGTTTTTAAAGCAATTAATGCCTCTTACATTATTATTTGTCTTCCCAAGCCTCGAGTGATGACGGTTACATTAAAATTATGTACTTAATTTAGACGGACCTGGTGCTTACGTTATTTTGGTTACCAGGAACTTTGCGACCATCTCTTTCCTTTGCAGTGTTAATGAGTAGATACCGGTGAGACGACCATACATTTGCCTGTAGGAAGCAATTACAAACACTACCGCGTGCGTCTGTTTACGATTTGGTGTTGTGATGGATATGATAGCCACTTTAGTTTGTACCGACCAGCGATCGGATGCCGGTATTCGACACCATACAAATACCGGTATTCAATTTCGGTATTTCGCTTATTATTACACATTTTTTTATTTTACTGAGCTAATTTCAAAGTTCTGTACCAATACTTTAATTATATATAATGGCATTTGAAATAATATCTGTAATATTTTTTTTGTAATTTTTATGAATATCGGTAACGATCCCTGGTTCCAACCATTCGTGATAAGGACATTATTGTGCCATTGCGTTGTTATACATCAATACGTACAGTTAAAAATTACGAGTTAAGTACATTAATCGCTTTACATCAGGCGATCCATTTGCTCGTTTGCCCTCTACGACACAAAAAAAATAATAATAATAATATTATACAAAAAAAAACTTTTAAAAATAAAGGGAAATTTGAAAAAGATGAGTACTATAGAAATTGTTATCACCTCAAAAGGGAGTCGTATTTCTAAGGCGGAATGGAGTTCGTCGGGATTTCCAGTATCAAATAGAAATTGATGTTTTAAACTTTTTAAAGTTAAGTTATTATTTATTAATTAGCTATTATTCCTATTTATACCATGTCTAATTCTCAAATTAGGTACTTTTAATTGAAACAATCTGGCTTAATGCATTTCGTTTTTAGGGAATCTCTTAAATGTCTGGTTAAACGGACTATGAAAACTTTTTCTGTGAAAATCAGTCACTGCCGCTACCATGTAGCAACATGTTGGCATAATAAAATGTATATACTTGTATATATTATTTTTAGAAAACAAGAGACAGGAATGAATGATGGTAGTAATAGTGATATGGTGGAGGTTAGTGACATTGAGATACTCCCAATCATTTTTTTCAGTAGCCTACGTATCCAACGTAATGTCATTGTATTAATGCGATGATAAAATAAAATACGTTAACTATTTGCTTGCCCCTTGACCATTATATTTTTCAGCCAGAGAAAGGCGTTGAGCTGGGCCATACTTTCTACTAATAACGGGACACCAATGATGCTTCAAATAAGTAGTTTGCGAGAAAACAGCAGCTTACAAGATATAAGAAAATCTCTAAATCCGTTTTAGCTCTATAAGATAGATGTCCAATCCCAATAGCGAAGGTATTCGAAGCATTTCAGTCGTAAATTTACCCCTTCAAGTTCATAATAGTGATGTGAGAGTGAGTTACTAATTATGTGACGAAACATTTAGTCACCAGTTTGCCAGGAAATGGTCAAATTACTAATGAAGAATCAAATAAAGATCATTCGCCTAGTTTCAGACAGGGACAAGCCTTACACTGAAAATAGGACTAAGGCTTTGTAAAGACAGAATTGATTATTTAAACGAAATTATACAACGTAAAGCTGAAGTTTAAACTTAAGTCACTAAAATCAAAAGGAGAGAGTTGATGAATGGAACAGAAAGAAGGTAATAAATACGAAGAAAACTATATAGAAAGAAATAAAAAAGAAAGAGAAATGAGAGGAACACAGAATGTGCAGTAAAAGTCGTAGGTAAAAAAAGTACATAAATATTGTAGGAAAGGGAGAAAGAAAAGCAAAGTGAGGAAAAACAGTGAGGAAAAGTATCAGATTGGAAAAAAATAAGTGTTTTTTAATACTCTTTAAATCTAAACGTGCCTTTACCATTTTTGGTTTTTATACACAAAAAAGAAACTGTTTCCCGCTTATAAACCGGTTTTTATCACGACTTACTATCCTGCCACTAATTAACTGAAAAAACAATAAATAACTATGTTAAACCTTATTACTATTGGATAAGTTAAAAAATTCCATAGCTGAATTCCGCTAATATAAGTCCACGTTTTGAAAATGTGTGTCCCTTACGTTAGATTTTTTTACCTTTTTGTGACTTACTTTAAATAGTTCTTCATTTTTTGAAATCAATGTTGTGTTGTGTTAACGTAACTCCTGATTTTTGTAAAAAAATTAACGTAAGAGCCATGCTATTTTCTAAACTATAATAGCAGCCTTTTTGAGACCATTATCAACTGAAAGATCTTACAAAATTAAGCTATAACTACTATACATCATTTTAATCGGATTAGGAAATAAAATGTTACTGGACTTTTTTTAATTTGCAATTTAGTTTTTGGCTTCTCCTGAAAAATCGTCATTTGGCGGTTACCTTAATTCATATTACAAGTGACGATATAATAATTAAAACCTTTTGTAAGAACCATTTTTGAATATCCTCAGCTCTCGTGTGAAGACAGGATAGAGCTAGATTTGTACGATTGTTAGAAAGTTTAAGGAAAGAATAACTAAAAAAATACATACCTACAGTGAAACATAGAAACCCCTCCTTTTTTAAAGTCGGTTAACAAGGTTTAACGCAATAGATTACTTAACCGTTTTACTGGTAGATTTTTTCAAATTGTATAAAAACTGAAAACATTTCAATTTCGTTGATTACTTTGAGTTTCGTAGCAGCCCTATCGTGCGAACCCCTTAAATTACAGTATAAATGTAATCCATTTATCAGAATAGCTACAAAGCAACAAAGAAAATAGTTTTTCTTTTTCCACGAAACAGTTTGAAGCAATTGCTCTTTTAACCAGCCAATCTGAAGTGACGAAAAGAAATTGGATAAGAATAGAGATTAGATCTTTCATTCTGAAAGGTCCAAGTATCGGCCGTCGCAGTTTTGGACGAAAGGATCAGTTTGAATATTCAAATGAAGGCAGTTACAGTTGTAGGATGGCGACGAAAAGTTTAATTGAGATAACGGACGGTTTTATGACAATTGTAATGAAGAGTTTAATGTTATTTTCACAGATTAGAATAACCAGTGATCGGATACCTATAAAAACGGTGTTTAATTTCTCATCGAAAAAGAGGGACGGTATAATTTTAAAATGTGTATTTGTTGTATGTCCGTGTAATCGTAGTTCTCAAACGAAAAAAACGATTTGAGAGCGGCTTCTTTAAAGCGAAGTCTTGATTGACGGGATGCTTCTTAATCTTAACTATATTTGATTATTATGGCTTCGTGTTGTATTATCGCCAAATGTAGGTACAGTGCAAGTAAAAAAATAAATAGAGAAAATAACAAGTAAAATTACAAATTAATCTTTAACTTCGAAAATTTGCTGTATTTACTCAGAATCTGGTTATTTCTGAAGATTACGAAAATCCTTACTAATCCTTATGCAAAATTGAAGACCTTCCAACATCAATAATCATTTCTAATCCTTATGCAAAGTTGAAGACCTTCCAACATCAATAGGTTTTTTATCACTTGTACCTATTGTACGCTTTGAAATCAAGATAAATGACTTTCTGGATTAATGATGGCTGCCACGGGCAGGTCTGACTAATGTTTAGAATTTGTCCGGTATTCACACGAGTCCTTAGATGTCCACTAGAATTATTGTCGGCAATAATGTTTCTAGGACGAATATTACGGGAATTAATAGCCAGAGGTCGTAGCTGGGGATAAATATCAGTCTCTGTCGTTAGGTGTATACTACGGTCATAAGGATATTTTATTTGTCATCTTAAGCCACATATAAAATATTGGTTATTTATGGTTATCAATATTCTATTAATAGTGGCAATATTTTTCTTAAAATCACACAACATCGGATTGGGAGATTTGAGAGTGCGTTATTTTTTATTTATTTATTTGCCCTACGGTTTGTTATCGCAATAAAAACGATCGAGTTACTTCTAATATAGAAATCATCCCATAAACCATCTATTAAAATTTATGTACTATTCCAAACTGGTCGAAAATGCGAATTTGTCAGAATTCTGACCAAATTAAGTAGGTAACATGTTGACGTTGTGGAAATGGAGTTGCGATACTTGCAATACTACTGGATATCAGTTTATTTAAAGATAACAAAAAAGAAACAAAGTGACAGTAAAAAAAAAAAAAAAACACTACTAACAGTTAAAAGAAACTTACATACTAGGTACTATATACAAAAAAAGCTAACATCAAAATAAACTAAAAGAAATTCAAACAAGGTACCGAAAATGCTGGCAGCATTTCCTCGCTGAACAGCTATGCTGATACGCTGTGCGAGGAAGCTGCCAGCTCGTCGCCTTTTGGAGAGCTCTTTGTAAAGTTTGATACTACTTAAGTCAAGTCACATGTACAAGTCGCATGTCTGAGTGAGACGGTAGCGATCGCTCATTGGCCTGTTGTCTACCGTTATTAAAGTGATTGTATCTGTGTTTTATTTGTAAACTTATTTTGGTGTGCAAAAAAGCATTTTATATTGTAATTATTGTATTACGCAGATTACACTCACATTAAATTATCAGGAGCGGCCCGGCAAGTTTCGAACTCGTATGGAGTTCTTCACCAGGGACTGCTACCCGTACATCCGCGTGGTAACTTGTCACTAATTTTTTGATTTGAATTGAATTTTGAAGAGCTCCATACGAGTTCGAAACATGTCAGGCCGTTCCCGACAATTTCTCGTGAGTGTAAACCGCTTGATACAATAATTTAATGTTATGTTTCACGCAAGTTTTAATAACATTATTTTGTATTCTATTGTATTTGTTCGGCGTGAAACTGACCCGGAGTTAGGATATTGAGAACTTTGTCTGGTTTGCCCATCTTCTCGCCAGTGGAAATACACTCTAAGTTATCGATAGCAGTTTCCAATACTACAAGCGGAGGTACGCAATGTTACTTCAATCACCGACCTTTTTGGAATCGAAAGATGTAATCTTATTTAATTCTACCTCAACCCATACGGTAAAGCTTTGTATCGAGGGACTGACTCCAGTTCAAATGGCCCGTACAAAATAAACTAAAATAGTGAAAGTGGAACTTTACTGCAGATTACTTCGAGGTCCTTACGGATTTCTTTTGTAAACTTTTTTACGGTGGAATAAAAGTTGGGAGCGTTTTTTAAGCCGTTTTAATTCGGATAAGGAAGGGGATTATTCGGTGAAGTATTTTTAAAGTTACCGACTAAAGAATTTGTGAAGAATGTCGGAGAATAAATTAGGGGTCGTTATTTCTTTTTTTTATCATCGGGAAGTTGGAACGTAATTAATGAATACATATTGCGGAATTAATGTCAAAATATATTAGCAATTGAATTAAATTGCAATTGCTGTTTGAATCCAGTTTGTTTTTGCTAAAAAATATGGTTGAAGTTTTTGGTGTAAAATAAAAAATGTGGAGGTTGAATCGTCGATAAATATATTTTAAGTATAATACTTACAATGAAACTATACTAAAAATTTAACTAAACTCGAACATAATAAACTTAAACTAAATCTAAAAATGGCCCCTGCGGCATAGTGCCAAAGATGCTGGTGGCATTTTATAATTGTTTGTGTGTATTTACATATAAGTCTTTTTGCGTCCTTGTCTCGTCCAATCAATTATATTGCAGTTTCCATGCGGTAAAACATAATAATAATATGCCAAATATGCCAATAGAAGTAACTACAAACCACTTGAAATAATAGGTATAACAAGTTCCTCGTGAACTGAGTAATTGAAAAACAAAAATCTATTGCTCCTTCCCCACCCAATCAACTCGAACATAAAACAACCCATAGCCTGTCAAGAGAACCATTTAATTTTCCGCCAGAACATAGTAATGACGACCCGTAAGACTGAAGAAATCTCTCTGTCCTCTTTTATTGCTTCCCTAGAGATGTCTTTTTATGTAACGAGCTCGATTTGCAGATGTCTTCATGGGCTGTCCTAATTTTCTTCGACACTTTACGGTCGTCCTGCGGACGTTTATATCCATTACGTATTGTGGAAAACGGCGGGTTGACCAGAAGAATACGTAATGATGTGAAGGGTTAGGAATGGACATGGTGAGCAGGCTATTTTTGGATCAAAACCTTTCTGTCTGGTCACAACTTTGGGGTTTGGTTTTAGTTATCTTACCTGCGTATTAAAGTAGTCTGTCCATTCTTTAAACATGTAAGAACTCAATGAATATGACTCATTCTATGGTTTCTGCCATTAATACTAAATAATATTAAATTACCCATTTAACTGGATTATGGTTTAGGGGTAGAAATATCTTTAAGTATTTTTATGGTGGATGGAACTGGATTATGTTTTAGGGGTAGAAATATCTATTAGTATTCACGTCTTTATCCGTGAGGGAAGTTCGAATGCTTCCCCTATTTTAAGCAATTTTTATTAAATAGAGGTATAACGGTTTTTATTTAGGTCCCTTTTTGTTATTTTTTAATTTATATTGATATTTAGGTACTTAGTCTAACTTTAGAGATAAGGAGGTCATTGCATATTTTAATATGTTCTCCGTTATCTTATTACATGCTTTTTGTCTTACTCATATCATACGACAGCAAACATTAGTAATGGTATCCTATTTCAACTCAAAAATATTGCCTCCTGTCCGTAACGTTTCGCCAAAATTTTCAATGCCCGAAAGTAGTTTTTTCCTGGAACCCGTAATATTTACAGGATTTTATAAACATAGTTTTAAAGAACCCATTAAGTTAAGTTCGGTTTGTTTTATAATTATTCTGAAAAATTAACAGTATTGGAAAAAATAACCATTAGTAATCTCTAATACAGTTCCATTGGTAGCTTCAATACAAACTCTAGAGAATTGGCCATAAAAAGTTCTTATTTCTGGCATTTTTGTCTGTATTTGTTTGGCCTAAATCCGGGACTCAATATCACAGCGAGCCATCCTGAACCACGGAATCCGTCTGTCACAGAAAGAAAACAATTAATAAGAATCAGCCTTGCCTTTCTAAGCATAGGGTTTTTACAGATCCTCTGGCAGATGCTTCCTTGGGTATTTATCAAGAAAGAAATGAATTAGATCACCATACGCTATTGATATACCTTATTCAAGAAACTCTAAAGTGTGGAGATGGGATAAGCGTTTGTAATGGCCGTGACTGTCGTTCCGATTCTATATAAAATCACTGTGATTTTGTCTATCACCCCCTTAGAATAAATACGCCAGAATTTTCATACAACAGATTTGGTTTTGGTTTTATGTGTGCGTGTCTACGAACCATAGAGACCTTTTTCTTGTGATATTGATGTTGTGACAGCGCACACGGACGAAACTAAGCCTGTGACAGGCCGTGGCTTACCAAGACTGGCTTCACTTTCAAGCACTGACTAGATTTCTAGGCGTGTTTATTTTAAGATCACCACAGAAGGTCCTCTGAAAACTATATTTTGAGGTTGTTTAAAATGAGACGCAATTGGTTCTCGGTGTTGGTACGTGGTGACGTGGTTGGCCTATGCGTGCGCATTTCACTCCACGTTGACATTACTTTTTGTATTGTAATCAGATCCTCGTAATAAACCTACGTACCTACCTACTGTAATTTTTGCCACTTTTGATGCTAAATAGAATTTCACTGATGCCGGGGCGAGGTGGCTATTGAGCGACTTGTGTTCCAGAGAAATGTTGATGGTACCAGGCCACTAGGAAGATCGCCATGAGATGAAAAGATCAGATAAAAGCTGCAGTAAATGGCTAATCATCACTACGAGAATGCACGAAAGGCGGTTAGTTGTGAAGCATGCCATCCACAACTGAAATGATGACCACGACCACTCAGTCGAGAGTGAAACCCACGTAGAAGAAGAGAGATGTGAGAACGAGAACTAAGTAATTTTTATAATTTCGTCCGAAATATAAATTCTCTGGAGTGATACGACTTGCAGACCAAATTCCCCTAGGATCAGAATTTTCATTTGTTGAATTGGGATATTAAATCATAAATCATTTCTTATACTTAGGAGTGAAAGTTTTGCAGTATAACTCAAGTCCATATCACTATTGACAAAATACTTAACAAGGAGATATAATATTATAGGTACGTGGCAGGACCTAGTTGGCAAACGGGGGAAATTTATAATATCTTAAATTTGGCCTATATTTCACTATTTTAATAGAAAGATTGGGTCTTTATTTTTTAGGTATATCTCTATCGGTTTTTTGTACCTTCGGCACATGGTTACCATGGTACTTCTTATGGCTGATAATTGTGACTTTTCGTCGTAGCGCTATTTATCACCCACGTATCTCTCCAAAAGGAGTGAACTAAGTATGTAAATGATGTTACAGCTTTGGGTTACGTATTTGCATATCTTCTGGGAGATGAAGTTCTTTGGGCTATATACGTGTGACTCAAATTATTGGACGATGGGGAACTGTCAGAATATATTATTGATTATGCCCATATACATCCCTCATGAGTTACACCACCCAACTGTTTCAGAAATGGGAAAGAACTTGTCGGGTTTTCGCTATACATTCATCATAGAAGTGAAAATAAAATATAATTATGTTGGCTTTGAATACCATTTCTCTCTATTAGAAGGAGTAAAAATATGAAAAAAATATAAAAAGCCGTGGCTAAAAACATAAAACGAGACAAAAGTCAATAAGTTTGATATATATTAAAAATATACATACATACACACATATAGAATAGAATAGAATAGAATAGAATAGAATATTCTTTATTGCACACCTCAACAGGAAATAAATACAAAAAAAAAAACATTACAATACAAATACATAAATACAACATATAATATAATATATATATATAGGTATATATCCCCTGTAAAACATAATATAGACAATCAATCCTGAAATTCTTTGGAGAGAGGTTTGATTATATCAAGTGAATTTTTATTTTGGCATCAGGGCTTTACATTTGGCAAAATCTTAAATTAAGCAGTAGCAACCACAGCAGTTGCAACAGAGCCACCAGAATCTTTAGTAGCATCTGAATCTTTATCTTTGACCTTTGATGGCTCTAGTTTCTCTTTAACATCACTATTATCTGGTTCTGCTTTTGCAGCTGAATCAGTTTCGTCCTTTTTTTCTGGGTACATGCTCTTATCTTCTGAATCTGGTAGAGGTGACGGCTGCTTACAACCTTCAGGCTTTACCCATGAAAATCCTCCGCACATATTCTCTAGAATTGCCACTGGATCCTCAGTAGTTATCTTCGACCACCCATCGATTATGAACGGTGTATACAACGGTTTGTATTTTCTAAATGCGTTATCAGCATCCCTCATTTGAAGGTAAACCTTTTGAATGCATCTGTTGTAAGCTCGTTGCTGTACATACTGTTCCTCTTTGCAATCTTCTTTGCCTTTAGCTTGACACTGCAAGAAATCTGCTTGCCATTGAATGTTTATTGTATTTTGTACAACGCACATGCGTTTACCACCAGCTTCACCGTCTTTGAAGTAATATTCAACTTCGAGATTGGGGAAATTGTACACTAACCAAGGGAAAGAGTACTCAAAGAACTTCTCGTCACTTTTTGCTGGGAAATCTGACAGAATTTTAATTTTCCTGTTTGTTATAAACTCGGGTATTATTGATAAAGTAATTGTATTTCGCGGTACGGCGATAGTAACCAGAACTATCAACAGTAATATTCTCATTTTGGGGACGTATTTACTTTAGAGGTTTATATTAGTAACTGGTTGCGATACTTGGAATGCATTTTATGAGGAATAAGTTAGTTTATCGGCATTATTTTAAAACATTAAAACTGTTTATCTTTCACGTATTTGTAATAACCATAAAAATAATATCAAAATTATTGCATCAGACACACAATGCATGGCACGCCTGTGCTCAGTGCTCACACACTTGCATTATTCTTAGTTTATTGTATTTTGTAAAACAACTTCGTTTGTTTTATTTTCCTATCAGTCCAATAACATCAGTACGTCCCTGGGTATTGCTCATTGTGCTTGTAATAAAGAAACATAAAAAATAGCAGAATTCCCTAACATTAGCGGTTTATTACCCCCGCTAATTTTAACCAGAAACAATTGCATATGTCGTAATAACAATGCAGAGCAATAAGTTGCAGTTTGTACCAGTAAAATTCTCCGATTAATTAATGATATCATTATAATAAGAGAACATAGTGATAACATGGTAAGTTACCTATCCAACGCTTCTTCGGGGATAAACTTCTTAAAAAATCGAGCATTTCTAAGACATAAGTTTAAACCACAAAAATTAATTAATTAAATTCAGTTTTCACTTCAACAGCCTCCTGGGCCAATGGCATTCAAATGAACTACTCGTACTTTTGTTAAATAAACGTTTTGAACTTTTTGTTTACTTAGCGGGCCAATTAGGTGTTTAACTTTGAGCGCAAATAATATTTCCTTTTGGCAGCCGCAGCAGAATTTAGCCCAGCTGTTTAATTTCGCTACTGTGTAACCAAAGGGTATTTTTTATCGCTGTGCAGAACCCAGTTAGTTCGGTTAGGTTTTCTTAAGTATTAAAGTCCAAAAGACTAAGAAAATTTAATCTGTGAAATGAAAACTGGTGGCGACTTCGACATAAAATACCTACTTTGGGAAAAATACTCGTATTTATATCTTGTCTTCACGGGTATACTTGTTAGGATAGCTTATTTTATTTCGTATCAAAGTATTACTGTATCAAAAATGGCGTTTTCCGTGCTATATTTTTTGTATTTTTTATTAATTTTCCATTTTTCTCAGACTGCCTGTCTCGTATTCTTTATGAAATTAATACTCCTTCCATATACTCTAGCGCGATGTTTTACGACATTCGCGGATGAGAATCCTCTTTAAGGCGACTCCGTACGTGGAATGGTGATTTTTAAAGTCCTAAGGCTCGTAATCTAGCCAACCGAAAAATCTGAAAAAAATATATGTTATTTTTGACTATTTCTTCTAAAAAATTATAGTTGGATTTTTTTTTAAAGCAATAATTACTATGGAAAAAATAATGTTGAAATAGGGTCGTTTTAAATTTTCAATTCCCTAAGGCTTCTAAACTACAAGTGATATTTACACGGCTCTTTCGCAAGAACATTGACAATTCATTGATCTTTAATCGTATTGTTTAAAAGTTAGTAAAATGGAAATTCGGTCTAATAAAGCATCAAAAAAACTGAATTTCCGCGAGCGCGGCCGTGCCTGGGCTGCGAGCTCAGTGTAAATCTAACCGTCGAAGGGGAAGGCTGTGTCACTTGCTCTCGCGATCCATCTAGTTACGGAAAATTGTTATTAGTACCGGATCCCGCGGAGGTTCGATCTGTCTTCGTGCGTTTGAAGTGTATTTTAAGAGAGAGTAGTTCGTTTTTTCACACGACTACGCTATGCGACATAACAAAAAGCACTCATTTTCATATAGAATTAAATTCAACTGTTTTTTTTTCGTATTTAGGTATCTATTAATTATTTTAAGTACTTATAAAAAAAATTGTCATTGCTTAGCATTCCCGGACACATTTGGATACTTAGATATTCTCAGTCATGGGCCCACACCAGACAGGATTCCCAGAAAATAACACTTTTGGTGTGGGTTTTAGGGCCCTTCTCTGTGTAATATTAGAGTACCTTAGGTATTTCGGTTAGTAAAAAAAATCTGATAATACAGATATTTAAGTATGATAACGTCTAATGATCTTTATTAATTCAACCCTAAGAGATATGAATATCGTAATGCAGAACAAGTATTGTTCGTTTGAATACCATTGTAATATTCGGTAAAAGGCTAATTTACGAATACGAATATTTATTGTAAGTATTCACATTCGTTGCGTCACTATTACAGTACATGACATATGATATAAAAATACATTATCAAAAATTACAATAATTTTCTAGTTCAAGAAGGCAAGTGACAATTTTGGCATGAGGGCTTATTATGTAAATATAGTCAGAAAACATAATTTGCATCAATAAATTTCCAACTTCATATTTAAATCTAAATGAGCGTTAGTAATTATTGACATATCCGCCGGGCCTAGCTAGACATACCTAGCCTGGCCATAAGTTCTGTTCCAATTGTTTACCGTTTATAAAATAAAAACCTGATTTTTATTACATATCGTTTAAAAGCCATATATTAATGATCGGATTACAGTTGAATTAATGAAAAAATATATAACTTTATTTAGACTCATCGTAATGCCCGGACTTGATTTTTGACTAATGCCAGGCGGGGCGCACTCCGCGATAAACTTTTCCCGCTACAAGTACATGCCGGTGGCCTCATGCATGGGGACTATTCAGTGGCTGCCACGCTGTGTCTCGGAACGCACGTACACGAAATTCGCGCGCACGCTCTTCCGATTTATGTACGTCGCAAGTGAACGTTCCTCATTCATCTGTTGATACCAGTGTTATATTATAATATAAAGTGTTTGAATGAGTAAAAAGACAGCGAAAAGATATTGTATCGCAGCGGGTTGTAGGAACAATGATCCCGCTTCGATTGTAGTAGATCGCATTCAATTTTTCTTTCTTAATTTACCTTTGTGTCATTATTTATAAAAATAAAAAATGTGGTATTACCACATAAAAAAATATGAATCGATAAAAAGATTCTATACAAATATATAATAAGTAGTTACTGAATAATAATAAAAAAACATATTGCAGGTGTATCTACTTCCATATTTAACACTGGTTACTCAGATCAATTTTAATTGTTAAGTACTTATGTAATTTTGAATTGATTATTTACTGATATTTGTCAATTTAAATTCTAGTAAAATAAGTATGTCTACTACTAAATCAACAATCATAGAGGTTTTTATAATAATATTTGATATGAAGTTTGTAAAATTACTAGTAATGAATAAACGATTGAGTGATAGTTTGATAAGTAAGTATATAAAATATATAAATAATGAATTAAAAGAAATGTATTGGAAGTGATCCCTAATAGGGATAAGTTCGCCTTTGTACATGTTTTATTTGTTACTAGCGACCCGCCCGGCTTCGCACGGCACGGCACGGTGCGTCCGTGCGTATTTTTAAAGATCGAAGCATACATAGGGGCAGACAGACAGACGAGGAAACGACTTTGTTTTATACTAGGTGTGTAGTGATGAATATATATATGAATGAATAAATAAATATCGGACAACTAAGCAAAAACAAAATGAAGCTCAAGAATTTAATTGCATGTTAAGGTAACGCATTCGTTGCATTATTTTATTATATTATACGTATTAAAATGTTTAAAAATAAAGCTAAAATGTTTTGCAGCCTGGTGGTGGATTCAATTCGTCCAAATTCTGAGATTGATTACTTTATAGTTGAATAATGAAATAATTAATATAATGTATGAAGAATATAAATATATTGCTCTCTATATTGAATGCAAGAAATAAATAGGAAATACATTTTTATTTTTAGTCGTTGACAGCCCTCGCTCTCGGCGACGCGGCAAGCGAGCCAATTCATTTTCACCGTTGGCACGCAGCTTTAACGTTCCGTTTGGCTTGCGCTGGGGACGACGACTTTAGAAGGGCCATAAATCATATTTTTTTGGCTAAAAAAAGCGGCTTTTGTAAAGATCAAAGTAGTGTGCCTTCTGTACTTGTACTATTATCTATTCTGTGCTAATGCTCAGAATTTTTCTCTATGTTTGCCAGAGGGCAATGAAACGATCTTGGATCAAATTAATCGATCGCGGAAGGAAAGCCAAAACCTTGCTTACGTAACTCAGACAACCGCTAAACTAAAGTAGGGCTGACACGTTTGCCGCATGTCAACCGATCTGCAGATCAAAAAATCTACACCCACCCAATAAAATTCGGAACTTCTAAGTTAACGTAAAAAAAAGATACGGCTCTTTATGCCGCAAAAAAACCGTATCTACGCTGGAAACGAAATTATCCAAGAGACACGGAGCTAACTTTACAGGAGATCTAAAAAACTACGAACTTTTTCAAAAAAATAAAAAGTTATTAAATATTCTGTGGACCTACTTTTTAAATGAAGCATTTTATAATGTCGCTTTTGTTATTTTGTCTATTAAGGGAATAATTTAAAATTACGCATCGCTTACGCAAAATGGCTGTCAAAATAGAATTAGGAAAAATTATCTAAACGACACGTTTCCCGAGAAATTAGTCAGGTAAAATAGTATAATCTATTACACAACAATCAACACAGTTAACAATATATATGTGCATGCTCATTTTATAGTCAGGTAAATATATAAATGTGCATAAATCAGCATGAAATAAATCAAGAAAAATTATCTAATCGCCTTTGTAGGAAATATTTCAGACATGAAAATCTATTTATCGTACAATAAAACCTCACGATTAATGTTTTAATTAGAGGTAAATATTTATTTTCAAACATTAAAATTAATGAAGTGACATTTAAAGTTCTCTAAGACAAAAACTCATGGTCCAATTACGCAAATACAAAAAAAAACTGCTTTAGAAATGTTAAAGATTTATTCATCAGATATCACGTGAAATTTCAATTTTATCCATTTTTATGTGTGATCTGCTGAAAGATTTCCAGTAGTTCTATACCAATGTATGGTAGCAAACGATAGCTATGACTAATGAGAACAGCACAAGAGTTCTCAAGACTGCAGTCACTCGGTACTCATTAAGGAATTTTAAATCATGAACTACGAAAAATTTCAAGTTTTTTCAATTGCAATGAGATAATATCCTATCCTAACAAGAATAACAAAACTACCTACAACTCTGTGTGGTATAAGTGACGTCTCGTAAGACAGTTTTTGAGTGAGATGGCGTTTGGGTCCATCAAGCGAGTCCAAAGTAATGCCTTAGCGCCACAGACACAGATTTACACCGCAGATGGCGGCCTAACGGACTTTATAAATATATTGAATTACTACTAAATGTGTGATATTTTATAAAACAGAACCGGTAAAGTTGCCTAACTACCAATTTAACGAAAATATTTGTTTTTTAGTACATTCAATGCGACAAATACGACTCAATTGTCATTCAAGCAATTCAAGATAAGCGACAGTTGTCGATCAAAGTCATATCAGGTAAAAAAGGATAAGCGACAATGGTTTCATAGTATCAAAGCAGGTAAATTTGGATAAACGCCAATAGTTAAGATACGACAATCAGGTAATTTAATCTAACTATGTTATTTTTTTTTATAGAATCTTATATCGATTCTGTTTAATAATGTGGAAATACCCCATTTTTACGTTTTGGCTAATGCGCATAAGCATTTTAAACACACATGACACAGAGGGTGCTCCAGTAGCGAAGAATTATGGAATCAAAGATTTAGTGTGATTGACGTAACAATATGATAGCTCAGTTGGTAGAGCACTACGCCGGAAACTTAGGGTCGCAGGTTTGAGTCCTGCTTACATTGCAGTGGATCACATTCAATGTTTCTTTCATAATTTACCTTTATGTTAATTTTATCATAAAGACAGGTAAAATGCCTCAAACGACATTAAAATATATTTTACGATCAGGTAAAAACAGTTAACCAACAAGTGCAAGGTTAGTTGCAATAAAGAAAAATTATCCAAGTTGTTTGATCTGTTTTGACAAATAAGTAAAAAAGCTCTAACGTTCATTATTATGCAAGAAACGTTTTTATGTAATCTCCATTTTGCTAAAAAAAACTCAAAAATCAAGTCGTTTAGTAGAAAAAAAGTAGAGATTCTCTAAATCACCGACGGGATAAGCGACACAAAAGTCGTCAGACAGATGTATACGAGACCCAACCCATTCGATGCAGAAAAATCTGCCGATCCCAACAGTGTGTATAACTCAATATCCCCAAAAATGTCGCTTAGATAAGTTCTCCTTTCCAGAATCGGCATATTTTGACACTCAAGTAAATTAACATTTATAGGGTATCCATTGACCTTGAACATTGAAATTAGCCAAAAAATTCGTCTAGTAAAATATCGTCAATATCAACAAGTATAGGGGAAAATCTGAGAACATTACTAATGTAGTCATAAAAAACTATCACTGTTTATAAGTAGGTAAAGGACGTAAATCCGTTTTCCAACGGTAAAGTTGAGTTTGTCGCTCTATTATTTATAGTTTATCTTTTCATTAGAGCAGCATGACCCGGGGGATAAAGCTGTGCCTCCACTACTATGTTAAAATATCGGTTCATCCGCTGGGTCACGATATGATTTATTAATTAAAAAACGATATTTTTTATTTCTGCATGATTTTACACGTATAATCAAGAATCTTGTCGGCATTTTAACTATTTTTGGTAGGTACCTACACATACAAAAGAAACTAAAAAGTATTTTTCGATGCGAGACTTCCAAATGGCCAATTTCACAAATTTTTTGGAAAATAGCTTTAACGCATTTTATTTTTAATATTCTACTGTAGTGGGTAAATAGATATTTAGTAATCCGCAATAATTATATCATTGTTTAAATGATTTATTTTACTTCGAGATTTTTCAATGCCTTTAAATATTATAAGGTTTATTCATCTTCAACTCTCGCTCGGACTATGCGAGTGTATGAAGCTGCTTGGACGCCACTCAACGAGATTATGAACGAAGTAATGTTCCGGGGGCGCACGGTCGGCGGGGGGAATAACGTTAGGCTCCGCCCAGATCCTCAAGGACGTTGGGATTAGGAGTCGCCTTAAATGGCCGTCGTTTCTCTGATTTCATAAAGTAACTGTGATTGTAGCTCCAACGGAACGGTATTATCTTTAGGGTTCCGTATTATATAGAAAAAGTTGCTTAATATCCCGTAACCATAATTTTTAGGGTTCCGTACCTAAAGGGTAAAAACGGAACCCTATTACTAAGCCTCCGCTGTCCGTCCGTCCGTCTGTCTGTCGGTGCGTCTGTCACCAGGCTGTGTCTCATGAACTGAGATAGCCAGACAGTTGAAATTTTCACAAATGATGTATTTCTGTTTCTTTAACCCTTCGTGTACCTTCGTTCGTATGACGCACATTTGCCCGGTTTTTACTTTACCTCGCATTTTTTACTCATTTTGATTAATATTCCGTATCGATAGATGTAGAAACCAAAAGGGCGATTCATAATGATGAATTAGTAAATTACATAATGATTAATCGATTAGCAGGTACAACCACAGTACGACAGGAGACAGGTGTGACAAAAATGTATAATTACTTACAAAAATGTTTATTCTTGTTATTTCTAATTTATTACAAATTTTTATTACTTTATTATTTTGTAATGTGACCTATAACTTTCATGTGTGGCAATTTGCTGTAAGTGTAAGTTGGTTAATAATAATAAATACATAAATAAATTACCTACATACCTAGGTCGGTGAATTCGGGGATGTCCCAGATCGCGAGTGTTTGTGGCCCGAACCAAAGTTAAGCCATAAATATGCAATCTGGGGCTTTACGAATTACCACCCGTGGTTTGTCTAAAGTTTTACGTCTTACCTTGGCCAGTACTTCTAGCACAACTATGACACGCGGCTCTTGCTCGCGCGAGATATAATATAACCTATCTCTTTCTGCACAGTGTTATGAGAGAGTGACGGGTGATTCTATGTCGCGCGACAAGAGTCGCGGAGCATAGTTGTGCTAGACGGGCAGGAAGCAAGATTTCCTCGCTGTAGCGGGCAGAAAATCCCACTTACGGCCTCGGGTCACGTAAAAACATTACCACAGCGAGCAATATATGCGTTGATTATGATGATGATGATGATGATACTTTATAAAATATTCATGCCATTCAATGAAGCTCGAATAGCTAAAATATTTCGACATTTCGAAGTACACTAAGCTCCAAGTGAAGACTTTCTAGGTCGACTTTACAAATATTACAGATCGTTACAGTAACTCAAACCCTCTTGACTAATATTAATCCCCAAGAGCCGTAAAGAGCTCTTTTACTCGCGCATTTTGTTTATTTTCCGGACTCAGTAACTGAATAACAAATGGCACATTATTGCTAACATTAACGCGACCGGGCTTATTCGGTATTGCTACTAAAGCCGTACCAGCAATTATTGTATGGTGGTGTATGATTAAAGCACTCTACAAGGATTATTAATTTTCATTAGCTACCTTTCCGATTTGCATACCTACAAGGTTATTTGAAATGTCAACTTTACTGTGATATTTGTTTTACGTATATCATTTATTTTCATCTGTATAATTAATTAAAAAAAAAAAGAACATTCTGAATCATCTCATCACAATTGAGATGTCGTGAAGGGATCCATAAATAATTGACGGCACTCCTTATTTTTTGTATGTATTATATAGTAATCTTGATGTTTTTCGTATAAACTCTCGGATGATTCTTTCTTGAATTAATTTTCTTGGTATTATTGGTTTTTCTCTGATTCTCTTTATTAGGGTTCCGTACCCAAAGGGTAAAAACGGGACCCTATTACTGAGACTTCGCTGTCCGTCCGTCCGTCCGTCTGTCACCAGGCTGTATCTCGACAACGGTGATAGCTAGACAGTTGAAATTTTCACAGATGATGTATTTTTATTGCCGCTATAACAACAAATACTAAAAATAAAATAAAATAAATATTTAAGGGGGGCTCCCATACAACAAACTTGTTATAGATTATATATATGTATAGGTACGGAACCCTTCATGCGCGAGTCGGGCTCGCAATTGCCCAATTTTCGTATAATCATTTCTATAGTTAAAATACCTACGGACCCGGGTTGACTCACGACGTAGAAGTCTAATATCGCTCATATACATGTCGAGCGATTAATATGTCTATATTTATTTTAAGTCTAATTATTTATTTTTATATGTCTGCCAGAGAGTTCTGAGACTTACAGTAGTTTTCTATCTAAAATTTCTATAGTTACTGATTTGTGGACTACGTAACGTAGACTCATTATTTTACTTTTTGAAATAATAAATGTCCTTACCT
Source organism: Apotomis betuletana (assembly GCA_932273695.1). Lineage (NCBI taxonomy): Eukaryota > Metazoa > Arthropoda > Insecta > Lepidoptera > Tortricidae > Apotomis > Apotomis betuletana. The sequence continues at coordinate 17,678,801 of OW026309.1, read as the reverse complement.
AATTATACCGCATAACCGTCCAATTTTGCCCTTGCGGTTTTTAAATGGGTCCGTTTTTTGTTCCTGAAGTTTTAAGGTAAGAAGGTTAAGAATTGACTTTTTAAACTAAAATATAAAATACGTACGTTCATATACTTCCTAGTGAAATAATTCTAATATTTATACCTATTTTATTTATGCTTAACGTATTTACCCGAGCAAAATTTGACGGTTTCACGGTATTAGTTAGTGTCTTTATATAAAGTGGGAATATTACATTAACATCTCTTGGGTACCGTTGCGACGATTCACAGACAGTTGAACAAAGTGCTTTAGAAATCCAAAACGGTATTCGTACAACTTCACCGATCTCCCAAGGGTAACATGTAAGTGCAAGTAATATTGCCGTTGCAGCAAATATCAATGACATTCAATGGAAATAGAGAGAATATGGAATAAAGTGTCCTACTACATTTGTAAGTGGTCCATTCCTGGGTTTAGGCACATTTACACTTCTCAATTTTATGTTTATAGAGTTCGAATAACTATAATTGGATAAATAGGATGACCAAACAACGCGACGTGTTCAGGCGATAACTTTTGATATCTACAATTCAGGATTGTGACTCGCCATTATGAATTTAATGCCTATCAGCGAATTGGGTATATTTACCTCAATGAAAAATAAAAAGTGATTACGATCAAACAGTGTAGGTATCTCACTAAAGTAAAGGATATAGTGACTTCAGATAGCTGATTGGTTCATTTATGTTAAATTGAGTCTCATTATAAACATGAAATTGCTCGGGATTAACTGGACGAAATACCGAACCAACGAGACAATTTCTACCGAGCTCATGATTCTGATGAGACTCTGCACCATAATCCATGCATAGGAGTTATTTGGCCACATTGCCAGAAATTGAGGTGATAAATTTAGGAAAACTGGTAACTGGCAAGTTGTGCAGAAGACGGCCTAGAGGTAGAAGTCCAACACGCTGGTCGGAATAGATACGCTTTTCACTCAAGACCTCAGTTTACAATGCTATCCACGCAGCCCAGGATAGAGTTAGCTGGCGCAAGATAGTCCACGAAAAAGTAATTCAGAGAGGCCACGACCCTCAGCATTGAGGATATCGACTAATGGAGAAGGGGGATAAACACGAAAGTTTAACGACCTTCATTTTGTCATGATGACAGTTTATAAGTGAGGAAGGTGACTTGAAGTCGTTAAACTTTTTCCTCAATTATTATTCTTAATTCTTAACTCGTTCATAAATCTTCGGAGGTTCAGTCAAGGAAATTGAAACACAATATGCCTTTTCCGCTCTTATCGAAATGACGATGATTGAAAAGGTACCTACAGTCTTTGTTTAATTTACTTTACCTACCTATAAATGTCACTATAAACAGCGCGATACTTTATGAAAGGGTCTAGCAGGCTAAGCTAACAAAAGTGGTGGTGGTGGATTTGGTTGTAATTTGAGGTGCAGTAGTGGCAGGCCCTAATAACAGTTTAAAAATTACCTTGATATTTTGACATTTTGGTGAATAAGTCTGAAACAAAAGAAGATCGAAGGCTGATATTACGCATACAGTGTCCTTAGGTCCTGTCACTACTGCACCTCAAATTACAACCAAATCCCATGCGGGGGCCATTCTTCTTAGCTTAGCCTGCTAGACCCTTTATAAACAACACGTAAAGGTATACTGGTTACCTTGGACAAAAATTACAGGTTAACACTGTGTTGTGTGTCCGTCCGTACTTCTGTTAAGACAAGGCATCGGATAATCGGATAGCAATAGGATTTTGTCAACTTTAAGTAAATACCCACCTGAATTTCCGATCCCTAGCTAAGACCCTTTATCACGAGAACGCGCGGAGGTATCGAATTGAAATTAAAACCACATAACATTCTACACTCCATATCCCTTGAAGCTGTAAAAAAAAATCAAACTTTTAAGTTGACGTAAAAAAAAGATACGGCAGGCCGTTTAGGTACGCCGCAAAAAACGTATATTTCGACACTCTCAAGGGAATGTGAATTCTACTGGCACAGAGGATACCGCTGTTGACAAAAAAAGCCGAATGAAACTCAACAATAAGTAATTTTTATGTGGGTGATGTCATGTCAAAATTATTTGTATATAACTTCACGATTTTATCATTTGGTAGTCCCCTGTAGTAACGAACGTTGTAGGTGGGGGGGGGGGGGCAGCATTCGTGTGTGTATAGAAAATATCACATTTTATTTATAACTAAGCGACCCGCCCTGGCTTCGCACGGGTGTAATGATAATAATTATGTATGTATTACCTATCCATAAACCTTCCTCTTGAATCACTCTATCTATTAAAAAACCACATCAAAATCCGTTGCGTAGTTTTAAAGATCTAAGCATACATAGGGGCAGACAGTAGGAAGTGACTTTGTTTAATACTATGTAGTGATTAGTGATCATGGGGTGTCAGTTATTTAAAATGTACAATGTATTGTATTTAATTTATAGCGCTACTTGCAGTCACTAAAATACATTAAATGCCCATTCAGCACGACGCATTATTATTTCAAAGCGCAAAATTAAACATACATTTTAGCGGTACCGTGTAATACGGAAATCAAATGTTTCGTGCCTATTATGTATTCATTACTTAAATACTTACTGCTACATGCGCCCTTGTTTATTAAAAAAGGCTTATTATAACCTGGAATTCTTGTGAGTTAAGTCCCTTTTTAGTTAAGCAACGTTGCATGCTTAGTGATGCAAAACGGTGCAATGTGTGCATTAAATCACTGCTGTTTAATGGGTTTTAGGACTGAATGGCGTTTCAGATGGGACTCTTGACTTCTAGCAAAATTATAGTTGATGTTGGTTTTATGGATTTATAAGGATTGTGACTTTGAAAACCAACGGCGCATTGATTTAGACAGAAAATACGTGTCTAAATCAATCGAAACGTGAGCACTCCGGTAAACAATGTTTTGAATTTGGTTAATGAAAAATCCTTGACTAATTGCAAGTGACGTTCACTAAAATGCTAATATATTACGTATGCTCATTATTGCCATACGAAAGGTGTTTGTAGCACCACTATCCCTGGGCCGGACCGACACAGTAATACACTCTAATCTATGACCGACACTACCCAAACATCGTGTGTCATCAGATTTTATTAAATCTCCCAAAAGAAGTGTTGCCCGTTTTTAAATGAAATATGCGTGTCAATTAGAACATAACAAACAAGCCCGCCATTTTTCTCTCAAAATGGCGAAGGTCCGTAATTAGAGTCCGGTAACAGGTAAATTTGCCCAATTATTAATTTCTTTGATGTTTAGCCTTTGCCCTGGGTGGGGTATTATAAAAACGCCCGTAGGTTATTCATCGATGTGTTAATCAGCGGGGCTGGCATATCTTGCCGCGACTTCGCTTGTCGCGCGAGTCAGCATCTCCTCTTGCTTGCACGGTATTGAAACGAAAGTGACAGGTAGTATTTCTCGCGCTACAAAGAGTCGCGTGTCAAAGTTATGCTAGACGTACAGAAGTGTAATGTGTCAAGAGGTAGGTATTTAAAATACAGAACGGTCACCCCCGGTTTTTAACCGCCCAAAAAAATATATCTAAAGAAATTGTGTCGGAATAATCAAAATAAAATAATTAAAACAGCCCCAACACAAGTAGCTGGTGATAATGAGACTCTCATTTAATGAGTGATTTAGAAAATGATACTAAAACATAACTACAAAATTCGGAATTATTACCTTCAATATTGGCTAAGACCCTGTCACTTGTTCCAATTAAAGCTGAATATCTTGGAAAACAAAAAGATACACAAGTACACATGTTAAACTTAAGAGGCGTTATTCCTTTTAAAAGAATTTTTTTCATATTAAGACAAATATATTGATAATTTCAACAAACTTTTTGTAAATTTCGAGTAGTTTTTGAATCAAAAAATTTCACTGAAAAATTCTAACTGTAGGTTTTTTTTTTTATGTCATAGGGGGCAAACGAGCAAACGTATCGCCTGATGGAAAGCGATTACCGTCGCCCATAAACACCTGCAACACCAGAGGAGTCACAAGTGCTTGCCTACCCGGAGGACGAAGATAGAATGCCTCTATGCTAGTAATTTCACCGGCTATCTTACCCCCACACCGGAACACAACAATGCGAACATTGCTGTTTGGCGGTGGGTTAGCAGGCAAGACGGTAGTAACAATCCGGACGGACCCTGCACGAGGCCCTACTACTCCAAAAATCAAATATATACCAATACATCCCAATAGCCCTGTTTTAGGTAAGAACATCAATTATATGTTAAGAAACACGTTTGATCATAGAGAAAATGTCTAAAACAATCAGCATTTTAAAAGGAATAAGGCCTCCGGGGGTTAAAAACAATCAATACAATTTTTTTTGTAACGCGTCGGTGTTTTAATTTCCGCAGTTACTTATTTGTGGACCATAATCACGAGTATTTCTGATAAACCCTCAACAAAAAAGTAAGTTTAACATCTGTAACTGTGTATCTGTTTTTGGCATCATAGCTCCTAAACAAATGGTAATACAGAAAGGCCCATGTATTGACTTGTACAATGTGGACAGACCCTCACTGGAGTCCGCTAGGGTGAAGCGACGCATCACCTGCCTTGGTGGCGATCTTTAGCGGAGGCCTATATGGTCAGCTGAAGACATCTTTTTGTGCTGATAATGATGAACCTAATAAATCTCTCAATGTTGCCTGTTTTGATCGAGCAAATATTAATGGTTTAGTTTTAAATGAGAGTTGTCGAATGGGGATCTGTTTAGTCAATAGAAAATAATTGAATCAAAACATAATTGATAACTCGTTAATCCTATTTGAAATTGTTGGTTTTGGTTGTTACAATTATTCACAGAATATATTTACTGTTAACGAATGCAAGGCTTAAAAGCACCCGTTCAGTTATCCTTATTATGATCAAAAAATGGTAAACTAACCGACTGGCCGTTGTGGAGAACCTTAGGGAAGGCCTTTGTCCAGTGGAGAACGTCTTTCAGCTGATATGGTGATAATATTAAAGAAGGAGAAATTATTTTCCGCATGTCACCATCACCATAATTATCATACAATATCCTCTCAGATTCACAGGATTTATACTCTCTTTTTTTTAATTAATTAAGTCATTCCTATTTAGGAAAAATACGTACATTTGTACGTATTTTTTTTTAGTTTTTCTTAATCAATATTCTCTATATTATGCTAATAATTAAATACAGCAAACAGGTTTCATAATATTTTTCTTGTTTTTTCAGGTAAAGCACGATTGATGGGATTTTTCGCGTTAGGTGAGCCAACCTGATCTTTAAAATCCCAATAAACCATAATAGAACTGTAATTTCACTCTAAAGGTTGCTTTCATATAGTTGAAAATCATAAATAAGATGAGTGTTTCAGTAAAAAATCTTTATCTACGCAGGTACTTTATTTTTTATGAAGAACGATAATGAGCTACAGTACAATAGACAGAATGGCATTGTGTGTTTTAAGTGGATCGTACACAAGTAAAATCTACCAACTATACATACATTAGTTTAATATTAATTTTAAAATGATGTGTATTGTTTAGTTACCTGCACCAATGTTACTGCTTTTCCCTGTAAGTAGTCATCCCTAAAGTATGTGAGAAGTTCGTAATGCTTCGTTTCGCTTAAAAACGATCTCAGATACTGGTAAATTCTATAGTGTTCCATCTGCTATATTTGACACAAATGGATAATGTTGGAACTAACAACGCCTAAAAGACGGGAAATACATAACGTTTTTCCTACGTAAGTATAGATTCAAGAGGCATCATCCTGCAAGTGACGTCAGTTAGCCAGGAGGCACTCACGGAAACGTTTAGTGCGGCCTTTCTTGTGAGGATGTGGGGCCATAAAAACTGCGAAATGATACAAAATTTTTCCGTGCGAAGATTAGGTTTCTCGTATTTAAAGACAACAGGTAACAGTCTGCAGGGGCAGCATCTCTCTCTCTCTCAGTCCGAATACTCCTTTCTCTTCATGTCCCAAGTCACGCTGACAGCTGCAGTATTCAAGACGCAGTCTATGCGCCTAGCATCGCTAATGCTGTGTAATTTGTTTGTCTAATAAATAAATGAAAAAATGTGATTAGCGCGCACGCGTCAAGCTAATCACTCCTGTCCTGTGGCACGGAGACATTCCCGTTAGCGGGTTCTTATCAAACACAGTTAGACTCACTCTGGTAGTGAGACCTAGCAAGGTTAAATCACGAGAAAATAGAGAGCTGCGTCTATATACAATTATAATAGCCAGGAGGTTTCCACCACGGAATTGATTGGTGCTTTACTTGCAAGGAAGTGGGAGCCCCAAAAACCGAATGGCTGTGATTGACTTAATGCATCAGTCTGGAAGTAAACAGCAGCAGAAACCCACTGAATGTTGCCTTGAGACTCTTTAAGAAACGTTAGTGAGGCTTTTCTTGAAAGTATTTATATGAAGAGGTTCCTAAAATTGCCGACGATACCAACCAGTTGGCTAAGGGTATAACCAGCAAGTGAACTTGAACCTTTTTAACTGAAAATGTTAGAGATTTTTGGTTACATATTCTGATAATAGTCACCCGATTTTGAAATAGTGGCTGTCCAAACTCATGGAAATAAAAATTAATTTGATTGGTTGTAATGTTAAATGTTTCCGCCAGTTTTGTGGCCTTGCCATAGTAACGTTACATATGTTTAGCTACATATTGCGATGACAATTACCGAGGACTCTTGACGATAGAGGTAGTGCCTGAAATTTATGAGATTGTAAATTCGTAACTTATTGGTTGATCATAAAATAATGATAACTAAGTATAGAATGCCGACGGAAGGCAGCGATCCAATGATTTCTCGCGCGAGAAATTTACTTAGGGCTCGTACAGACGGACAGCACTGCATTAGAAATGCATCTCAGCTGAAAAATGCCTGCATCAATGGCAGTTCTGATTTCTGATGCAGTTTACAGCATCAAAACTCCAAAAAAACTACGCAGTTCATTTGCAGCAGGCAAGCGATCGAGATCGAGTTGCTATTTTGCAGTGAGTTGTAGTTGAAATGCTCACTATCCGTATTGGCTTTTATATTGGTTAGTATTTCATTGTTATCCATAGAGAGCAGTATATAGCCATCCAATTGCAAATTTCCAATACACCGTGATCCAACCGAGTTGTTTCTAAATTGAAGATAACGGAAAGTTCCGTCGTTAGTAGCAACCATAAAATGATAAATGTGTGGTGTGTTCGTGTCAAAAACCAACGTTTCTTTAACATGCTTTCTACCAAGCGGTTAAAATGTCAATATACTCAGCGTATTGTACCGTCGCCGATTTCAGTAGAACTTTCTCCTTGAGCAACTCCGAACAAAGGAGACAGATGTATTCGTTGTACCGCAAAAGTTAAATCTTTCGATCAACATGATGCCCCGAGCGTGACACCTGGCTTACGGAGAATTGTGTACGTTCTGTATGACGTAGGTACATATACATATTATATACGCTTATGTCTGTTTCTGCGTTGGACATAGACGGGCCTTAAGAAGAACTTCATACAGATTCGGAGCACGTCGTTCTTGATACATAACTGTATGTTAGTGAAGTGAAAAGGAAGGATATCCTTTATTTCTGAAAGCTGAACGCCCTCAAAAAAAGGCAGAGTCAGAGTGAAACCACCCATGAGGCACATGGAAGGCATTATTATGGAATGTGTCCGGAATGAAGATGTGAGAAGGGAAGTGTTGAATGGGACTTTTTTGAAGTGGAGGGGGGGAGGGGGGGTTGCAACCAGATTTTGGCGCTTCCCTTATCAGATGAAGCTAAACTTTTGTACAAAATTGACAAAATAGGTTTAAATAGGAGATAAAATATTATATAATAATTGTATACTAACAGAGTGTCATAGTCGCCTCAGCGACTAAGCTCTTTAAATAAAGATAAATAAAAATTGGGCAAGTGCGAGTCCGACTCGCGCATGAAGGGTTCCGTACCTATACATATATAGGTATATAATCTATAACAAGTTTGTTGTATGGGAGCCCCCCTTAAATATTTATTTTATTTTATTTTTAGTATTTGTTGTTATAGCTGCAATAGAAATACATCATCTGTGAAAATTTCAACTGTCACCGTTCTTGAGATACAGCCTGGTGACAGACGGACGGACGGACGGACGGACGGACAGCGAAGTCTCAGTAATAGGGTCCCGTTTTTACCCTTTGGGTACGGAACCCTAAAAAAGGCAGATTGAAACCACCCATGAGGCACATGCGAGGCAGAGACTATAACCACCCTAGAGGCACAAGTGCCTCGTCGGACGGTGAACCTGTTAGCACGACTCGCAGCATTTGTTTTTGCTAGGGAGCATTTTTTCAATTACCTAGATACCGTTGTAAGTAAAAAGAAAAAGTCTTTTAAAACAAACTTTGATTTTAATACCAACACAGCCGTATCGTGAGAAACTGCATAATACATTAGCACAGTCGAGGAATGAAAAGATTGAAAAGATAATATTATGTCACTTTGAACCTTATATACCATCGTGTAGAGTCGAAAAGTGACGGAACTATTTGTATTCCCCGACTATAGATTACTTAATGCCAATGGGCGACAAAATTCAAAAACATAAATATATCTTCAATTAAATAAAACAAGAATAAAAAAGTGAGCGTTTTAATTATAAAACATTTGTTGTTACATTTCTTATTCGAGTTGTTAGGTATATTCGAGGATATTTTATTATATTGTCCTATCTGCGAGAGTTAAAAAAGAAGAATTATGAAAAATGCGACATGTACTCAATTAATTGCAGATTATTCAGTATGCACCTTAAGTAGAACTATACCATCTCAAAAATGTCTCCACAATATATACGATTTTAAAACTTAAACAGATATTATGAGTCTGACATCATCAAACAAAGGAGCTGTACAATTCGTTTTAGTGTCCACTCAGAAGACATGATTATTTCCTATGTTTAGCTTCAAAATCAACTGGATCGCTGTTTGACTTCATTCCTTAGCTTCTTCATAGTTATTGCTATTGTACCTTTCGAGATTTCCTATGTTATTAGCAGAGCACACTTCTCAATACTCTGTCAAAGCAATCTTTGTCACTTTCCACGGTTTCAGTTTTTGCAGTAATTGTTGGCCGGTCTTTGCAATGGTCGGGAGATACTGTTTCAGCCAACAACATCAGCTGTGCCAGCCACAACACCATCTTACGAGGAAGCATCGCTATTCGCGACCAAACATACGACTACTAATGAGTATTTGAACATGTCTGGTGCATAAATTTATGAAACATGTAATGTCTAATTTTTTTTAATGTGGGTACACCACAATTTTATTTAAACCATTAATACAAAGATCAAAGCTTAAAGAAGAAGCGAAGTGGTAAACGCACTGGACCGGTAATCCAGAGGTACCGGGTTCGATTCCCGGTTTCTTCCACCAGGTAGCTCCTTTTTCAATTTTTCTTTAAGCTTTGATCTTTGTATTAATGGTTTATGTCTGGTGCATGTTGAATGCTGTCATATCCATCGTTTCTTATACAGAATGTTATGTTCAGTTTTATATATATCTGTGACTTTTGGTTGTTGGATCACGTCTAGACAAGGGTGAATAAAACTCGATTACCGGTTGAAATAAAATTACGTTTCGTAATCACCATCAAGTTCTACTAACCGTCGGATGTTTTCCGAATTCTTGAAAAGGTCTTGCTATGGGTCAAGTGATAGGAATCTGGGGATGAAGTTATTAACAATTTTCTTAACCTTACCTTAAAAACGTGCACAATACTGTATCCGTTGTAGACTCATTGCCGCAATAAGGCTTAGGGTGTCTTTCGACTAGATATACTATACAGCTATGCTGCGAGGATGCGAAAGCTACCCCTTTCCCCCAGTCCTATGTGGACCAATAAATCTATAAATCTATATGGCCGCGGAGACGTACGGAATCGAACATCACAAAAGAGCGGAGCTGAGATCCAGATTTAAACTCGGGTGATTGGTCATTTTCGCGTCTCTGCTTCGCTCCGATTCGGCGGACTCCGCGTGTTAAAATAGTGATAGTGATTTTTCGATCATTCGTATCTATCCAAGTTTTCCTGCAATTAGCTTGACCGCACCGGTAATACTCTGAGTTGTATAGAAAGCGTGTATTTTATGTATTTTACGGCTGTAAAGTAAAAAAACGCTTCTGCCTTTGATTTGAATCAGAATAAAATGCTCCACGCACGATATCCTGCCCGGAGCTCTTTTCGATAACTGTCAAATTTCAAGAAATACCTAGTCCCGAGCTACGCACGATGTCTAGTTTATTTGACATAACGCAGTTGTACTTTCTCTTTGCTCTTTGTTAACATTTTGCCCTTTTAGGTTGAAGAAGCAACGTTATTTCGGAATTAGGAATAAAGTCAAAAAATGTGATGATAATATGGACAAACGCGAACATAAAGGACGCGAAATAAAATCTTTAAATATCCTCGGTGAGAATAAAAAAATCGGTTCTTATACTTAACACAAAAGATTAAAAAAAACTTCATGTGAAAAAGTGATTTTTTATTTACACCGATGAGACGCTAAGACGAGTCGCCTTCGACAAATGGAAGTGGACCAGCACACGGCACTTCGCAAATAGGTATTCAATTTCCATGAAAGCCGCTAGTTGTTTGCTGCTTTCTATATCTAACAGGTAGAAAGCAAGCATTTATATAAAGTAATTATATCAATTGGCAAATAGGTCAGTCAACTATTTTCTACCACTCGTTGCCATGGTGATGTCCCCTAGGCCACTTTTCAAAACAACGATTTTCCGTGATTATATTTAGCAAAAGCTTTGTAATTTAAGCAGTTATAAGCCCATCCTTATGTAGACTATCTCCTGACAATACCAGTAATATAAATTATCAACACTTTTCTTAGAAGTTTAATCACTATTTTCCCCTGGATCACGGGACAGAATAACAGCAAGAAACAGTTGATCCACCCAAATATGTTTTAACAATTTTGCTGGTGGTCTTTCAATGAATATGATGCCAAAAGAATCAAGCTTCACTTTGAATCATAAACATTTTTGGTTTTTTCAAAACACATTAAAATCATTCCAAACCTAAAGTTACTTGATCATAATTGATTTTTGTTATGAAAATGCTGATGTGTTTTGTTTTTTTGGTATAGATAGTTGTTTTGTTCAACGTGATTTTGAGTTGCTACAACAATATTGGCCGCAAAACGACATACTCTTAAATTAAACAACTTTCTAGGGCGAAGCCACAAAAAACATCCTTGACAAATGTAGGTTTGCCTTAGAAATCGGTTTTGAAGTAATTTGATTTTCCATTGATACATGAACCGCCAGAGTAAACATGCCGTGCTCAAAGTTAGGTACAAAGATAAAAGTGTAGGTTTTTGTCCAAAAGAGGTTGTGGGTGTGATAAAAACCCTCTGGTAACAGTTTCGTGTAAGCAAACAGACGAAGGGTGCTCGTTGCGGATTGGATTCGACTCGGGAACACTTTGTCAGCTCGTACCTAGCTTAGTCGACCGCTACTTTCGAATTTTTGTATAATTCTCCGATTGGATAGGATTAGGAACGGAGCAAGGTGGGTTGAAACCTCTTAAATTATTGGGAATAGCAAAGTGTCAAAAACTTTTGAGTAAATAACTCTTAAAATTTTGTTCAACGCTATCGTCAAACGGTTATCGGTTAGCTCACAAAAATAAAGATATCTCACAGCTCCGTCTACATTAGCTAACAAGAAAACTCACATTAAGATAACAAGGGATATCTTAATCTAGGCTAATCTTAGTTTTCTTGTCTCCAAATAATAACATTTTGGTGAAACCTTGCTTTAAATAGAAAGAAATCCTTAGCAGCGGCCTTTGAACACATACATGCCGCATACAACTTGTAATTGTAAAATAAATATAAATGGTTTCATCATCACCATATATGCCGTTTAGTCTATTACAGACGATTTGTGGTCTTCGGTCCGCGAAGCGCCGTCTCTGCAGGGTTCTTTAATCACCTCGTGAAAAGGATTTATGAAGATTTTATTTAGAAACAGAGATATAATATATCTAGTAGTATTGTAGCTTGTTGCACGACTCAGCAACGCCTGTCTTGCTCGCACGGCATTGAAAGGAAAGTGACAAGTAGCATTTGTCGCGCGACAAGGAGTTGCGTGTCACAGAAAAGTTCGATTGGATCCGCACATCCGACCGCAAACCTGACGGGAGACTTTAGCAGCTGCTGATATAAAGTGGCCTTGATGTCGTTTCTTGTCAGTCAATGCACCAAACCAAGAACACACTTGTGCCAATCTTTGTTTAACTTGGATTGTTTAAAAATAGTTCAACTAAGTATACAATCTCGTTTCTCATAATTTATACCTACTTGTATCTTAACCAAGTATATTATTTGCAATATTCTTGATTTTCGATTACCTACTTCTTTTTGTACGAATGATTATGACCCCGAACCTCATATGGCTCAGCATTGGGTACACAAGCATGCATACAAATTGGAATAACATGCTCTACAATCCGTACGAGAATATTTTATTCAGGGTGTGCCGTAAACGTACTCCTTTATGGGATGGATTGATCGTTGCTTTCGGAAAATGTCTTGGGATATTTTATAGTTCGTGCTGTTTGGTGTCTGTAAACATTTATTATGCGGAGTTGGACGTTTGGAGTGCTTCAGTGTTTCTGAGGATAAACTGTCTTAACCGAACCGATTCACAACTTTTGATATTATGATATGACTTTGACTATACGTGTAAAAGTAGCTCAACTGACTGATCACACACCGTACTGACCAACAAAAAACGTTAGGGTATAAAACGAGGCGAACTGGACTGGACTATAGAAATTAATAGAAGTCTCCATCCTCGTAAGTATCTCCAGACTCGTAAGGTGTACATAAATAATTCATGGTTTTAATAGTACTAGCAAAAACAGATACTGTTCCATAAGATCCCACCGAGACCCACGACCCTTTGATGAGAATAACCAACGTACAGTAGAAGATTCAATTTGGTCCTCACTAAAACCAAAATCTTCATTAAATTGGTACTCCATCGTAATCCGAAAGGGTACAAAGAACCCTTTAGGTACTTTACCGACTACGTAAGAACACGCTTAAACGTACTGGTTTTCCCTTAGGACCTACATTATTCATGGCAAAGGACCGTCGTATACAATTATCTAATTACTCCGGAGTCCAAACGTCGAGATGCCGATGCGAAGGAAATGGTTAGGAGTAATGGACTTCAATTTATTTACCTGGAAATACTGGGTATGTTGGGATATACTGTCCATCTCAGTAATTGCGTTTGTAAATAGAATAAAGAAACAAAATATTTTCGGATTTTGTACAAGATAAAGATGTCAACCCTCTGAACGTACGCATTTTGAGGTCCAACGTCAATAGGTTTAAAAATATATAAATATTGGTCAATGTCACACAAACCGATCTTAGCAAAAGTCTAAAGTAAGCTCTAGGCCTGTGTTATGGGCTATTAGACTACGATATACATGGCGATATACATATACGAGTTCCTTAATGTAGGTAATTATTATACATGAAACATGAACAAACATTCAAATAGGTACATTACACACATTTGCCCTTGCCGGTTTAAGATCTTTTCTCTTAAATGTGTGTTACCCGGTCTGCTACGGTCTGGTACCCTTGATGCAATAGTCATGCACAGGTAGACCATGGGTAGGGCTCAGGAGCGTTTTGAACGCTCCTTGACTTATGTTATGTTCTCACGAATAAATAACATTATTTTCGCAAAAAAGCGCTAATTGGTAAGCTCATAACAGAGCGCTTGTTGCAAATTGCGATGGACTCCAAAAATAAGATTATATTCGTCTCAATTTTGTAACACATGGGAACGAGCAGTTGAAACGCTCCTGAGCCATACTCATTTATGTAACTACAACAATGCATTGCTGAAATATTGCCTCTGCGTGACATATGATGTCACACGTCGCGCGCCAATCAATCTCAGACAGACGGTATTGGAACAGCGGTAAGACCGGTATTTAGGGCAAATTGGTGACATGATTTGCTTGGTAAACTTCCTTGTTACGGTATAATAAGACGTATATGGAACTTCATAAACCTAGTGGCTATTATAGATGATAAAAAACTATTATAAATAAATATAAATAAATATATAAATATAAATATCAGACAACCTCACACAAATCGATCTAGTCCCAAATTAAGCTCAAGAAGGCTGGTGTTATGGGTACCAGACGACGATATACATACTTATATAGATAAATACATAGAACAACCATGACCCAAGCACAAATATTCGAGTTCATCACACAAATATTTGCCCTGGCCGGGATTAAAACCCGGGACCGCCGGCTCAGTAGGCAAGCGCTTACAAACTGAGCCAACCGCGTCGTAAAATGTCGTATTATGGATACAAATTCTCAGGAACTGTTCAGGGGGCCTATAATGGTTGCTTTTATCACGCGATAAATAAGTGACAAAGCATCCATCACGTTTTGACAAAATGCGAGTGTGAGTGGCAGATGCTTTTTCACTTATGTATGACGTGATAAACACAATCATCATAGGCCCCCTGAGGTAAAAAATTGACTGTGATTGTTGAATGGTTGTGATGTTTGATGATGATGATCTGATCAGTGGAGACAAAGAAAAGATGGGTATAAAATGTAAACTTCTTAAATTTTTTATGTTATAAAACCTTTCACTAAAAATAACTAGGTATCTCGTAAATGACCAAGAATCTTTTATGAATCGTTCGTATGTTGACGAGATTCAAGTTAAATTGTACGCAAAGTTTTTCTGAAAGAAAGTTCTAGTCTCTGGCTACCCCGCTTACTTAGGAAAGCAGTTCTACGAGTTAACGAGGAAAGTAAAAGCAAAGTGCTTTGTGAGAATCTGTGGTACATTGACAAAACAAGTTAGGATTCCTTTGTCAAAGATGTTGCGGCCCTTTTTATGTTACTTTCCTATTCTAGGATGTTCTAATCGTACATTGCGGTATTTAAACTTTAAGAGGCAGTTGCATACTTTGAATTATGAAACCGGCTCAGACTAATCTTCCGAGGATGCTCAGGCTTAGTTTTCCATGTGATGCCTCGCTCTTCATAAAGCCTGTATTAAAGTAGAAATGTAACCAAATTTTTTTTTATTGTTATATTTAATATGGGTGTCTATCATTTCATAGAAATTTCTTACGTCGATTTTCATGTCATCGAAAACTATTCCACGAATGTCTTTTCATTTTTTTTTCTAATTACATAATCATCAATTCATTGCTTTTCGAATAATCGATCAACTATTCAACGTAAATTGTTTCGAATTTGTCTCAAATCGTAGCTTAACTTTACTATTCATCGAATTTACCTTTCATCGAAACATGATTCACAGATGGCACGTCCCATTTATTATTACTGCCACGAAAAATGTTTCATCGTAGTAACGTTACAGATCATAAAAAAAATAACCTAAACCTAACCCAACCAAGTCGGGTTTCAGGTCATAAAAAAAAATAACCTAAACCTTACCCAACCAGGTCGGATCTAGCCAAGTCGGGTTTCAGGTCATAAAAAAAAAATAACCTAAACCTAACCCAACCAGGTCGGATCTAGCCAAGTCGGGTTTCAGGTCATAAAAAAAAAAAACCTAAACCTAACCCAACCAAGTCGGATCTAGCCAAGTCGGGTTTCAGGTCATAAAAAAAAAATAACCTAAACCTAACCCAACCAAGTCGGGTTTCAGGTCATAGTGCCACGAAGAAGAAGAAGCGTATTATTGAGTATAGTAACACTAGTGAAACGATTTTCTATGATAATAATAAGTATGGGAATTAAAACTTACGTGAAATCAAAATTATAGTAAAAGCGATTCGATGAACGACTACGTCGATAAACAAATAAAATAATGAAGTAATTAATAATTAATTAATTAGGTAATTCGAGCAAATGTACAGGCGATCTAACGAAGTTCGATGACTGATTCCTAAGTTGTAATAAAATTCTGCGAATAGTGTTATGGGAAACGATAATCGATGAAACGATTTTCGGTAAAGTGATGGATTACCATTTAATTATGCTTTTGAATTCTGAATTATTGAATATGCGACTTAGTAAAAATGTGACCTAATTTTTACTTTTATTTTTTGTTGTTATAATTTAAAATGATTTTGAATTATGAATTATTGAATATGCGACTAAGTTACAATAACTTAATGTTGTTTTTTAGCTTATCTTGATTTTTCAGTGCACTCACAGTGGAATGATTTATTTAAACGTTTGATGTGGTGCAAAAATAGACATCCAATTAAAAACAGGCATTCAAACAACACTATTAAAATTAAAACTTATACATATTTTCTTAATGACCTTTATGCTAACACTGCATGCTAATAAAATCCACTCCATTGAAATATTCATAAAAACGAAGGCACCCATAGACTTTATCACATAGCAAAAGAGTTTTTTTTTTTTGTGGCTTTCACTTATTGCTGGGTTAGCAAGATGTATTTCGCCAATTTTATATCTGTTTACAAACAGACAGTAAAGATGGTGCCTTCGATGTTTTAAAGGTTACTTAGATAGTAGGAGCGTAATTTAGAGCCCTGCGTATAGTGCTTGCTTTTGTAGTTTAGCACAATTTTTTATTACATAAATATGGTATTTCTACAGAAACATTAAAACAATTAACATAGGTACACATATACATATGATCCGTTAAAACATCCATCCGTCTTTAATTACATTTAACAAAAAAGCAGCGGTATTCTATAAACAAACTCGCATCTTTCGTCCCTAGGCCGCAAAGGGAAATGTTTTGCTCCAAATCGCCGGACCCTTCCACCGCGGTGACGTGAATACAATTTATGCACCCATTACTTACCAAAACTCCTAACTATTGATGTCATACAGTGATAAAAGTAACCTTAAACTATGAAAATAAAGTTTTGAAGAACTTTGTGTAGGGATTATGTAATAAGTATTATGAAATTAGGTGATAATTTCGAGCGTAGTATCCAATTTCATAATGAACAGAGTATTTCACGATTTGTGTTTAGCCAAAAGATGGAAATAGATAATGGGATGAAAAGTGAGGTTTTAACTACTAGTGTAAAGTAATTAATGGTAATTGAACGGGAACGATATGCTTTCCCTATTTAGAGCTCTCTGTGTTTCCATAGACAACTTGAGTTAGCAAATATACTTCAGTTGTTGTTATAGCAATTTGTAACTTTATCGTCATACCAAGGATTATACATTTTATACATACCTTTTATCTTCCTTGGTCATACTTAACATAAGATACCGTTTCCTCCAACTTCTTTACGATAGTCGGGTAGAAAAGTCCTGTAACCATATTTGAATGTCCAGCTATCCCTGTACTAGAATCGTTTAAAATCGGTCCAGCCAATTCGAAATTATGCGGTATACAGGCAGCGCCATCTGTAGCATCGCGCTGTTAAGATTTTACTGAAATAATGACCCCTCTCTATAGAAACCCGATTGTCACTTCAATTTCAGACCTTTACCGTGGTTTAGAATTTTTCCTGAGTACTGTAAGGATGTAGGCCAGTTATAAAGAAGTACTTACGATTTTGCTTTAAATGAAGATTCGTCAGGCGAACCAAACCTATATTAAAATATTATGGAATACCTTTGCAAGTTGCCACCAAACAACCATCTATATTTATTGTATTTCGGTCATAAATAGAAACTACATTAACTTATGTGTTTCCCTGAGTCTCCACCCTCACAGTACCAGTTACTTGTTTCTCCATATTTCCTTCAACCCTGCGTCTCCTGTTGTTTTGAAACAATAAGGAACCAGTTTTAAAAATACCAGAAGGAAGTCAGTCATTAACACTTCATCGCTTATTGCATAATGCTGCATCGATCTCATGAAAAATGCATGTTTTCATACATTCAGAGCGAGTGCCTATGAAACTGCTTTGTGTTTTCATGAGTTGCTCGATAAAGTTGCAGTTTCTAGTGGAAAATGTAGTGGAATAGTTTTCCTGTTGGAATTTTATCGGACTTGCTCATATCGGTTTATTTGCAGTTGTTTCGAGGGACTAAATTCGACGTGTGTCCGAGATCTCAATTATTATTATATTTCAGCACTGTGCTCTATTCGACCTCACCTGATAAGGACATTGTGAGTATTCTGTCGGATGCTCATTAATTTTTGTATCTCCAATAGGTCCTGCCAAAATTTAGGGGGCGCGTACTGATCCTATAAGTATGTGCATGGTCTCATTCGATTCTGCACGAGAAATTACATCACCAAGTTTGTAAAATTACCATCTTTTAAAATATGCCCCCTGCTCATCAAAATTTTGGCAGGGCTCGGCAGATTCTCATATCTAGTGTGAAGGTAACGTTATATAAAACAAAGTTTCATTGATGTACCTATTGTGCCGGCAAAATATGCTGTTGCCTGTTCTTTTCAGCGATTTCGATTTTCACGAGGTCTACAGCTCACAGAGCTACCATTTTTATCAAAAAAACAAATCACAACCACCCACAACAAAACAAAACACACGCAAACAACAAAAGCTTAGAGCGTCCGTCGTTCCCCTAACCGCTTTCCATAACAATAAATCGACTGAACGACATCGATATGGACTTAAAAAGTCTAAAAATGTTCGCCGGCGGAGCAACACAAATTGGTGTTGCATTTTTCATGAACCTGAGCTATGAATCGCTGATTTAATTATCGTGATAACCCGCTGTTGGGTAATGGGTAGTGTTATAGGTTGGCTAGCCGTGTCATTTTGTCCCTCCCCATTTTCAATGCAAAAGGTGTGTTTATTGGGTGGTAAGGTACTCACGCAACAGTGGATCATATTGGGAGTGAATAGGCATTAATAACTAATCATACTAATATTATAAAGGCGAAAGTTTGTGAGTATGTTTATGTGTTTGTATGTTTGTTACTTCTTCACGCTCAAACGGCTGGACCAATTTTGATTATTTTTGGTATGAATGTAGCTGACATTGTAGATTAACACACATACTACTCTTTATTCCGAA
This sequence comes from Apotomis betuletana, assembly GCA_932273695.1. Taxonomy (NCBI): domain Eukaryota; kingdom Metazoa; phylum Arthropoda; class Insecta; order Lepidoptera; family Tortricidae; genus Apotomis; species Apotomis betuletana. The sequence continues at coordinate 17,659,722 of OW026309.1, read as the reverse complement.
TAAAATTGTGTTTCCGTGGGATGAGCGGGTAACAATTTGTGTCATATTATTATTCTTTCTCGTCAATTTACAACAGACGAGGCCGAGAAAAAAATTCTGTAAAAAAAACACTAGGTTCTCTTTTGCTATGTAGCAGGCAAAGTATCCTTAAATATACAAATTTAGTTTTATGAACACTTGGCAATGTATCCAATAAGATACATGCTATAAATATTAAAATACAAGTCAAATATTTTTTTATATATTTTTTTGATGTAATTATTATCGCTAACTAAATTAATAAAACAAGAAAAAATAACGCACACCTAATTCCCTGCCAAGTATAGGGTTAAATGAAAATGGTTCGATGTAATTGTTTGCATATCTAGAGAAGATGATGAGACGGATTGCAGAATGACTCAGACAATATCTGCCTTGATTGTATCTCTGACCGTTTCTGTAATATACGTTATAACAAACGTAACGTTTATTAGAGATTATTCCAAAATATTTCATTGTAAACCTTAGATATATCGAACATTACAAAAAAAAACAGAATCGCTCGAATCAACATCTACATGTATTCAGTTCAAAAAATATCGACCTCATGATGCTCTAAAAACGGTGGCGGTGCGTTAACGCAGTCGAATGTATGAAAATTACGTAACGTAACATTATTAAGCCTAAGTCAAGGAAATGGTGTAAGTATTATGAAAATGACGTGACTTAACATATTAATCGATAGCCAAGGAAATGGTGTATATAGTTTATTTATTTATTTAAACTTTATTGCACAGATCAAAAAAGCACATAGTTATTTATGCGGGGAGAAAATCTCACTTCCTGGACAAGGCAAGATGTAAAACTTTAGACAAACCACGGGCATATACCACATATTAGTAAAGCGTCAGATCTCATATTTATGGCCCACACCTTCGGATCAGGCCACAAACATCTACGTTCTGGGACATTCACTAAAAATGTAATGTACTATTTACGCACACTCATAATCTATTCATAATTAAAATACGTTTTTAAACACCTTAGTTAAATGAAAAACTTTCAAGATATTTGCGAAGGAATTCCATTCCATTAAGAAACCGTTCGGTGGCCGTTAATGGCTGAAGGGAAAAACTTTGCCCGTAATCATATTAAGGCCGTTCCCTGAGCCAGATTTGCAAAAATACCCCAAAAATTATCCTATTTTTCTACGAAACGTTGATATTAGTAAACGAGGGAAAAATATATATCATTCTTGATTATATTATCTTTAATAACACAGCATTCGATACACGATTCATAACACTTCGCTCGATACAATTAATTCCCAAAGTAACCTCCAATTCGAATTTTTACTCCAACTTTACTTGTTTTTTTTCTACGTGACACTATGAAACAAAAAAAGGAGAAAAATCAATCATAACTAAAATAGTAATTTTACAGCTTCCGAATTTCAATAATTGAAGCCAATATTTTTAAAATAAATAATCATCGACAAATTCTTACGAAAAAAGATATCGCCTTACGACCCGCAAGCTCTGTCTCCGTCACTCTTTTGAAATGTGACTGTGATGTGACAGGGACGGGTGGCCTGAGGAGGGGCTCGGGGTTCTGGCTCAGGGAACGGCCTTAATAGCTCCGCTATTATGCGGGTTTAATTGAGAAATCGATTAGGAAACTGTATAGGTTTAATCTAGTTGGTAAATAACACTAATATTTACTTACTTTTTCTGTTCTGTGAGATGTACATTGTAGATCTCACGAGTTTGCTTTGAAATGAATTTGAATGATTTTTGTAATTTTTTACTTTTTCAACCGTGAACCGTTGAAAAAAAATCGAAAATCTGAACTGAAAAAAAAATACTGTATCTACTTACTAATCGAGACTGTTCACAAAATTTGATTCGGTTTGGAAACGCATCCATTAGGCGATAAAAGCGTCAGGACATCCAAACTCCCGGACACATGAAAGAACTTTGGGCGAAGCTGAAAGGGGCACGCTTCAACGGCTGAACTAATTTTCATAAAATTCGGTATTTATGCTTTATTTCGCAAACTAGGAGCCTTTTCAGCCAAACCTAAGTCAAAAAAGTTTTATTTGACACGCTTTTAGTGATGCCGACTGTACTCTTTCACAAACTTTGATTGCTCATCGTGACCAATCAAATGATCCCTAATAGGATGGGATTATCTAGTGTCTAGGAGTTTAGGAGTTCCTACGGCCGCTTTCCGTCTCGTCACGAAAAGTTTCATTTCGATAATGCAATTAGAAGTAGGTTAAAATTGACTTCCAAGCTGAATTGACTTACGAACTCGTAAGTAACGTAAGTAACGCACTAACAAACTTAGTAACAAGTGAACCTAATAAAAGCGTATTAAAATAGGTGCGAACGTTTCTGTTTTCTGATACTGAGGAAGTGACACAGTAGCGAAAATGGAACAGTTGAGAAAATGGTTATAGATAAAATAGTAAATTACAAACGTTACTTATTACTGTTTGATACTCGGAGGAAACCACGGAAAAATCTAGTTTATTATGACCGTTAGTGTGATGGACGGTATTTATGGTATTTCCGCACCATGTTCATGCGCAGCGATTTATCGTCTTCTCTAAACAAAGGCTCTTAAATCACTCGTTGGACCTCTTCATGCAGTTTAAGCTGTCATTTGATAGGATCTGCATCGATCTGAGTCATTGTGATATTTTATTTTCAGCCATATTGTTAAATTACTATAAAAATCCGACAAAGATGAAAACACAAAGAAAAATTTAAATGTGTATCCTGGTGGAAGAGACCGGGAATCGAACCCGGTACCTCTGGATAACCGGTCCAGCGTTTTTTCTTACCCACGTCAGAAAATAATGAGACATTACATTGTTTCGTAAATTTACTATGACAAGTTGAGATATTTATGTAAAGACTTAGCTGTGATGGCGTTGGGGCATGGAGAACCAAACTCAATGGTAGGAGAAAGTCGACCTCTAGGAGAGAACAAGACATCCAAACTAGCTGCGCTCGCTCGGTAAATTTTAACCTTTATCTGGGCGTTAGGGTGGTGTAGAAGTTAACACGCTGAACCGGTAATCCAAAGTACCGGGTTCGATTCCCGGTCTTTCACTAGGTTGCATTTCAATTTTTCTCTGTGCTTTGATCTTTGAATCAGTGGTTCAATTTTAACCTGTGAGTTAATAACTTAGATCGACGACCGTTTGACATTACAACCCTTGTCTAAAAAAGTCTAAGTCAGAAAATGAATTGGCCAGTACTTTAATTAAAATAAGGCCGGCCAAGGTTAATTAAGCCTTAGGTGGCGAATATCTTCCGTCCCTCGCCTTTTTGGTTAATTAATGCTCTTCAGGTTTCACGTTTGGTAAAACAATCTTGTTAAAGGCTATGTTAAATATTTCATGAGATGTTTTGTATCGGACTCGCACGGACTCTTGGGTGAGATGAAGGGTCCTGTGACGAGTTTGAACTAAGTTTTAGTTCAAGCGTTTTGCTGTATTCTCTTCTTCTTCTTTGTCGTTACATTCTTGGCAGAGTGGTTGTGGCTGTCATTCCCTGTGTGGCAAGCTTAACCACACGGCGGTGCCATTCTTCTCTCACAGCCACGCGGCTGATGCTCTCGTGCGGAGGGCAGTTTGTGGCCGATTTGATTTGGTCAGTCTATCATGTGAGACCTAAGACGTGGTTTAGTACCGTTTACTTTGCCCTGAACCACCAGGCGCTCGATGGACAAATCTCCACGTTATGACACGTGTCCGAAAAAGGTGAGGATTCGGGACTTCACTATGGATGACAGCCGCTGTTCAATGCTTTGTTCTAGCAAAGATTTAACTAGCATTCTACGCTAGTTTGACAACGCGGTTGGCGCAGTGGTTAAGCAACTGCCTACGGAGCCGACGGTCCTGGGTTCGAATCCCGGCAAGGGCAAATATTTGTGTGATGAACTCAAATATTTGTGCCTGGGTCAATATGTTATTTGTATTTAAGTATGTTTATCGTCGTCTAGTGTCCATAACACAAGCCTACTAGAGCTTACTGTGGGACTAGATTGATTTGTGTGAGGTTATCCGATATTTATTTATTTATTATTATTACTAGCTTTTGCCCGCGACTACGTCCGCGTGGAACTTGGAAGTATGGAAGCAACCTCGTACAACACGATAGATATCCACCTAATCACCTTAATTAATAAAAGGGATTATTAAAAGCGCCTAAGCAAATGTAAGAGCAATTGTGCTTTTGGTCTAATAACACAGGTCTACAAAAACAAAATTTTTTTTTGGGTTTCTGTTCTAATGCTTGAATTCTGATTCCAAACATCGAAAAACACTCGGATATCCATTTTTAACTCTTAAAGTTTGCTTTTGTTTAAATAAAATTACAGAGAAAATATAAAAATTAGTATATTTTTAAACTCCGTAAAATTGCTCTAGTTTCTACAAAAGCAAACTTTGATCGGAACAGATATTTTTTTATTTATTTGTGACATAGGAGAAACCAAAATTTCACATTCAGGAGCCAGACCCAGAAATCGTGTTGACCGGTGTAATTAGGTACATTTCAGGGTCATCAATGTCATCATGAAATACTTACTCACTTTTCAATCTTTTTAAGGATAATTTCCAAGATGAAAACTATCCTATGTCCTTCCTCGGATCTTAAACAATCTCCAAGCCAAATTTCATCAAAATCGATTCAGCGGTTTAAGCGTGAAGAGGTAACAGACAGACAGACACACTTTCGGATTTATAATATTAGTAGTATGGATTTATTCTACTCTAATGCCTTACTACTATAAAATTATAGGAGAGATCAAGGAGTCCAGACTCCACTGGCACGTTGAGAGAATGGGAGAGGATCGTGCCGCGAAAACCGCTTGTCAGCCCGTCTAGCACAACTATGCATCACGACTCTTTGTCGCGCGGCATAGCGTCACCTGTCACTCTCTCACAGTACTCCACAGAAAGAGGTAGATAATTAAACTCGCGCGAGAAAGAGTCGAGTATCACAGGTTGTGATAGAAGTGCAGGGACGACCGACTGGTCGCAGACCTATCGCTGGAGTGATGTGGTCCAGAAAGATCACAGGGACCTACGCATTACGCGTCCGTAACTGGCGAGATCTGGTTCAGGATCGTGAAACGTGACGTGTACTGGTTTTGGAGGCCAAGATCCACTTTGGGTTAATGCGCTCGATTAGTTAGTTCTACTGCCATACAAAACTATATGAAGCAATATTTATAATAACTAGTGTTAATGGAACCTTACCTTATTTATTACATTTCCTTTATGCTTTTTAATTTATTTACGACAGCCAAGCATTTGGCCTTGATCTAGTCTGGATATTTTTAACTTTTATTCAAATTATAATTTTGACAGAAAATTTAACATAATTTCTTAGAAGTAACCGTACACGAGTTTTCATAATTCATCTTATTTTGTTACTATTGTTTCAGGTACAAAACAAACGAAGATAATGTAACGGAATAAATAGCCACGATGATGATGACGGATTTCTAGGCCACTATAGAACCTTTTCACAATGACAATGATATGAGATCTCAAGCAGCTTTTATATTTATTATTTATTAAAGCAGTAACGTCTGCTAACGTAAACTAAATGTTTACAAATGAAGCGAAAATTGAAAAATTTAATGATTCGGACAGGATTCGAACCTGCGTTTCCAACGGCTTTCCGGGCCAACACTGGCGTCCTCCCAATTGGACCACCGAATCAGATGTCAGAGTCATTGAATTTTTCAACCAGTTGCTTCGACATGCCTTAGGGTGGCATCGTAGCGCCATCTACCGTAAAGATTTAGACTTTATCGTCGGCACCATCGTCTCAAATTTGTTGAGAATCGATAGTAACGATGTGCTACACCCAAATTACTTATTATTTATTAAAGCAGTAACGTCTGCTAACGTAAACTAAATGTTTACAAATGAAGCGAAAATTGAAAAATTTAATGATTCGGACAGGATTCGAACCTGCGTTTCCAACGGCTTTCCGGGCCAACACTGGCGTCCTCCCAATTGGACCACCGAATCAGATGTCAGAGTCATTGAATTTTTCAACCAGTTGCTTCGACATGCCTTAGGGTGGCATCGTAGCGCCATCTACCGTAAAGATTTAGACTTTATCGTCGGCACCATCGTCTCAAATTTGTTGAGAATCGATAGTAACGATGTGCTACACCCAAATTACTTATTATTTATTAAAGCAGTAACGTCTGCTAACGTAAACTAAATGTTTACAAATGAAGCGAAAATTGAAAAATTTAATGATTCGGACAGGATTCGAACCTGCGTTTCCAACGGCTTTCCGGGCCAACACTGGCGTCCTCCCAATTAATTCCGGAAAGCCGTTGGAAACGCAGGTTCGAATCCTGTCCGAATCATTAAATTTTTCAATTTTCGCTTCATTTGTAAACATTTAGTTTACGTTAGCAGACGTTACTGCTTTAATAAATAATAAGTAATTTGGGTGTAGCACATCGTTACTATCGATTCTCAACAAATTTGAGACGATGGTGCCGACGATAAAGTCTAAATCTTTACGGTAGATGTAAGATTTGTAAACATTTAGCTTTTATATTGGCGTTCACTGTGACAAGGTACGAAATGGCCTAGGAATCAAATTGGTTGACTGTACATCTACGACTAGTAAGTACTATATTCGGTCTAATTTATGCTTAAACTGAAACCCGTTAGAGCCTAACTAGAAAAACACAGAATTTACATAAATAATATACTTACCATGATAACCTAAGCTATTATTTCTCACTCAGTATAATTAGACTAAATCCACAATAGTAGGGTTCAATAACTTTTCGTCAAATGATTCATTTCGCCGAAAAATTATTTCGTAGAAAGCATTTTTTCTTTGCAACCGTAAACTATTAGAGATTGTTAAACAGGGTGTTACCTGCAATAGAAGCAATAAAGCAAAATATAAATTCAGTACTTCCAACTGAACAAAATTTGTCCAGCAACTTAAAAAAAAAAACAGTTTTCAGCATCATTATTTCAAACAAATCAAATAGTATTCTCAATGTAAGTCGTCCAACATTGACATTCCCTGAGCATTGACCACAGACAACCCCCACTAGATATATTGCAATGTCTAGTCGAATTAGGACTGGGTGTTTTTACGACAAGTCCTTAAGGACACGTAAAGGGCATCACTGACACCGATAACGTGCCAGTCACGTGACGTTTCCGGTACTAGGTCCTTTTATTACTCTTAAGGGGCATCGAACCTTCAGGGCCGAGTACGAATAGGTTCCATTACATATGTCGCAGTCAAAAGTGTGAACTGGTCAAAAGGACTTTTAACCGACAAAAACAGGCAAAACTGCTTTTGACTGAGCGTGTTGATCAAAAGTAGTTTTGCCTGAAAGTCATTGGTTAATAGTACTTTTGACTGTTACTATCAGTCAATAGTACTTTTGACCGCAGGCACATTCGTCCCTTTATCTCGATATTATTTTAATCCGACTCGGCCGGGTTAGGTTAGGTTAGTTTTTTTTTTAAATCCCTAACCAAAAGTGTGAACTGGTCAAAAGGACTTTTAACCGACAAAAACAGGCAAAACTACTTTTGACCAACACGCTCAGTCAAAAGCAGTTTTGCCCGTTTTTGTCGGTTAAAAGTTCTTTTGACCAGTTCACACTTTTGACTGCAACATATATATATTATGTTTTGCGAAATAGTAGATTGTTCAACAAGGGACTAAAACAAGCCATAATGACACGAGATGTTTTAGCCACCCGAGCGAAGCGAGGGTGGCTAATAGTTCGAGTGTCATTATGGTTGTTTAGTCCCGCGTTAAACACTCTACTTTTCACTTCAAATGCGAGGAAAAAAAACGAATTTCTATACAAAACAATATTTATATTATAATACAAAGTTTCTAACCTAAGAAAAATTAAAAGTGCAATTTGTACAGTTTTTTACATTGAAATTAATGGTTTTGCCCGGTAAATTAACGTGGGTCTCTGTGGTTTTTATTTGAGAAGTATGTGCAATATGTGTATCTTCACTCGGAGTAAATGTTGGAGAGTATTGAAGTGACGTAGAGCTATTGTCAGAAAGGTCGCCGATGGTAATTTCATTAGGCTCATCTCGCGATGTTGATGGGCGTGGCTCAAATGTTGCTGGTGTTTTCGGTTTTGAGGATATTTTAATTCCTTCAGTAATACGCTTACTGATGGCGTATTTATTTTGTATTGATTCCTCTATGTAGCGTTCAGCTACCTGATCGGATCTCCATCCCCCATGTCGTTTTAACGTCGTGATATTTGCACCTGAATCTGCCAAAAGGGTTGCAGATGTTCTGGCGGAAGCAGTGCCCCGTATAAAGCTCTGGGTTTGGCAAATTTAGGTATGTGGCTATTTCCTTGGGCATACTTCCGAATTTGTTTTTTCCGATGACTGGCTTAGTGCATTTTCCCTTCTGGTAATTTAAAAAAAAACGATTAGTAGACACGGCCGGGGGACGAAGTCTCTGATATTTTTTTACAATATCTAAGTAGTCTCCACTTATAACGAATTTTCTCTGTTTATTCGTTTTTGTATTGGGTATATTTATGGCCTGTAATCTCGTCTCAGTTTCCACATCTTGTACTGTTATATTTGTGAGCTCTATTCCTCTGCATGCCCCGTTAATTCCGAATATGAGTGCGACCTGTAAACAACGGCAATATTATTAAATATATAAAAATAAACAAAATAGAAAATTCCTTGGAAACTAAAATCTAAATCATATTTATATTAAAAGTGAAGTAACACAATTGTTAAGACCGATATTTATAAATAAACACTCAAAGGGAATCAACATCATATTGGATCTTCCCATGGGCATGTGATGTCCCAAGCAGCACATTAGTGAATTTTGCAGCTTATCTTATAGCTTTAAGTTCTAAATTAGTGGTTTAACAGTGTTTGATACAACTTATAGCTTTAAACACAACTCAAAACTGTATATGAGTTCATCCTATCACTTGTAGTTGCATAGGAACGTTTTTTGTTTCTACTTTATTACTTATGGTGGGATAAAGTCGATTTTGCTACTTAAAGTTGCATGCAGGTTCAAATTGTCACTCAATAAGAAGCAATAGTGCTATATAAGGCCTTAAAATCACTTATAAGCAACTTTTACATATAAGTGGGAACATACCCTTATTTGGAACTAAAAATTCCAAATGACTAGTACAATAGCGAATTATATCACCAATAGTGGCTAAAGGGATAATTTTACGGCTCTTTTGGAACCAAAAAATATTGCAACTTTAAGGCCTAAGAAGTACCTTATTGCCACTCCAACGCATAAATAGGTCTCAATAGGAGGTTCTTGGAACCAAAAGCAGTTATTTTCACTTATTTCAAACCACTAACGAACTAAAAGTTCTATTATTGTTCCTATTTGCGCCTTGTCAAAATATATTTAAATAGTCTTGCTTGTTTTAGTCTACAAAAGCGCAAATAATTACTATTGGTAATATCATTCACTGCTTTGCCACTCGCAAGATACAAATAAGTGATTATTAGACTTGATAGTTCCAAATAAGGAACAAATAAGTGAAAATAAACACTGTAGGATCTTTTTTGTTTCGCCATGTTTACAAATGGAAGCCTATGAGAATTGATTATTTTAACCAGAATTTTATCACACTCACGCATAATCACAGACTTTTGATAGTTGTGACGATGATACTTTAACATTGTACGTAACCTACAATCATTAGGTCAGGTTTTTAACAGTTTTATTTCTTATCAGTATCTATTCCTTATTTAATTTAGCACTCTCTTTTTTAATATTCCTGATCAAATGAAAGGCGCGTCGAAATTTACAAAGAAAACATACTATAGTTTCACAGTAACAAAAAATTCGCAAGAATTTCGTGCTTATTTCAATGCTTGTATAACGTAAAGTTTTAATCAAAACCAAACAGACGTATAAATCCAAAATGAATATGGCAGATCACGTATTACTTTTAATAAAACACAATTTGACAGTTGCCTTGCCACTCAAAGATAATTTTGGCGACTCATTTATCACTCATTGACCGAACTGAAATGTTTTCATTCGTTCACTGCGCATAACTTTTACCCTTAGTTCTAATTGCCACTTAAGGTAATTGTGAGATCTCTTATGGATTCTATTTAGCACCAAAAATAGGCTGCAATTTTTCTCCTTTTGGTTCTATACTGGTGGCATAAGGGTTCTTGCCACCTATATAGCACTTAGTCATGGTGGTAAATTTCACTTAAGCATCTAATTAGATATGATATACGAGCTATTTAGACCCAGTTGTGCTACTTGGGGTATTATCGTTGTCAAAAGTAGCCTATGTAGAGAGCCTCCAACTCCTAATCTCCACACACAAAAATCATACTATAACATAGGGATGTTAACGGAGGGCCGTTGCGACTTAAAAGAAGGACAAACAAACTTTCGCTTATTATAAGTAAGGATTAAATAAGTAATATTCTAGATAGGTAATTTTAAATGTTTACATTAACATACCTTCGTTGCTAAGTATATCTCGTCAGGTGCGTCATTTAAAAACGTTTCTATATTCTGCGCCGTGAGAACTTTCGATTTTTTAGAAGTATATCCACTTGATAGTCTCTTTAATACACACGTTAAGTTTGTAAACTTTTTCAAGTTAACGTCATGGTTTATTTGCATTGTGGTTTTAAGCATGGAATAAATACTCCAAAGTGATGACGGTTGATATTTCTTTGATATTTCATCAAAATATGTGAGAAATATGCCTTCCGAAAATGATGTAATTTGTTTCCCATTTTTCCAATCAATAAAAGTTTTGTATGTCTTTGAATAAATGCCACTAGATTTCGGCGGCAAAAGATTCTGTATCACCTCTTTTGCTTTCTTTTCCATTCTGGAGTTAGGTGTTAATTCTTCTTCACTCGGTGATGATATAGACATATTTGGTTCGTAGGTATTTTATAAAGTTGCACAATTAATTATTGTAGATAACAACTGAAGCTTAATACAAGAAAAGAAAACCTATTCAAATACTAATTGAAAAAAAAAAATACTCCACTTTTTTATTTGTCTAATATGACGCTTTAAATTCTTGCATATTTAGCCAACAGATTCAAACTTGAAAACTATTTTAAGACTAATATGAACTTATGGACCATGCATAATAAAATTAATTTATCTTTAATATTATTAAATAGATTCATATTCGTATCGGGCTTCATGAAATTAAATAGTTTTGTTTTTTATGTTTTTAAACAGTTGTCATTTTGAGGTTATTTCCGCGCCCCAACCGAATCACTGAAAATGGCGATAATCCTCCATTCACAAACATCGTGATTGGCTGTTTAGGGGTTTCCAAAGTAAATTAAAAAAAAAATACTTTAGTCCCTAGAGATTAGTAAGGAGTTTTAGTCCCAATATGCAGAGACTAAAGTAACATTTTAAGAGCATGAGAAGTGAAAATTGTGAGGGATATAAATCGGAATAGTGCAGTTTACGTGAAAAGACCCAGGATACAAATCAGCAGTTTATTATTAATCAAGTTGTTTACAACACGTACTGTTCAAAGAGTATTTTAGAACTGACATTGTAGTCAACACAAACAAACGTTGCTAATACAAATTTAAACTAGCAACCTGTTCTAGATTTAGTTTGACAAAGTTCTAGGCCAGTATATCATACACAATAGGTTTTATGCCCAATATCACAATAATAATTTCAATACGCCCCCTTAATGTGCATATTCAAAAAGACATAAAACAAAAACACATACAAAATCAAAGTTATATCAAAGAACACAATATTAATTAACAAAGTAAACAATTAGCTAACAATGCCTAAACTACTCATGCACCTATAATGCTTAAATTTAGGCAAAGCCTTTGTTAAAATATCTGCGAGCATCGAGTCTGTGGGCAAGTACTTCAGCTCGATACTTTTGTTGTTCTTTAATACACCTCTTATGAAATGATACCTGATATCTATGTGTTTACTCCGAGAATGGTACATTGGATCACCAGCAAGACACAACGCCCCTTGATTATCTACATGTAAGGTCAATTGTGCAAACTTACTTAACCCGATTTCAGTCATCAAGCTGTTCAGATATATTGCTTCTTTCATCGAGGACGACAAGCTCACATACTCAGCTTCACACGTGGATGTTGCCACACATTTTTGCTTTTGGGACTTCCACGACACACATCCGCCTCCTAACATGAAAACATAACCAGAGTAAGAACGTCTATCTATAAGACACGCGCCCCAGTCACTGTCTGAGTAACCTTTTAGTGAATTACCTGTTTTCGTAAACATAAGTCCATGCGTTTTTGTGTGCTTCAAGTAACGCAGTACGCGCTTTGCAGCTTTCCAGCACTGTTTAGTTGGACTATCTAAGAATTGACTCAACTTTGCTACGCTGTTCGTAATGTCGGGTCTCGTTCCCGTCGACAAATACATAAGTGAACCAATTAATTCACGATATGGATATCGTTCACACTCATCACAAAATCTCGTTAGATTTTAATAATTGGTTCTTCACTTCCATTGGCGTACATACTGAATTGCACTTATTCATGTTAAATTTATTTAAAATATCGTCAATATATTTTTGTTGTGACAATTTAAAGCCATTGTCAATTCTGTCAATTTCAATTCCGAGCATATATTTCGCAACGCCATAATCTTTCAATTCAAATTCAGCGGCCAGTTCTCTCTTGAAGCTTTCGATACAACCTCTTTTCTGCGATGCGACCAATATATCGTCAACATAAACTAATACAAAGAGTTTTGTATCGTGGTCAATGTCTTTAAAATAAAGACAAGGCTCATTTGATGATGCGGCCAATCCCATTCGTCTCAGTTGCTCATCCAGTCTGATGTTCCACTGACGGCCGGCTTGTTTGAGCCCGTATAGCGACCTCTTGAGTAGACATACTTCGCCCCCAGCCTTCAAGTCATTCAACATCTTACTGGCTCGTTCATGTATAGGTGAACCACTCAGTTCGGTCCGTATAAGATCCTGTAAACATTCTTCTAAAAGTTCGGGTACTTTCATGTATATATTCTCCCCTAATAAACCATTTAAATAGGCGGTATTAATATCCAACTGATGAATTTCAAGATCAAGTTCTGCTGCAAGTGCAACTAACAATCTTATTGTATCAAGCCTCGCGACAGGTGCGAAGGTATTCTGGTAATCAATACCATAGCGTTGGCTAAAACCTTTCGCCACCAGCCTCGCTTTCTTCTTCTCAGTCTTATCCACGTTGAGCTTCGTTGTTAATATGTATCGACAGCCAACAACGTTTTTGCCCATTGGTTTATGTACTATATCGAAAGTATCATTTTTAATTAGACTACGGACCTCCGAAATAATTGCATCTTTCCATCCTTTGCTTTCGTTTCCGGATAGAGCCTGCTTTAAAGTCACTTCAGTAACTCCAGCAAAATCCTGACAATCCGCGTATTCCTCTGTGGACTCCATGCCTTCTTCCAATGGAACTTCTGATTCAACGTGCTCTTCCGCTGGAATCTCTGGCGCCACGCATTCTTCCATAGGAGTCTGTGGTTCCACGTCAACCATGCGATATATTTTTCTGGGCCGTCCAACATGACCTCTCTCCAATCTCGGTCGGCCTGGACCTCTCTTCATTGCCCTCCCCCCATCAGCATGTACATAATCTTGTTGATGGACATGCACATGGTGCGACGGACCAGCGACGACTTCCGATTCTGAATCATATATCGGTTGGTGAGGATTACCAGAGGGTATTCTCTCACACTCCCCAAGATCTCCGTTCTCTTCTTCATGCTCAGAAATATGCTCAATGCGTTCGTCCTCAAGGTCAGGAATAAGTACGCTTGGATTTTCTTCCGGCCTTTTGGGGTGAAACTCAAAGTCAACCGTTAATGGTTGCTTCTGATTAATAAATGGTCTCTCTTTTTGTATCTCAAAGGGATCTTTGTCAATATTCCCTTTTTCGCTCTCTTGACACTTATTTTCGTAAAATTTCACGTCTCGTGAAACGATAAATTTTCTCTGCGTTGGCATCCATATTTTGTAACCTTTCCTATCGCTAGGGTAACCCACAAAGATACCTTCTTTGCTGCGTGGATCGAACTTGTCCTTCCCAATTGTTTTGTCCAAAACATAAACTTTAGATCCAAATTGGTGTAAGTAATTTAGGTTTACCGGTCGTTCACTCCACTTCTCAAAAGGTATCCCACCGTCGAGACTTTTAGTTGGACAACGATTTCTCAGATGACATGCTGTTAATACCGCATCGCCCCAGAAACCAGGAGAAAGTCCTGACGAAATAATCATGCATCTCGCCATCTCCACCAACGTTCTGTTCATCCTTTCAGCAACTGCGTTTTGCTGTGGTGTACCAGGAATGGTTAATCTCCTCGCTATCCCCTCGTTTTTCAGGAATTCATCAAAATCTCGGTTACAATACTCGCCTCCATTATCGCTCTGTAGAAACTTGATCTTCCGTCCCGTGAAATTTTCGACGTGCTTCTTGTATATTTTGAAAGTTCTGAAAACTTCACTTTTCTTATTTAACAAATATACTTCGCACCATCTTGTATGATCGTCAATGAACGTGACGAAGAATTTTGCTCCATTTATTGCTGTATGCTGCATGGGGCCAACCACGTCAGAATGAACAATTTTTAATGTCTGTTCACATGGTGCATTCGTTCTATAAAACGGTAACATACTCATTTTTCCACGCGCACAAATATCACAATCATACAATTCGGCTACATCTGACATTTTATAATCCATACCAGATTTATTCAAAAGTTTCACGAGATCTTTCGCATTTAAATGTCCTAACCGTTCATGCCACAAGCGTACATCAACCTTTCTTTCCGAAATCGCTGACGCAGTACCACACTGTTCCTCCAAGTAATATAAATTACCTATACGATTTGCGATCAGTTTAGTGTTACCATAACTATCTTTTACACTAGCTACGTCACCCTTAAACGTGACACTAAACCCTTGATCCGTAATTCTTGCAACTGAAATCAGGTTACACCGCAAATCCGGAACAAATAAAGTGTTTGGCAATTGAACCACGGTTTTAGAACCATTATTACATGTTAATAATCTCACTGTGCCCTTACCTTGTACATTTGTGCTCGAGTTTGTCGCTAAATTTAGCTTACCAGACAAAGGTAACAATGTATTTCCAAATTTGCTTTCGTCATTGCACAAATGTGACGTACACCCACTGTCGATGATCCAACTTCCATTCTCGTTGTAAACAGCCTTATCATCTGAAATACAATTGAATGTTACAAAATTGGTATCTACAGTTACTATATCACTACTATTATTTGACACGCACTTTACACTATCCACACATTGTTCCTTATTCTTCTTTAAACATTCAGAGGCTCTATGACCGTACTGGTGACATTTAAAACATTTGAACCTGAATTTTGAATTCCCTTGCTCTGTACCACTCTTCTTAGGCTTAAAATACTTATTTCCTTTGATAAGGTGCGCCTTATCACCACTTTCTCTATCATCTCTGGAATGTTGTTCTTCTAGTATTTTAATTTTGAGTGTTTCCGGATCTGGTAATATGTCTCTAGATTCTATAGCACATCTAAAATTACTAAAACTTGCCGGTAAACTGTACAGAAGCATAATCGAAATCAGATCATTATGCATTTCGATATCCATGTCTGCTAATTGACTCCTCACATCGAAAAAACGTAATACATGTTCTCTTATGTCACCACCTTCCTCCAATTTATGAAGCAATAACTGTTTAAGCAATGTCGCCTTCTTTGCGGGTCCTTTTGACGCGTGAATGGCCTTTAATTTCAACCATACATCTCGCGATGTTTTACACCCTCGTAGATGTCGTAATTCGCTCGGACTTATCGATAGAATGAGGTCTGACTTGGCTTTGGCATCCACAGTCTCCCAAAGTTTCGCCTCTCCAGGCTCCGCAGGTTTTTCAATACTGCCATCAACGTATCCCCAGGCGTCATTCTTTATTAATATTGCTTCGACTTGGATTCTCCAGGTCTCATAGTTATTCTGGTCGAGTTGCTCAATTTTTACAGTACTCATACTTACGATTAATAATTTGTCCTTTTGCACTAAATACGATCCTGGATCGTCAAGGGCCCATAACCACTGTGAGGGATATAAATCGGAATAGTGCAGTTTACGTGAAAAGACCCAGGATACAAATCAGCAGTTTATTATTAATCAAGTTGTTTACAACACGTACTGTTCAAAGAGTATTTTAGAACTGACATTGTAGTCAACACAAACAAACGTTGCTAATACAAATTTAAACTAGCAACCTGTTCTAGATTTAGTTTGACAAAGTTCTAGGCCAGTATATCATACACAATAGGTTTTATGCCCAATATCACAATAATAATTTCAATAAAAATTAATTAACAGAGAGCTAGTAAATTTATCCAGATAAGTTATATAGGAAAAGGTTAGGTCGTTTCCGAAGACATCTGCCCCAATATCATCCTCTTTACTATGTCATCAATTAGTTCTCTATAGAGGTCATGATTTCAGGAAAAATCTCAATAGTCGGATGCAGGATCGTCTATTGTTTTGTATGGGCGCGCGGCGCCATGCCAGTCTGGCGCCATCTGTTGGACACAATTTCCTTTGTCCTCACATCACGCTGAACAATATTTTAACCAATTTTGTTAGGATGGACGTTCTAAGATGTTTATAGGATATTTTTACCCGACTACGGTTAAATTATATAAACAATATAGTATAATATAAATAACATACATGGTTTAAATTATAATGTTTCCTATCAATGTTGATCGAATGAAACATTTGGAAAACATCAGCAACTAAAGGTACAACAAAACAACTATATAATCAATGCGCTTACAAATCATGATGTCACTACACGAATATTCAATGAAGGTAGGCCGCAATCAGCAACATATTTATATTTTAGCCTTTGATGAAACGAGGTGTCTTGACGCTTTGTTTTACCAAACACGACTCGATCTATTGTGGATAGAACCAACCTACAACAAGAAAGTTGCCAGCAACTAGCAAGTTGCCAGCAACTTGCAACTAATAATTGTATTGCTACGCCGGATAAGGCCAAGTTTGGGACCTAGAGCAGAAACTGTTTTATGTCTAAATGCTAAACAGCAAACTTCATTGCATTGCAATTTGAACTTCGTTATTGGAAATATGGCTTCCAAACGAAAAGCTAGCAAAATTGAACTAAAATTACTTCTCTCGTTCTGGTATTTTGCAATCAAACAAGGAATCCTTACAGATATCGTTGTTTATCTGTCCGGATCAGTGGGTCGGAAACGCGGGGATATTCGCTGGATTTAGTACAAGCTATGCAAGGCCAACATTTGTTTCTTTTCTGGCTAGCCAGCGGACGCCGTTGTGGTACAAATTGGGATAAAGTTGGCTTTTTCAGACGATTTTTAAAGTTAGCGAACGCCAATATGCAATAACGGAACCCTTATAGGATCACTTCGTTGTTCGTCTGTCTCTTTGTCTTTTAAGACCTTTTTCTCAGAAACACGTGGAGGTATCAAGACGAAATTAATTTCAAATATTATACTCAAGTCTGCCACCCCTTACAATGTGAAAAAATCAAACTTCATAGTCAACGCAATCAAAAGATACGAGTGTATAGCTTCATTTATTGACACGTAAAGGCAATAAAAATGTAAAGGGTAATTCCTGTTGATCTAGAATCATCAAATTTGGCAAGAAAAATACAGCTGTAGCACTAGTAAATAAAACAGTCTCGAGAACGAGAGAATAGTAGCAGTTGGTAAACTAACCATGACCTACGTCGAATTATGGGCTTATCAGTTTTCCAACGGCAAAGTTAAGTTTGTCGCTCAGTATAGTGTCTTTTTGTAAAAAGTGAGCATTTATTTGTTGAGTTTGTTTGTACGGATCCCTCGTTGCGCGAGTTTTTAGGGTTCCGTAACCATAACAAGGAACCCTTATAGTTTTGCTAAAAAGCTAATAGAGCACTAGCTACCACGTCAGTAAAGTCGATTTGTCGGCAAGTCTTCGCCGTCCATTGATCTGCTGCACCGCTTTCTCACTGTCCGCTCTCGTCCCTCCACGCTATTTGTCTGAAAGTTCAGACGAGTAGGTATAGCTCAAGTGAGGTGTGCTCTGCCGCGGCGCCACCATAACGAAAATCATTAATTATATGGTGGGAAGATGTACGTCATTCATTCATCGTAGGTATGTTTTAAAAAAAAGTTTAAAGGACTACTTATTGGCACAACAACAATTATGTTCGGATTTGCTTGGCGGATTTTGTCAAGCTCATAGAGAGAGCGGGATGAACTGTGACATATTATTGCGCATTTAAATAAAACAATTTAAACGGATTATATCGCGTATATTAATGATTTGCTAAGCACTACACATGTTGATATACGTTTACCATTATTTATTACAAGTAGTAGTGATAAATAATGGTAAACGTGTCCTATGATATGTCTTATATCGTCTTATGTTTTCTTGTTTTTTAGATGTTACTGTTTTTACTTTTATTTTTATTGTTATCTTGTTCTATGTTTAAGTACCTACCTAATTGTGTTTCTTTTTGTATACCATACAAATGTTTTGGTCATATGTACTGTGAATTTGTATGTAATAAATAAATAAATAAATAAATAAATAAATAAATTTGATCCTCCCTGACGTTTCGGTACCTTTACGGATGCCTTTGTCAAAGGTTGACGAGAAAAACAATTTTTTTCTCTGTCAAAGTTACATTTGTAAACTACCCATTTTATAAATATTAATTTAAAATAAAGGTGTTCATACATGCCAGATGGGCCTAATGTGTAAAAACACATGTGACAGAAGGACATTTATTATTTTATTTAAAATATGTAGATAGCGGTTCACTTTATAGCTTCATCATCATCATCATCATCTCAGCCATAGGACGTCCACTGCTGAACATAGGCCTCCCCTTTGGACTTCCATATATACCGGTTGGAAGCGACCTGCATCCAGCGCCTTCCGGCGACCTTTATAAGGTCATCTGTCCATCTTGTAGGTGGACGTCCTACGCTGCGCTTGCTGGTCCGAGGTCTCCACTCGAGCACTTTACGGCCCCATCGGCCATCTGCTCTGCGTGCTATGTGGCCTGCCCATTGCCACTTCAACTTGCTAATCCGGTGAGCTATATCGGTCACTTTAGTTCGTCTACGGATTTCCTCATTTCTGATTCGATCACGTAGAGACACCCCGAGCATAGCCCTCTCCATGCTCGTTGAGCGACTTTGAGCTTTGAGATGAGGCCGATAGTGAAAGACCACGTTTCGGTGCCGTAAGTCATCACTGGTAACACACATTGGTTGAAGACTTTCGTCTTGAGGCACTGAGGTATGTCGGATGAAAAGACATTGCGTAGTTTCCCGAACGCTGCCCAGCCGAGTTGGATTCGGCGGTTGACCTCTTTCTCGAAGTTTAGTCTCGAAGTCTTTCTCTTTATAGCTTACTGAGGAGAAAAAACCGCCGAAAGAAAACTCCTTGATTGCCTATTTATTACTATGATTTACTTTTAAACAAATACTCTACATATACTACTTTTAACACTAATTTGTTTTAACACTAATATTATTGCGCATCTCAGCGTGTCAGTCGTCAGTCGATAGTGTTAGTATATAATTATCGTCTTCCTTGACGTATCCGTCAATGGCGAAACCAGGCTCTTGGCTGAATCATCGACGATATCGATGGAGCCATAACAAACAAAAATTGATTGATTGACCTTCACGAGCGTCGGTCATGTTCTCGGGATGTGGCTTGCAAAACCGAATTTGGTTTTGAACTCAGACCATTGTTCTGAGGTTTTGAAGGTTCTGTTACAAGGCGCACACTGCAACTCACCTTTATCATTATACGTGTAGGTATAGGAAGCCTTTGGACGGGTCTTTCTGTTTACGTGTTTTGCATAAAAGTCTTGCAGGTGTCAGTATAACGTGTACTTAACTATGCACACCAACTATAAACATACGTATGCATACGTGTATATGCATATATAGATAAATATAAATTTAAATTCATAGAAAAAATCCATGACCCAGGAACAAATACAAATATTAGAACCCAGGACCGCCGGCTCAGTAGGCAGTTACCACTGCGCTAACCGTGTCGTCATATCGTCAGTATCATAATTAATCATTCCAAAATCGTTCATCAATATAACAATATGTCTACGAAAGTTTACACCATTTATAACAAACTTCGTAATACCTACCCTATAGCTGTCATTACAAACTATTCGAGTATCTAAAGCCGTAATCTATCTCAGGATCGACATAACACATTGGTCAAACGTGTCGAGCGACTAACTTTACCGCTTATCTGGTATCCTTATCAGTCCTTATAAAGTTTGGGCACTAGCTTTAATAGCCATTATCAGCTTACATAACTCGCCCGAGTTTGAGGGCCGCTGATTAGACTATCGTAACTATAGTGGGTCTCAAAATTTGCTAACCTATGTTATGGAGGCTTGAAAAACGGTCGAGTTTGTTAATTAACTTTTAGGTTCTAATTAACGGAATAATCTGAGTAATTAGGGGTGATGACCGATGTTCATTTCTTCAACATACTGTGTAGTTATATAAAAAAATGAGTAACGGTACTTTGAAATACGTAAATGTAAAGTCAGCTATAAAAACTTGACACAAAATGAAAATTGTGACAGTTTATTCATTGGTGAAAATTACCACTCATGAATCAATAATATAGCTCACTCCTATGTTCGCTGATCCTCTTTTTATTAAGCATCGGGACAGTTTGACGGCAACATCATCCCAATTTTAACCACACTGTCCTCCGTGCAGTCTAAAAAGAAAAATCTTCATTTTTGCATTGCTGTTGTATCCAGCGAATATCCCTGCCTTTCCGACCCATTGATCCGTACCGATAAACGACATCTGTAAGGATTCCTTGTTTGATTGTGAAATAACAGAACGAGAGAAGTAATTTTAGTTCATTTTTGATTGCATTATTCGTTAGGAAGCCATATTTCCAATAACGAAGTTTAAATTGCATTGCAATGAACTTTGCTGTTCAGCATTTAGACATAAAACAGTTAGTTTCTGCTCTAGGTCTCAAACTTGGCCTTATCCGGCGTAGCAATACAATTATTAGTTGCAAAGTCCCAAAGTAATTAGTAGTTAACGGTAACTTTCTTATTGTAGATCAGTTCTACCCACAATAGATCGAGTCGTGTGCATCGAAGATAGATGCGTCGTTTCATCGAAGGCTATAAAATATCTGTTCTCGATTGCTGTCGATAGCCTTTATTGAATATCGGAATAGAAGTGACGTCATAATTTGTAACCGTGTTGTTATAGTTGGTTTATAGTATGTATGTAAACACTTTATTGTACTTGTTAAGTTTGTACAACTAGATATAAATAAAACATGTGCAAAAGCAAACTTATCCCTATAGGGAACTCTTCCACTTAACCTTTGAGGAATTGAAGAACAATTAAACCATTGATACAAAGATCAAAGCTCAAAGAAAAATTTAAAATGCACTAAGGTGTAAAGCCTTTCAAATAAACGATGATCGACACACAAGGAATATGGAAAAATTCGAAAGGTTGCTTGGGAGTTAGGGTGGCGGAAAGGTTAACGCGCTGGACCGGGAATCCAGAGGTACCGGGTTCGATACCCCGTCTCTTCCACCAGGTAACTCATTTAAATTTTTCCTTATTTTTTTTAATAAGTACTTTCCAAAATTAATCCCTATTATACGTAAAGTATGCAACAAACTTAATCTTACCTTAATAATGTCCATACAAAATATTGTACAAAAGCGCTGAATGGAGTTATTATGTAAATCCATAGCCACGTACAATTAAGTTATTTGCGGGTATAACGCTCTTAGGCCAAAATTACTGTAATTTAACCTTTATAAATGGTTGGGCAATACTCCAGTTTATGATTTAAAAGGTGTAATATACGGCATGGTTGACAAGAGGTGTTTAAAGGCTCTTTATAACGCAGCTATGCGCAAGAGGTTAATTGGACAATTATAAGGGAATTTTATTGAAATACGTTTCTTAAGATGCCTTATTCCTTTTAAAATACTGATTGTTTTAGACTGTTTTCTCTATGATCAAACATGTTTCATAACATATTTTTGATGTTACTACCTAGAACAGGGCTATTGGGATTTATTGGTATATATTTGAAACTTACAATTTGAATTTTTCATTGGTAACTTTTGTTTAAAAAACTACTCGAAATTGACAAAATTCACGCGGAAAATCAGTTTTTTCAACTTATTTTTGACTACACGCAATGTAAGCATGAAATAGCTATGTTACTTGCTAGAACTCGGAGAAAATTGGTATTTAATTTAAAAATATGGTAGATATTTTCAATATATTTGTCGTAAAAAAGGAATATATATGAAAAAAAGGAATAATGCCTCTTAAGGTTATGCAGTTTCGATCACATTAACATTCTTTCAATTGTTTTAACTATTATCATTGTTGTGATATTATAAATGCTAACCATTTGTGTCGGAAGACGCAACAGGTTAAAATTAAAGAGGGGATTAAATAAGTTCTTAAAGGGTCGGCAACGCGCGTGTGTTGCTTTTGACGTCGCAAGCGTCAATAGGTGGCGGTATGCTTAACATTACGCGGGCCGCATGCTTGTTTGCCACCGTCGTAGTATAAAAAGAAAAAAGAAAAACCCATATGATGGTGATCTAGTGAAGGTTGCAAGAGTCAGAAGAAGGAGGTGCACAACTTTGCCTTCTATAACTATTATAAATTTTTAATGTACAAAATTAAGATTTCAATTAAAGTTTTCCTGTTTTGTTACCAATTATTTTAGTAATTTTATAGGTAATCGATGTTATGATTGATAATTACGCTATGTTTGATAATTATTTAAGTTTCTGTTATGCTTATACTTTTATAATTATTATCTGAAATCGCAAAGAAAATTGGTAACAAAATAGAAAAAATATAATTGAACATTAATTGACGTCTTCATTGTGTTCGAAATTTTTGAGAAATGCTCGTGTGTAATTTCTTTGCCAAAATTTCTTTCGTATGTCCGGAAGCTTGGATGTTCGGATACAGACCACATTTCTCAGCCGATTCTCATGATAATGAAAATTTGTGAGTAGGTTCGATAAGTTTTCATGTTTTTTTTTGTCGATTCAGTTTTTCAAATTTTCAATATGGCAGATATGGGGGTCAAACTGACAAAAATCACTTTTGGTAATTCAAAGCTCACAAAGCGACTAGTGAAGAATTAATTTGAATTCATACCTACTATGGCTTTCATCACTTATTTAGTGCATCTCAATCTGTTTTTGAATAAGCAGCGAAATCTTTGAATACATTTAAATTAAACTAAAAGCCCGATCAACAATTTTATATCCAGCTCTTAATATGTAAAATAAGGATTAAGGGATTTAAACTTTAAACGCATAATTTACATGATTTTATCAAACAATAATGAAACTAAAAAGATTAAATCAGCATTAACAGTCCGATGATTCAGCCGCAAATTAAAGCTTTGTAAATTCGTATTCGAATGAAAAGCAATTTTAGCTAAAAGTTAAAACCTTTATATTACTACGGCAGTGACAATTCCATTTCACAAAGCAACAAAACCATTAAAAAAAACTATGCAAGCGATATTGAATTAGAATGCATTCGAGCGATTGGCACCTCGCGATAATTGTATTCCGATCAGTTTCACGAGCACAATGTCCATTGTCATCTTTGTATAGTGAAGCTGGTAGCTCGCCGTTGAATAAGAGACGATGTATTGTGCCTCGTTCGCGGGTACGCGAGTGAGTCCTTCTATTGTTCCCGCCGCGTCAACACTTTCCTGTTGGGAATTAATGTGAAACTAGGACGCCGCTTTTACGGGCTTCATATGAAAATGTGACAAAAACTAGCTAGTTACATTTGCTAATGCAGATTTAGGAAAATGTTTCAGTGCACTTGTGTAGGATTTGAGCGCTTGCAGATACATTTAAGCGATTTAAAGCCGCGGAGATTGGCTAGGGGAATTGCGTTTGCCTACGTAGCACACATGCTTATACAGCCCTTATTCAGCTTATTACAGCTGTGTAAGAGAGTTATAAGCACTTAATACAGCATGTGTGCTACTTGATTGGAATACCTACTTCTTTCTATATGAAATTATGTAAATAAATAAAAAAGTGTACTTTACATTTTGATCGATTCACGTTTGAGAGTAGACTAGTTTTAGAATTATTCATAAATTGAAAGCAGATGGTATATTAAAATTATCAGACCCTGATTTATTTTGGTAATTAATTTACCAAGCTATTGAAGCGTCTCTTCAGCTTAATAAAATTATTTCATATGTCCGGATGTCTGAATGTTTGATTTCCTGCTGTTATCGCCTACCAATCGCATTCTCAAATGATTCTCATGAAATTTTGTGAGGTACTTGTCTATATTTTTTATTAAGTAATAAAATATAATCACTTTACTGTCTCCGCTGCGAACGTGGCAATCCTAATCGAATAAAAGCGGAGTGATGGGCGAATCGTGTCACCCGAAAATTTTAGGTACATTTCGCGACACGCGGCACGTAGTGAATCTCCCTAAAGAAACGAAAGGAATAACAATCTTCATTATTGTTGTATTATGTGCTGTAGCAATCATAACAAAACAAAATAGAAGCCTTATTCCTTTTAATTTCATTTTTTTTTCATGTTATGGCAAATATGTTGATAATTTCAACCCACTCGTTAAAGTGAATAATAATTTTCCCTGAGTTCTAGAAAATATTAATAGCTATTTCATGCTTTCTTTGCGTGCAGTTGAAAAAAAGTAAAAAAAATACCGTTTTCTGCGTAAATTTGATCAATTTCGAGTAGTTTTTGCAACAAAAATTATCAATGAAAAATTCAAACTGTAGGTTTCAAATATATACCACTAAATCTCAATAGCCCTGTTCTAAGTAGTGAAATTGATAAATGACGATGATGATAAAAAACGTATTTGATCATAGAGAAAAATGTTTTTGAACGGATATAGGAGCCTTTAAACGTGTATCTCCTCATTCCTTTCAACCATTCTCGATCTCACGCTTCGATAACCTACCCCCATCTCTCCAACATGAAATTTTCTCCCACATTATTATACCGTTTTAAAGTACCGGTATCTCGGTACCGGTACCGGTGTGATTACGCTGCTTTGAGCACGGCGCAGTTGTCGCGCACAGCCCACGGGATTGCTCTTCAGATCTCTGATAATGGTAATGCAGCTATTTGGCTGTCACATGCATTTAATTTTAGCTGTATTCCGGCTAGTGAGAGTTTAGCCTGTGTCATGTCTATTAAGTAGGTACAGTAATAAAAGTACATAGTCTAAGACAATTTTATAAAAGAATTAAACGTTTCTGTAACTATGGAAGGGTATGCAAATTCTAAAATTTATCTGTCAAACAGCATAATGTAAATAATTTTACTATTTCGAATATATTCTCCAATTGCAGATATTTTATTATATCGCATAAAGGTTATTGCGAGTTTGCACTAAGGTATCACTTACAGTTAGGTATAACCTAGTTATTTGTCAAACACCAGAACATCACACAAAACAATAAATACGAATAATCACGGATAATCATGTTAAATTTATAATTATAACACCCCTTGATAACTATAACATTTCTTGTCGGGGGTTAAAAATGGTAACAGCTCAATTGCGAAATGATGAAAATAAAACGAAAATATTGACATAGGTATCAAATAGCCTCTGTACTCGTCGTACGAGTATCTTTGTCACTGAACAATTTTAGTTATAGCATAAGAACTTAAATCGTTAACTTTCGCCCCGCCCGTTTTCAATTTTACCGCTAATGGTAATTGACTTTACGTCACAAAGTAAAACTTTATACAAACCGTAAATAAACTCCTTAATTTAAGTAGCCGCTTCCAATTTAGTGCAATTCATCATAATAAACCGTAAGCATCGCAAGAAGCAGAGACTGTCTCAAACAAAAATTAGGTCGCCTTTGAAAAATAATTTTCAGTTCCCTTCCTCTTGGGAAATCGGGTGTGGTCGACAAAATATCAACATCGTAAATGCAGACAGTACACAAAGTAAGTAAATAAAGTTAGTATTATAGTGACCGTAATGAGAAAGTTCGTAACTGTTATTTTCTTTCACCACTCGGTAGAAATTTGTTTACTGAAACTAATTTCGAAAGTAATTTTCTACTTGGTAATTATTACTTTTTTGAGATTAAGTTTCAACTGAACTTCTAACTTGCTTAAACAGTTATGAAGTTATGAACTATTTAATCGTATTTTCTTTCCTAAATGAATTTGAAGTATACAATATAGTATAATTAAATAGGTACCTATCATAAAATATTACACTTAAAATATAGTTTCCTGTTTATTTTTGAGGTACCTAAGTATATCCCTACTAAAATTTGCCACTTTACACCTATCCTTTTAAGGTATTGGCTCTGCGAGCTAACTTCAAATAGAAATGTTTTCTTTTTTTTTCGTTTTCAACCGCCAAGTATATCCGCTATTTTGAAAACATCGAAAAACTGAATCGACAAAAAAATTCTAACCCAGTCACTAACTTTCATGAGGATCGCACGGGTAGAGAAATATGATCTCTAGGCGAAAACAGCCGGAAATCCGGACAAACCTTCATCCAAACACCGGACATAAAAAAGAATTTAGGGCCAAGCTGAAAGACGCTTCTATCAAGGTCAATAATGTTCAAACGCGCAGTCCCATTTTAGTTGTGATAGTGTGTATAAATAGTGTAGGCAAATCAATATTTGAAAAGCACTTTAAATTTGTCCACCTAACCTTTTGACCCTATTGAAACTGTAGGTCAAAGGAAAGTTTACCTTCCATTCGTATAAAAGGGTTAGGCGGCTGAAGAGGTCGCCGGTAAAACACGATAATAGAATGAGTTTGTTTTTAACAAAAGTATAGTTCATGCGCAAATATCAACTAGGTACATCGTACAAGTTGGGCGAATATGATATTGTGGAGCGGAACTTCGCTGCGGAAACCCATACTTCTGCTACAGTACTTTTATCTCACGAGCACGGGTGAGCCATGTTTGTGTGAGTAGATGTACATGCACATTGGCTCTGTGTGGGTGAGAGCTCGGGAGCGTTCAGTGCCGGCTCACCCACACAGAGCCAATGTGCATGTACATTACTCACACAAACATGGCTCACCCGCGCTCGTGAGATAAAAGTACTGTAACGTCGTCTCGGCCAACTTCGGTCAACTTAACGAGTACTGTGGAGCCGCTAAATTAAAGTCAAGGAATGGTCAATAATTCTTTTTTAAACTCGCAGACTGTCAATTATAATTTCACAGACAAAACCACAATAACGCACTTTTAAATCCTGTAACAAAATTCTATACTCTATGGTACCCGCTACAGAACTTTAATATTCATAAGACATCTCTCTACACAACTCTAATAATTTCAAAAAGAGAACATAAGCTTATTTGATGCTCACTGATTGGTTGAAATTACTTGTCAAAAAAATTCACCAATCACGAGGCACCCGCCATGGCCATCGCGAATATCGCGATCATGTTTTTTTTTAATAGGTCAGTTTTAGTTGAACGAAAAAGGTTACATCAAAAATAAAAAATCATATTGGAGAATGACGATTAAGGTAAAAAATGTTTTTCTGAGTTTTGCTCGTATAAAAAGTATGGTATGCAATAGTTACACAATTAGGTCTTAAAGTCTCGTACCTTACCTATACATAGGCCACTCGGCAAGCCTCGTGACCTAAACGCGGTACTCGACTTTAAGATCCTCCATTGTGCAACGATTGCATAAAATACTATTAAAATTCCCCGGTCTGTATACCTTTATGATCCATACTTTTAATAAATAAGTAGCGAGATGAGAGTAGCCCATGGCACCTTCCGACTGGTGAATCCTTCCCATTGGGATAATGTTGTTATTGTTTATAATGACTGAATTCATTTAACCCCAAATTATGTAGATAGGAACATTTAGGATAAAGCGAAAGATGCTTTTTTACGCTGCGTGCTTTCTCGTGATGATATTAAGTTATCTAAGTACAGTCACTCTTTATAAAATAGTTTGTGGTTAGAGTGGGTTATGTAACCGTCTGACTGAAGTTAAGTATTTGTTGAAGTTGAATATGTCAGAGGGATAGGAATTGATGGGTTTTGAGACTACTACCCGACATGTCAAAATAGAAACCGAAATCAGAGACTATTTTTATGAAATGAAATGTGAACATGCGTAGTGCCCGTTCTCAGAGATTGGCGCTATGCTTAAATACCTTGCAAAAATAAAAAAGGTGCAGAGCTTAAAACGGATGGGGAAATTAAAAGTGAACGTACAGCGCGTCTGAGTTCGAAAGGTTAAGAGGTTGGATCGGTAATACTTAGATACCGGGTTCGAATCCCGTTGTGAACCACGTAGGAGCGCAAGCTTATTTTTCTTTGCGTGTTGATCTTTGTATCTATTATAGCAATTAAAAAATTTGGTGTTAATTTACACACATAAAAAAAAGGATAAAACAAAATTGTCTTTCGAAATGAAATATTACTAGGTACTGTAGAAACTTGCTGGTTGCCGTAAATGGACCGTTAGCTGCCGACGTTTGTTTGTATGTATAGTCGCTGTTAAACACTAAAGTTAGTATTTAAGCACTACCCGCTTAACGGGTAACACTATCGCACGTTCACGCTTGACTGCGCACCGCAAATTGTAAGAAACTTCGGTGCATCGGTACAGGAACTGCTCCGGTTGAGTTTGTGCACCTTATTAGTGCAAGTACATAAGTAAATTATACCTTGAACACAGCTTCCTGGCGCGGAATAAGTTTGGTAAACATATTAGGACGTTAACATGTTTTAAACAAAGTCTTTATAAAGTCCTTTCTTGTGTAACTACTTATACTTACACTAAAGACTTTCCAACTGAACAGAACGTCTTGATGGCGTTTACGTTTCTCGAATAGTACATTACTGCAGACGCCGGAAAAAAGGGCTTGCCGGGTAAGTAGGTATAGACGGCCGACCGTAGGGAGGCAAGCTCTTTTCACGGCTAAGGCATGTATAGTGCTTTTCTCAAATATATGCAACGAAATAAAAAATAACACCACAAAAAAAAAACAGCTGTTTAGCATGTTCATAAACAAAGAAGCCATGTTTAAAAAAAGAACTTCCCGGCCTAGGCCTTAAATTTTGAATCTCTCGAGTTGTTCCGCCTGAAACGTGATACTTCGAAGCCTGTTATAACGCACGTTATGACTACATTTCATTGGATGTTTGAAAAAATTACATTAAATGTGTATATTGAAACGAAAATGCAGTGCGGTCCCAGCCGTACAGCGTCATCCGTCAGTAAAAATTTATTTGTCTGCTTATCACGCCGAAACGGCTGAACGAATTTTAACCAATTTTAGTATTTGGATAGCCTTATATAGGACCTTTACCCTTTACCTTGAGGACCTTTACCTTTAGGACTTTAGGAAGCGGTGGTAGCCTAGTGGTTAGGGCATGCGACTTTCAATCCGGAGGTCGCGGGTTCGAACCCGGCCCGTACCAATGAGTTTTTCGGAACTTATGTACGGAATGTTTACCACTCGCTTTTCGGTGAAGGAAAACATCGTGAGGAAACCACCTAAGCCCAATAAGGCCTAGTTTCCCCTCTGAGTTGGAAGGTCAGATGGCAGTCTCTTGCGTAAAAACTAGTGCCTACGCCACATCTTGGGATTTAGGTAGCTGACCCCGATTGAGAATTCATTCTCAAAAAATGGGACAAAGTCTAGGAGGATGATGACGATATAGGACCTTAACCCGACTACGGTAAAGAAAATAGTTTTGCGCGGGCGTATACTACATACGATTTCTAATTCAAGACCAAAAAAACAACCACAAGGTTGCCACTACAATAAAATATTTTCACGATCGTAAAATCCTTTTTCTTTTTTAAACACACTAAGATAATTTATTTATTGGTAACTTTAACTCAATGGTTTACAATGGTTTAACAAAACAATAAGATATAGTTATTAATACATAAATACGACAGGAGATAATAAAAACTTAAACATCGGTGATTTTTGGTACAAATTCTGGTATTGTACTTGTAACACTTTGAGGTATTTAAAACATTTATTGCAATAATTTACAAGCTAAAACACAAAATCAGTGAAGTGCTCAAGTGAAGTTTAGTTACTGACGTTTGTTATTATATAAAGACTTGGCTTAAAGGTCTAGTTACCAGGTCATAAAATTCCCAAAAAAAAAAACACAAACTCAGATGCCATTTAAATTTTGACAATAAATTTTGACAAAGACGTATTGTGCCGTAGTTTTTTTGGCACCTTCTAATACTTAATTCTATTGTATGTTCGTAAAAAAATATACTAGGTATAGTTAGTATTTATGTAATACATATATTATTATAGTAGATTATGTCTAATAATTATATAAGTCGAGGGCTGGCAATCATGAAGTGAAGTACGTACATAATATAGTGACGAATTTTACGATTTCGGTATTATTCTTTACCAAAAATCCTGGGAAACAGTGTATTAAAACCAGAAGTGTTATCATATCTTGCCGCGGCTTTTCTAGTTGGGCAACTCGGCATCACCTGTCTTGCTAGCACAGTATTGAAAGAAAAGTAACAAGTAATATTGGTCGCGTGACAAAAAGTCGCCTGTCATAGTTATGCTTAGGGCTGCTATCTCTAAATTCTCCGAACCCGGACAAATACTAAAAAAAACCCGGGCATTTGGCATAAATCGCATTTTTCCCCGGACTTGTCCGAAAATAATACAATTAAAAAATGGCTTTATTTTTCATTCACATAAAAAATGCCCGGGTTTTCCCCGGACACTTATGGAAAACCCCCCGGACGGACGGCCTCCAAACGAGGACAAATCCGGGGAAACCCGGACGGAAGGCAGCCCTAGTTATGCTAGACGTATAGGGATCGTAAAATGCGAGCAAAAAGAACAATATAATATTTAAATTACAATTACTAGCAACAACGTCATCACCTAAATTATGTAAATATGTGTTGTATACCTATTAATATTTAATTACAAGATAATACAAATTTTCACATCGTAACTAGTCCCGGTGTTCACAGAATTAACATTTTGCGCCAACAAAGACTAAACTATTCCCAATCACAGCACATGCCATCACATCCCTCTCTTTCCTCCGAAGAGGGAAAAGGATGCAGCTATTAATTAAATCTCGAGGCATATTAGTTTGTACAGAGAGCGTCAATACAGATTGTTCTGCAGTCATATGACTACTTGGAATATTGAACAACCGAGTTTGACTTCTGAATGCTTTGTTGGACTTGTTTGGACTAGTATAGTACAAATTATCTAAGCTAAGCTAATCCACTTACCTGCATTCACAATAGCATTGTGTCTTATACAATCCTATCTGCTTTTGTTCTCCTAAGCGCCAACCTGGCGCCAACCAGTTACTTACAAAAAAAGGTTAGAACTACATTGCGTGGATATTGAATTTTCAACCTTAGTCCTTGTTGAATAGGTTTAAAATGTTTGTTGACGAGAGTTCATAGTCCTTTTTCAAGAGAATACGTTCTTGTGAAGAGTCGGACGGTTGTAAAATTCCAAAAAGTTATGATCACCATTATTCTGTTAGTGCATTTTGTAGTCTAATGTCCAAGGAAATAGAGTCGATAATCTACATTAACCTTCCAAGGTGGTTACAATCTGCTTTTACTACGAGCTCGTTATCTTAATTTGTGGTTTACCAGTTGTGGTTTGTTCAATGGTATTCAGTTCTTAAGTAGATTAGCTTAGCTTACATAATTTTTACTATACTTGTAATGGCACGGTAGGACTTCAGAGAGCTAAGGAGCTGACATTAAATAAATAAATAAATATCGGACAACTTCACACGATCTAGTCCCAAATTAAGCTCAAGAAGGCTTGTGTTGTGTTATTAACATTAAAATAAAATTCATACTCATACTCATCCGTCTATTTAATTCCAAACTGCCTTTATGGTTATTGTGCCCTTCAAAAGCATTGAATGAGTAAAATTATAAATAAAATAAAATTAGTACAATATAACAAACTCAATTCAATCCTTTATTTGCTAAAATCCGACTAAAGCCATGCAAATACAGTTATAACGACACATATAGACATAAGTACATCAGTTTTAAAAAATAAAATTATTTGAGAAAAACAAGTCATTATTAAAATACAAATAAAAGCAAAAGCAGTACAAATACAACTCCTAGATTTAACTATATTTAATGTCAATATCGTCATATTTTCTAGTTGTAACTGGATATTTGATCATTATAGAACCAAATTTACTCCAGAAAACATTAAAAAAGTCTGTGTTTTTATACGATTTTTTACGAAAAATACAATGCCTACACAAATCAGGTCTTTGTATATTCTTCTGACTTTGTCCTTGACTATAAAATTAAAATTTCGAAATGAATACACTTG
The DNA here is from genome assembly GCA_932273695.1 of Apotomis betuletana. NCBI lineage: Eukaryota > Metazoa > Arthropoda > Insecta > Lepidoptera > Tortricidae > Apotomis > Apotomis betuletana. The sequence goes on along the minus strand of OW026309.1, from coordinate 17,627,181 downwards.
TGAGCATGCAGGTTTTTTTATTACGAAGTCCTTTATCATGTAGCAAGTGAGATTTGCATAAACTGATATACAAAACTTGAACACAGTTTAACATTGAAAATCAAAATAAACCAAAATCAGTTTGACTCAGCTTATATTTTAAGTTCAATTTAATACCGTGATAGCATTGTGCATTGCGACTGAAAGCGATGCACTTTGCGATAAATCCTTGAAGTAACTCAAAGCTAAAGTACCTAATCGCCTTCCTTTCTCAATTATAACGGGCACAATCACAATGTCAATATTAGGGTTTTAACCACTCATTCCTTGACTTATGTCATGGATAATTAACATTATTTTTGATGTAAGAAAATGTTACTTTGTGAGCTTACAAATTTTCGTACGGTAAAACGGGTTTACTTTCAAATGCAGGGGCTACTTTGGAAAAGTGTTTTTACGCCATATCCTTATTTTTTTTACTATCTGTGGCAATGCAATACACACCTTCAACAATGACCTAACCTTTTACTTCATTTGCTCAATCGCACTATGAATATTTTCGTTTTTATAACCATTTTAAATCTATCAAAGTAGCCCCAAATTTTCCTAAAGTAACCCCGTTTTACGGTAACATAAAGTCAAAGAGCGGTTAACACGCTCCTGGGCTTTGTCCATTAACGCCCTTGTAGTGTGTAAAAGTGCAATTAAAGCTTTTTAACCAATAGCGGCCCCATAACGTCAGACGTCCTGTACGAATGTGTGGTTCGGTGGCTTAATTCGATTGACAACCATATTGGGATGTTGTATTTTCAAAATAATTTTTTAATACAGTTGCTCAAAAATTGGTACTTTTCGTAGCTGCAAATCGTGCGAAAAGTTGGTTATTTCAAACTAGTGCTTTTTACTTTTCAATTTTTTTTAATTTTCTGTTGTACTAACACGTCATACCTCATACATCCAAACAAAGGTCAATCACTTTCTGACTTTATTTATTACGTCATGCAATGCAGCATTGCAGGTGTATATCTCATAATTATGCTTTAAATATTTAAATTGCATATTGGATCAATCAAAGGGCTATCTATTAAAAAAACTCAAAAACGGTGTTAATAATTTGTTTGTTTGACTATTATTTAATGAGCAAATGAGTATTATGCGTGACCTAAAAAAATTAAAAAGAAAAGTATTGTCACAGATTAGAAAATACAGTTTTAAGCGTGACCCACGCGCTGCTTTATAAATTCTTAGAATAATCGCTATTTTTGTGTCTTAAATAATATATTTATTTACAATTATATGAAGTGTAAAGAACTAAAAACAGATTCACGATTTTTCTTGTTTGGAATCAATTAAATTACTGTGTAACATTATCATATCTCTTCTAAAATATTAAAACTATTTCTTTTGATTTGGCTGAATGATGACAGCCGACGCCATCGTGAAAAAAATATTACAATTAAAAGTAAAACTTTCTTTTTCATTCAAGATTGTTTTAATTATGTGTAAATTACACGTAAGATTTATAAAATAAGAGTTTTTGATAGAAAATGATGGATTCTGATGTTACCAGAATAGATTTAACACCGCCCTATATACGAGCCAAGGCAAAAATTGCAAGTGAGTGTATTTTACCCGCAAAATCGAAAGAATAATTACATAGCCGTCTATGAACATTTTATTGGCTGGAAACGAGAAAAAGAGAATTATTAACAACTTGAATGACACTTTAAACTTACCAGCAAAGGCCTTAAATGCGACCCTTGACAATTGCTCTAAAAATTGTTTGTAGGTACTCTTAATTTTTATCAGACAGAAATAAATATAATTGCCCCTTTCAATTACTGTTTTAAATTTGTATTATTGCAATTTTTCGCAAATGTATTAAAAAACGTTGTTTGGTACACGTGTGGAAGTGTCATTTTAACTCGTCCCGAGTCTTGACCCTCGCCTTGCGGCTCAGGCCAAGACTCCTCGGGACTCGTTCAAAATGACATACTTTCCACACTTGTATCAAAAACTACTATTAAATATCAATTTGTCGTTGTTACTTACATAACGTGGCTAAAATAGTAGACAGCTGCCTTTTTGCGGACGGTGTCATGCAACACTCGCCACAAACTTACCAATCTCTATCTTCGTGAACCGCTCGTCCGTCCACAGTCTCATTACTTAGGCCACAGAGCCGCTCGTGATGCGACTGCCTTTTTGCGGACGGTGTCATGCAACACTCGCCACAAACTTACCAATCTCTATCTTCGTGAACCACTCGTCCGTCCACAGTCTCATTACTTAGGTCGCAGAGAGCCGCTCTTGTCCTGACGTGACGGCTGCCTTTTTGCGGACGGTGGTATGCACACACAAACTCAACATAGTCAAAGGACATTTTTAGGGAACAAGTTTGACACGTGTATCTGTTTATATTTGTTAAGTATCCGTCTATAATGTAATGTATGTCAGTTTGTGCCTATGAGAATGATCATTTTTGTTCTTGAGAGATTACTTTATCAAGAGTGTTCCTAGCCGTTTATAGACCGTGACGACCGATTTTGCCTAAGTCTGTCAAACGTGGTTTTTTTTTCACTTTAGAGGTTACACAAGTGAATTCCTTACTCTGTGAACCCGCTCTTCCCGACCATAATCTCATTACTTAGGCCACAGAACCCGCTCGTGACGGAACTGCCTTTTTGCGGACGGTGTCATGCAAGACTCGCCACAAACTCACCAATCTCTAACTTCGCGAACAGCTCGCGTCCGTCTACAATCTCATTACTTAGGTCACATTGCTGCTCGTGTCCTGACGAATGCCTTTTTGCGGACGGTGGTATGCACACGCAAACTCTCCATAGCCAAAGGAATTTTTGTAGGTAACATGTGTATCTGTTTATATGTCTTAAGTATCGGTGTATAATATATGCCAGTTCGTGCCTGATAGCTGCTAAGCCAACTATCGGTCTTTATTATCCTTGAGAGATTACTTGATTGAGAGTCTTTCTAGGTATATAGACTGTCAAAAAATATATTTTCCATTCTAGATGTTAATTCCTTACTATGTGAACCCGTATTCCCAGTCACAATCTCATTACTTAGGCCACAGAGCCCGCTCGTGACGTGACTGCCTTTTTGCGGACGGTGGCATGCAACACTCCCCACAAACTTCACATTGCGGCACGGTAGATAAAACCCGCATATAATGGCCACGGTCTTAGTCAAGCCAAAAGGAAACATTTCTACGTCATTTACTTTACGTAGGTAACTAGAACTAAAACTTTCTGGTGTAAACCTATTCAAGGTACAGAGGATGCGAATTCTTCATGGGTCTACGCGGGTTCTACGCTACGTAATCGGAAAATACTGCTACGGGCTACGGCGTAGCACCACCCTTACCGTTAATGGGTTTTCATATATTGACAGGCTGGTCGATATGTAGCGTAAAACTAGGCACTGTGGAGATCCTAGGGTCTTTGTCCCGCAGCGAAAGTATTATGTACGTATTTACCTATCTTTGTTTACAGTTTGTGAGTCCTTTGAACCTTCGGGTTGGCGTGAAGTCAGTTAAGTTCATATCTCGACCACATAAGGAGTGGACAGAATGACATCCAAATGCTAGTCTAATATCTCTTGAACTGTACTTTCTTCTTTTAAACCAGTATTAAAGCCTCAGACTCTGATTATGATAATGTTCAATATCGATAATCGCCTGCAAATAAAAAAAAACTGCTATGAAAATTATGCAAAACAAAGAACGTATATTAAATACAGTTTTGACACTTACACAGCTTCCAAGGACTCTTGTAAACAATAAAAAATAATTTATGTATAAATATCACATAAATTTCGTTTACACCAGTTTTCCATTCCATTTTGCTGGAAGTTAATTTCCTGTAAAGCCAATTCTTTTGTTGGCTTTCTTAACCTAGTTATCGGAACGGAAATTGTGATCAAACAATCGTTTGGAATAGAGAAGCCGTGTTTCTTTCGTAACAATAGTACCTACTATTTACGAAATCTGATGCAGTGGCATTACCAAATAACCTAACCTCTATAACCATGACTTAAACCGTTCATACAAAGATCAAAGCATAAATAACGTTAACCTGTCATTCCACCACCCCAACGCCAGGAGACCCATCGAATGTTTCCTTATGTTTTTAGGGTTCCGTACCCAAAGGGTAGAAACGGGACCCTATTACTGAGACTTCGCTATCCTTCCACCCGTCCGTCCGTCTGTTCGTCCGTCCGTCCGTCCGTCCGTCTGTCTGTCCGTCCGTCCGTCTGTCACCAGGCTGTATCTCAAGAACGATGTATTTCTATTGCCGCTATAACAACAAATACTAAATATAAAATTAAATAAATATTTACGGGGGGCTCCCATACAACAAACTTGTTATAGATTATGGTACGGAACCCTTCATGCGCGATTCGGACTCGCACTTGCCCAATTTTTATATGTTGAACGTTGCATTATTTGAAAGACTTTACACCTTAGCGACCTCTATATGAACGTTCACAACTTACCGCACTCCTTTACATCAGTGAATGAGTTAGCCGACGACCCAGCGCACACTAGGGTGCTCGACTCTGTATCTGTTCGGGCAATTCGGCGTGTGTTTGTTACCAGTCGTTGCGTCGTGCAAAATGCAATTGTCGGTGTTGGGTCTAAAGACAAGCTATAAAAAAGCTGATTATCTTCAAGCGGCTGAAATTATTTTCTTGATTCATTGTTAAATTGCGTAAATGTTGATACAATAAAGCCTCATGGAATTAGCCCGCATTGTAGTTATTAAATATAACACCTCTTTAAAATTGTATTCTTAAAGTTTAATCTCGCTACAATGGCGCCAACCGATCTCAGTCTCCAAGATCACCTAACGAGCGTTTAACAGTCCCCTGGCAGACTGCAAATTGAATCCCCCCTCCACCCCTCTATAATCTCTTAAATAATAGCGTTTGAGACAATAAAGTCAGATTTGGGGTGTCATTTCGTGGAGATTACTTGAGCTGTAATATTATAGGGGAATGGCAATCGTCTCCGTTGTACGAGTAAGGTTTTAGCAAACATTTTTGGTAGTTAGAGGTGGTGATACGATTTTTATTAGGTTTAATGTTAATGCAATTATTCTATCCATCAATTCATCTATTTATTTCAGACGTCAAAGGCCCATACACACCTTACAATTTTACATACATAATATTATAATTATAAATATCGTTTTAAAATTAACTCATCACTTAGCTACTTGGCAGTCCAAAACTGTGCGTTTTTTTTAGAAGTTTCCTGCCTGCATTGTAGAATTGAAAAAAAAAAACAGTTAGTTGTTTTTCCATACATATATTCTTTGCACCTTTAAATGGTCGATGGCGTCGGAGTTTGGACGCCATTTTCTACGAGCATTTTCTGCACTCCATAGGAATGTTGACCTATAACGGTCATGTCTGACTTTTAGAGGAGTCTTAGAGTAGGTAGTTAGTCCTTTATAGACGTTAGATCCCTATAAAAATAGGTTCGATTGATAACCTCAAACAATTATCGTCCTCATAAGGTAGGTTCTATAATATACAATATAGACTTCGAAAATCAGGATGACAATTAGTGTCGTGAATAAAATAAAACTTTACCTATAATAATAATAAAATAAAATAATATCCCGAAACCTGAAATAAAATGCTCGCATGTTCTCCAAAAATTAATAAAATACTGTTGGTCGGGAACTAAAAGGTTGGGGTATTACCGACGGTTGCGAGGGACGTTTTTACTGCCCCACAAAATAATGTCCGGCGGGTCGCGATATACGGCCGATAACATATAGCCGATGATAACTTTATGTCTACTGTTTTAGGCGCGGTTTCAATAAAGGGGTAAACTCCGTTTCACACAGGACGGGGGTAAAGTATGGTATAATATTTTGGGGAAAGTCGGAAAATGTCTTTCCTCTATAATTTTTTTTTTCTAATTATATTTAAGTTTAGTTTGATGGAATCCGTAAGAGACGAAAGTGATTTTTTTACCAAAAAAAGTGCGAGATATTTTGCTTACAAGTATTTCTTACCTTCTAGGATTGTTTTTGACTACAGTGTTTTTTTAATCTCCTCTTTTAACTTAACTGGGATTGTTCTTGACTATATACTCATACATACAGATGGACAAGTAGCGAAAATTTTGGGAAAAGCCGAGAATATGTTTAGAAACTCAGAAGAATTTAAATAATATTTCAATCTTGAAATTATCCATAGGAAATATTGAGAACTTTCCAAGAAATTAGCTTGCGGGGAGATTCGCAATAATAGCATAGTATATCGTGGCGTGGCACCTATAGAACTGATTCCCACCGGCTTACATAGGAATGTTACCCATAGTACCCATAGTAGAAATGTTTGCCTATCGTTTTGCACATAGATTTTAGTTTCACGCCATTGTAGCACATCGCAGTTTAATCACATATAACCCAAAACCCCACATATTCCATTATCTAATTCAACCATTACTATACTGGCCAAGTCATCTAATTTAACCATTAATTATTACCACACAAGCTTTGATCGAGAATCCCATCATTATCCATCGCATCTTAGCAGGAACAATAAAGACATGTCAAACTGAGCAAGGGTCACATCCAATCACGGTTATACAAACTGGATTTGGAGCGTAATGTATCGACGGCATTTGACGGCGGAATATAGAACATTGTCACAATATTAAGTTTGGTTGGAGCCTACTTCTATTATACTGTTAGGTCATTGTCAGTTCAAAAAACAAAATTTGTCCCTTCGGTGGTCAAAAGTTAAGAGCTTGTATGAATCTAGGCTATGCTGCTATTACATCGTATTATAGAAGAGGGAACGTTATTTATTCTCACAGGCATTTAATCAGAAAATTAGGCCCTGGAATCCTTAATTTCTCAAATGTGCACCGGAAAGACGCGCACCTAAATCTGACAATGACCTATTCTAGATTTGAATTGAAAATCAGTTTTCTTTGGAGAGGGGTCATGTTTTCAGGAAACCTCTTAATAGCGTGATGCAGGATAGTCGTTGGTTTTGTATGGACGCGCGGCGCCATGCCAGCCGGGCGCCAGCTGTTCTTATAATTTCCTTTGTCCTCGCATCACGTCGAAACGGCTGAACATATTTTAACCAATTTCGGTACAGGGATAGCTGGACTTCCAAAGATGGTTATAGGATACTTTTTACCTGACTACAGTATAAAAAAATTACGCGTATGAAGTTGTGGGCAACTCCTAGTTAGTACGAGTATAATAGTACATTACTGCAGAGGCTTTTATTTTTTAAGCTACAGAAAAATCTGTAACCCTTTCTGGGAATAAGGATATTCCTACCTACAAACAAAAATTCTTCTTTTTTTAAATTCATTAATTCCCCATTATATTATAATAGCTGTGCCCCGCGGTGTTACCCGCCCATCCCACGGGAACACTAAATTTATTCGGGATGAAAAGTATCCTATGTCCTTTCCCGGGTCTCAAACTATCTCCATACCAAATTTCATCTAAGTCGGTTCAGCGGTTTAAGCGTGAAGAGGTAACAGACAGACACACACTTTCACAGTTATAATATTAGTATGGAAGTATGGATTATAAAACGTCGTTCATCACCCCCGAACAACCAAAATTGACACGACTGTTATGTAAAATCTCGCTCTGATGCTTGCTAAATGCAACCTCGTATTTGTAACAAAAAGTATTGTGATTGTAACAAATTGTGAATATTGTTTAAAATTTCTGTGTTTTTGCGGCATGCGTGAATCGATCAGACTTTCGATACACGTTGTTCGACATCACAGCAACTCGAAGGGAAAGGGGTAAATTACTTATCTCAAACATGCAATGAAATGTGACACATAACGTGCGATATAAACGATAACATATTTTAATTTTTCTCCCACCTGAAAATTTTGCTAAATAGGCTGTAATGTAATGCTACTTTATTTATTAGATTCAAATTTGTGATGGTTAATATGTTAACGTCAACATAAACATATCTTACTCTAACTCGTTCAAAATATTTTGAAGATTGTCATTTCATGTATTTGTTTAAGCAAAATTAGTGTTTTATGTTACTTTTCGCTCATTAATTTTACCTAATAAAGATGACAGTTGCCATTGCCTAGTAAATAACGTTAACTACTTTAATAAAATACAGCACGAGAGCATTGGAGAGCAAGAAATGTAAGTAACAGCCAATATTTCAATAATTGTGTAATCGAATTAAAATTCGAATGCACGGCCATGTTTATAATGAAATGCATTTATGCAGCGACGAAACGAGAGCGTCAGTGTCAATACTTCGGGACATATGCAAAATTGATACCTACGTTCATGTTGACGTTAACGACACGTGCAAGCCTCAGTTTCCTGACACGCTTAACAACATACCTATAATATAATAAAATTATAGATTATAATATCTGCTTTGTATGGGGTCATGATTTGAGGAAAAATCTTAATAGTCCGATGCAGGATCGCTTTTTGTTTTGTATGTGTGGGCGGTGCCATGCCAATCTGGCGCTATCTGTTACTCATAATTTCTTCGTTCTCTCATCATTCCGAAACAGCTGGACGTATTTTAACTAATTTTAGTAAAGGATAGCTTTTTTTTTTTTTTTTTTTATGTCATAGGGGGCAAACGAGCAAACGTATCGCCTGATGGAAAGCGATTACCGTCGCCCATAAACACCTGCAACACCAGAGGAGTCACAAGTGCTTGCCTACCCGGAGGACGAAGATAGAATGCCTCTATGCTAGTAATTTCACCGGCTATCTTACCCCCACACCGGAACACAACAATGCGAACATTGCTGTTTGGCGGTGGGTTAGCAGGCAAGACGGTAGTATTAATCTGGACGGTCGAAGATGATTAGAATAGTAGACACTCATGAAACACGGCTAATCTACCCTCATCATCCCACCATGTCAATTTTTGGGTTGCACTCAACACTACGTCATTTGCTAAGGTCTCATCCACACTAACCACCGATGTACATAGTATCCAAATCGTTCACCAGCTGGGGGGCACTAACCCTCTCCTGCAACCCTGATGATGAATCGCGAACCGATTCGAAATATGTTGAGCGATATTAGACTTCTAGGACGTGAGTAGGTAAACCCGTTTCGTATTTGTTTTAAAATGTCTGAGCTGAGACTCACGGTAGTTCTATGTAAAAAATTTTGCTCATACTCGAAGGATTACTAAAGTATTGGAATTGCCTATAGACGAAATCCGGTCTAAGCTTTAGATAATGAAGATCTAAAGAAAGCAATGACAACGCTAGAGACAGACTAATGAGACATAAAATTATCTCCTATATGCCCCAAGCTTCAATAATAAAGCATTAAGATTATTGTTTTCACAGAAAGTGGCCACAGCCTAGTAAATACGCGTTCATGGGAATAGAACGTTCCTTTTTATAATCTGTCCGAAATAAATCAGCGCTACAATATTATCTTTTCTGTGACTCCTTCTACAGTCCGAAATTAAAAAGTGGCAATACTGTAGTGTCGTCCCCGTTTTCTTATATTGATTAGAAAGGGAGGACACTACAGTATTGCCACTTTTTAATTTCTACTCTTTTTGGTCGGACTCTAGATATTATGACGAATGGCTATTGGTATTTCAATGTCAGTCGAAAGATCCACCCGTAGTAAAAGAAACCAAGGATGTAATCACGCTATGATTGGTTGGTTGGTTCTGTCAATCCGTTTCTGTGTTGCCAGTGGTGTATCATAATACTCCCCAATTCCCTTGTTTCCTGCAGGAATCTCATTCAATTGTGAGTGTTTTAGTTCAATTATAACGACAAAATAAGTTTGTCATGACAACTGTAATGCATTAATGCATAGTCATTTATTTTGTACGACTGGTGGCAATTTTTTTCTTATACTTAATTATTTTGTTATCATTAAAGCGGCAACTACTTAGTGACGTAGAAAGACTCACTATTCGGAGTAGCATACCTTATTTTCTTATACCATGGATTCATCATTCCAACAGTGTTCAACAATTTAGCTATCTGTAACTAAAGTCACAAAAGTTAAGAGGCCTTATTCCTTTGAAAATTATTTTCATTTCAACCAACTTTTTGATGTGAATAATACTTTTCCCCGAGTTCTAGGTAGTAACATAGCTATTTCATGCTGTCATTGCGTGCAGTCGAAAATAAGTGGAAAAAACTAAGTTTCCGCGTGAATTTTGTCAATTTCGAGAACTTTTTGAAACAAAAATTATCACTGAAAAATTGAAACTGTAGGTTTCAAATATATATCAATAAATCCCAATAGCCATTTTCTAGGTAGTAATATCAATAATATGTTAAGAAACATGTCTGATCATAGAGAAAAATGACCAAAACAATCAGCATTTTCAAAGGAATAAGGCCTCTTGAGTTACAACGTTAGATGTCGCTGCAGTTGTGCACATCCATACTAATATTATAGGTAAACGCGAAAGTGTGTCTGTCTGTCTGTTACCTCTTCACGCTTAAACCGCTGAATCGATTTTGATGAAATTTGGCATACCTAGAGATAGTTTAAGATCCGAGGAAGGACATAGGGATAGTTTTCATCCTGGAAATTATACCTAAAAATATTGAAAAGTGAGTGAACATTTCTGTTGGGGTGCGATGACCCTGTAGGAAATGTAATTATTAGACCAAAAGCACAATTGGTCTTACATTTGCTTAGGCGCTTTTAATAATCCCTTTTATCAAGTTCCACGCGTATGTAGTCGCGGGAAAAAGCTAGTAACCTATAAAATTACTCCGGGAATGTATTACGAAGAACCTGTCACGTCAAACGTAATCAGATTGACACAATATTGCGGCGCTTGGAAAAAATACCAACGACACTTATCTAATTTCCGTTTGCAAAGTTAAACGCAACAGAATGTCGCCAAATTTATGTGTCGTGTATGAGGGCGGGTCGGATTTCAATTGAAAAATGTTCTATCCGCCACAGGAGACATGAGGCGGTCTGTCATTTCGGTCCGTTGATACAAAATAATGAATAAATTTTGTAACATGTGCGGATTGCGAAGGCTAATGCTGGCCGGAAATTTATGCTGAAATTAAGCTTCATAAAGGCGTTTTTTACGCGAATAACGTTTTGTGACCTATTCGGGTGTTTACCATCAATATTATTGACGGCAGTCTTCATAAACTTTATACAGCTATGAAATTATATTTCACGTACCTAAAACAAAACCTTTTTGAAGCGCTAAGGCATGCTGCTTACTACATCAGAATACATCAGGAACTATTAAAAAAATTGGGCAAGTGCGAGTCCGACTCGCGCATGAAGGGTTCCGTACCTATACATATAATCTATAACAAGTTTGTTGTATGGGAACCCCCCTTAAATATTTATTTTATTTTATTTTTAGTATTTGTTCTCTGGGGGAGGCCTATGTCCAGCAGTGGACGTCTTTTGGCTGATGATGATGATGATGATGATGATTTGTTGTTATAGCGGCAATAGAAATACATCATCTGTGAAAATTTCAACTGTCTAGCTATCACCGTTCTTGAGATAAAGCCTGTTGACAGACGGACGGACGGACGGACGGACAGCGAAGTCTCAGTAATAGGGTCCCGTTTTTACCCTTTGGGTACGGAACCCTAAAAATGAAGATTATTATGACAAAATGGGATTTAATCGCGTTCAAAATAATATGTATTTTGTTAACTGCATTTTGGACATAATTTTACGTCCATGCTCTCGAACGGGCCCTTGACGTGTGAAAATCGTGTAAGTCTAAATCAATATAAAAATATAGATATACAGATTATATAGTCTGACAACAAAGAGTAGAAATTAAAAAGTGGCAATACTGTAGTGTCGTCCCTTTCTAATCAATCTAAGAAAACGGGGACGTATTGCTACTTTTTAATTTGTACCTTTTTTTGTCAGACTTGTATGGTTTCTTTGCTTCTCGTAATTTTGAACACGAGACACGTATTATCCGCTTGTATAAGTTTACATCTAGTTTTTACTACACAGTATACAGCGACGTGCAAACTTAACATGGCCGGGTACATACATTCGCGCAGCAAAAATGTAAAAAGTCGTCGTATAAGTCACGAGGCAATGCGATAATCATATCCGAGCACGCTTGCCGGCTGACCCCGTAACGCGGTTGTGGGGGCACTGCGTGGAAATACTTCTTTTTTAACACGGATGTAAGGAAATAGGTGAATTAATTACATGCTAAATAAGCAAATAAGTCGAGTTTGTTTTTTCACAATTATCGTTTTTACTTCGAAAATAATAGTTTTTGATACAAGTGCGGAAAATATGTCATTTTGAACGAGTCCCGAGTCCCGAGGAGTCTTGGCCCGAGTCGCCATGGTGCTGTGGCATAGACAGCACAACATGCAATTTTCAAAATTGTTTTGTGTGTGTCCGTGAATGTGTTCATTTATTTAATATACACTGAAATTGTTTTAAATATTATTTACAACATATTCCTCCCCTGAAAGCACAAGACGAATAACCACATGCTTAACGATAGAAATTCAGCATATCGGCTATTGGCGATATTAATGGGTCACCGTTACGCAGTTATGTATACTCAAAGCTCTATTTACTAGACTCGTAATTTATGCATTTAAATCCCAACCATATCCAACAACTTATAACAAACAACGGCACGCCATATTGCAGAAGTTGCGAGTGTAACTCGACGCTCGACGCTGCGTCGGTCAATTTGTATAAACTCGGGCAGCCGCGATAAAAGTTGCCGTCGAGTTGATAACGAGTTGCCACCTGGATGGGGAACAGAACAGAACTGCTGCATGATCTATGTGTGGGTTATTGTACTGTCACATGAATTGAAACGTAGTTGTGGAATTTAACACGACTGTAACTCATTAGCAGTCTCTCTTAGTCTAGTTTCTCCCAAAAGCCTTCACAACGAATAGAAGCTCACTGATTAGCCAATTATATATTTGTGGATAAATGTCGTTTAAAACTGTTAATTGAGCGAGCGAGCGGAGCGTCGCCATTTCAGCTTGGCCCAAGCATTTTTGTTTTCCCGCCTGCCCGGAATTCCCACTGTCCTCGACTACAGGCCGCATTTTTCAAACGATTCTTGGAATCTCAATACAAAATGCTTAATTACACACCAAAAAAGTTTACAAATTGTATTTTATGCAACCGTTGTAGGTATAAGAGGGGGCAAAAAACTCGAGTGGCATGGGTTACGATGTGAGCGTAGTGACAATTTCACGTGAGTGTAAACCGCTTAAGACAATAATTAAGCATAAAGCTGGTTTTGGTTTGGCTTGTGATGTTGACGTTATGACAGATGCGTACACAACTGAAAGAGAGGAGCCCATCACAGGCCGTGGCTCACTAAAACTGGCTTCACTTTCAAGCGGTGACTGGGTTTCTAGGTGTTTTATTAAAGCAGTCACGTCTGCTAGAGTAAACCAAATCTTTACAATTAAGCCAAAAATTTAAAAAGTAAATGGTTCAGGCACTCTATTGCATGCAAGAAGCAACTGGTTGAAAAATTCAATGGCTTTTGCATCAGGTTCAATGGTCCAATAGGTACTACGCCCGTGTCGGCCCGGAAAGCCGTTCCTGAAGGTAGGGTTCACCATTATTTTTTTCGCTTCATTGTAAGCATTAGGTTTCTAGGTGTATTTATTCTAAGCTTGCGATCAGAAATGATAGCAGACATCAGATAGGATAGACTGACTAAGCGGAAAATTCTCAAAGCATTCACTCTTTGTGTTGCGCATATCTTCAATAAAATCACTCAATGAAAAATCGTTTCCATTCTATGTAGCTTTCAGTTGAGTGTGAAGAAAACTTTGTAATTCGGAGACTTATCGCGAATCTTCCAATAGTTGTAACTACTTAAGATGAATAGCAGAAAACGTAGATAAAACATTTTCTACTTACTCCTGGGATAATGTGAAATACCCGGGATTTCCTCTAGTTTTAGGGCCTTATCACACTTGCGATTTGCGAGCGTATTTTCTATACAAATAAGCGACGCGGCGAACATGCTGCGCGATCGCCTTCATACAAAATACGCTCGCAAATCGCAAGTGTGATAAGGCTCTTAGGGTTTTGTGCTACGATCTAATCTTGACTCGTTTTTCAAGATAAGAAAAAACTACAAGGAATGAAACAGCAGTTTTCTTATCTTAATATTTTTTATGCAAGGAAACCACATGAATATATTGTATCAGATTTATAATAAAATGATCTTATTTTATTGGGATTGGGAACATGTTGTTTTCTGCGTGTATTTGTGGATTTTTTTGTATTTAACCGTTATTGTGTACAAAACATAAGCTCCATCCTTATTGTCAAACGAATCCTATGTATCAACAACATTGTAATAACATCAGACATTACGCTAAAATTTACTTTTATCCGACTACGGTGATAACTATCGAGCTATGACTTTTTCTTCGCCGCATCTTTGAATCTCTCACTACAGTCACGCCTTATCGTTTTCATTAAGACGCAACTCAAAGTTAAATTTTTTATTACAATCCTAATTAAAATGTCGAGTCTCACCGGCGAAGTTGCAAAAGTCCTTAATCGTTAATGATTTTTAAAAAGCGCCATAAAACATTCAAGACGGAAATGTCTCATTAATTCAATTTTTATGTTACGGCAATACCGACACCGCACCGCGGTGCCTGCCTCGCAATTAGAAGAAGAACCTTCCTTGTAGCTTGGCCAAAAATGCTGTCGTATGTCCGGATGTCCAGTTGTCCGGCGGTTCTCGAATACAGATCGCATTTCTAAATGAAATTTTAAAAGGTTCGGTAATAATATATAGTTTTTTAGGGTTTATTAGGAAAAAAACGGTACCCTTATAGGATCACTTTGTTGTCTGTCTGTCTGTCAAGACTTATCTCGGGATCGCATGGAGGTATCAAGCTAAAATAAATATACTCAGTTCTACACTCTACAGTCCCTTGAGCTGTGATAAAATCAAACTTCTAAATTAAGTAAGTAACTTAAAAAAAGATACAGCCGCAAAAAACGTATATTTCGACACTCTCAAGGGAATCAAAATTTACGGGATAATTTCTGTTCACCTTGAACTATGAAATTTGTCAAGTAATGCCGTCTTATACCTACTACAAGTATGTAGAGGGAAAAAAACAGAAAACCATACATTTGTGATTAAACTGTAAAAAAATATTGTATTTATTTAATATAACTACGTAAAACGATTTTCCACAGTGGCCTACATACGAAATAAACTAAGATATTTTGGCATTTAAATAAAAAAAAAACACACCCGCAGTGAAAATATGTCGGCTATTAGGTACCTATGTAATAACAAAATAAATACTTACGTAAAATTTTATCCGCTGCTCCACTCTCCTCATTAATAATATAGGATATTATAAAATTCAATGAAAATGAAATTAAAAATGAAAATGAAAAATAGTTGATTTGGTTATAGATTACTTTAAACAGACAAGGTTAAATTTACCAATACAAACCCCAACGTCAATATTTCATTAACGAAACGCTTTTGAGTCCCTTTCTAGGAACCAACACTTCATTAGCTCAATATTTCAGCCACTCCGATTAAAGGTATATGACTAGCATAATCCTTAGAAATAGTTACTAAACGGCGATGTATTTTCACGGCTTACCAAACCTTCCATTCAATTGGTATTTCAATCCGACGTGATTAGGTAAATTAGATTTGCTGGTAGTCGGAAACCGCGCACCGCAAAATTAATAGACTAAAGTCCGATGGAAATGGGTGTTCGATTTTTAGGGTTCCGTACCCTAAGGTAAAACACTATTACTCAGCCCCCGCTGTCCGTCCGTCCGTCTGTCTGTCGGTCTGTCTGTCTGTCTGTCACTAGGCTGTATTTCATGAACCGTGATAGTTGAAATTTTCACAGAATAGATGATGTATTTCTGTTGCCGTTATAAAAACAAATACTAAAAATTTAAAATAAAGTTAATTGTAGGGAATCCTCGGTGCGCGAGTCCGATTCGTCCGACTTGGTCGGTTTTTTTGATATATATTACGTTTTTTAACATAATTTATTTATTTATTTCTTTATTAATTTAAACTTCATTGCAAAATACAAAAGTCATTAAAAATGGCGGACTTAATGCCAAATGGCATTCTCTACCAGTCAACCATAGGGCCAAACAGAGATACTAGAATTGGGTGCAAATTAGAAATCTGATGGTCATAATGATCATCATGATGATTGATCATAATGTAACGTTTCACATACTGTAACGTTTGATAAAACGCGTTTTTTTTTATTTATTTCCTTTCAAATCACTGAATTGTAAATTGTTAGACGAGTTAGGTTAGAGATACGCAGTTGAATGCGTCAAGCGATCCCGCGACGGTCCAATTAAAGGCGGTGTCGGCATTCGTTGGTGGTTTTAGACGATAGTCCGAAGTCTCGGTTAGTCCGTCATACCCGCTCTAGTGCACCGATTATGCGGGATGCATAAACGCATTTCCCCAATGTTCAAAAAAAGGTTAGATACTTACTCATCACGCTACGTTACATCACGCCACGGGTTACTGTACCTAGTTTTAGCCTATTTGAGTTTAGAAGCTCCTACTGGCAGTAAAATTCTACTAACTGCCTAGGGTGAAGTAACAAACTATACAGTCATCCTCTATTATTAAACTGTAAAGCATGATGATGCTGATATGTTAAAATCCATCAAGCTGTTTACAGTGCAGTGTGTGGCAAATAAATAAATACACATGCATTAAATAACGATAACCAACTTAACCTATTCTAAATAAGAGTATCTTACTAGATCCGATGTTCCCAAGATCACGGCCACATGTATACTAAATATATATGCTCAAAAACAACATTACTCCATTTCTGACACAGCTTGACAATCTTACCAAATAACTAACTTATTTATAGGTACCTACATTAAAGCGGGTATTCACTGAGCAAATTACCAAGGAAAATATTTTAAATTTTATAAAATGTGAAGAGAGTAAGCGTTTTTTAAATGGCGAATAAAGAATGCAATTCTTTGCTCGCATTTAAAATGTAGCTAAATTTTTCTTGCATAAAATGTGTTTGAGCATGGATCTCATTTTCTGACAGTATCAGCTTGAGCACAAAATGTCTGTGATGATTTATTGTTAGAGATTTGTATTAGTGAAGGGTTATTAAAAAAGTTAGCAAGGACACTTATAGTCATTTTTAAAACAAGAAGAGTTTAAGGCGACTCCGTACGTGGAATGGTGATTTTTAAAGTCCTAAGGCTCGTAATCTAGCCAACGGAAAAATCTGAAAAAAATATATGTTATTTTTGACTATTTCTTCTAAAAAATTATAGTTGGATTTTTTTTTAAGCAATAATTACTATGAAAAAAATAATGTTGAAATAGGGTCGTTTTCAATTTTCAATTCCCTAAGGCTTCTAAACTACAAGTGATATTTACACGGCTCTTTTGCAAAAACATTGACAATTCATTGATCTTTAATCGTATTGTTTAAAAGTTAGTAAAATGGAAATTCGGTCTAATAAAGCATCAAAAAAACTGAATATCCGCGAGCGCGGCCGTGCCCGGGCTGCGAGCTCAGTGTAAATCTAACCGTCGAAGGGGAAGGCTGTGTCACTTGCTCTCGCGATCCATCTAGTTACGGAAAATTGTTATAGTACCGGATCCTGCGGAGGTTCGATCTGTCTTCGTGCGTTTCAAGTGTATTTTAAGAGAGTGTAGTTCGTTTTTTCACACGACTACGCTATGCGACATAACAAAAAGCACTCATTTTCATATAGAATTAAATTCAACTGTTTTTTTTTCTTATTTAGGTATCTATTAATTTTAAGTACTTATAAAAAAAATTGACATTGCTTAGCATTCCCGAACACATTTGGATACTTAGATATTCTCAGTCATGGGCCCACACCAGACAGGATTCCCAGAAAATAACACTTTTGGTGTGGGTTTTAGGGCCCTTCTCTGTGTAATATTAGAGTACCTTAGGTATTTCGGTTAGTAAAAAAAGTATGATAACGTCTAATGATCTTTATGAATTCAACCCTAAGAGATATGAATATCGTAATGCAGAACAAGTATTGTTCGTTTGAATACCATTGTAATATTCGGTAAAACGCTAATTTACGTATACGAATATTTATTGTAAGTATTCACATTCGTTGCGTCACTAGTACAGTACATGGCATATGATATAAAAATACATTATCAAAAATTACAATAATTTTCTAGTCCAAGAAGGCAAGTGACAATTTTGGCATGAGGGCTTATTTATGTAAATATAGTCAGAATACATATCTGCATCAATAAATTTCCCACTTCATATTTAAATCTAAATGAGCGTTAGTAATTATTGATATATCCGCCGGGCCTAGCTAGACATACCTAGCCTGGCCTTAAGTTCTGTTCCAATTGTTTACCGTTTATAAAATAAAAACCTGATTTTTATTACATATCGTTTAAAAGCCATATATTAATGATCGGATTACAGTTGAATTAATGAAAAAAGACAAAAACTTATGGTCCAACTACGCAAATACAAAAAAAAAACTGCTTTAGAAATGTTAAAGATTTATTCATCAGATATCACGTGAAATTTCAATTTTATCAATTTTTATGTGTGATCCTGATCTGCTGAAAGATTTCCAGTAGTTATAGACCAATGTATGGTAGCAAACGATAGCTATGACTAATGAGAACAGCACAAGAGTTCTCAAGACTGCAGTCACTCGGTACTCATTAAGGAATTTTAAATCACGAACTACGTGAAATTTCAAGTTTTACAATTGCAATGAGATAATATCCTATCCTAACAAGAATAACAAAACTACCTACAACTCTGTGTAGTATAAGTGACGTCTCGTAAGACACTGTTTGAGTGAGATGGCGTTTGGGTCCATCAAGCGAGTAAGTAATGCCTTAGCGCCACAGACACAGATTTACACCGCAGGTGGGCCTAACGGCCTTTATAAATATATTGAATTACTACTAAATGTGTGATATTTTATAAAAACAGAACCGGTAAAGTTGTCTAACTACCAATTTAACGAAAATATTTGTTTTTTTAGTACATTCTATGCGACAAATACGACTCAATTGTCATTCAAGCAATTCAAGATAAGCGACAGTACCTAGTCGATCAAAGTCATATCAGGTAAAAAAGGATAAGCGACAATGGTTTCATAGTATCAAAGCAGGTAAATTTGGATAAACGCCAATAGTTAAGATACGACAATCATTAATCTAACTATGTTATTTTTTTTTATAGAATCTTATATCGATTCTGTTTAATAATGTGGAAATACCACATTTTTACTTTTTGGCTAATGCGCATAAGCATTTTAAACACACATGACACAGAGGGCCCTCCAGTACCAAAGAATTATGGAATCAAAGATTTAGTGTGATTGACGTAACGATATGATAGCTCAGTTGGTAGAGCACTACGCCGGAAACTTAGGGTCGCAGGTTCGAGTCGTGCTTTCATTGCAGTGGATCACATTCAATGTTTCTTTCATAATTTATCTTTATGTTAATTTTATCATAAAGACATAGGTAAAATGCCTTAAACGACATTAATAGTACATTACTGCAGACGCCGGGAAATAAGGGCTTGCCGGCTGAGTAGGTATAGACGGCCGACCGTAAGGGAGGCCGTCTAGTGATACGAAGCCGGCAAGCCCTTTTCACGGCTAAGGCATGTATAGTGCTTTTCTCAAACATATGTAATGAAATAAAAAAATACATCACTCAAAAAACAAATTTTATATCGCGGTAACCGAAGACAATAAATCCGTGATTTTTCAAAATTGCCGCCGTTTTTTACTGACAATTTAGGCTTGCTACACTATATACATACCTATTTATTATTATACTACTTTTTCGTTACATTTATAACTTGGGTTGAAATTAAAATAAGATTCATTCCAATTGAAGTTAGTACAGCGGATCGCTTATAAGATAAAACACGTTTTTGAACGAAACTTTAGGACAGACATTTTGTCAATCAATTGTCTGTGACATCTGACTCACATTATAACCTTTCTTTCATTTATGATGTGTAAAGTTACAACAATTTGAAAAAATTATCAAAATATCACATAGATCTAACATATATATTGCATATTACGTTCTACAAGGAAACAAGAGAACAACCTAGCATTACCTATAGATATAGATAGGCAGCTGTATTCTACATACACACTATTAATAATTATCACCATGGATTTGTACATGCTAAGTGCACAGAACTTTTTAAAGGTACGTAACTATTATTTTTAAAACAGATTATTAACAAAGTTTTTGACAAATTTAACTGATATTAAATGACGCATTCGACATATGGGGGCAATTGCTTATTGAAATTTTTATTGTTTTTCCAGGTACACTGATATTAGTTAGCTGTACTTCCGAAACTGGTCTTGGCTGTGATAATGTAGCTGACTGTTGATTCTGCTGAGATGGCAAAGGAGGCTGAGGATCTGATCTACCGCGTGGTGACTGTGGATCATGAATTTGGCTGTGAAAATGAAAATGAAAAATAAAAATTATCAACTGGCAATATATGTGCTAGGAGATTTTGGCGGTGGACTATGATGCTTAATGTAAACAGGAGGGTCACGTGAACCGGGAACAGCCTGGCCGTGGATTTATGTAAATTGATGATGGTTGGGGTACATCATTTTGAGAGTTGGCTGCGTGAGGATTTGTCGCCTTCTGCAACTTTTATCAGCTTTCCAACCCCCATGCATTTTAACCATCAGAAGATTGGCAAGGAGTGTAGCTGAAATACAGCAGAAACAATATCCAGTATAGAGGTCGGGACAATCTAGTTCTTAAAACGTTGCTATTTGCTTAGGCATAAATAGAATTGTGTGGCGTCCAATTACTTGTCTTGTACATTTTCTTTTCTTGTAGTTTAGAAAGATTAAGTCTGCCATTTGTACTTTTACTTCTGTCTTTTGTGCAATAAAGTTTAAATAAATAAATGTTATAAGACTGAGCATAATTTTTTTTTTCATTCATGTATGTCTCCGTTCGACTTTGGTGGCAACAGGTTATTAATTGTTAATCCTGCCTCCGCCCTCAATTCTGGTGAAGTACAATTAATTTCTTTGTCGCTGTTATCATCAGAACTCATTATGAAATTATATTTATAAATATCAACAACAAATATAAAAATAGGTACATGACAAAAGTTTTTTTTCATTTTCCCTCCAATCCCCCATAATGTTTTTTTTTTTTTATGGAAGTTGTCCGTATTTCGCGTATGTTGTGTTCCAATAGACCCTATAAGGGCCGTTATACACAACCTGATACTAAAAATTCAATTTCTATAATAAATAAAATAAATGCAGAGGATTTTAAATATAAATAAATAAATGTCTATGGGCTCTGGTGACTTACGTATAGACAGTATTTTAAATTTATTCATCAACACATTGAATTATACAGATTTGTATTCATAATATCAGTTCGTGTGTACTAGGCATTAACGCGGATATTGTTGGTCCGGTGGCTGAATGGGTAGCCACTAGAAAAAAAAATTATATCAGCTGTTCATAAACACAGACGCCATGTTTACATTACAATTAAAAACAAATCGACGGCAACAACGTACAAGGTGCTAAGTGCTAAAAGGTTCGAACTACACCAGCTGCAGCATAATGATCTAGAAGTCAAAACCTATCGCCTAGTATAAAAATTTTCTTAAAATGTCGCTTAGTATAGATTTTATGAATGACGCATACAGTTCCATCTGTATCAAAAATGTGTATACTAACACGAACACCATTCTAAGTGCCACATCGAACCGTACACAATGAATGATATCTCACTCACTCGCGCACACAGAGCGCTATTTACCACATAGCACTCAGTACGCGGCCGATCGGCAAGTCAACGGTCGTGAATGCTTCGATCGTTTCCTAGAGAATATTAACATGTTACTACCTTGCTTTTGTCTTAATTCACAGTTTTAGTTACGACGTTTGTTGAATTCATTCAATCGACCAATTTACTAAAAAAATATGTTAGTTAAATTATGACGGGGAAACGAGTGAGATGGTTGGAATCTAAATCAGGAGCACAAATCGGGTCTGGGTTGCGTCGAAACAGATCTAAATAAATCAGCCACAATAAATGGAGGTAGGTAATATTTATTTTTGCGTTTACTTTATTTTTTTGTTATTATTTAAAAAAAAGATGTAAAGTGTTCGATGTGACACATAGTCCTACATACATGTAAAGTATCATTTAAGAGAAGAAGAAGAACTACGTGTACAGGTCTATCTGCCACTTAGAACTGTATTCGTCATTATCAGTGCTGTAGTGAAACAAAGTACGTAATTCTATGTACCACTTAGAATTGTTTACGTTATTTAATCAGTTACTTAGCACTATTTACATTTTCAAATTGTTTTTGGACACACTCAAATAGTGTAGTATCTGTCATTGCAAGTGCTAATTTAAGTTTTAAAAGTTATATTGTGTTATGTAATCATAATCTGCAATAGTTAGGTAATCATAAGTATCGCAGATTAAGGTTTATTTTTTCTTATGTGGGCGGTTTCGTGGTAAGCAGGTAATCCTTATTTCGATCACTATTTACTTTGCACCACTAATATAGCTTTCACGTTTGAAAATATGCTCATAGTGGTAAAGAAAGCTTTAATCTATGTTGCTTTAATATGCATGGTATTTGATTTTCACACCCAACTCTAAGGATCGTGCGAGGAACTGCGTTTGAGGAGACAAAGACACGCATTCCACATATACAAATATGTTTAGTCAATCAAAAAATCAAACCCCATGTTTTGTTAATGACTCTGATTATAATGCAGCTGAAAATAGGGAACCGTATGATCATACTTTTAAGGTCAATCTTAAAAGTATGAACGAGTTGGAGAGCCAAATTGAATGCTGTATTAGTAAGCCACGTAAAAAGACTGGGATGAAATCTAGTCGATCTCTTATTCCTGAGAATCGATCACGATCGAGAAAGTTCGTTATAGTCGTCATTATCTAACGCTATAATTATTTAAGTTGTCTTTATCGGTCTCAATTGGTCATCATCCTCAACGATAGCTTGTTGTCTAGCTCTTAGTCAGTTTATTAAACCGTCGAAACTATCCCAACCATGGAATCTAAGTTCTTTACTTGTGATTGGGACGACCCACGATGAGATTGGGACTTATGCCTTAGAAAGAAACAAAAATACTTTTCATTGAGCTTTTCAACTCATGAAAGAAAGACCCGATATATTGTGCATTCCCCTGATGATGTTATTTACTATCAAAGGCTCATGCAACAGATTTTATTCCTTAATCCAATAGTATTTGTTTTTTGGTGAGGTTGAGATGTTCTACATACAGTTCCTTGCGCCAGGTTAACCCCACAATACTCTGAATAAGTCCCGGATTGATAGCCTATACGAAATTAGTATTGCTATCAAATAGCTGAGCAGTAGATAATGATGGAGCTACATCTGAGATTCTGAAATCAAGTGATAAACTGGCAATTAAAACCCCTTCCGAAGCAATTTAATCAACTTACTCGAGGCAAAACTCAAACATGTCCCAGAAGTGTGGTACTGCTCTTCTTTAACGACGTTTAAAATACTCTTCTTAGAAATTACATCCCCATTTCATTTGTGAGTCATGTGTATAACATGCTGTCGAGACACTCATCATGGACCGTGTCGCACATGACTTTCAGCCTCCTGAACAAGCCGGTTACCGCAAAACTTCAGTACCGTAGACAACGTCCATATGCTACAGTTTATAATACAGA
This sequence comes from Apotomis betuletana, assembly GCA_932273695.1. NCBI lineage: Eukaryota > Metazoa > Arthropoda > Insecta > Lepidoptera > Tortricidae > Apotomis > Apotomis betuletana. The sequence goes on along the minus strand of OW026309.1, from coordinate 17,603,412 downwards.
AGACTGGGCAGTATATCAGCTAGCAGCCGTTATACTTAGCATCTTTGTATTATAAGAAGGCTCTCGATTCAAGTTCAACATGGATGGTGCTGTAGCCTCTGCATTGGTGTGCAAACGTCTATCAATCAGTATATTGAGGTGCTGAGGTCTTTAATGTTTATACTAAAGCGCGACGACAAAGGTTCGTTTCTAAGACCAGAAATCGAAACCTATCCAATTACAGCGTAGCCTGAGACACGGAGACGCAATATCTATACCTAAAGTGTTCACAGCTGCTTATCATAAATATATCCAAGCATTTAGTTTAAGTACGGACATAAATAATTACCATCAATGGCGAAGACCTGACCAACCTCCTCTCATCTGATGGTATCGTTGTCAATACTAGTTACGGCGGAGAACCTAGAAGATCTCGACAAAATAGTCAAAGACTTCAAGTACAGTCTTCCAACAAGTGTATCTTAAAATGAACACTGAATACGAAAATCATATTAATTTTCCATTCTCGATTATACATATAAACAATACTATGACTAAAAAAATAAGTAATTAAGAACAATGTTATATACGTTGCTCCTTTTTTCCAATCCATTCCGTGATTAGGACTGAGATGTAAGGTTCTAGTAACCCTTTGTAAAATGTATAATTATGTACAATATGTTTACATTTTATATTGAATAAATATTACACCTAATATTCTTTTAATTTGATATAGAACTTTCTACATAATGATTATTAAGCTATATCAAATGTCGAATATGATTCTATCTGCAAAATGTGTCAAAATTATAATTCAGCACATTTTTACACAATGTTTATACAACCAAAAATAAAATAAAAAATAGTGCATTAGAGCTATGTAATATATTTTTAAAAAATAATCAAAATACGTGATTAAAATTTGATGACTGAATTCACACATAGAACGTTTTACAGTGAGTCGAACACTTTTATTACCAAGTATAATATTCTAAGTACCTGATAGACCTGCATACGTTGATTTTATAGAAAACTATAACCAAGTATAAAATTCTAAGTCCCACATAGACCTGCTTACGCAGTTGTTGGACAAAATTTTAACCTAGTATAATGTTCTAAGTGGTAGATAGAACTTTATACACAACGGTTAGCAAATATTTATGAAATAATCTAGTGGTCTATCTGCATTTTCTCGAAAACTACCATTAAATTGAATTATATGAAAATAAAATAAGCAATAAAATATAATTATAATCATGTGTTCCAAATTTCAGTTCATTATCTTTAATACGAAAAAAAATATAACGATTCTAGTTCTACGATTCGGTTTTTTGGCTCTCCTGTAAAATTGTAATTTTTCAATTAGAATCATATACGTTGTTGTCGTCGAAATTACTTCCCGGCCTAGGCCTTCAATTTTGTATGAAATTCCTTTACAGTTCCTTCGAATTGTTCCGCCCGAAACTTGACACTTCGAAGCCTGTTTTGACGCACGTTACGACGATATTTCATTGCATGTTTGAGAAAAATATATTTTTCACCTCACTAGCTCGGAAAGCCCAGTTTGTTTGTTTGATATCTATTGAGAAAATAGCTTTTTATCCACATGTGGAGAAAGAGTTTTGACGTTTCAACGCAGCTAAAGTAAAATTTGAAATGAGCTTATTTTCTGAAAAATCCCGTTTAAAATACCTACATGAAAGCTAATTAGACCTTAGTTTTAATAAATGGCAAATTGGTTGATTATTGCAGAAATTTTTCTAAGATATAGTACAAACCCTTATTCTTTTTTCCTCGCTGTAGTGAGGTGAAAAGTTTTGTGTTATACACGGGCGAAAGTTATTTTACGTCTCGTGTATTGAAACACTCGCTACGCTCAGGATTCTATTTTGAACCACTCGCTTCGCTCGTGGTCAATCATAGGATCCTTTCGCTAGCTCGTGTTTCAAATAAACACTCGCGGGTAAAATACAACTTTCCCCCCTTGTATAACAAATAACTATTACGATCAGGTAAAAACAGTTAACCAACAAGTGCAAGGTTAGTTGCAATAAAGAAAAATTATCCAAGTTGTTTGATCTGTTTTGACAAATAAGTAAAAAAGCTCTAAGGTTCATTATTATGCAAACAACTTTTTATGTAATCTCCATTTTGCTAAAAAAAACATCAAAAATCAAGTCGTTTAGTAGAAAAAAAAGTAGAGATTCTCTAAATCACCGACGGGATAAGCGACACAAAAGTCGTCAGACAAATGTATACGATACCCAACCCATTCGATGCAGAAAAATCTGCCGATCCCAACAGTGTGTATAACTCAATATCCCCAAAAATGTCGCTTAGATAAGTTCTCCTTTCCAGCATCGGCATATTTTGACACTCAAATAAATTAACATTTATAGGGTATCCATTGACCTTGAACATTGAAATTTGCCAAAAAATTCGTCTAGTAAAATATCGTCAATATCAACAAGTATAGGGGAAAATCTGAGAACATTACTAATGTAGTCATAAAAAACTATCACTGTTTATAAGTAGGTAAAGGACGTAAATCCGTTTTCCAACGGTAAAGTTGAGTTTGTCGATCTATTATTTATAGTTTATCTTTTCGTTAGAGCAGCATGCCCCGGGGGATAAAGCTGTGCCTCCACTACTATGTTAAAATATCGGTTCATCCGCTGGGTCACGATATGATTTATTTATTGAAAAACGATAATATTTATTTCTGCATGATTTTACACGTATAATCAAGAAGCTTGTCGGCATTTTAACTATTTTCGGTAGGTACCTACACATACAAAAGAAACTAAAAAGTTTTTTTCGATTCGAGACTTCCAAATGGCCAATTTCACTTATTTTTTTGGAAAATAGCTTTAACGCATTTTATTTTTAATATTCTACTGTAGTAGGTAAATAGATATTTCGTAATCCGAAATAATTATATCATTGTTTAAATGATTTATTTTACTTCGAGATTTTTCAATGCCTTTAAATAAGGTATAAGGTTTGTTGATCTTCAACTCACGCTCGGACTATGCGAGTGTATGAAGCTGCTTGGACGCCACTCAACGAGATTATGAACGAAGTAATGTTCCGGGGGCGAACGGTCGGCGGGGGGAATAACGTTAGGCTCCGCCCAGATCCTCAAGGACGTTGGGATTAGGAGTCGCCTTAATTTCTTCATATGAACCATGTATCCTGAACATCTTCTAAAGCACCATTAATCACCTGTATTAAACCTTAAAGAAAAAAGAAAGAATACAGATTTTTATACTGAATTTCTGGCACTTTATAAAAGTAGGTACATAAGTATTTATTATTAAACTGATGGCCCGCAAAATCCACATTTATAGCTGTGAATGAAGAAAAAAGCCATAGTGGGTTTTTGGTTGTGGCTTAAGCTATTTAATGACCATTCCAGACTTAGAAAAATGTCTACGCCTGAATATAAACCGTAGCGTATTGTCAAATATGGCGCTCGGCGCTGGAGTGCAATCACAACAGCCCATTAACACCGCCACGCTTAAATCCCCTTACACCGGTGGGTTTAAATCCCTGACCTCTATAAATATGTTGGAAGCTTGGACAGGTGCTTGTCAGATTATTCTCCCAGGGTTATAATTTTTTCAGGGTTTCGTACCTAAAAGGTTGTCAACAAGGTGTTATGTTAGCAACAAGCATATGACGCCACATTTCTTATCGTTATAACTTAAATAAAATTAGTTAATCTCTACGACTATGCACTCAAAGGGCAATACAGTGAGCTATGCTCGAAATTTTTTGCTTGCGGGATCGAATCCGAAATGATGAGTGGATGGCAGTGGACGGGACATTGCTCGTAGAAGTGGCCGCTGGAGCAAAAAGTTCTTGAGCAGCGACCGCGGGCCGGAAGACGCAGCGTGGAAGGCCCACAATAAGGACCATCGTCCTGGTTAAGGATCGCAGAAATTGGATTAGGGCGGCGCAAGAGCGATCGTTGTGGTGAACTTTGGGGAGGCCTTTGTCTCGTCGTTGGACGTCTATTGGCTGATGTAATGATGATGATGATGATAATTATGACTTTAATAGCAAATTTCAATTTTATTATAATTTTGGTAGGTACGATCAGCGTCAAAGTACCTACTTTTTGATGCTGACAATTTTACTACTGAACCATTGATACTTAGATCAACGGACAAAGAAAAATTTAAATGCGTAACCTGACTGAAGAGACCGGGGATCGAACCCGGTACTTTTGGGTTACCGGTGCAGTGTGTTAACCGCTACACCACCCTAACGCCAGATAACCTTTCGAATTTTTCCTTACCTATGCTTGTGCGTCGATCTTTGCACTGTTTATCTTTATATCAATGGTTTAATATAAAAAAATGTAGTGTGAGTAATGAGACATCGCACTAATATTATAAAGGCGAAAGAGTTTGTGAGTGTTTTTATGTGTATGTTGGTTGCTTCTTCACGCTCAAACGGCTGCACCAATTTTGATAAATTTTGTTATGAAGGTAGCTGACACCCTGAATTAACACATACTAGGCTACTTTTTATCCCGAAATATTGTTCCCATGGGAGGAGTGAGTAACACCGCGCGACGCAGCTAGTGTTTCATAATGAGCCGGCCCAGACGGAGATGGCGGGATGACATAGACGCCTTCCACAGCAACTGGTTGGAGTCAAACAGGGACCTGTGAAAATCAAAGGCATTTGCCAAGCCGTGGGACTTAGGAGGAGAAGGTTAGCTAAATTAAAAAAGATTATACCATGGATATAGGAAAACGTGTTAATGATGTGAGAAACTAAATTATTACTCGAAATGGAACGTTCTCGATACTGCAGTGAATCTAACTCTCGGTTGCTCGTACTCGTAAGTTCGACTAGAAGGCAATTCATGACCGAACGTTCCGATTTACCTACACTACTGTGATTTGTATAACGTGATCGCACAATCAGAAAATTGCAGTAATTAAGACATATAATTTGTTTTATATTTAGAGGATTTTCCAGAAACCCCCTGAAACTAAACTATTAGTTTTGTGGGGTTTCAATTTAAGCTCTAGGGGGAAAAATGGAGTTGGCAACCAAACGTAAATGTACAGTCAGAAAATAATAACCTGCCATTCATATTTGTATCAGAAGGTTACGTCTGCAACCCACTGAACTTGTGTAGTCTCATTTACATGACTAATTAGTCGCGACGGCCCTGTTTATTCACAGTATTGATTGGGGTTCTAATCAGGTGAGTCGGAGTCAAAGGATTGATTAAGGAGTTGACATGAGACTATTTTGGGAGCATCTAATAAGATTGTTGTTGGTACACTGAGAGGTATTTTCTGTAGCTGATGTGACGACATAGGACCAGCATAATATAGGCCTTTTTGGGCTATGTATAGGCCAATACTACCATACAGTGATAGCATTTAGCTTATAGCAATACTTAGATCAGTTAAATATCACTAACTAAATGTAATTTGTTTGTTAAAATTTTGAATGTAATTGGTTTGCCAAATAAACGTATCTTCTTCTTCAATAGATTCATGATATGGCTGATTCGTATATATTTGATATTCGAGCTGCATTTAGTGACATTGTCAATTTTTCATTCAAAAGAAAACATTGACACAAAGGTAAATTATGAAAGAAAAATGTAATGCGATCCACTGCAATGTAAGCAGGACTCGAACCTGCAACCCTACGTTTCCGGCGTAGTGCTCTATCACATGACCACGTCAATCATACCAAAACGCACAGTTCAACGCACTTTTTTGTGATAATGGCAAATTACTTCTTGTCTCCATGCTAATATTGGTACGCAACTCACAAATGACGGCACATGTTTAGGTGGCCATTTGTATAAGCGTTTTAGCGCTACGTAGGAATGTTGAACTTTGACGGTCATTTCTGATTTTTAGAGCACCCTAAGTGTTAGTCCCATATAGACATTGGATCCCAATGAATAATAGAATCGATTGACATCCTCAAAAAAATGTCTATACGCCTATTGGTCATGTCTCTGGGAGTGAAGGCTATGTCCAGCAGTCAAGCACCTATGCAGGATAGTAAAAAAATATTTTACTAATATTAAGAGGCCTTATTCCTTTTAGACATTGTTTTAGACAGTTTTCTCTGTGATCAACCATGTTTCTTAACATATTATTGATGTTACTACCTAGAACAGGGCTATTGGGATTTATTGGTATATATTTGAAACCAACAATTTGAATTTTTCATTGATAACTTTTGTTTCAAAGACTACTTACTCGAAATTGACAAATTTCACGCGGATTTTTTTTTTTTTTAACTTATTTTCGACTACACACAATGTAAGCATAAAATACTTAGCTAGGTTACTACCTAGAACTCGGGGAAAAGTAGTATTCACTTCAAAAAGTTGGTGGAAATTATCAATATATTTGTCATAATATGAAAAAAAAATATTAAAAGGAATAAGGCCTCTTATTAAGTTCGTGAAATAACTCAAACAACAACAGCACCCCAACTAAAATTCAAATATTTAATGTGCTCGGCATTCAAACCTTTGTTTAGTAAACCTTCACGCTACACAAACAGCACATAAAACACAAAGGTTTTCTGTTACCTAATCATTTACATGAAACGTTCACGAAACATTTCACTTGTTTTCCTATCATATCTCGGCCCATTATCTTTGCACGGGCAATGTTTGGTCAATCAGATAAACAAAATGGCCGCCCTTCAGATATGAAGCAGTGAAGCTTAAGTTTTACAACTTCAAAGGGTTCTAGTATAAAAAGCAATATGTTAGAGCCAATATTCTCATTCGTTTGTTACGATATTGGCAATTTTGTACGGATGAGGGATTCTGTATATTGAGAGACTGATGAGAATGAGATACTTAACGGGTTATCGTGGTCTAAGTAGATGGTCAAAGACCGTTGGGTCATACAAAGTATATTATTCCTTATTTACTTACTATTTCACGAACGATTGCATTTCTAATCTGGACCCAATTGAAGCGTCTCTTGGCCCTATGGTTGACTGGTAGAGAATGGCATTTTAGCATCTATAGTAATATAGTGCAATAATTTTTAAATGAATATAAATTTATACTGGTAAATTCGAGTTGCATAATTTCTTCGGTTTCCGCAATTTTCACACAAAGTAAGATAACAAAAAAAAAATACATGCCCAATAATTTCAAAAAAAAAAATTCTACCACACTTACAATTCAACGGTTCGCATAGAATTAACCTTCGTGGTTGATCTTTGAATGAAAAAAAAAAAGATTTCGCTTAGCGAAAAAAAATGCTATAGTTATTTATTTTGTACTTGCATATGACATTTTGCAGCTCACGTTATAAAAAAAATACGTTATTAACGCATTAGTGTTATAGTCCAGTTCTATGAATCCAGTATATTGTAGCGAGCGAAACTATAAACATTTCCAAACTGATCCCTAAAACACTCCTTAAAGACATGTAATATTTGTCATCGCTTAATAGATTTTAACTCCCAGTACTAAAGTTCATATTTGAAATAGTGTGACCGAATACTAAAGTACGTCTAAAACCGGACGGGTTCCCGTTATCGCATGTACTAACCATTTCCTTGTTTATACAGAACACGCCATTTTAAATTGTTACTTAGATTATAAGTGAAATTAGCTTTCTAAAACCACCTAAAAATCTGTGCCATAAACCCTTACAGTAAAGGTTTTAATTATTTATTAACTTTATTGCACAAAAAAAGTCAGTACAAAATAATCTTATTAAATCTTTCCCATAACATATAACATACTTAATTATTGTATTAAGCTGTTTACACTTACGAGACATTGTCAGGAACGGCCCGACATGTTTCGAACTCGTATGGAGCTCTTCATCAGGGACCATTATCCGTACGAGTTCGAATCAGTACAATATGGCGAACTTAATTCCAAATGGCATTCTCTACTAGTCAACCATACGGCCAAACAGAGATGCTTCAAGTGGGTGAAGAGTAGATTAAAAAGAGTAGTTTTAGAATGTTTTTATCCATAAACTGACCGGTCATTGAACTTAATACTACCTGAATGCTAGGTGTCTATGGGGTCGAAGATGTAGCTCGCTGGTTCAGCAACAACCTATTCACTATTGAACCTTAAAGATACCCAAATTATAATTTTCAGGAAATAATACACACGATAGAAGCGAGCGTTGAACCATTTGTCGGCTATTTAGGAATATTCATTTGCCTTTGTGGCACTCGTTTTCAATGATTATTCGTTTTATTTTTATTTTATTTAACGGAAATCAAACATAAACAAGTACAGGATAGGCTTACAATCTATATACAATTAAACAGTAACTATGCACTTATTTCCTAGACAGTTCTCACTAGTTTGCACGCACTATTTAAAAATCAGTCAAGTTTGGGTGGAACATGCATGAGAATAGTTCTGTACTAGAATGCTACAATGCACACAAACAATGCAGTGATAAACACGTTACTTGTATAGTTCACCTACTTTTTAATTTTATCAAAGATCCTTTACTTTTGAGTATTTTTTTACTTTCATATAGGTAAACCAAATACGTGTGGGAAAGTAAACCTCTGCAGAAAAACATCAGCTCGTTACTGTTGTAACCATTTCCCATTCACTATAATGTAGACCTCAAGTAAACTAACAATAGCTTACATTATCTATAGAAGACCACTGAATGCAAGAAATTGAATCGGAAGATGCTGCTATAAATTTTCGCGCTGGTCCGGTTCACAAGTCTTTTATCTGAATCCACAAAGCTAAAATGCATTGGTTTGTAGGAAAACTCCTTGTATTGCATTGTACGTGCTGAAAAATATTTAAAGAGGACATTTTGTGTGTTAGCAGCTTATCGCTCTTCATCCGTTCAAAAATGCTGATTGTTTTAGACATTTTTCTCTATGATCAAACATGTTTCATACGATATTATCAATGTTAATACTTAGAACAGGGCTATTGAGATTTATTGGTATATATATGAAACTTACACTTTAAATTATTCATTGATAATTTTTGTTTTAAAAAGTACTCGAATTTGACAAAGTTTACGCAGAAAACTGTTATATTTAAACTTATTTGAAAGCATGATATAGCAAAGTTACTTTCTAGAACTCATGGTAAAGTATTATTCACTTCAAAAAGTTGGTTGAATTTATCCATATATTTGTCATAAGTAATATGAAAACACAAATTATAAATAAGAACCAATGGAATAACTTTATTCACTTATCCTCACTCGATGCAGCTGATTCTATTGGTTAACAAACACATCCTGTCACATCCCTAGTAGAAACGCAAACTAAAACTGTAAACAAAGCAGTTGGCGCAGTTTGTAGTCCACCTGCCTACTGAGCCGGCGGTCCTGGGTTTGAATCCCGGCCAGGTCAAATATTTGTAGGATGAACTCGAATATTTGTTCCTGGGTCATGGATGTTATCCATGTATTTAATATAATAAATGTATATCGCCGCCCAGTACCCATAGTACAAGCTCATGTCCCTCATATTTCTTTTTTATATGTAGTTATTTTTTTGAGCGTTCAATCGCCCTGTCCGCAATATCGACAACCTCCACATAAACTGAGGCGCCATTTTGAGTTGTCTTCTATTATCATCTAGATATCGCGGATTTTTAAAACACTAACCAAAATGATGTTGATTGCTTTCATGAATTGGCCAATATAGTAGACACATTAATGAGATGTCTGTGCCTTTCAGTTCGCCCTGTTAGGTTGAGCAAGTTAGTTTAATAGCATCTCACTAGAGGAGTTAACGGCATAAGCCGGTAAAATGCAAAATTATAAAGCTATGCTTGTACCAAAATTGATTAGAATTTGTCCAGCAGTTGTGGCGTGATGTGAGGACAAAGAAAATTATGCCCAACAGAGGGCGCTAGACTAGCATGACGCCAGGCGCACATACAAAACAAAAGACGATCCTGCATCACGCTATATTTTTTTCTGAAATCATGACCCCTCTCCATAGAAAACTGATTTTCAATACACGTCTTGAATGTTATAGATATATAAAAGGTGAACAGTATTTGTCTTAAATAACCTAATAATGTTTATCCTCAACGTCAAACTAACAATAACATTCTCGCCACTTACCTACATTTCCAGCTCTGCTGTCAAAGTGTCGACTTTGAGGCGTTTGACAGTAACGATATTGGAAAAACATAAGTCACGATTTACCAGCGGGGTGATGGTCTGAGAGTATGTACGTGTTTTAGTGCGGAGCGTGCCTAATCATTTCCTTTTCCTATAAGGTTAGACGGTTGATTTTATTATTTGATTTGAAACTATTCTTTATCTAGAGCATTTCTTAAAAACTTTGTACCATATTAAGACGTCAATTACTAAAGTTGAATATAAAGAATACGAGTATTTTTCCTATTTTAATACCAATTTGCTTCGTGATTTCCAATTTATTGATTTCAAATTATATATACCTAATTAAAAAAGAATAAGCATAATAAACAGATACTAAAATAATTGGTGACAAAGTAGGATAAATATATTGAATCTTTATTGACTTCTTAATTTTGTAAGTACAAACTTTTTGAGAAATGCTTCAAAACTAAATATCTCTAGTATGATTTATTAAAAATGCTTGAACTTAAATCCGATGGCGCTTTGCAATATTTTCAATTTAGCAATATCTAGGAGTAATCGGAACATTATGTTGGAAATAATTAATCTATAAATGATCGAATTGAGATTGATATCCACAAGTTCACACTTAAAATGAGATAATGGCAGTCACCTCGTTCAGAAAGAAAACGTCATTAAGATAATATTTAAGTTCATTGCATATTGGAAAACTAAAATAGTGGAAAGCCAAAATTGGCAACCAAAATTTAAATCGTACATTACTGCAGACGCCGGGAAGCAAGGGCTAGCCGGGTGAGTAGGTACTTATAGACAGACAGATAGTGATATGAAGCCGGCAAGCCCTTTTCACGGCTAGGCATGTATAGTGTTTTTCCTCAAACATGTTCTGTTTAGCCTGCTCATGAACACAGACGCCATGCTTAAAAAAATACTTCCCGGATTAGGCCTTCAATTTACGTATGAAATTCTATTACAGTTATCTTCAGTTATGCCGCCCGAAACGTGATACTTCATATTTTGAGATGAGTCACATTTTTCCAATATCTACGCCAGTAATATTAATTTTGTATACTATCTTAATACCTTTTACAACCCATCATCCAAATGAACCACTGAACGAAATGAAAGAAATGAATGGCATGAGTATGATGATATGATGGAACAGTTTGAGTCTATAGATCCACTGAACGAAGACATGAATCGTTATCCTTCATTTGAATGACATGATTTGCGCATATCTACAATAATCCTCCTCAACATGTCGATACATGTCAATGAAAATACCTTGTATGTTAATTTAAAACGAGTAACTGCTGCATTATGATGTAATCAAAGAGCTCAAAATTAAACGTTTAACTGGCGAATCCGTTCCAGTTACAACTCTTAGCGTTTGTCACGAGTGGCAGCCGACCGACTTACTACCCTCCACCTCTAAAACGACGTAACACACAACCATGCCCATACCCCATACACCCTTTCTCTCATCACGCTTACTCCGCTTTGCACAGTTCAAAACATGGTAACGTACAACCATTTCCATACAACATACGACCTTTAAACAACCCGCTTACTTTGCTTTCCAGAACACATAAAATGCAACGCTTTATAGGTCATTCGTCGAGTTTCTATTGTCAAAAGTAATATTTTACAGTTTCCACTTTACTCCAGCCGTTAAAACTACCTTAAAATTTTACTCACGATTTTAAGTCCATTGTATTTTGGAAGTACGGAATAACATGATTCTTGGATAATATAAATAATGTCTTGGCGGAGTTTATGAAGATGGTTATTAAGATTTATATTCACCGCCAACTAACAGTTCAGGCGGTCTTAAATTCACGCAAATGGCTCCCAATTTTACGTTTAATCGTAGTGGGATCTTATGAAAAGATTATTGTGATTTTTTTTCTGATTAACTTTATGCAATTAATTGTACATATTATTATAATTATCTTTTTTATAGGTATTTGTTTAAAGTTTTTAGTATTGTAAATATAGTTTGTGTTGTAATGAAAAAAAATTGGGCAAGTGCGAGTCCGACTCGCGCATGAAGGGTTCCGTACCTATATATATGTATATATAGGTATAACAAGTTTGTTGTATGGGAGCCCCCCTAAAATATTTATTTTATTTTATTTTTAGTATTTGTTGTTATAGCGGCAATAGAAATACATCATCTGTGAAAATTTCAACTGTCTAGCTATCACCGTTGCTGAGATACAGCCTGGTGACAGACGGACGGACGAACGGACGGACGGACAGCGAAGTCTCAGTAATAGGGTCCCGTTTTTACCCTTTGGGTACGGAACCCTAAAAAGGGTTTTTTTTTGTTAGAGTTGGGACGCATCCTACGGACTCGCTGACGGACTACCTTATAAACTTTCCCGTCATTGTGAAATAGAGTGATATTTTATTATTTAATTTCCACCTTTTTAACCGCCGACAAAAAAGAGGTGTGTTATAAGTTTAACATGTGTATATGTCTGTCTGTGGTATCGTAGCCCTCAAACGGATGGATTTGGTTTAAATGCAATTATTTTGGGCTTATCATAGACGCAGCCTGATTGCTTCATTTTCTCCACTCCGCCTCAGTGGACAGACAACCTTACACGTGTTTTTTGCTTCGTTCCTACAGAAACGTCTTAAGAGGCCTTATTCGTTTTAAAATTGTTTTTTTTTTCATATTATGGCAAATATATTGATAATTTCGACCATTTTTTCGAAGTAAATAATACTTTTCCCAGAGTTCTAGGTAGCGACATAGTTATTTCATGCTTTCATTGCGTGCAGTAGAAAATAAGTTGAAAAAACTATTTTTCCGCGTAAATTTTGTCTATTTCGAGTAGTTTTTGAAACAAATTTCAAATATATACCAATAAATCCCAAAAGCCCTGTTCTAGGTAGTAACATCAATAATATGTTAAGAAACACTTGATCAAAGAGAAAAACAATCAGCATTTTAAAAGGAATAAGGCCTCTTAAACTGGTAAATTGCGTGTACTAAGGTTTCTGCTAATGGAATATCTCTTCGTGAGAATAGATTCTGTAAGTTACCTTTTGAGCAAATGAGAATATAATTATCACTACATACTCGTACTTAGTATAAAACAAAGTCGCTTCCTGCTGTCTGTCCCTATGTATGCTTAGATCTTTAAAACTACGCAACAGAATTTGATGCGGTTTTTTGTAACGGATAGAGAAATTCAAGAAGATGGTTTATATGTATAATACATGCATAATTTATCAAAATTGCACCCGTCCAAAGCCGGGGTAGGTCGCTAGTTGTCTTATAAAACCAAAAACATAATTTTGTTAATTAACTTCCTTCATGTAAAAGTAAAATACTTGTCGTAGAATTCCTTCAAGTCAAGCTTTTCCTTATTATTGCTCAGTTAATAGGATTTTGTATTTGAAGAGTGACTTTTCTAGAATGTTTATTCTGTTTAACTAATCCTTTGGAATAAACCTCGTAATCTTAACCCATATATGCCCAGAACTATTTTTGGTCTCCGATTTCTTTCATTTTTGGATATGTGGGACCCTAAGGGGTTCTTATAAAATCCGCATTTAATGATTTGAGATTAGAGGGGGGGGAGGGTGTTTTTTTTAATGGGTCGAAAACTACCCCTAGGGCAAATCTGTTCCTTAGGGTCGTTTTCGACCCATCGTGTGCCGTGTAAGTCAATGTTGGATAAAGTTGACATAACACTGTTTATATTGTTTATTTCGAGACAAAATTGAAGAATGAAACCTGAAGAAGCCTTTTACGTGGAAATTAACACCTAATTTCTTGCACCCCGTTAAAGGTTATTTTTACACAAAGCACGCCGTAGTCGTGAAAGAATTCTTTCAATCATATGTTTAGAATTATGTTGCCGCATCGAATAAGAGACGCTGGTTTGGATTTTTCTACTGAGCCCGGGTTCATTTCTTGCGTTATTATTCTGCAGGAAAACACGTGCAATGCTTCGGCGTAACTTCAGTGTACCTATTCCACTCCTAAACTCGCGAGTTAGGATCGAGTGTAGTATTACTTATGAATATGAACATGAACTGCGACGTCAATGACCCAAAAAAGTATTATTATATCATTTATTGCCTCTCATTTCGATTCTACATACTTATAATGCCGACGTTACAGAGTCTAGTCGAACCACTACCCCACAATCCATATTGGGAAGTGATATTCCGCTGTGGTACATCAATCGTCTATTTTAGCGCAGCAGAAAATCTTCTCGCCGTTTGCATAGGTTGTACACAGTGTTTAGTCGATAAAAGACTCAGAATGATATTACTATGCCACCTAACAATGTATATCCCTTTGTCCTATCTAATGGGTAGCCGTAGATCCCCTCTCCTTATTTTTTAATTCTTTGAAGTCCTCCAGTTGGCAGTTTTCAATTAGAGTGGTGCACACTGTATCATCAGATACCATCGCCAGGATGATCAATATAAATATCAGTACCTTATCTTATCATCAACGTTTTAATTTTCCAACAAATCTTTTATATAATTCGTTGCAAGTAGTCGTCTGATCCTAAATATATTTTTTTTTTAACTAAATCACTTCTGCCCGCAGGGTCATTAATGACCCACCCAAGTTTAGACAACCACTACTTTTCCAAAAAACTATTACTTTCAAATACTTTTTGTATTATAAGATAAATAAACTATCTAACTTTATAATAACAATAACATAACAGGTATATTTACGAAGAATAAAATATTACTTACAATTCTCTCAGGAAAGATGCACTTTTTTGCCGTCTCAAATCAAATCATAACTTGCAGTGACACTAGAGGTCATAAAATTGCCGGCTAACCTACATTTCCCAGTAATTTTGAAAGAAAACACTATCACAATCATATAGATGGCGCTAGACGACGTAAATGAGCGCTTACGCTTACAAGCTCGCACGTTATTTGATACCTAATTTTCGGGACAAAAACGACCCACTGGGCATATATGGGTTAAGGTTGGATTTTGAATAAATGCTTCACTACACTACAAGTACATGAAGTAACCTTTCGGTATATTTTTGACATCATGTAATTATTAGTCAATGTTACATAATAAACTCCTACCCAATTAATATATTGACACACTAAAGCCACAATAGAGCCAGGAACAGTAGGATCGTCAATTACGGAGACTCCATGTAACCTCAATAGACTCATGAAATAATCATACCTTATTTTTGTTGTATAAGTGTCATGTTACTCTTTATGTGATTCGATGAATAAATAAATCACTGTTTTATGAGCAGCGGTTCGGTTGATCCTTTACATGTATTTATTTATGTTGTTTATGTTTAATTAAGTTGTTCTTCTTAGAGTTTCTCCGTGACAGTTGTCATATACAGTGTGTCCCACGGCTATGCCACATGGAGGGAAAGCACCTTAAGTATTGTAGATAGACAATTTTACTGAAAGCAGAAATGTATCATTACGATTTTAAAAGCAATTTGAACTGCATTCAAAGACTTTTGAATAGTCACCTGTTTGAACCGGGAATCGAACCTGCCAAATGGGAAAAAAGATAACGAGTAATTTTCGAGTGAATTTTAACCATAGCAATTTTAGAGTTAATTTGGTCCATAGATGTATTACTATGATCCAAATTACTACCTACTATAATCCAGACCACATGATCTGGACTATAGTTGGGTAGTTTTACGATATCAATGGGTTTAAGATACGAGCTAACATTCATATTATTTGTTGTCTAACAAGTTGTCCTTCATTTTAATTAATAAGAATCAAACAAAATCACAGCCAACCGAGAAACAAACCTACATCCCTAAACATCTGTTCCAAACACAACCAATCAAAATCCGTACAGACTCAAAAATTCTTCGCCCCAAACGGAGTTAAAACAAAAACCGCAAGCAAAAACATCCAATTTTTCAATTTAGATCCTATCACAGCGCTGCAGTAATTTCGGGTGGAAAAATCGCATATTGAAATGTTACAATGTTGAGTCACGGGCACGGAGCCCCCGCTATCTCGATCTGCGAACGCTTGCGCCCACAATCCGAATTGAGTTCGTGATCCTGCATCCCGCGTGTCTATCCACCCTGTATAATCTTTTCGGGGCTTTAACGATCAAAATGGTTTGTTGGCTTTGAGGCCTGTTGGTTTAGATACTATTATCGATTGTCGTTTTTCTGATTTAATTTTAATATTTCTTCATATTTTATCGACTGTTAACTTTTATAAAAAAAATAATTGACAAACAAGACTAGTAAACATAATATTTACATGCATAAAATAATGTTATTGCTTCGAACGTGGGATTCGAATTAGATAGAAAAAGCAAATATTCATCTACTAATTAAAAGACTTACTTTATTACGAAATTACAAAAACAATTATTTTACAAGCAAACATGTTTCTCTCGCCTGAAAACGACGGGATCATAGAATGGACTACTCTTCAAATTGCCCGAAATAACTTTCAGTCTTCTGAAAACGCTTCTAAAGAACTGAAATTGACGTCCGAAGTTTTAATCTAATCCACCGGCGTAATAATATTATAAACTTTTGTGAGACGTTTCTAATAATAGGTAATCAAAATAATTCCAAACGAGTTTGATACACTGAGTGATCCCGTAATTTTGAAAAGCTTTTTACACAGAAATGTTGTAAGTATGAGAATTAGGCAAAAGTCAATAAATTTAATTTCCATTTATATTCGTTTCAAACTTTATTATTTAGAAATTGAATTATGCCAATATTATATATTTATTTCACAATATTCATAAAATAAAATAAAAATATTAAGGGACAATCTTACACAAACCACCTAGTCCCAAAGTAAGCAAAGCTTGTACTATAGGTACTAGACGACGATAATAAACCAAGTATAAGTATAGATAACATCCATGACCCCGGAACAAATACTCTTGCTCATCCCACAAATATTTGCAGGTAGGCAGGCAGGTTGCTCAGTAGTCAGGTGCACTACAGACTGCGCCAACTGCGTTGTCAAATATAAACTTCGAATTAGCCCAAAATCATCTGCCTACGATAATCCTTAAAACGGGAGCAATTTACGTGAATTTATGATCACCAGTAGGCCTATGATGGTTGCGTTTATCACGTGATAAATAAGTGTCAAAGCATCCGTCACGTTTTGACCAATTGCGAGTGCAAGGGATAGATGCTTTGTCACTTATTTATCACGTGATAAACGCAACCATCATAGGCCCCCTGAATTGTTATTAGATGGTTTATAAATAAATCTCTATAACCAACTTCATAAACTTCGCTAAGAAATTATTTATCTTATCCAAGAATCGAGTTATTTCGTACTTCGAAAATACAATGGACTTGATCGTGAGTAAACTTTTAGGGTAGTTTTAACGGCTGGAACAAAGCGGAAATTAAATAATAGAAAAATTGGTGGTTAAGCAAAATTATTTGGTTCGAATAGTTCTGCATTTCTCTATTACCTACATATTTAAAAAAAAATGACTTTCTGTTTTTTTTGTTACATATACGGATAAATATTAAAATAAATAAATAAAATATTAAGGGGAAATCTTACACAAATCGACCTATGTAGTCCCTAGAATCAAGTTTGTTGTATGTGAGCCCCACTTAAAAATGTAATTCTGATTTTAATATTTTTTGGTATAGTGGCATCATCATCTGTGAAAATTCCAGCTGACTAGCTATCACGGTTCATGAGCTACAGCCTGGTGACAGACAGACAGATGGACAGTGGAGTCTTAGTAATAGGTTCCCGTTTTTTTGGGTACGGAACCCTATTAAATAAATGTCTCTATGTGAAACCTACTTTTACATGGACCTGTATAGAAAAACCGCTATCGCCACCGCACGACCCTCCGGAAATAAAATCCAAAGGAATAAATCCGGTATCGAATGCGGTTACCGATACGGTAGCGCTGGGAAAAGAAAGACTTATGTTCTACCGAAACATTGTACACTTGTACCGTTTTCTTATGGAAGTGCGGAGTCTTGAACGGTGTGGGTGCTGTGCTGGGCCCACAGACAACCCCCACTAGACGGAGCATGTAAGGCGACCCGCGCGCACCAACGATATGGTACGGCAGAACATTAAAGTATCAACACGGCGGCCACCGTTTAGTTGCGTCCTTGTTTATGATCCATGCGTACGTCAACGAAAAAAGAAATTAAATAAATAACATGGTAAATTGTAGTGTTAAGTGGTGTAGAGAGACCTCATAAACATGGACGCAACTAAAGGGTGGCCGCCGTGTTGATACTTTAATGTTCTGCCGTACCATATCGTTGGTGCGCGCGGGTCGCCCACGGGTCGCCTTACATGCTCCGTCTAGTGGGGGTGGTCTGTGGCTGGGCCACTTACACTGAAAAAAATTGTACCTATTTTTAAAGTAAATTTCATGCACGGTTCACTCCTTTAAATTGGATTTAACTACGAATTTATCTGCTGATATCATGTCATGATTAGGTGTTATATACTTCTGATATGGGGGCCTATGATGATTGCGTTTATCACGTGCTAAATAAGTGACAAAGCATCTGTCATTGACACTCTCATTTGGTCGAAACTTGACGGATGCTTTGTCACTTATTTATCGCGAGAGAAAAGCAAGCATCATAGGCCTCTATCTCATCTAAGCTCCATAATTAATCGATTTAAAAAAGAGCTGTTATACTTACTCAAAAAACAAAATTTGTCCCTTCGGTGGTCAAAAGTTAAGAGCTTATATGTATATCTAGGTTATGTGGCTATTACATCGGATTATAGAAGAGGGGACGCTCTTTATTCTCACAGGTATTTAATCTGAAAATTAGGCACTGCAATCCTTAATTTTGCAAACCTAAGTCTGACAATGATTTTGTCTCTATGAGTTCTCAAAAAAATTACAATTTTAACATACCATATTTAGCTGTTGCTATACGAGTAAGTTGCGTTAAAATAACATAGATAATAAACTTATTTTTAATAAAAACCTAATCATGTTATTTTTCTTTTTAGTCCAGTAAACATGTTATTACAATCTAGATCAAGTAATTTTTGCGAACACGCGATATATCGTTTTATCTTCGTCGCGTCGGCAGAAAACTTATTTAACTTGTAGATAACATTTTCGCAAGTTTTCGAAACGATTAATATTACATTAGTTTTCATGGTATCTTGTATACTTTAGTGTATATATACATTTTTTTGGCACACCTTTACGTTTGGAAATATTTTTTATGTAAATAAATCAAAACCTTTTTTTATGTTGTAGTTTCCTTGAGGTGTATTTACCTAAAAATACTATAAGGTTTTGGATATTTCTATTTTTACTGATAAAATATTTTTCTTGCGTTATTTTGGTAGGTAAGATCGGTGTGTTCTTTATTCAAGTTGAACCTAGATTTAGAAACTAGACAATGAAATTATTGATGTGTTAAATAAATTAAAGGGAACGCTTAATTTTTGTCCTTGAAATACGTTTTGAACAACAATTGCATACTTGTACATCCTTTTGTCCTTTACCTCCTTACTCATAAATCTCATAATTATTATAATATGTCTCTTAGAATAACTTTTTCACAAGAAATAACCGACTTTGACGAGAAAAAATTGTTTCCGAGAACAACAGAACGAATTATTTTAAACACACCGATAAATATTTAATATAAATATTTTTATATGGATCTATAACTATGTTTTCGGAATAGTGTTAGTAACAATTGATACTTTAAAAACTATCACACAGTTTTGTCATTTTCAATTGTGATGAACTCTATTATGGATCTAAGGTCTGATTATTTTTTATAGTAATGGTTATCACACTAATATTATAAAGGCGAAAGTTTGTGTGTGTTTGTGTGTTTATGTGTTTGTATGTTTGTTACTTCTTCACGCTCAAAAAAAAAATGTAGTGTGACCAAGTAACACCACGCGGCGCAGTTAGTCTTCTATAACTGAGTGAGTGAGTCCTATAGTATACGGATCAGGTGTAATTTATAAAATATAAATAGTTATATGGTTCGTTAAGGAATATGATGCAGCTGTCTTTCGTCGACCCATATACATAAGTATACATATTTTATAAATAGCACTCGAACCGTATATACATGATAGCTAACTTACATTAATGCATATATTCTGGTGAAACCTGGGCGAAACCATGGAGAAGCATCCATCATTCCAATGAATAATTATAACGCAATTTATGCCCATGTCATTAAGATATTACTAACAAAGCTATTCACAACATTTGTGTCCGCGTTGTGTGCCGTCCTGATGAGCTTGTGCCACTTTAATTTGACCAACTATACTTCGCGACTTACATCTCTTGTCGCGCATAGAGTCACTCGTCACTCTCCCACAGTACTTTAAACTAGCACAGTACTAAACATTGTGGGTGCTTTGGGTACTGTAAACCCACAGTGCACTGTACTGTATTATAAATAAATAAATATAAAGAAAGAAATAGATAATATATCTCGCGCAACAGTCGCATGTCACAGTAATTGTGTGATTTAAAACACATATCACTTCTTCAAGTAAGTATCTAACTATATGAGGGACTAACCAGACGCGGTGATATGCCCGAAGTTGTGAATACCACTCCTGTAATTATCCAATAACCAACTACTAATTGGCAGATTGTTGTAATTAATCAAGACCCAAACACATTGTGCATAATTGCTCCAAGTCAGATTCACATGTATAATTTGGTTCGCCTAAATTGTATATGAAATTGGCTTGAATTCGACGAGGCATTGTGTTTTCTCCAGTTGGCATCACGACTGCATAAGGCCTTTTCACAAGAAATTTATAGAAAAAATTTAATGGCAAATTACAATCATTTATAGAAAAATTCAAACACTTCTTGAATACTTAGTAATTTATGTATCAACTAGTGCAGGCAACAATTCATTTTAAGTAGTATAATTTCGAGATATCGTCGTTAAAAAAGAAGTGTAGTTAACTGATGAACTACTGGCCCTAGGTTAAGTACAAGAAAAGGGCATTTTAAGGGAGAGATGTGACCTAAATACAACTAAAAAAGGCGTATATACAGGTATTGCTTGCCTTATAAATTACACCATTTTCATAAGCGCATTTTTTTTTATATCATAGGGTGGCAAACGTGCAAACGGATCGCCTAAATGGAAACCGGTTACCGTCGCCCATAGACACCTGCAACACCAGAGGAGTCACCCGTTGCCGGTCTTACGATTCACCCTTACACTTCTCAAAATATATTATTATTAATCAAAATGAGGAAAAACATATGGATGTTTTAATTTGTCCGTGATCTCACCGCTATACTGTTACTGTTGCAGTCTACACCCAGTATAGCGGTGAGATATCGGACATATTTCGTATAAATACATCATTATTAGGAACGTCGAATTTTGCCCCTCATGTGCATTAACTGAATGTTAATAGGCTAGTTTACTCATGTTAAATTGTAATAAAGGAATATTTCAAATTTATGTCGTATAGTGTTTGGAAACCTAAATAATATTTTTCAGTTCATAAAAGATGGCTGAACAAATTGAAATAGAAAACACGATTTTTATTCTGTATTTTGAAATGCTCAACGCTGTCCGCCATTTTTACCCTTGATAGGGACGTCACTAAATCCAGTACAAAAAATACTTAAAACTAAAAACCTCATTAGCATCATAGATAAGACTGTATACCCGCCACTCTGATAAGCTAAAAGGATTTTTTTATTGTCACCTAATAAAATTTAGCTTCCTAACTCAATAAAAAATACGTGTTCATTTTTTTTTGTGGCAGTAAGATAATTATTATTATTAGCCATTTCATAATGGGGCAAGCATTAGCCTATTATTAGCATCTGATCGAATCGATAATAAATAATCAACCAATGAGGAATCTGATCTTTGCATGGAATCCTTCTAGCGCAACTAGACTTACTATGGGCCAACCTCGAAAATCTATTTAAGAGTTAATTTATAGCTCGTAACCCGGAATTTATTGAACAGCTGTTTTTTTTTTGTGATTTCATGGATGGCCTAAAAGTTGCTCACTGCGACCCTAGACATCACTCCCTAGCACTCCTATTCACGACTAAAAAGTCACCTCGTAGATACAACTCTCGCGTTTCGCTTGTTGTCTACCGTTAGGTATTCGAAAAATGTTTATTTTTTTGTATTTTTTTGGCTAATTGTTATTAGTGTACAATTCTGGCGTTTCGCTTGCTGTCTTTACCGTTATTCAAAAATTGTTTTTTTTTCTTTTGCAAACTGTTATTGGGTGCAATAATATAAATTAAAAAAATAAATGTCTAAATTGTATTCTCGCTTACTGCTCGTAAGTTATAGGTAAAGTTATACGTACTGTAACATCGTGTTTATATTTAATTATCAGTAAATCGGATTACCATGTATCCTATTCGCGGATGCTCGTGTCGTCAGCTCGAATACAATTAAATTTACGTTGCTAAGGCTCGATTTAACCAACATGGATTAAGGTTTATTCTTAGAATCAATGTCAAATATATGAGATTTTGTTTCTCAATCTATGAGTAAGTCTTATTTCCAGTTTCGTGGAATCCAGCTTAAGGTGAATAGTCAGCAGCGAGGAGAGATCATAACGTCAAATTTATTTAACTTACTTGAATAATCTTCAATAACAAAATAAGTAAAAAATCATTCACAATCACAATCGTAAATAAAAGGTCAACGTCTACAAAATATGCGACGCAACTGTTAAAAAAAAATGAACATTGAAAATTAGGTTTCATTGTCTAAATTAGTTTGACATTTCATTTTCATTCGTTTTTCGTTATTTAACAGATCTTTCTAGTTATTAACGCCAGGTGTGTTACATTTGATCTTACAAACAATATTTTTAATGATTCGTATTGTTTACAATAAAAAAGGCGACAGAAAACGCCAACTTGCATGCTCTCTGTTAACTAAGCCCCTTAAGTTAACGTTATTAAATTCGCGTTTCAAATTTGGAAGCGTCAAACGTACACTTCAATGAGCCAATCAGCGAGGCCGATGTTTTCAAAGCTTGTTTAGACTTCTGTTATTGGCTGGAATTTTAATTAGAAGTTTGGAAGACCGATCACGTACAAAATACGGGAGTCCAACTAATGAAACAATTTTAGCTTGAGAATGTGATTTTAGCGGAGGGGAATTAATGACGCGATTTGACAGACTAATTAACTGGACAAAAGAAATATTTATAAGTTAATAATATGGTTTAATACTTCCCATACTTTCTAGTACATGCGATGTACTGAGCAGATCAAATCAGCTGTGGGCGTATCTTTGCATGAGTGCACCAGAATGTTTGTGCATCGCGAGAAATACCAAACAGTATAGTACCTATATAATTACAACAGTCAAGGGACAAACAATAAATATTGCGCCAGTATGAGGATAATCCAAAATGATAAAACAAGGAATTTTGTTCTACTTGTATAATAGAGCTTGATATTTTACATAATAAATATGATACAAATACTTAACCATAAACTTTTTAATACATACGCATTGTGCCTTATGTTTACAATGAAGCAAAAAATGCAGAAGAAAAAGTAGCTCGAGTGGTGAATTGCTTTAGAGCAAGCGAGGTAGAAGGTGGACGTAAGAATTTGTACGCAGGTGTGTTTGCTTGGCAAGGAATGGAGGGTGCCAGTGTCTGGGTGGACTCGAAATCTGTAAATTTTTATAATTCAGGCGGGTTTCGAACTTGCGTTTCCAACGGCTTTCCGGGCCAACACAGGCGTCCTACCTATTGGACCACTGAACCAATGCGAGAGTCAATGAATTTTTCAACCAGTTGCTTCTTGCATGCCTTAGCGTGGTATCGTAGCGCAATTTTTCAATTTTTCGCGTCATTGTAAACATTTGGTTTACACTAGCCGACGTTTACTGCTCCGACCAAAAAGAATACATGACCATTGCAACTCTAATATAAAAAAAATAGGTAAACTTTTAATAAATTATAACACGAATTTGGATAAAACTCGAACAAAATTTAACGAGAGAAGAAGTAGTTTATCGATGAAACGAAAATGTAACCGGCGACGAAAATTTTCTTATTATAAATATAAACTAAACAACTTTTAAATCAAATCTAAGAAGTTAAGAAATCTTATCTAGAATCTTAAATGAACGATTATCCAGTCACAATAGGGCCCGGTGGCACAAAATTATTAGAAACCTTAAAAGTTAAATTACTCTTTTAACTTTACATTAGGTACGTAGCGAAGGGTGAAAATGTAACTATAAAACCAACCAAGTGCGAGTGCTTTAATTCTGTTTTTAGTATTTGTTGTTATAGCGGCAACAGAAATACATCATCTGTGAAAATTTCAACTGTCTAGCTATGCTACAGCCTGGCGACAGACGGACAGCAGAGACTCATACAAACAGATCTAGTCCCAAATTAAGCTCAAGAAGGCTTGTGTTATGGGTACTAGACGACGATATACATACTTATATACTTAAATACATAGAACAACCATGACCCAAGAACAAATATTCCCGTTTTTTACCTTATGGGTACGGAAACCTTATAAAACAGCGACTGACCATCAAAAATAAATTAAATTATCACTAATAATTATAAAAACGGTTTAACTCACGTAAAAAAATTGTCAGGAATGGCCCAACATGTTTCGACATGTTGGAGCTCTTCATCACGACCCACACGCGCGAGTCGCGTAGCAGCACGGATAGCTACCCCTGATGAAGAGCTCCAAATGAGTTCGAAACATGTCGGGCCGTTCCTGACAATTTTTTTACGTGAGTTGAACCGTTTTTATAATTATTAATTCGCCAGTGGCTCCAAGAAGCTGTTGTGCATGCAACGGCCACACCACGGTAAACCATGCCGGCCTGTGGGCTAAACCTGGCTGAGGGGGGACCTACACGCTTCGGCGGACGGGTCAAACGCGGATACCTCCAGCGGAATGCACGAAGACTGTTTCGGCGGAGAAGGCAGCTCGATAGCTGATAAGCGACGGTGGCTGGCGGACACGGCGGGACAGCAAGGCATTGTGGAAGGCCTTAAGGGCGTTCGGTGGAGGGCAGGGTAACCGACGGCCAGAAACTGCATCCCTCCTTTCTCCAATCGTACCGGGAAACCGCTCCATTGGCTCCAGAAATGTAGGGACGAGAGAGTGAGTTTGGACCCGCGCAACTGCTTACTCACTGAAAACTATTCACGCGCAGATGACTTCAAGCTATGTGAACTGGACTGATTTCAATTCAAGCCCTGCGGCGATAGTGTACTGGTGGTGGAGTGGTATCATGATGGGATATTGCTCTAGCTGGGAGCTGCACGTAGGCGATCAGGCGAGAGTGGTCGCTCTTCGGTCTCGAGGTGGTGAGAGAACGAGTTCGGCAGCACGCCTGATGACAAGGCAGCCCTATTTAGGGGCGCACTGCCTTTCCTAATCCAGGGAGAGGCCTAGAAAAGGTGGCCTAAACAAAGCTCACCCCAAAACCTACCTATACAGTAGCCGTGGTTGTATGGGCATCAAATCACACGCGGAGGCAAGAATATGAAAAATAAATGTTATTCCCAACCCTATGACTTAAGCATAGCTGCATGGAATGTTCGAACCCTCGTGGATAATGATAACAACATCTGCCCTGAGCGGAAATCCGCTATAATAGCTAAGGAGCTTCGTAGATATGGAATCGACATAGCGGCGTTGTCAGAAACTCATTTACAGGAAGAAGGTGAGCTTTACGAGAAAGGGAGTGGATATTACATCTACTGGAGTGGAAGACCAGCAACGGAAAAGAGAGGAAGCGGTGTTGGCTTTGCAATAAAATCCTCCATAGCGCGTATGCTGCCGGAATTGCCAAAGGGTTTAAGTGACAGGTTGATGACGCTGCGCCTTCAACTCGTGGGAAATAAATATACCACATTTATCAGTGCCTACGCTCCTACGCTCATGGCCTCGGATGAAGATAAGGGAAAGTTTTATTCCGAACTCCGAAAAGTCCTTATTAACATACCGCCTACGGATAAAATCGTGCTTTTGGGCAATTTTAACGCTCGCGTTGGTGCAGAACATATGGCCTGGGTTGATGTTTTGGGACCTCATGGTATAGGTAGATGTAACAGCAATGGTCTTGATCTTCTTACGCTTTGTTCGCAATTTGAACTGTCGATTACGAATACGTTTTTCCGTCTTGCAACAAAGCACAAGACTACCTGGATGCACCCGAGATCCAAACACTGGCATCTTATCGACTACATTATAGTCCGCAGGAAGGACCTCAGGGATGTGCTCATTACCCGTGCTATGAGGGGTGCGAATGGATGGACTGATCACCGCCTCCTAAGGTCTAAAATGCGCATGGTGCTACACAGGACTCGTCGGTCACGCCATAAAATACCCATTAGAGCCTTATCTTCAGGACTTATAACCAATCACGACGCAAGATCTTGCCTGGACAAAAATTTTCAAGAACTTTCGGCCAAGCGGCAATCACTAATCACAACCTGTGATGATATTGGCGTAGACTCAGCGTGGAACGCTTTTGCCAGTGATCTATCACAGGCTGCCTATAAATCCCTTCCTTTACCACCGAAAACACACCAGGATTGGTTTGATGAGAACAATGTTGAAATTCAAAGTCTACTTAAGGAGCATCGTCGCTTCTTGCAGAGTCCATCTATCTCATCTTCACGTAAAGCGTCTGTGCAAAAGGCACTCCAGCAGAAAATTCGGTGTTTGAAGGATGCCTGGTGGCTTGAAAGAGCGCACGAACTCCAGCACTGGGCCGACACTAAACAGATGGGGAAGTTTTACCAGAGTCTTCAACCAGTGTTTGGACCTCGGCTGAAAAAGATTGTACCAATGCGTACACTGGATGGATCCAAACGCCTGACCGACAAAAACGAGATCTTGTGCAGATGGGCGGAACATTTCCAGTCCGTTTTCAATCCCATCAGTTCTTCATTTGACCCCGTTTGTTTGGACGATATGACGCGAAGACCGGAAGTCG
Source organism: Apotomis betuletana (assembly GCA_932273695.1). Lineage (NCBI taxonomy): Eukaryota > Metazoa > Arthropoda > Insecta > Lepidoptera > Tortricidae > Apotomis > Apotomis betuletana. The sequence goes on along the minus strand of OW026309.1, from coordinate 17,576,366 downwards.
CTGACCTTGATAACATCCCCACACCGATTGAACTACAAAAAGCCATTCAACGCCTTCAGAATGGGAAAGCTCCTGGTTCTGACGGCTTGCCACCGGAGTTGTTCAAGTACGGCGGTCCGGCAATTTTCGATAACTTTTACCAGCTGATTCTTGAAATCTGGGCACAAGAGAAGATTCCGCAGGCATGGAGGGATGCGTCGATTTGCACGCTTTATAAGGGAAAAGGTGACGCCTCAGAATGCGGAAATTACCGGGGTATATCTCTCTTAGCGGTCGCTGGCAAAATACTCGCACATAATGAACACTCGTCTAAGCGCATTAGCTGAGTCGATTCTACCCGAAAGTCAGTGTGGGTTCCGGCCGAATAGGGGAACCATCGACTCCATCTTTGTCGTGAAGCAGCTACAAGAGAAGTGCCTTGAGCAACAGCAACCGCTATATCTTTGTTTTATAGACCTTGAAAAAGCCTTCGACCGTGTACCCCGCGAAGCTCTTTGGGAAGTCTTAAGGCGATCAGGCTGTCCCGCTAAATTCGTGAACATAGTTCGACAATTTCATGATTCTATGCAGGCGAGGGTGCAGTTTGATGATAGCCTTTCTGAGGGTTTCCAGGTCACGTGCGGCGTAAAGCAAGGCTGTGTACTGGCTCCAACATTGTTTGGCATTTTCTTCGGTGCGGTAATATCTGATGCTGTTCGATGCTGTCAGGACCCTATTTCTATTACTGTACGAACGGATAAAGGCGTGTTTGATTTATCAATATTTCGAGCCAAGGGCAAATGCCAACAATTCAAGGTTCTTGAAGCTCTATACGCGGACGACGCCTGCTTCATGGCCAATAGCCCCATTGCTCTCCAAACCTACATTAATCATCTTCAAGCCTCCTGTTCAAAGTTTGGTTTAACCATCAGCAAATCCAAGACGCAAATAATGGTGCAAACTCCACGCGGAATCCAGCCTGTTAAGCCTGACATCTTTTTGGGTAACAGCGTTCTGGACGAGGTGTCCCGCTTCCGGTACCTTGGCAGCGAAATAAGTAATGACAATCGTCTAGACGCGGAGATCTCAATACGCATCGCAAGGGCTGCGTCTGCGTTTGGCAAGCTAAATCAGCGGATTCGGAAGTCGCACGACCTTAAACTCGCTACTAAGCTGTCCGTGTACAAAGCCATTGTATTGCCAGTTTTGCTGTATGCTTCTGAGACATGGTGTCTCTATAGACGGGACATCAAGAAATTAGATACCTTCCATATGAATTGTCTCCGCAACATCCTGAGGATAAAATGGGAGGATCGTGTGTCGAACACGGATATCCTGAGACGTTCACATATGCAGGGCATGGAGGCAATGCTGATGAAGAACCAACTGAGATGGTGTGGCCATATCGTCCGTATGGAGGAAAACCGTCTGCCGAAAGCTATCTTCTACTCTCAACTTTCAGAAGGTGCGCGTAAAGCTAGGGGACAGCATCTCCGTTACAAGGATGTACTTAAGAGACACCTTACCGCCAGCAGTATAACTCCTGATGGTTGGGAAGCCATGAGCCGTAAACGGGATGTTTGGCGGTCCACTGTACGCGTTAGAGTGAAGGAGTTTGAAGAGGCGCGTCTCCAAGCGCTGGATATGAAACGTCAAGAGCGTAAGGCGCGACCGAAGCCTTCTTATGCCTACACTTACAATGTCCGTGGTGAGCTCCACTGCCCGAGCTGTGACCGGATTTTCACCAACAAGCTGGGTTTTGCGAGTCATAATCCGCGCCCATCGTCGTAGGATTCCTACGAGCCCTACAACTTGAAGTCGCTGTCATCGGACCCGATGAAGAGGACATCATCATCATCATCATCATCATCATCATCATCATAATTATTAAAGATGTCTCACGATAGTTTTAATAAATGATCACTGTTGGTGGTCACGAAAGAACGTTTGAGGACGTGGTTGGCGCAGTGGAGCTGTCTACTGAGCCAGCAGTTCCGAGGTCGAATCCCGGCAAAGCTAATAATGTGTGTGATGAACTCGATTTATTCCTGGGTCATGGATGCTTTCTATATATTTAATCTAAACTATGTATATCGTCAAGTGCCCACAATAGAAGCCTACTAGAGCTTAGTCTTAGTCTTATTCTTAGTCTTGCGTGAGGAAAAAAACACCTCAGCCGATCCTTTATTGCCAGTGATATCTGGCTCGCCTGTTATATTTCCAGATAAATTTGTGAGATTGCTCAATTCTCAACGCACTTAAGGAGATGCCAAGACTTCGTTCTTAGCGGCAAGCGGCGCGGCGCGCGGCGTTTCGTGGGATGCTTCATACATATACAGTGATTTTGTTTTTGTCATTTGACTAGTATTCACCGCTGCCGCTGCCACGGTCGCGCAAAGTCGTGGCATCTCCGTTATTGATGTGAGAAAAATGTGTGCGAATATCACGATAAAGCCATTATAGGGATTTATTTACATTACAGCAAGTAACGTTAACGTCAATAGCAGGGCTTCAATTCGACGTCTGAAATCGATTCGAGACCTCTATGTTTCTACTTTAGCAATTGGTATTTGACACAATAAGGCAAAACTACAACAGTATGTTATGTCTAATTTCACCATTTATTATCTGACACCATAAAATTGTGACCACCGTTAGTTTACAAACTAACTAGTGGGATTATAAAGGGTAAGTTAGGTTAGGTTAGTTTCAGTAGGTAAATTATAAATTGACGGGTGTTCACCATTTTACGGCTATCTTTTGAAATGTCAATTTATCAAAGTTAACTCAGCTGCACTGACTAGAAGAAATCTAAACATTTTCGATACAATGCCGTGGTAAAATAAAACCTTGGACCTAATTCGAGAATGCCGTTTGAGAGATCGCAAAACGTCAAAACTCTATTAGATAAGAGTGATATCGCCATTGAACTGTCATTAAAATGCGATGAGCTTCAAGTGACATATCTCATCTCAGTTTTGGAAATACAAAGGCGATAATGATTGTCAAAAATGCTATTCATGCATATGAATTTCTGTTTTGAACGAAACGTAGGTAACTGACTAATTTCACGCACTACACGGTCAAGTTAAAGTATACGCCTGTTATTTAGGTATGCCGTCACATACAAAGGAAACGGAAATTAAGAGGCCTTATTCCTTTTAAAATGTATTTTTTTTTAATGTTATGACATATATACCTATTGATAATTTCAAATAAAAGTGAGTAATACTTTTTCCCGAGTTCTAGGTAGTAACATAGCTATTTTATGCTTTCATTGCGTGCAGTCGAAAATAAGTTAAAAAAACTAATTTTCCACGTGAATTTTGTAAATTTCGAGTAGTTTTTGAAACAAAAATTATCAATGAAATTTCAAACTGTAGGTTTCAAATATATACCAATAAATCCCAATAGCCCTCTTCTAGGTAGTAACATCAATAATATGTTAAGAAACATGTTTCATCATAGAGAAAAATCTCTAAACATTCAGCATTTTAAAAGGAATAAGGCCTCTTAAGCGCGACCGGATTGACGAAGTTGCGATGTTCTAGGGATATCGCCACTTGTCAAGTAGGGACACGTCAAAAGTGACGGGTGGCGATGGGAGAGATCTCCATCATCTCTCTAAAATTGGTCGACTTACCCCCCTTGACATTGCTAAATTCACAGTCACAGTGACTTTACGAAACTGTAAAATGACCGTGATTAAAATTTAAATACTTTTCCCCTCTAGATTAAACTAAATAGGACCTGGGATCGGCATCGTTAATTCGAGTGTCGCCCATCGAAGTTGTAATGGCCTCTTTGAACATCTTCGGGAGGAACGGGAGGGGTGCAGTTGGATGTTCATTTTTAGGGTTCCGTGAAAGCGTTGGCGTCGTTCGTAGCATCTGTTAGTTTACGAGTTTAAGTGGACCACGGGAAACTTTGGCCTGGCCCTTATTTAGTATTTGTTGTTGTTCTAAGGCACACCGGAGGCACAGAAGGCCTTCATCCCATGCTTTTCTATCGTCTGCAACTTTTCTGGCTTTGCTCCAGCTCAGTCCGACGGTTAGCAGCTCGCTCTCATCGGTGCGAATAAATTGCAAAAAAATATATTTAGAAGTACATCAGCTGTATCATAGCATATACGTAGTACATATAATAACGGACATATACGCCAACAAGCTTATATTATAATACAAAGCTGTGATTTCCATTGGGATAAATTAAAAAACTAAAGAATTTTCTACACGAAAAAAGGATTTCAGGAAAAATCTTAACAGCCGAGCAGGATTTGTACAGCGCCTGCGCTGTTGGGAAAATGTCTGTCCGCTCCTCTCACCGAAACTGCCGGACAGATTTTAACCAACTTGGATAGTTATACCTGTAGTTCTAGTTCAAAGATCATTATAGAACTCTTAACCAGACTACGGTAAAAAACAAGATTACGCAAGTAAAACAGCAGGACCTTCTAATAACTAATAACTTCGGAACCCGATATTAATAATACACTTTTAAGTTTTACCGGACTGCAATTTTTAAGATTTAACGAAGTAAAGTTCGTAATGATTTCGCGGATTATTGAGTGAGGTTGTCAAATTTTCACGATTCGACGCGGAATGTCTTGACCTAGTTAGGTATCATCGATTCGAAATGATGTAGTAAAAACAGGATTTCCTTCAACCACAGAGAAAATGTCTAAAGCACAAAATGTACATGTTGTTTGACGCTGTTCATTCATGTTTCGAGTGATCGGTCTCTCCCTCGTGTTATTTTCCTCCTTTTTAGGGTTTCGTACCCAAGGGGTAACAAACGGGACCCTATTACTAAGACTCCGCTGTCCGTCCGTCTGTCTGTCTCTCCATCTGTCTGTTCGTCTGTCACCACGTTGTATCTCATGAGCATAGACAGCTGAACTTTTCACATATGGTGTATTTCTGTTGCCGCTTTAACAAGAAATACAAAAAAAGACAGAATAAAATAAATATTTAAGGGGGCATACAACAAACTTCATCCGATTGCGTTAACTTTGGACCTTATTTGTATCCGGCGCCATACATACCAGGTGCAAACCTTAACACGGCCAGTTAAGGATAAGTGTGTGTACGGAACCCTCGGTGCGCATGGCCGACTCCCACTTGACCGTTTTTAGGGTTCCGTACCCAAAGGGTAAAAACGGGACCCTATTACTGAGACTTCGCTGTCCGTCCGTCCGTCTGTCACCAGGCTGTATCTCAAGAACGGTGATAGTTAGACAGTTGAAATTTTCACAGATGATACATTTCTATTGCCGCTATAACAACAAATACTAAAAATAAAATAAAATAAATATTTAAGGGGGGCTCCGATACAACAAACTTGTTATAGATTATGGTACGGAACCCTTCATGCGTGAGTCGGACTCGCACTTGCCCAATTTTTTTCTCCTCTAGCATCCTCATCGAGATGTTTACTCATATATCCATGAAATGTATTTCCATTTTTCTTTCCAGAGCGCCTCAACGTGTTGTACGAGCGCAACTGGACACGACTGGTCCACGAACAGCTTAGGAAATTCGAGTCATCCATAGTTGCGGCTGCTCGGCAGGCACCGGAAGTCCAACCGCAAGAGCTTGCGCTGGACTCCAAGTGGACCTTCTCTGGAGCGCTGATATACTGCATAACTTTAATTACTACCATAGGTAAGTATTTGTTCATCATTTGAGAGTCAAACTCTTGTCGGTGTAACTGATAAAGTTTGTAGTTTTCTCCAACTAACTCTGTCCATAGCCACTTCCTTGACTTCCTAATACGACATGAAGTCTATATCTTCTCTTTCGTTTGTTTAATGTACTATCATTCTTCTTGGCCTTCCTCTTCCTCGCTTCCCCTCAACCTTTCCTTCTATGATGCTATTTATAAAAGCATCATTTGTGGTATAAGGTGGCCTAACATTTTCCCTCTCCTATTCTCTATTATTTTCAGCAGATTCCTTATTTTTTTCCACTCTTTCAAGCACTTCTTCATTGATATTTACTAATAGGTATAAAAAGGTAAAACACTAGTTTGCATGTGGTAGCCAACCCAGTACACACGCTTTATCTAGCTAACTGATAGTCTTTCCGATCTCTAACATTAAATGAAGTCACTGGCACAAAGTACAAACTACCATACATGAAGGTCGTTTTTCACTTGTCCCAGTTTGACACCTGATCTTAGAATTCCGGATAGACTATACTTATGCTTCGTTAGATAAAGCAATTACCTTCATTTTCATTGGAAGTAATTACTACTCCTTCCAGCATCTGTAACTTAGGGCATGCTTCCATTTCTAATCTTGTATGGCGAGAACCGGGAATTCTCGGTACGAGTACTGGATTTGTATTCAACTTTTCTTTACAGCAAAATTTCTTCTATAGCACTAATGATACAGTTAGTCAACACTAAACATCAATCAAAATAATGTGACATACTTACCTACCGATAAATTAGGCCTTTTAGACGTAGCCTTAAATAATTAAACGAAAACACTTACCCAATAAATCACTGTCACATCAATGTTATAAGGACGGTGAAGGTGTTTTAACCTAAAATGAGATTCGAATGCCTTAAATATTGTTTTTGGCCACAGTCGTTATATCACGACATCGGAAAATTGCGCCACTTACGCCAACGACGTCTAGTGACGACAAAATTCCAATAATCAAAATCATAGTAGAGTCCGTGAGCTCTCAGATTCCGATTCGGGTTTGAGTGAAAATAGAGAGGTTCTTATCTGCATCGCGTAAGAGCGAGCGAGGCAGGTATAAACGCGAATAGCATTCTGACACCTCACGCACTGTTATTTAAGGCGGTCTGATCCAAGTAGACGCCAAACTCACTCATTTTCAGACTCGTCGTAGACGTTTAATCAGTGTTTGAAGATTATGAAAAACATATATATCATACTTAAGGATCTTGCGAATACGAAATCGTGTTCAGCAACATGATTGGAAAAATTTCGCTCGATAGAAAACAATCCCAAAGTTACCTCTATTCGTAATATCTTTTCTGTAGTATGGCTAAAATACGAACCTTTTTTACCCGTTTTTTGCGTAAATGTATAGATACTAACATTATCTTTGCATACTCGATGGTATTGTCTGAATAAAATTAATTATTTAATCACTAGAACGAAATACCTACTAAAACTACGAGCGCGATCACGCGCGGTGCCATTTTAGTCGCGCTTCGGCGCTTGAAGAGGACGGACCTGCGTCAGTTTGTTCCGCGCGATCACGTGATCGCATTTACGAATTATTGTTGCAATAAAGATGGGAAATAAATCAGCACGAAGTAAAAAAAAGCTTTTCATATTATAAAATGAATAAACAAAGAAAATGCTGGAGCAAGGAATGCGAAAAAGTAAGTTGATGTTTTATTTATAATATAAATTTACAGAACCGAACATAAATGTCAAAAAGTAGCACGGTTGACATGTTCAAGTTGATGCTAATAACGCTTTCTTTATAATTTATAACGACATAATTATTTCGTACAAAAGAACTCATTGCTCAAAGCATTAAGAATCAAATTGACTTACGTACTTATTACCACCAATATATTTCATCTAAATTAAGTTTTTTTGCGTATTATGACTTATGTCTCCTGTCAAACTTGGAACGTGCCACCAAGGAGCTTAATATTTAAGACAACAGGAGTGCGAACTCAGAATAAGTGTTCACACAAAATTAAATCTTAGTATAAATACATAAAGTATATTTTACGGGTGAAGGGGTCACGGTAAGACAGAGACAGCTCGCACATAGGTAGTGTGTCCCTTTCTAATATTGCCAGTCACAAAAAATAGTAATAATTAGTAGTTTTCAAATAAAATGGTAGTTATTAATAGTTTATATTTTTCTTTAAATTAACACTATTCACTTCAAATAATTAAATATTTTATTAGCTAAACTTTCTTACGCGTCACCAAAGAAACTAACGGAAAAAAATATGAAAGTTATACAATCCGTTAGTATATAAAAATAATTTTATGTTAGGGCAGGATAAAACCTTTACATTTGAAATTGTATATAATTGAAAACTGTCAGCATTTTTGACAGTGCTTAATGGTATCTTTTCTTTTTATTTAAAAAATTACATACTTATAATTGCATCATAGTAACTGGAATTAAAGGTTGCAAAAGGAAATCTTTTGGTGGCTGTAGTATTTTTTTTCAGGTTATATATGGTATCATATATTAATATGAAAGCATGTCAAACTTTGATAAAGTACTAACAGAGTGACAATGAATTTACAAAATTACCGGATAATTCCGATCGATCTATGTTTTACTTCGAAAATATTATTCGTACTAAAAACAATCTGAGCATTGCACTATTGCAGTAATGTCGTTTTAACTATACTACGATAATCCTTCGCTATCTAAGGGTGGTTAATAGGCGTCGAAATTTCAAAATGGTCGTAGCGAGCTGAAATTTGGTATGTAGGGGGCTTTGGGCCCCCTGATTCCAAAAAACTTTTTTTTTTCTATCATAAAAAAATGTATGGGTATTTTTTTAAGAGGCCCGTATCTCGTAAACGGTTGGCTCAGGTGGGAGGTGCTCGACCAAATGTCATAGGGGGCCTCCACCCGAGTACAGTCGTGAAAAAAAAATCGAAATGGCGACTTTTTTTTCTAAATTTCAAGTTGGTGCTAGGGGGCTGAAACTCGATATCGGGGGGCATTTGGGGCTCACAAATATTAATCTGGAATCGGTGTCCGAAAATTCGGTCAAATTCGGAAAATATCGGAAAAACAAGATTTGTATGGAGAAAATTTCATATTGGTCCGAGGGGGCTGAAATTCGGTATCAGGCGGTTTTTGGGGCCCCCAAGTCGGAATCTGAAATCGAATTTTAAAAATTCGGTCAAATTCAGAAAATATCGGACAACAAACTTTAATATTTTAGTTCGACCGAGGGCCGCAGGCTTAAGGGCGAACGTCCCCCCACGAGGCCGCAGGCCGAGCTCCGTGTAGCACCAAAAGTGCGGAGCCTCCCAGAGACGGCGTAGCGCGCGAGCCCAAGGGCCCGCAGGGCGAGTCCACCTAGAACATTGCGACCCGCCTAAGTAATCGTAGTAGTAGTAGCAATCGTAGAACCGAAGTTAGGAGATAACTCAAACGAGATGTATGCCTTTAAGACCTCCCAGATCACCCCGCCATAAGTATTTTATATGAATCACTAAAAACAAAAAATATACTTATATGTATAATATAAAAATATAATAAATGAGTGGTTTGGCATCGTCTTCAAAACGTGATTTAAACGTAATCTGTACTTAAATGGGTTATTTTTAGCTTTTTAGTTTTTTTTGAAGTCGGTTTTTTTTTTGCTTTTTATTTCGCCATATACTTAGTAACCGTTAGTACAGTAATAAAAAAGTATTGCGTAGTCTTGCATTGGTAAAACAGAGTAATACAGGTAGTTTATAAAATAACGGTATACTTACAGTTTTACCTCCCTAATTAATTTATGGTACCCTACAAATAACCACTTTTTTTTATATCCTCATAAATGAGTTCATGTCCACGTACATCAGAATATGTTTTTTGTTTGTTTTGTTTTTATGTATGACTCAAAACGAAGTTTGTCATTTATCAAATCAAATTAACAGTTACGAGATTGCTGCGTTCTGTTAAAATAACAGGAGCCAAAAGTGTGTTATTGCTGGCATAGTAGCTAACATTCACTATATTTATTTATGAGTTTCCATAGGTATATAAAATAAATTCTAGCTACAGTGCCAGCCAATATACATTTTTAGACTTTAATTTTTTTCATTTTTTTTTATAAATATCGGACAACCTCACACAAATCAATCTAGTCCCAAATTAAGCTCAAGAAGGCTTGTGTTATACTAGACGACGATATACGTACTTATATAGATAAATATATACTTAAATACATAGAACAACCATCACCCAAGCACAAATATTCGAGTTCATTATACAAATATTTGCCCCGGCCGGGATTCAAACCCGGGACCGCTGGCTCAGTAGGCAGGTGTCTACAAACCGAGCCAAACTTGTAATAAAATGGAGTAAGGATGAGTCCCTCTTTATTGCTAAATATTTGGTTACCCCAGCAGAGTGGGACAAACTGCCCCCTTGGCGGCTTTCTTACTTGGCTCGTTCGAACGAAGCAATGAGCAGTCCAGGTATACTATAGTATTTACTAGGTCCATGCGTGCCACGCATGGAATTTAGTACACAGTTAACATATATTTCAGTACTTTAAGTCCCCGCCGTGAAAAGGCGTGATTATGTATGCTATGTAACCTAGATATTAGTAGGTATATCGAATGTATACCTATCGGACACCTAGGTATGTAGTTTATTTTTACCCGACTGCGCGACACAAAGGAGGGTAATGTGTTTAGCAGTCTGATTATGTATGATAGCTCCTTTGAGATTATTCCACATTTAAATGTAGGTATCTAAATATTATTAATTGGATTATATTTATCTCAGAAGCACATTTAATAGATCATTGAGTATCTTGATAATTTAGTTATAAGTTATTGGCCAATGCTAGTTACATGAGTAATTTTGTGATTAATAATATCAATTTAAGAAATAGTAGATTCGACAATAGTATTGTTCAAAGACCCGGTTACTTAAAGCCTACCGCTTACTTGTTTCTCCCCTCCATTTCATGGTACTTTAATGGGTTTTAAATACAGAGTCCTGTGACATTTCTATTCAATTATTTGTGAACTTTTAAGAAGTTATCATAATATTTTATTTATTCACACTCCTCATCACCACTTTACTGCCGTCACAAATTCACACGTAGCCTTCTTGAGTATTTTAGGAGTATTAGACTGCTCTAACATGTATATAAGTATTTGTGTATGTACGTTAGTGTGTATGTATGTTTCTTTGTGTTGGCCGATTTTGATGAGTCTGACGTCAATCGAATCGTCTGTCAAAAGCATAAAAAAACTAATAATTGGATAACAACTATCAGGCGTAGGCGCCATATAAATAAATTAAAAATCTAATTCAATAAATTGTGTTAAATGGGCCTGATTGAATAGTTATTTAAAACTATACAATTTTTATGTTTCTTTCCTATATTAATGTGCCATTTAGGATCTATAAAGATTTAAAGAATTTGCTAGCCATGCGATTGGGTAAGTTTGGACCTTATTCATAGATCTAAACTTAGATATCAACCAGATCTAGACTTAGAACTTGTCTAATTTATTTTATTTAAATAATTAAGATAGACCCTGGGATAGCTGTGAAGACAAAATGGTACGTACGTTATTTGAGCTTCGTGAAGTGGGTGAAATCCTACGGGCTAAAAGTACCATTTTAGCCCGTAGGGTTTAAATGGAAGCCATATAATAATTTCTATGAAAATTAAAAATAATTCTTGTTAGCGGCCAGCAACAACAAAGAAAGAAGTCTCTGCAGTCGATGTATTTTATTATTAGTAATACTGAGATTAGAACTCCAAGAATGTATCGTAATTTAACTAATACAACATAGTTACAAAACTACGAAATGTAATTAGGGTCGATTGCAAAAAAATTGTATGTACATAGTTAAAAGCTTAGTTAACAGAAAATTACTTTCGTCACACATAGGAATCAATTAAGTTTTGTTTTAATTAAAGCCCTTAACTATGTATAATTATTTGCAATCGACCTATTAATTATTTTATGATCTTAGGTGTATTTCTGATCTTACAATTGTCTATGCCCTAGTCCTAGTTAAAAAAAGTGCCCAAACTACAAAAAAATTAAACAGTAAGCTACTGCGCATTAATTACTAGGCTTTTTTTTCGCAGTCGAAGTGAAAAGCAGTGTTCAACACATGGTTAAAACCCATTACGACATTCAGGTTATATTTATCCTCGCACATTTCTTTCGCTCGTCCAAATAATCACTTTGTGTCACAGTGGCTCAATATTTTAACCCATTGTCAAACAATGTACTATTAAAAGTCCGCAACATGAAGAGGGTAGTAAATCAACATATCGACCTACAATCTACGTACCAATAATATGCATAACATGATTGGTTTACAAAAACGAGTAACATCCATACTAATTAAAATAACTCCCGGGCGACGACATAAGGATATTTATTCCGAAATTCCTCCACAATAAAAAATTTGTATTTGTACAGAACACAGTCGCAAGTAAAAACTATAACATATTAGTTAAAAGAAAAATTTAGTTAAAACGTAAAATAGTATTTAGTACTTCTATAGAAAGAATTAGCATTTCACTTTGAACGATTTGCACCGTCCACTTAAAAGACTGCCGACTGATATCACTGTATTGTGACACCCCTGTACGTACAGTGTACATCGCCATCTCGAATTCGCGTTAGCGAACTCGGCGGGCGGGGCGGGGCGCGCGGGCGGCGCTCCACGTCTTACCGCGCACCTCACCCCCTCAATTCGGCCGGAGGGCTGGACAATATCGCCTTAACAAGCAAGTGTTTTTCAATCCGTGTTGATTTTGGAGCACTCCTTTATATTTTATTGTTCTGTCTTCCGTGGCACGGATGGCAATGGCAATTACTTCACAACTTGGCGTTCAAAAGGATAACGAATATTTTTTTTTATAAATACATATTGTCACAAAGGTAAATTATGAAAGAAAAATTTAATGTGATCCACTACAATGTAAGCAGGACTCGAACTTGCGACCCTACGTTTTCCGGCGTAGTGCTCTCCCATCTGAGCTATTAGATCGTTACTTCAATACCAAATCTCTGATTCGAGCGCCCTCTGCGTCATAATATTATTTGTTCTTTAAAATGCTTAAGTCCATTAGAATAAATAGTGTTGACATTTTACTAAAATTCTCACATGGCTCGTGTGGTTCTTGCAAATCCTTAGGAATAATGATTTTTGTGAAGAAAATTTAGTTTACCTAAAGTTTGAATTGTCTTAGAGTTTTCTCGAGAAATTTCCTTCTCATTAATAGAAGTCTTATTTGGAATATATTAAATTTAAGATTAATGTCCTTCTGGCAGATGCATGATATTACATTAGGGTAATGAAAATGATGAGAAATCCAAGATGAGAGAACCAAGATTGTAGATATAGCTTAGACAGTCGCCAAACTTAAGTGGCAGTGGGCGGGGCACGTTGCTCGTAGAACCGATCACTGGGCAGAGAAAGGTTCTAAAGGTTTAAAGAGTGGCGTGATCGTGACAATGTGGTGAGAGATTAAACTAAATTGAAATGGAACTTAAAACTGGTTTGTGTTATAAAAGTTTGCATGTTTCGGAAAACTTGTGTTGGGAAATGAAATGAAAGGTAAATGGGTAGAACTGATTAAGTACGTCGCATTTGTTTTTGTTTACAATAAAGACAATTTAATATGTGAAATCAATTTATAGCTGTGTGGCGTAATTAAAACCCAAAACTAAAAATCAGGGCACAGCGAGCTTTATCCGTTTTATATAGTCTTACGAGAATGATTTTAGACTATAAAACACCAACTTGAAAAAAAAGACACTAAGCAAGTTTTTTCCCTTTCCCTTCAAATGTTTAGTAAACCAAGGATTCTTGTTTCCATCCAGGTTATGGCAACGTGTCACCCCGCACGGCAGCCGGCAGGGCCGCCACAGTGGCATACGCGGCCGCTGGCGTGCCACTGACATTGGCGTGCTTGGCAGGCCTGGGGGCGTCACTGGCACGGCTGGCACGAGCCGGATGGCTGAGCGCCACTAAGAAGAAAGTGCCCAATACTTGGATGAAAGAAGGGGAGGTAATAATTTATTTTCAATCCCTTAAAAAAAAGCTAAAAGAGGTATCCAAGCTGCGGGCAAGCTATATTTTTGCAATAGACATGTTGACTATTTTTTTTAGAGGATGTCAATCGATTCTATTTTTTTTATTGTGATTTGATCACAATAGTCTATATGGGACTGACTACACTTAAACTGCTCTAAAAGTTAGAAATGACCGTCGAAGTTCAACATTCCTACGTAGCGCTAAAAACGCTCCATACAAAAGGCGTCCAGGCTAGTGACGTCACAGGCCAGTATAGGTAAAGCCTGACCAGAAATATATGAGGATTGTCAAGAGGGCGCAATTTACAAGATTTATATGGCAACAATTTTGCAACCAATCGCAACACACTATAATGACATCAGTTTAAATACTTGTCAGTTCCTATGGTAACCTCGTAATATTATTTTAATGGAATGTACTCTTTTGCCGACTGTCTTTTGTGTAGTAGACACGTGTACACTATATTATTATATCACGTTCACGACTGTGAACGGTTTTCGGCATTTCCTTTGGGTATTTTTAAATATTTATCTTTTAATGAAACCAGCACGAATGACATTGACATTGTTGACAACCATCATAAAGTCATTGCCAGTGTAAGAAATTAGTTCCAGTGAAATTCCGCAATATGGCGCATCCTCATATATTTCTGGTCAGGCTTTACCAATAATTGTATGGAGAAATTAAGAAATTTGCCATTTTCACCGTGAAAAAGTGCGTTTAAGTTCATAGTTGATTTACAATTATTGTTTTGTAAAATTATGAGGATTCTGATAACATTTTCAAAATTTCATTTGGATTAAAAAAAAATATCATAAAATTTGCGTACCTTTGAAGTCACATATTTGTAAAAAAGATTTATTTTTCTGGATTATTTTCTTTGTTTCGTGATATATTTAGCTAATTTTATTCATATAACTACAGTACGCTGTAGAATTCAACATCAGTCAACATGTCTATTACAGGCTAAGCGACAAAACAAAGAAACTCACACACCTCATTATAAGAATCCTAAGAGTTTAGCCCAGGGCAGTGCTAAAAACTGATGTCATCATGAGATCATGATTTCAGTTTTTTCTAAAAGTAACGATAACCCTACAACAATGACAAAAGGCGGATTAAGACAGAAGTTCAACAGCTAAAACCTAATATATATACAGCTATAACTTACATTTCCAGATGGAAAACCACTTCCAACTCCACGAACAGCAGCGCCTACTACCGCAGCCGGCTGAGAATAACCAGTACACGTCGTTCCCACCACGGCACAGGCCCGGGACGGTCAGGGCGCGAGCTGGCGAGCGAGGGCAATATTCACAGGTGTTCGAGCGAGCACCACCCAGTCCTAAGTCGGCTACGCTGGGCCGTGTAAAACGCAGTGCCTTGGCTGATGGTGAGTACTCGTGTATCTATATTTCTTCCATGATCACCAACTAAGGGTTTGAACATCGCCCTGACGACTGATGAGCAATCATGAGTTTTTCCCCTTTATCTTGAGATTAATGATCAAACACTTAACAAGCATAAGCAGTTATCAGATGTTCGAACAGGTATTTGCAGAGTAATGACTGACGCCAAAAGATACAGATGAAACATTAACAAAGGCCTGTTATTTTTTGTTGCTTTAAGCTGACTAATAAAACCCACGTAAGCGTGCTACTAACCTAAGAATCATTAACTTCATTCAACCAGAGCATCAAATTATCTTCAAAGAGATTATTTATAACCAGAATATTTTCTTTAACCACAGAACCACAAACATCATCAGCACTACAAACTCAGACCTTAGACCGCAAGCGGACTATGAGCAACATGAGATGCCTGGCTACAGTCCACGGGCCCGGTCGGGGTCGAGGTCGGGGCACCATTCAGAGGCCACGAGGGGCGGTGATAGAGCAGCTCATAGCTGAAGAATGTGGGGAGCTGCCACTGAATAGGAGCCAGGAGGACCTGGAGGATTCAGAGGATCCTGATGAAGCGTGGGTATCCAAATCATCGGTATAAGTTTCCTTGAGCTCGTAGACTCTGGTTAGGATCCCTTTGTTAGTCATAATGTTTAGTTGAAAGTCATAATTTGTAATATTAGTCCGGTTATTATTAGTTTGAATTCTGATGCCAATAATTTTACAGGGTTTTAAGAATCTCATTTAGTAAAAAACCCGTAAGGTCTTTAACTTGACCAGGAGCTGAAATAATAATGAGGCGGAACCAATTCTACTTTACCATTAATAGTAAAACAATCCAGGCTGAATTGAAAACATCACACAAGCTCACACGTATATTATTACTGATGCTCCACCATTATCTACTAAGATACTTCGCTTATTACCACATATCTCAACGTAGATACCTCTTTTCAGAATATGCCCCCACGACACCCCATCACGAGTGCCTTTGATCTGGAAGGAGGACAAGTCCAAGAGCTGTGCTGTCCCTAGCAGCAGCGTGTCCACCAGTGTTCAGCACCACATCAACCACGGAATCGAGCATTGCCACGTTCCAGTCAGCATTGTGCTCTTCCTCCTCCTCGCCTACATCTGCGTCGGCGCCGCCATCTTCTCCGCCTGGGAGAACTGGAGTTTCCTCGATGCAGCTTACTTCTGCTTCATAGCACTAGCTACCATCGGCTTCGGTGACTTCGTACCCACCAGCTTCTTAACTTCTAAACAAACTACAGAAAACTCTAAAAGTGAATATATACAGATGATAGCATGTTGTGCGTATCTAGTTTTTGGACTTATACTAATAGCAATGTCTTTTAGTCTTCTACAAGATGAAGTTGTAGCCCGATGTTCCCAGTTAGCGAATAGTTTAGGGCTCTCACGACAATGACAGTACGAGAAAAGCGATTGTAGCTCTACAGATAATAATCTTAGAATGTTATGATCGTTGATATAAAAAGGTATTACTTTAGGGTCCAAATTATATTTACTTTCTTCATTGGATCCGTTTCTATACTTATTATCATTGAAACATTGTATGCGTACCTAAATTACAATGAAAATTATAATATTTTTCTCATATCTGTCTACATGTAACGCTGAAATTATTTAACAAAACATTCGAAACTTTTTACGGAATTTGTACTCAAAAGGTGAAAAAGGTGTTGGTGGTGTAAATAATGTAAAGAACTATTTATAAAAGCAAGGCTGAAATTGTAATGAAACAATAAAATTGTGTTGAACAGTGTTTGTTATTTATGATTCCCGTGTAATTAGGTACCCATTTGAGTCTGCTAACGAAACTTAAACTAAGACATGATTGAGAGTTCAGTTTCTTTTGAAATTGCAACAAGCGATACTTGAATTTGTAGTCAAACGGTCTTGGAGGTGGTAAAGATCCGTTAATCAATAACAGATCGCCAGTCTTATTACTATTTAAAGTGCTTATAGTTAGCCGTTAAATAACCAATTCAGCGTGGTAAAAAGTGACTCAGATTATTTTAATCGACTATGTAAATGTTCGATACTTTACAATAAAAAAACATTTAACATTAACTAATTTTGTGGTCAGATAAAGTAATGCATGTGTGTGAGTTACTTAAGATACTTTAATTCCGACCGCGAGATGGATCAAGCGAGAGAGGTTGCGTGAAATATTCCCTGATGGCCGTGTGAAATACGCGGCAGAGTATACCAGAGCGACGTCTATTCGCAGTGAATACTGAACAGTATTCTAAGTCTAGTTTATATGAATAACATTCAATGCCCAGTGGCTATACCACTGGTGAAAATATTGAAGCGATCTATAAAATAGAATAAAAAAAACTGAAGCGTTCGGACCGTATTTTTTTATTAAATTCTATGACATAATGATAGTGTAATCTTTAGTATGTCAAATATATATGTGAAGTACTGAGGAATTGATTGACTAGAAAAAAGAAAAGATATACCTTTTTTTTATCTACCCTAAAATATGCATTTTAGGAAAGGAATACCGTCTAAAGCTGAGTATTGCAGGGAATTAGTGTGTAAGAAATCGAGAGGACTGGAATTCAAAATTCTTCTTGAAACGTCGAAATAGTTCTAAGTGTGGTAGGTACTGTTTCAAAACTTACTACGGTAAGGGCCGGTATCCAATGCTGAAGGAGGTAAATTACACTCGCTACTCGAAACAAGGGTCACCCTACCAGCGGCATTTTACAGATCTGGGATGGGCCGGAAAACGAACCCTCTAGGGCACAGCTTAGTTACAGGTAAAAAACTTCCTAAATGCTACAAGGTAAATTTTACCTATTTCTAAACTCCCACGAGACATACGAAAATGCCTACAAAGGTACAGTTGGATTTAGCCGCAGTAAACTGAATATTACGAGCGCAATGTCATTAAGCTCACTGCACCCAGCACTCTGTGACACGCCACTCTTTCTCACGCGGATATTTATATATCTCTTTCTGCGCAGTACTGTGAGAGAGTGACGGGTGACGCTATGTCGCGCGACAACAGTCGCCAAGCATAGTAGTGCTAGATGGGCTGTTTAATGGTTTGACCATAATATATCTTCGACGACGCGTTTGGCTCGGTTTGTAGACACCTGCCTACTGAGCCGGCGGTCCCGGGTTCGAATCCCGGCCGGGGCAAATATTTGTGTGATGAACTCGAATATTTGTGCTTGGGTCATGTTGTTCTATGTATTTATATTTAAGTATATATTTATCTATATATAAGTACGTATATCGTCGTCTAGTATCCATAGCACAAGCCTTCTTGAGCTTAATTTGGGACTAGATCGATTGGTGTGAGGTTGTCCGATATTTATATTTATTTATATTTATATCGCTTTTTATCAAAAAGAGTCCAACAAAGTTCAGCGATACACATATTATTAATTTAAGAAAAAATCCTGAGTAAAGAAATATTTATGCCAATAGGTATCTATCAAATTACCTTAGCTGATAAAAAATCCAAATGTAGTTAGCTTCTGAATTTAAAAAGAAAGAGAAGAAAACGAAAGATTTATTCTTATATTTAGTCTTAGCGCCAAATGATGACGAATTGCGATTCCAACTCGGCTAAAAAAATAACTAGTTTTGGCTTGCATTCACAAGTTTTCTTGAGTAAATTCAAGGGCATAACAATATGACCTGATTAATTTAGGGTCTTAGGTTTTAATTTTTAAGTCGTTTTGAAGTGTAACAAGTCGAATATCTTCAATCATTTATTTATTATAATTAAGAAATGGGTCCTGGATGTGGATACCGTGAGGGGCAGCGAGGACGTGGCAGGCCAAGACGGAGATGGCGGGACGACCTGGACTCTTTCCTCAATAATTGGAACGATATAGCACCGAACGGGGAGTTATGGAAATCGAGGGGAAAGGCCTTTGCCCAACAGTGGGACTCAAATACAGGCTAATAAAAAAAGAAGAAATGCTAACGTCCCTCCTTCTTGAGCACACAAAAATTGCATTAAAGAGTCCATAAGAGAGAGAGAGAGAGTTTGGTCCTTCCAAAAGACAAGCGCTTAATGCACTTTAGCAAAACACGCGTTTACAACTACCTACATAAAAAATGCGTTTTTACGTGTACAGTCAGCACCTAAATAAAATACGTTATTAAACGCTCCTTAGCAAAACGTGTGTTGAGCGCTTAACTATCACCACAACGTAGCTTAAACCACTCTGCTTGATTAAAGAGTTTCCTGCCATGACGTACATTCACAAGTTTTATTGAGTTACCGCGTCAAAGGCTCAATCCAAAATGATTATCAATTATCATTAATGATGCCTCGCCAAGATGAAAGATCTTGCATTGAATCTACATTTCATACAATTTTAAAATGAACCTAGTATTCAGGGCTTCCTACAAAAAATATTGCGGCCATACTGAAACCCAAAGACGTCATTTTCATAATGGATCTCCAGAAATAAACTCCAAAGAATGTAGAATTTAATCAAAAGAATAATATTGCTATGCTATTCGTAACGCATGAAAACATACATAATATTAAATTTAAAAAAACATGCATTGAACTAATAACAGACATTCATTCATTTCTTCAAGTAGAATATCTTCAAACCCTAAGGTCTTGTAAGAACGAAATGGTAAGTCACTATATTAAGCGCACAAAGGTTGCATGAAAGAGTAAAACCACTCTACTGCTAGACGCAGGAGTTCCTGCAATGGGTAGCATTCAGAAGTTTTATTGAGTTGCCGCGTCAAAGTCAGAGACGATATTTCGGTACTCGGTAACTAGTTTGGATAAGTTAGTGGGAGCAAGCCGGTGTATAATCTGTGTCAAATAGCAAGTTTTCCTTTTAGATTGTGTGCGTAAATAGAAGAGTCGGAGGATTCGAGGCAGTGCCAGTGCTATTTTATGGTTTTTGACAACTCTGTAATTCTTAGTCACTTATTTTAAGATAATGAATGACCTACATATATAATTATGTTATTAATATATTTATATTTTGAATGAATATTTTGACAACGCGAATCCCGGTAAAGACAAATATTTGTGTGATGAACTCGAATATTTGTGCCTAGGTCATGGATGTTATTTGTATTTAAGTATGTTTGTATATCTATATAAGTATGTTTATCGTCTTCTAGTGTCCATAACACAAGCCTACTAGAGCTAACTGTGGGACTAGATCGATTTGTATCAACTAATTATTTAGGGGGAGTATTAAATACGTAATAATTTAATATTAAATACAACATAAATACCCGTCATAGCGGACACACGCTTTTTCCCGCTGACAAAATCGAATAGGTACTATGAAATATGATTTCCCTTGTGGAACTATTTGTGGTTTTACCCCGGTTTTATATAATAATCCTTGTGGTTTTTGTATATAAAATTCGCAATGAAATGTCAAATGACATATAGACGACAGAAGTTTGTTTATTTTATGTAAGACATGCGTCTAAAATTCATTATGTTAGTTCCCCGTTTCTGCCACGACTCTTCTCTTTCCGCACAGACTATAACTAGTGTGTCAACTGGCATTGAATCATATCAAAATCTTGCGTGTTTTTGAGTGCTTGCTTGCCGGCAGAAACTGGAATCTATGAAGGTTCAGTTTTTCATCACCGCAATTTGTTCTCTGCTAGCAATTATAGTAAGAAAAGTCAAATATGTCCGAAAGGTCTTTGTAAACATTACCCCACAATACCATTGTTACTGGTTAGAAAAGCTGACTTGTAAATAAATGGGGGATAGCAACAAAACAACGCACCCGTGTCTACCCTTTATGACCATTCAGTATTCAGACATCTTAGATTTTTTTTACTTTTGGTACACGCTGCTTTCGCTAAGGTCAAAGAGGAGGAGGAGGGTGAGAGTGAGGAGGACAGAGCGTTTGTGTGTGATATTTAAACAAAACAACGAAGAAACACACTTTTATCGATGCCGTGCCGTGTTTGTGTTACGTGGATTGTCCCTCTGTAGGTACATCTATTCTATGATTCTAGTACTTGTAGTATGTCTGCATAAATAAGCGCCTCAAGCTAGGTCTCAAGGGCAAACTGTCACGTCAAGAGAGTAGAGAAGCGATCTGTGAGTTGGCTAACCGTAACCGCCTTATGTAAATCCTACAACCACAACGTACAGCATAACATCTATACCTACGTTGGTTATAACTCTAATTCCTAAATAACACTAAATTCCAACTAAACAATCTCGCAAATTACAAAATTTCGAAAAAAAGTGTTTCAAGAGCGGATAGCATTAGTAAAATTATCGTGAGACACCTTTAATAATTATAAAAACGGTTTAAACTCACGTATAAAATGTCAGGAGCGGCCCGACATGTTTCGAACTTATATGGAGCTCTTATTCAGGGACAGCTATCCGTGCTGCTACGCGACTCGCGACCCACTCGTAGGGATAGCTGAATGCCATCCAAGTTTTATGAAGTGTAGATTCAATGCAAGATTTATTCATCATGGCGAGGTAGGTATCATTATTGATAATCATCATTTTGGAATTAAGCCTTTGACGTTATAACTCAATAAAACTTCTGAATGTACGTCATGGCTGGAAACTCTTCTATCAAGCAGAGTGGTTCTAAGCTACGTTGAGATGATAAGCGCTCAACACACGTTTTGCTAAGGCGCTGATTCAGGTACTGACTGTACAAAAAAATTAAACTTAGGTGGACTTAAAAATGCTCTCAAAGTATTGATATCTGACAATTTTCATTAAATTCATAGTTATAATAGTCTGTAGCTCGAATTGGCCTCACAGATGCATCCATGAAGCCACTTTATTGCCGACAGATTCGATTCGGTTATATTCGCATTAACGAGATTATAACTCAATTATTTCAACTTTGACTGGGCGAGCATTGGAGAGTTCTGTGCTCCGTGCAATATACTTACGTAAATAATTCACTGTTGGGAATTTGGGACGTATTTGGCATTGACAGACATAGCTTATACATACATCAACATGTTCGTGTAAATATTAATACTAGGTACCTCGTAATAATATGTAATTGCTTTGAGTATACGGCAGGCTCTGCAGGCAAAACCTGCACTCGTTACCGAACCTGAGAACGATAAAATTATAAGCATATGTTGCAGTGAATTGGTAAAATAAGGAATTTTCTCAAATACCTAAGGGATTTGATAATTATTTACGGCAAATGACCAAATTGTGACCGATTTTACCATTTCACTGCAAATTAAACAAAACATTCAATCAAAATTTTAAGTCAACAAAACTTTTAGTCGTTGCACTCTGACTGGACTAACTTACCAAACTAGTTACCGAACCTGGAAATATCACCTGCCTTTGACGCGCAACTTGAAACTTCTGAATGCAACCCACGTCAAGCCCGTCTCAGCTCAACGATGAAGTGGTCTCATACTTTAGTCTACGTTTTGAATGAAACGTAAAAACTGTCATTCTAAGTCCTCATTATATTATTAAAAATACTTAAGTTTCATAAAATCCAGTAAAATGACAATAAAAAATTTACTTACTAATCCGATTCTTTAATTTCACTAAACTGTCTAGCGATTTGATCAGATACCTAGGTTTTTTGTGAAATAATAATACTCGGTTACAATTTTGTCATCTACCGCGGATTTATCAAATCCCTTAGGTAATTGACCAATGACCATACATACCTATCTATCTATCTATCTATCTAGCAACCGCAGACGTCCACTGCTGAACATAGGCCTCCCTCATGACTCGTCACAAAGTGCGATCCCGTGCAGACCGCATTCGTTGATTCCCCGCTACTCTCACGAGGTCATCCTTCCATTTAGTCAAGGGCCAACCCACGCTGCGCTTTCCTATACGTGGTCGCCACTCTAGAACTTTGCTGCCCCAACGGCCATCCACTCTCCGGGCTACATGGGCCATCATCATCATCGCCTTCGTCAGTTCTAGCGCTTTTTAAGTCAACAAAACTTTTAGTCGTTAATGCAAATAACCGCATCGGCCACTTCGCTTGCACTCTGACTGGACTAACTTACCAAACTATTTACCGAACCTGGGAATATCAATCACCTGCCTTATACGCGCAACTTGAAACTTCTGAATGCAACCCATGTTGAGCCCGTCTCAGCTCAACGATGAAGTGGTCTTACTTTCATCTACGCTTTGACTAGAAACATAAAAAAAACCGGCCCAGTGCGAGTTGGACTCGCGCACCGAGGGTTCCGTACAAATAATTCCCTTCTGGTCAGCTTAAGTTAAGTTTGAACTTGGTATGTATGGCGCCGCATACAATCGAGGTGCAAAGTTAACGCAACCGATCACGTTTGTTGTATGGGAGCCCCACTTAAATATTAATATTATTTT
Organism: Apotomis betuletana; assembly: GCA_932273695.1. Classification (NCBI taxonomy): domain Eukaryota; kingdom Metazoa; phylum Arthropoda; class Insecta; order Lepidoptera; family Tortricidae; genus Apotomis; species Apotomis betuletana. The sequence continues at coordinate 17,552,865 of OW026309.1, read as the reverse complement.
GTTTTTTAGTATTTGTTGTTAGCGGCAAGAGATATAACATCCCCATTATTCTGTGAAATTTTCAATTGTCTAGCTATCACGATTCATGAGATACTGCCTGGTGGCAGACAGACAGACAGACAGACAGACGAACAGCGGAGTCTTAGTAATAGGGTCCCGTTTTTTACCCTTTGTGTACGGAACCATAAAAACTGTGATTCTAAGAACTAAGGAATAGCAGTTGGAAACTTTGTAAGCCCACGCCGAGGCTGTAGTTTTAATAGTGTTAGCACAATGGAAGTGGTGTATCTCGTAAAACTGCGTTTAAGTGGATTTCGTGTAAGCGAGAAAGACGAAGTCTGAAACTAGATATAATGTTATTTTTTTGCTTTTTTTTTAATGTTTTTTTTCCGCCTTATACGGTTACCTAACTGTTGTCTACGGAGCCGTTATATAAATACAATTGGGAGTACAACGCTGCTTTTACTTTTTAATTATAAATTCCTAATTGATATTTATAATCATAGATCAATTATTATTAATATTATTATTTATTTAAGGGTTTAGAGTGCCCCAGTGCTGGGCAAAGGCCTCCCTCTCATTCTTCAACGTGCCAGGTCCTGAGCAATTTTCCGGTTGTACCTTGTTTTGCCTAACAACTTTTTGCCTAATTTCGGTTTGTCTAATTTCATTTAAACTAATATTATTTAGCATAACTATACACTTTGCCTAATTTTCATTTGAGTGAAAGTCGTTTTGTATAATACTCATTTCACATAATCTTATTTCGTCTAATTTTATTTGGCCTAATTTTTAATTCGTATAAACATATTTTGCCTAACAAATTTTTTGCCTAATTTATTTATTTAGCAAGCATTCTGACGCTCCGCTCGCTTCGCTCGCTCCGCTATCCATGGTCATAAAACAAACCTAACCTAACCTACAGTATTCGGTCTTTAACCTAACCTACAATTTTCAAAATAAAGAATCGACAAAGTGAGTTTTAGATATAATAATATTCGACAAAACAAGAGTTATGAAAATGATCATTTAGGCAAAACGAATTTCGACAAAATAATAATTATGAGAAATGATATTATACATATTGACTTTAGATAAAATGTTCATTATGGTAAAAGTTGTTAGACAAACTGAAATTAGACAAAAAGAGATTAGACAAATCAAGGGAATACCCAATTTTCCAACATCCGTGACCCAGGAACAAAATATTCGAGGTCATCACACAAATATTTGCCCTTGCCGGGATTCGAACCCAGGACCGCCGTCTCAGTAGGCAGTTGCTTTTTTACCACTGCGCCAACCACGTTGTCAAATTATATTTTTTTATGTTTCAATTAATCAATTAATTAGTAATTACGTACCTACTGATCGAAACATCTTTTTGCCTGAATTATGCAAGCTGCAAGCTGTTTTAAAGTTATATTAGCTAGACAGAAATGACATTCAGTTAGACGGAGATTTGGGTCATAGCTGTAAAAATACCGATATAATTATTTAAAGTAATTGAAAACGTTCAAGATTCATTTAAAAAAGGCTTAACTTAGTTTTACTTTTAGCTTCAAATGGGAGGTTCTTTGTATTCATCTTAGTTTTTATAGTATTAGCTCTCGTATGCGATCTTCATAACGATATTTTAAAAAACCTTGAACCTTGAATTTTTTTAACGTTGCGTTTAGTTCAGCGTATATTCCATAATAGCATTATTATTATTACCTACTAGGTACATTCAAAGTCACATACTTCAAAATATATATATTACTAGCTGTGCCCCCCGCGGTGTTACCCGCTCATCCCACGGGAACACTAAATTTATTCGGGATGAAAGTATCCTATGTCCTATCCCGGGTCTCAAACTATCTCCATACCAAATTTCATCTAAGTCGGTTCAGCGGTTTAAGCGTGAAGAGGTAACAGAGAGACAGACACACTTTTTTGTATTTATAATATTAGTATGGATATTTTTTTCGTCAGCCCTTTTACTACACCTTAACCGACGGTTTCATTGAAATTCACGTTTAATACGCTTTCAATATCCGTAATGCCATATGAAATATACGCTGAAAGTGTCTGTGTGGCGGCTCGGTCTAAGAAAGAGTCCGAAGGCGGCAAGGACCATTAGTATTAATAACGCAAACGTTCGGTCTCATTAAACTCTGTGAGTTGGCGAGTTCTGCTTGGCACTGGCGACCCTGGTCCCGTATGCAAAGTCATCTCATCATACATTTATGAGTCACATTCTTGTCCGTTTAACTGATGAAGTATATAGCTGTCTCCATCTAACTCTATCCATAGCCACTTCCTTGGCTTCTCTATACGATATGACGTTTACCTTTACTAACAAAGCATCCAGTCGCATAAGGTGGTTTAACACTCTCCTATTCTCTATAATTTACAGCAAAATTCTCATCATCTAAGTCTATATAATATAAGGCACTGAAAATAACATTGAAAAAATTAAAATTAAAAATGAAAATGAAAATTATTATTTCCTTATTACACTAATGACAATAAGGTTGGGGACGCCCTAGTAAATTGTAATATCTACCCGTAACAAGATCCCGCTCTTTTGTAATTATGAATGATGAAATGAATGATTCGAAACACACATGATTCGAAAGTGAAATTCCACTTAGCTAATAATAATTTTGATTAAATTTCCAAGTGCGCGCGTTTTCGTGTTAATATTAGGACATGACTATAATATTTTAGGCTGTAGGCCGCATTACTCAACAGATTCTCGTGAAATTTTGTGAGCAGGTTTAATAAATCAGTCAGTTTTCTGGTTATTTTCGAAATGGTGGAGAAATGAGGGTTGAAAACATAAAAAAGTCATATTTCAGTCATTTCGAAAAATGATTGCGTAGTCTACAGCTTACAAAGCCACTAGTATATCATTTGGGTAAAAAGGACCAAGCTTCCCGGTGACAAGCAGAAGAAACCACCCGCGGAACCCTCTCACCAGTCGAGAGCCATTCGGAAACTTTTACCTCGTACTGATATTACTTTGACCCGTGATCACTCGCCACTTCGCGGCTCTAAAGCGGGATGGAAAATTAATAGAAGTACATTCCTACTCAATGCGATGACGCGAGACTTTCTTAAACGGAACTGGAGAAATACTTTTAAAGCTGAATTTGGACTCAATTGGAAACGTTTATACGACATTTCATTGCATGTTTGAGAAAAATAAAATACCTATAGCTGCATCAACATTTCCCCTTCAAGCATAACCGATCGAACCTCCACAGTAAACATATTCGTCCCAAATTCCTTTCAAAAACACCCTGCAAAGCCATTTTTGTCCGTAGGCTATCATTTATAAATAGGTATTAGTGGATTTAAGAGTCCACCTCTTTGTCGCGGAGTCATTCAAATGGTAATGGGAGGACGGGAACGGTGCAAGGATGATATATTACGCGACCTGAATATATTAAAGTTTATTTTTATTGCCGAATGTGAAGATAAACGACACAACTAATGGAGCGAAGCGTTAACGTTAGCTGGCCTCATACAAATCCTTTGAATCTCACATATATTTATATTGTCATAATAATATAGTGGCACGCTTTGCCTGCTCTTCTAGCACAACTGTTACACGCGACTTGCTCTGGTGAGAAATATTACCTATCCCTTTCTTCGGTGTACTGTGAGAAAGTGACGGGTGATGCTATGATGAGTCGCGAAGCGTAGTTGTGCTAGACAGGCCGATGGTAAGCCCAAGTCGCAATGGCAACTGATAAGAAACCAACGGTAACCTGTCAATTGACACTGACATGCAGGTCCGAGAGATGCTTGTTCACACTTCGTTTTAAGGGCGTTTGTAGTATGGAACACATGTAGCGGCAAAGAGTCATTTTATGTCCAGGATATGTAATACAGTGGAAACTGGATAAGTGGAATCGCAAGGAACCGGCTGTTTAGTTTCGATTATATCCAGGTTTTCCATTTATCCAGTTTTCCACTTAACCAGGTTCAAATAAAACCTTTTCTCACTTACAGAGGTTCTCACTAACAGAGGTTGTGGATGCTAGTACGAACTCGTACGGAGTTCTTCATTACGGCTACCCGTACAGCAGTGCGGTAACTTAGTCACATCGACGAGTTCGAAACACGTCGGGCCGTTCCTGACAATGTCACATGAGTGTAAGCCACTTAATACAATAATTCAATATGTCTCACGAAAGTTTTAACAAGACTATGAGAAATCGGCTGTAGGCAGTGGCAGTGTTGTGAAAATAAAAGTCCCAAGTAGCACACAGGCTATATGCCTAAGCGCTTTTACAGTCCTTATCTTATACAACTTAACACGTTCGCTGCGATAGGAGGTCTAAAGACCTCCTGCCAGTACTTTCGGGCTGTGCGGGTAAAAATATTGTGGTTTCGCTCTGGTGCGGAGCTCGTAGCTTATAGAATTGTATAGGTAGAAAAGAGTCCAATATAGGGTTCGATTCCTACCATAATGTAGTTTTTTTTTGCACTTTAAAACACGCAGGAGGTCTTAAGGCCTCTCATCGCACTGAGACTGAAAAGTGTGCGTCCAGTGCGGATAGGGGGTCTAAAGACCGTATAGGTAGGACGGGCTTATCGGCCCCCTCCCGCACCTGTTTGTGTCTATGATAGTTGAACTATGGCCCAGTGATGTGCACACGTCTATGAGCAATGCACGTAAATATATTTCGTTTGCTAGTGATTCAAAATAAGCGTCAATTTTGTTCAGTGTTTCAGTTGATCTGTAGTAAATAAATACCCAAGAAGGTTAGTGAGTAATATTAACAATAAATAACGAATGTGTACATAGCTGAATCATGAGTTAATTAAATCTTACTACCGTGATTGTAACAAACCACTGTGTCTTACATGTTTCTATTTCAATCATATGTAATTTCCTTACAGTATATGATAAAGTTGTATGATTCGATATATTGCCTATATCGATAAATTGCCTTTTTATTAGGAACATCACTAGAAGTAAATACAAATGTACCTCAAATTCAGTGCTGTAAGAGGTCTAAAAGCCTCCTAATTATTTTTTGTCATTATTCCATATTCTGACATCAGAACTTCGGGCGAAGCCAAAACAAGACAGAATAGTCCTTTAGCTACAGCATTATATAAGTATCATATATAAATTTGTGAATTTCATGAAAAAAAATGCATTTTAAAAGTCTGTTCCTTGATATGGTCTTAAGGCCCCTAACCGCACCTGTGAAATGGTACAGTTAAGGCGTAAAGACCTCTTACAGCACTAGTTGAAAGTTAGCAATATTTTGAGCCGCAGTGAACGTGTTAAATTAGCTCTACAAGGGTTGTATAACCGCTTATACAGCCTGTATACTACTTAGGAGTCGCTGTCCAAAGACGTCGTGCCGTCATGATGGTCCTAATTGACGTCTCTAGACGTACTATCCGTAAAAGCGTTGAACAATATAAAATACTTACTAAACTGAAATGTAATAATAGGAAATAATTTACCAGAGTTAAAACACTTAATAATATACAGGGTGACTCTGGAGATGTAATCAAGATGAAAAGATCGTTCAACATTGAATTTATTTGAATTGAAGTTATTTACAATCTTCGTTCATGTGCACGGAAGTGACTTGCAACGCCAAACTTGGTTACGAATGTCCAGAAAGTTCCTTAGATGTTGAAAGTGTAAGCGTAGTGAATTTGAGTCGAGTCATAAGTGGTGCTTTTGGTCCGGTTGCTCGAGTCGAGCTTCTTCAAATAAAGCTTCACCTTCACAGACTTTATTGTGCCACTCACGTGAAAGATACAATTTTGGATCGGGAACTGGACGTGAGAACGTTCAATAAGATAATCAAAGCAACTATGCACAGCTAGCGTTAGTGTTCAAATATATTCTTGGACAGTTAAACAAAAAAATACGTCAGTAGTAGGACGAAAATGATTTCATGGTTCAGTGCCCTCACTGATCCTAATTACGTCTCTGCAATATTCCTGTAATTGTTTGGTTCTTGGCTTGCATTAAATGAAGTCATATAAATTACTCTGTCAAGGTCTTGCCAAGATCAAAAGAGGGTGAGATAGTACTAATACTATTCCGTATTCCGTGTCAATGTTTTCTACTTTTTAATAAGACAGCTAGGCGTTGAATAAAATGCGTATAAGGACATAAACAGTACGACTTCCTTCGCTAATGCACCCTTATACAGTTCCTTCAACGCCTTACTTTAAACTCCATTACTTTTCAGTCTTAAAGAATGCTTGTAGATTGAGGGCTGAATAAAATCTGTCAGTTTAGTTGTTGAAAGCTATAAACTGTTAAAATTATTAGATTAAGTACATGAGAAATGATGATGATGTTATTAGGACTTAGTAGTTTCTAAGATATTCAGCTTTAATTGGAACAAGTCTCAAGATCTCAGCCAATATTGATGCTAAGAATTCCAAATGTTGAAGTTACGTTCAGTTTTAGTTTTCATTTTTATTTTCTATACCACTCATTGAATGAGGGTCTCATCATCACTTGTGTCGAGCTGTTTGAATTTTTTTATTAAGTTATCATTATCATACATTTTATTGCATTTACGGTGCGTCGCCGTTTTTTGGGCAGCGGTGTGTGTGTACCATTATAATAGAACCAATTGCAGAAACTAAACAACCGTTTAATGAAAATTAAAACCAACAAGCCTCATTTCTATTACGAAGGTAAATAAAAACTGAACGAATCGCGTCTGGAATTACGGCAAAACGCATTTGGGATACCATTAAGGTTGCTTAATTATTTGCAGACACCCTTTTTAAACGTAAAACAAGGGGTTAGCATCCATAACTGCGGGTAATTTTTGTTTTATTATGCTTCCTGGGGTGATTTGTTCCGAGAAACCGTTTCGGGTTATTGGACGGTCATAAGAATAGTACATTACTGTAGACGACAGGAAAGAAGGTCTTGGCGGGTGAGTAGGTATAGACGGATAGTGATACGAAGCCGGCAAGTTTTCCACGGCTAGGCATGTATAGTGCTTTTCTCAAATATATGCAATGAAAAAGAAATACACCACTCAAAAAAATATGATTCGGCTGTTTAGCCTGTTTATGAACACAGACGCCATGTTTGGAAAAAATTCTTCCCGGCTTTGGCCTTCAATTTTGTATGAAATTCCTGTACCTTATCTGGAGTTATTCCCCCCGATACTTCTTGAAGCCTGTTATAACGCACGTTATGAAGATATTTCATTACAAGTTTGAGAAAATAACTCTTATAGGTATAGTGAATAGATTCCGGTGTGTTAAAGAGTAAATAAAGTGTAAAGTTATTGCTCGATTTGTTGGAGTGGCACGAGGCTAATCGCTGTTTTGGTCTTGAGTTCAAAAGGTCTGTGTTTAGGTCAAAAGGGAAAATTGATGGAAAAATTTAAATTTTGAAACCCCTTTGACACAAGAAACTGGCCATCATGAAGCCATAATTCAATGAGTGATATAGAAAATACCACTAAACTGAACATAACTATATAATTTGGAATTCTTCGTATCAATTCTCTTGTCACTTATTCCAATTAAAGTTGAATATCTTAGAAACTACTCGTCCTATTTTCACTAAACATAACTTAGCACCATCTTGACGGACATGTCTTTCGATTAAAAATTACCGCACAAAAAATGGTCCATTCGTTTAAGCTACAATGCCACAGACAGACACACAGATGCACATCTTAAACTTACAATACCCCTCTTTTTTTTCCGGGGGTTCAAAAAAAAGTAATTTCGGAATATAACAACGTGTGAAAATCAGTAACGTTAAAATATTATTTTCCTTCTTGTAAAGTTTCTTTTCCATTTTTCGATGTTTCTATAATCTTCACAATAATCCAAGCAGATGGCATGACCGTTTGTAGCTTGTAATGTATTACACCATCACAAAATTGTCTGCAACAGCGTTGACCTAAAAAGTATTTACTTAGATCCTCAAAACCCCGCATATTTTTAATCGTAAACATTTGCTCGTTCTCACATAAAGGGACCTTTTTCGAGCCAGCGGAGAATCACAAAACCGCCGCATTTTCCACGTGTTGTCCGCGAGCCACACTGAGCGCCTAAAAACTAACCTGGTTACGGTTCAAATATATTATCATATAACATGTATTATAAAAATCTAAAACTCAGTAAAATATCAATTTTCTGCTCGTGATAGCAGAAAAATTCATTACCTATTTCGAAACGCCGAATTTATTCCCAGATTATTTTAGTATATTGCGCAAATTTCTGGAATGCTTCGGTCAAATTGCAAGAAAATACAGTGACAGCCTCGAGGGGTTCATCATGAAGTAAATCGAAAAGATATCGTGCATGAAGACCGATACGATGGTCCGGCCAGCTCTTGACACCACAAGTGACAGTTCACAACGGGTACACTACATCCGAAGTTTCATTTGTCCGAATTCATCATCAATCCGATTGTTCATAATTTCGAAAACCGCGTTCTGATAAAATACTTATTAAGTTTCTTTTCGTCATAATACGCCGTAATCTAAGCTAATTATAGTATATTCGCGTTATTTCACTTTCGAAATTTTGAAAATACGGAATATTAATGGTTTAATATTCCGAATTTTCAAAATAATTAACGAAACATCGGATTTTTTGAGTGGTCCCGTTCACAACGTCGGAGACAGAAACAGATGAAGAATGATCGTACGAGAGAAAATTGATGCACACAGGCTGCATAAACACTTATACAGTTTAAATTAGAGTTATTACTGTTGTAAAAGTTCTTATACAGCCAGTTTGCTACCTGAGAAGGTAGGTCATGACCCTCAACACAGAGGAATACGCAAGTAGAGACTCAGAGTTCTAAAAACATAAACATTACAACCCGAATCCGTATTCACTTCTCCAAAACACTCACATAGTTTAAAAATTTTCCACACAAAAGCCTCAGCATAAAGGAAATTCGGCAAGTTTCCATAAAGAACCCTTTCAGAAGTTCCGCGGAGTTCAGCGTAGTTGACAGAAACGCGTGAATAAACAATGATTGGGCGCGCAAAAGCCTTTAGTATTGGTATTTTATATTATTTGCATTTGAAATACGTCATTTCTGGTTTTAGTGTTGATACGCAAGTTTGACTGACAGTCGTTTATTTCTCAACCACGAGGAGTCGGTTCGGGTGATTATAACAATTTTCGCGCAAGAAAAATTTCACAAGTTCTGTAACTATTTCTTCAGACTTTTTACTGGCACTGGCAGTGCGAGTCAAATTTCATTCACGGTTGAATTTATCACTTATTAGTATATTGAAATTGAATTTGAGTCTATATTTTTCGAAGCAAACTAGTTTTATTTATTCCATAGTACTTATATAATTAATATTTATTTAAACTTTATTACACAATACAAAATGGGTACAAATTGCGAACTTAATGCCTGTAATACTTATACTTATATAATGATAGAAGAAGAAGAAGAAGAAGAAGAAGATACATTTATTTTGCAACCAATTACATTTAAATTTTACATCTAAAGAATTGAATTACATTTTTGTATTAAATTTAACTTAAAATCTATACTTCTATAGAAATTCTATGAGCTAAACGGTGTTCTGGTTGCAAAAATGGAGTCCACTCAGCATATGTCATAGCACTCTTGAGCACCACGACGCTGATCTTCCGTGGATCCAGATCAGGAAATGTGTTGAACAGCGTGCCGTGTAGTGTATCTGTGTTGGTTTGTGTAAAAAGATAGATATGCAAATAATGGGTTGTGATGTTTTAGAGTCACTAGTCGACATTTAACTACTTGTATACTTGGTGTGCATAATCAAGTCAATGATATACTACCACTCCAGACAAGCCTAACTGAGACGCGCAATCATATGTCAAAGTTCGTCCTTCTCTCTCTGAAGCTCGACAAAACCCTCAAGCTAACCGCCCGAACATAATTGTTGTTGTGTCAATAAATACTCCTTTAAACGTTTTTTAAAAACAAACAAAATATTAGGTATGATATTTCCCGAAATAGATAATTGACTACCATTTATTTGCATTTTCACTACGCCAACACGTACATTTGTAGTAATTTAAGTACAGAAATTACTTAATGCGTAAGTAAATCAGAGACAAAGTTACCGCGCCGCTAGAGTCTGGATAGCCAAATTATGTTTACCGATATTTCCTTAAGGTATTACCAATTGTCTATGATTTAGGCAATTTAGCAGGTGGGTCCTCTATAATAATTTTGATACCTACTTTATTATACTAGTTTTAACATTTCGATCGAGTTGAAATTTGGCATAGTACTTATGTAATTTTTTTGGTGATGGATTAATATGGTATTATCGAACACTACGTTTAATTTTTAGCCTTGTATATTGTTAGAAAGTGTAAACATAGTTGTTGGCGACTGGCTGAGATGCCACCTTTTATATATATATATTTTACTTGTCAGTTTTTAAATTATTAGTCCTGTGTGTGTCAGTTTGCCTTGTAAATAGTTGTTTTGCTATCCTTTTTAATTTAATTTAATTTCTTATATCTATTCAACAGTGTTTCCATCATTCTCACCAATAATAACTTCATACAGTCCATTGCTCTGTTGGTCGTTGACTGTTCTGTATATAGTGGTAGAAATTATGTGAGCTGACTATTATGGTCACGTCAACATATATTTAACTTATTTATTTAGGTACGTTAATGGTGTGCATAGAAAATCAAAAATATGTACTAGTGTCAAAACTATGATTCCTACACTGAGAAAAAAGTGATTTAATCAAGTCGACTTTTTGCTTGATTAGAAAAAATATGATTGAATTAATTATTTAATTGATCATATACACAAGGTATACTTTATAACTACAACAAAGTTAAATTGATCGAAATGTTTAATTAAGTAACAATGTTTCATTTGATCAACTTCTTAATTACTTTTAATTTAATCATTTACTTTATTCATCGAAACATGGAGTTATTTGAATCTAGTAAGTCAGTTTATTAACGGTATCATTGAACTTAATCACACGAATTAACTTGAATCATTAATTCAATTAAAAGCAATTAATTGCATCAAACATAAACGAGATTGAATTAAAAAATCAACTTATTTCAATTAATCATGCGCTTAATAAAATTAAACAATGTACTTGACTAAAGTTATCAAGTTAATTATTGAACTTAATCACACGAATCAAGTAAAATCATAAATTCAATTAAATGCAATTAATTACATCAAACAGGCAGGAGATTAAATTAAATAATCAACTTATTTCAATTAAGCAATGTATTTGACTAAAATCATTAAGTCAATTATGAAATTGTTTGAATCTATTAAGTCAGTTTATTAATGGTATCATTGAACTTAAACACGCGAATTAAGTTAAAACATTAATTCAATTAAAAACAATTAATTGCATCAATCATAAACGAGATTGAATTAAATAATCAACTTATTTCAACTAATCATGCGTGTTTAAGTTGTTTAAATAGTTAGTTGTCTTAATTGTCTGGTAGATGGCGCTGTACCGTAGAGCGTGAATTGTACATCGCGCCAACGTTTGTTTACCATAGAATGCATAAGTACTGTAAATTATTATTGTTATTTTGTCGATATGTGTGGAGTGCATATAGTCCAAAGAAATAAACATACGTTGAATTGTTATCAATCTCGGTGTTTGATTCTATCCCTTCGAGACCAGAGTGCATTTTGTACATGGTCCTTACGAACGGGATTAGCCCTACTGTGGTTTTTTTGGTAAATTACATACATTTCATAAAGTAGACTTGATTAATTGAATCGTGCACTATATATGTATATTTCATAAAGTACACTTGATTGATTTAATCGTGCACTATACACATTTCATAAAGTAGACTTGATTAATTGAATCGTGCACTATATATATTTCATAAAGTACACTTGATTGATTTAATCGTGCACTATATAAATTTCATATAGGAGACTTGATTTATTTAATCGTGCACTATATACATTTCATAAAGTAGACTTGATTAATTGAATCGTGCACTATATATATTTCATAAAGTAGACTTGATTGATTTAATCATTTTACTTGATTTCATCAAACATTTTCTTTAATTGTATCTGTAAAGACGTTGATGGGTTTTATTAAGGATTTCTTGATTATAGTAGTCAACAAACATGATTTTTATATTTAAGTCATGACTGGATTTACAAAGTTACTTTATTACCTTTTTCAATCATTTCAACTTGATTGCTGCAATCAGTTAACTTTATCTGCTCCCTATACATTAAGTTACTTTGTTAAAACAATCAAAATTTTGATTAACGTAATCAATTTTTTTTCTCAGTGTACAACACAAAGTGTGACCAGCCGCAGATTATTCAAATTTCCCGCTAAAACATTCTTAACGATTTCACGTAAGTGTAAACCGCTTATTACAATAATTAAATATGTCTCACGAAAGTTTAATAAGATTACGTAATTACAGAGTAAGAATAAGTAAATTAGGTACTTCTTTGTTTCTAGAAATGAATCAAAATTCTGACGCTAAATCTTCAGATAAACTCACCAATATGATATTTAGTACAAAATTTACCTAGCACAGTACAATCAACATAAAATATTTAATATAAGTCCACGGGAACGTTAAAAACTGTCTTCTTCGATAACCAATATAATTTCGTTCTATTTTTTAATCGTTTATCTCAATAACCGGTAATTCACAGCTAGTAGAATATTATAACTACAAGGTATTGTGAAATCGGTTCCGATCCCTGCGTTTAAAATTATAAAACGTATTTCGTTGAGGATAGTTCAGTCGAAATCCCTACGTCAAAACTATAATAAACAAAACAACAACCATCAGAAAGCGGCCACAATTACAAGTTTATTAGCCACACAATAGCTCTAATGCTAACTCACAAAATTACGCAACTGTAAGAAAAACTCGAAGTTTGCACACATGGCCGGCAAAGTTGTCACACAACTTCATTACGGAACTTGCCGGGCGATGACGACGCTTATGAATTTAGTTGGTAACTTTTCCCCTAACACGTAATAAATTACGAACCAAAAAAGGCATTGTTTTGTATGAAATACAAAGATATTGTGTGTGAATAGAGAATGCCGGTCGAGTAAGAACTTAACATAAATTATAAAATACCCCCGACACGAGCTGGTCATCATGAGGCCATCATTCAATGAGTGATACAGAAAATGCTACTAAAACTGAGCATAACTACAAAATTTGGACTTCTTAGCTTCAATATTGGCTGAGATCTTGTCACTTGTTCCAATTAAAGCTCAATATCTTGTAACTACTCCTCCTGTTTCCACCTAACGTAGCTAAGAACCATCTCGACCAACATGTCTTTAAAATAAAAAAAAACGCACTAAAATTGGTGCATCCGTTTGGGAGCTACGATGCCACAGACAGACACGCAGATACACAAATACACATGATAAACTTATAACATCCCTTTTTAGTCGGGGGTTAATAAAATTAAGTTGATACTTATACATTGACAAATACTTCAGAGATACTTGTGACATATTTAATTTTAAACGGATTTATTTTATTTAAAGATAACAAAAACGGAAAACAAAGTGACAATAAATAAAAAAAAAACTTAAATACTAGTAACTACTATATGTACAAAAATGTTGTAACATTATAATTTTTTTTTTAATATAATTTATTAACCAGTAACTCTTACGAGTTTTTACCTGTTCCCTTTGTTTGTATTTCTTTCTTGTAGCGTATATTTATGTAACAAAGATATATATTTTTTTCTATTACTTAAACTAAAAACATTATAATTAAATATTGTATTTTATGTTAAATACTGTGTCTATTGTAGGTAACATCCCAATATCCCTTTAACTTTGACAATCCCTTAAGGAGATACTTTGATATTTTCACCTCATTTTACTAAATTGACATGTAAATCATTTTGTTCTTGCAATCATGTGAAATAATTTACTTTTATTTTAAATATATTTTATGAAGATCATAGTATAAATTGACTTAGCCTAATTTAGAAATTTTACGCTAAGACATTTTAAACTGGTTCATATAACTTTCATCTCCAAATCATCAAAGATTAGGTACCTCTGCCTACACCTACGTACATTTTCATAGCGATTACAATCCAAACAAAACTCAAGCATAATAAACTTTTGTTTAGTTTAATTTTTAGGTATAATTTTATTGTAAGAATTTTAAGTTGTATTCCTTGGACTTTATTTTATACTAATAAATCATAGAAAATAACATAATTTTACTGTTTCATTTGCTACTAATTTCGATATTTCATAGTAGTCCAATCTTGTGAAATATTTTTACTTTTATTTTAAATATATTTTGTGAAGATCATAATATCAATTGACTTAGCCTAATTTAGACATTTTGAGACTGAAATTTTACGCTAAGACATTTTAAACTGGTTCATATAACTTTCATCTACAAATCATCAAAGATTACCTCTGCCTACACCTACGTAAATTTTCATAGCGATTACAATCCTAACATAACCATAGAAAATAACATAATTCTACTGTTTAATTTGCTACTTATTTCGATATTGCATAGTAGGTCCATGTTACATTTTCTCAAGAGTAGATATCGCAGACACGCCACTTTTTTCAAGACATATGTTATATTTTATTATACTCTAACCAATCCATAGCATTGTTATTGAGGTGGGATTGCGAAGGATTAGGGAATACATCGGATCAATCAGTAGGGCCCCAGTAGCGGATTGCGGTCCATTGTGATCCCTCCAACAAATGTACGGTCGGATACTCATTTTGACCTAAATTGGAGATTACTATTAGTAATACCTACCCTTTTGCTTTTCTATCGTAATAAAGACTGTTGCGGAAACTTTCGGGAGCGGAAGAATTCGTATTTTCTTGCTATGTTTTGCTAACGCAAATGTTTACCATCGTGCTGTTTTATAATCGGTACGTAGGTCTACATAACGATTACTGATTGCGTATTTAGAGCAAGTAAACAAGTATTTTGTCTAGTATTTAAGATACATTTTAGCAATCTAGCTTAGAAATCTTACAAAAAAGTCGTATTATTCTCAAACTTCCGTATATGTATGCTAGAGCACATATTAAGAGGCCTTATTCCTTTTTTCCATATTATGACACATATATTGATAATTTCAACCAACTACCTATTTGAAGTGAAGCCTATCTGAGTTCTAGAAAGTAGCATAGCTATTGCATGCTTTCATTGAGTGTAGTCGAAAATAAGTAAAAAAAACCTGTTTATTTTGCGTGAATTTTGACAAACTTGTGTAGTTTTTGAAACAAAAATTATCAATGAAAAATTCAAACTGTAGGTTTCAAATATAGACCAATAATGTTTCAATGGCCCTGTTCTAAGTAATTAATTAATTAAGTAGTTGATTAATGTTAAGAAACATGTTTTATTATAGAGAAAAAATTAAACGAATAAGGAGCCTTAAACAACATTTCGTTTTCACAAGTGAGAAAACTTACTCGAAAACCCCTGAAATATTTCGTACCAATAGATAATCGCCATCAGAAACACATCAGTCACGAATTCGGGAAAAGAAACAAGTTGTTAACAGGTGTTTATAAACAGTTCGCATCGATCACCGTTTTTGCGGCGCAAGACAAATGACTCCTTTGTTCCGCCATCTATCTCCCGAACGTGTCTGTTTCGGTACAATTGCGTAAGTGAGCCGTAACTTCTACTGTTGTCGGGTTCTGCAGCTGGAAATTAAGAAGCCTTGGCTTATAAAAAAGTAACATTATAATGTATGCAAACCTATGCAATAAAAAGGCGAAATGGTAACAATGGATGTGTAATTGGATTGAATAATATTGATTTCATTTTATTTATTAATATTTGTGCAATAAGCTACCTGCCAGCACCAAAACTACTCAAATAATACCTCATAGTTATGCTTACATAAAGTAAACATAAATATATGTAACACACTATATAAATATATAACACTCACTCTAGTAAAAACACTAAACACATACCTAACTACAAAACAAAAACTTAAACTACAAAAACTTCATGAAACAACCTGAAATATTCACAAGATCGAATGTTAAGTAAACTCACTGCATAAAAAGACTCCTAAGGAGACCCAATAAAATGAAACAAGGTCATTGAATAAAGTCTACAACCACCCTAAACTAACTACGAGACGTTGTTGGCACACTTCTTTTAAGCACAAATAAAAAGTAAAACTCTTCTGTTGTACGCCTTCGGCAGCGTGTGCTAATGAATTCCATTGTCGGAGTACAAACAACGCTTCACTTTCTATTCTCATTGACAACCCTAGCGCAACAGTTTGCCACAGCTTAAAGAATTTATCTAACAAGGCTGAAGGTTCTGCAGTGATTTAAGTGCGTTTTGGAGGTTCTCATTTATTCTGTGTCGTTGAATCAGGGTTAGGGTAACGTACAAGGACCTTGTTAAACGTGTCTTTTGTAATTTTACTAAAAGGGACGGGCCCAAATGAGAGCCACATCTATATGTTAATTGTGATTCCGAGCACCTTACCCGGGCGCCGTCACACATGTTCAGAATTAACCATGAGACAGAGCGAAATAGTGACGGGATGTAGGCCTTTTAACAGTATTGTGATTGCTATTACACTAAAAAGCCCTTGGGGATTATGCTCTTCTAAATGGTTCGAATTATTATGACGCTGTTTTAATGTTGATGAGGTTAGTGTTGTGTGTTTTCATTAGCATTAAGAATATTCACTTACTACAATTATTGTAAGTTTAATGTATTAAATAAGCTCTTGAACATACATTTAATCTTAAAAATCCACTAAGAGTGAACAAAATAAAAAGTTTTATACATTTATTCTTCGATTCATACTTAGTTGAGTTGTGTTCATCTATTTGTTTTATTTTCAAACACTGCACTAATAACCTCTAAAATAAGCAGAACAAATGCTTAATTATTCTTATTTATCAGTACAAAGTTAGCTTTTAGCGTGATCAAGCTTGAAATAACTTCTTTGCGGATAACCCATTGCGGATCGTACAAGTTTGCCCAGATCACTTTTGGGTGCAACGTAGCACCCGCAATATTTCACGGCAGAGATTCGGGTGCGATATTGCAACGATCCATCTCAGCTCGAGATCGACAACATTAAAGGAGGTGATAAATCGTACGTGCTAAGGAAATGTTACAGGGCTTTTCTGAAGCGAATTTGACTTTCGTTCGACTGCTTTTTAAAACACATAGAAAATGTTAGGTATTTTGCTTCTCTTATTGTCTCTTACTAATAGAAAAGCGCTGTAGATAAAATTGCCTGTTGAAGAACAACAGGCATTTTTCCGTGAGTCTCTCATGTGGCGCATAATAAAGATATTCTTACTACTATTTTAATACTGCCTGCTCTAGGAGTAAAAAGACGTGTAAGCACCAAAACGGATCCTAGTTATGTATGTCGAAGGATAGCTCGTGAAAGGCGTCTGTGGAAATTGTTGAGACAAATTGTAACGTCGATTAATAATAAAAAATACAATAATTCTTAAGCGACATAAAAAGGCTTGAAGATGATGAATTGAAGTCTTTCTGATATGAAAAATTATGAAAATTACGTACGCATTTATAAATAAGTAGGCAATACGAACATGGTGACTTGCAGAGATCAATCATTTTTTTTTTATATTACGATGGTGACAAACAAGCATTCGGCTTATGTAATGGTAAGAATCCCTGCAACCGCTAAGGAACGTTTGCTACACCAGAAATTTTCTGCTACTCTCTATTGGTATTAGCTATATGGATATGAGCAGAAAGGGATGAGAAAAGGTCGATATTACGCGGGATCTGGGACTAATATAAAATCACTGAACAATGGACCGACGACTGTTTTATGGTTTTCGATAATGAGATTTCTTAACTGTTCTAAGTGACAAAGGAAGTTGAAGGTAATTTAAAGCGAAAGTTCACAAACCGAACTGAGCTGAGTTGCAAAGTTTAACCATTATCCTGGCTCAGCTGATAACTCATTGAAATTAAGGAATAAAATTATTGTATTTACATTTTGTTTAGTGTAAAAATTAGCTCTCAGCTAACTAACTACCTAACTAAACTGAGAGTTAACGAAACTGATAATGGCTGTAACGAAACTGATAACATAAAGCGTCGGACTCATGAAATAAAACTAGTGATGTTTTATGGTTTGGTTCGCAGAATTATTTAATAAAACGTTTTAATTTCAATTAGCAATATTGATTAATGATTTTTGGTTTACATAATCACAGTGTGAATAATAATAACAAATATGATCTAAATAATTAATTAATGTCTACAGTAGCCAGTCTTAATTCTTTCTTAAGTATTATTTCGGGATCCGACACTGCCTATTACATTTATTTTCTTTTTGGTATAATAACGTGCGGAATATCGTGTCCAATTATCGCTAGTTATTTCTTTTTGTTCCTTATTTTGACTTTTTACTCCACGTTTTCTTGATTTCTTTACTCTGTCTAAATGTTTCACTCTTAACACTTTATATTTTGTTGGATTTTGCTTTAAACGTTATCTTTATTTCCTTTGCCTTTCAGCATTTGTCTACTGTAAAAAAGTGTTTTTATTTTTGTACTGAAATACTTGGTAAAAAATATTTTTACATAGTAAATTTATTTCTAAAAATATGCTGAAAATGCTAAAATAAATCAATTAGGGAATTGAAACAGAGACAAAAAATATTACAGTCCATATTTAGATAGGTTTTTCGACCTATAAAAAAGGTTTTATAGTATGAACTAACCCTTACATTTTATCAGTTTCGTTACATAACGAAACATAACGAAACTGAGACAAGATATATGAGAAATCGCAACCTAAAACAATATTTTTCTTCAAACGTGTAATGCATTCATCTGGAACTATGTAAATTTGTAAGATTCAGAGTAAAACCAATCGGCAATGAATAAACTGGAGTACGAAAATAAAGATTTTATCATACAGATTTCCTGTGGACTATTTTATTACAAAGGTAAAGTTTGGGTTAGAGATGATTTACCGGAGGAAATACCACGAGAGCCAAACAAGAAAAAAATCAGAAAAATGTAAAAAAAATAAAGTTCCTAATCAATAAATAAATAATAATAATAATGCCGTTCGTCGAGAATGTTTTCCGATTTATATGGGTAAAGAACATAAATGATCGAGAATATTTCTCATACAAACCGAGAATCGTTCTCAAGAACGGCACATCTCTATCTCATCATCATCATCCTCCTAGCCTTTGTCCCATATCTTTGTAGAGAATGAATTCTCAATCGGGGTGGGCTACCTAAATCCCAAGATGTGGCGTAGGCACTAGTTTTTACGCAAGCGACTGCCATCTGACCTTCCAACCCAGAGGGGAAAATAGGCCTTATTGGGCTTAGGTGGTTTCCTCACGATGTTTTCCTTCACCGAAAAGCGAGTGGTAAATATCAAATGACATTCCGTACATAAGTCCCGAAAAACTCATTGGTACCGGCTGGGTTCGAACGCGCGACCTCCGGATTCGAACCCGGCCCGTACATCTCTATATATGCAGGCGTAAAGCAGGTGACAGTTTGTGGTTTGTAAAGTCCACAGGAAAGAAATACAACTTCAACTCATACTTATAGAACATAGTGATAAAATCTGTATGACCCAAATAATTTGCTCTTTCGAATTATGTACAATTTTGTTTGCAGAATACACATTTACCATCGGCCGTTGTTGAGACCTTTGGGAGACCTAGGAAACAAATTCGAGGGAGATTCGGGATAGCTTAAATTTAGGGATATCTCGGTTTTATCAGAAATGTATCCATTTTGTATATTCAAGCTGCTTTGAGTCATACTAACAAGTTAACATATTGTGTTTGTAATTCCTATAAAATATACTTTTATTTGATAAGTGTGATCGATACATTAAAAAAAAACCGAGATTCGATTAAATAATTGTTTTGGGTAGGTAAAAGATAAAATAAAATGATTACACAAACAGTGATTTCACATATCGTTTACTAGCTGCGCCATCGTATTACCCGCTCATCCCACGAGAACACTTCATGTTTTCAGGATAAAAAGTAGCCTATGTGTATCCAGGAATAATATCCAGGGTGTCAGCTACCTTCATACCAAAATTTATCAGATTTGGTCCAGCCGTTTGAGAGTTAAGCAGTAACAAACATACACACAAACACACTCACAAACTTTCGCCTTTATAATATTAGTGTGACAAAGAAAGGCTCTATTGTCTTTTACAGTAAAATAACTAGTAATAATCCAAACTGACATTAAAAATTCGAAGACAAGTGTTGTTTTTTTTTGGATGAGAAAACAAAATTAAAAGTGATTGTGTTATGTTGGAGCTTAAAGCCGCGGGACTCATAAAATATTAATAAAAAACTTTATTTTTCGGGTGAAACTCTGACAAAGAATACCGTAATAAAATTATGACGGCGAACTTTAAGACAAAGAGGCAATTTGAACAGTTTTCTTGATATTAAATCCTTAGACTGCGTAATTAAAGTAAATAGCTCTATACATTGATATTGATAAGTTCAACAAAGACAGAAAAAAAACATTATTTCGCGTTTGATTTGCTTAGGATAATCTTCAAGATCAAATCTGTTCGCAGTAATTTAATAGCAGGGTACCCTATAGATGTATATATCCATATATATGTAGTACATATGTGTAGTAGTATTTTCATATATATATTTATCAATGTAAGTAATGTGTGCATATATGTTGTGATAGAGAATGCCTCATGGCACTAAGTCCGCCATTTGTACTTATTTGTAATGTGCAATAAAATATCAATAAATAAATTAATAAAAATGGAGGATTTTTTTTCGGTAATACATACATATCCCGTTGTAACAATATGCAATGCACCTCTATCACAACTGTCTCACATCCCGGAATCGGAAGCCCTAGTCACGTCGTTCCTCGCGCGAGAAACACTTCCTATCTCTTTCTATGCAGTACTGTGAGAGAGTAGCGGGGTGACCAACTGTCGTTATATTTACTTAGAAATGTATGGATAAGGTGACTCGGGGCTATTGTAGCTATGGGGTTATTGTATCTTATTACCATTATAATGGCCTGTGACCATTATAATGGTCTGCGTATATATACTATATAGGATACACAGACCATTGTATTGTCTTGTGTATCCTATATATACACAGACCATTGTAATGGTCACAGGCCATTATAATGGTAATAAGATACAATAACCCCATAGCTACAATAGCCCCGAGTCACCTTACGGATATAATAATATGCGAGTGGCTATTAGTTTACAAATATGTTTTTGTTGTGTTCATTTTAGTTTAACTTATAATGTATTTTTTTTAATGCACGTGTGTGTGTTTAGATAGTTGGATGTCAATGGTTGTTAATGAGCAATGGACTGTATACTGTTAAGATGGAAGAATATGATGGAAACACTGTACTTTAGTTTAGATATTAGTTTAATAAATTAAAAGATAGCAAAACAACGATTATTAGGCAAACGACACTGACACACTGAATACAAACCAAATTGATGTCAAATAATTTAAAAACTGTCAAAGATAAAATATGTATAAAAAGAGGTGGCATCTCAGCCAGTCGCCAACAATGGTTATTTATACCATAAATATTATTATCTTTTAGTACCATGAACAAATAAAAACGAACTAATGACAATATATCGTGTGACTAAAGCTGCGAAACGGCCGCGCCACTACGGCGGCAAGCGGCGCGGCGCCACTACGGCGGCAAGCGGCGCGGCGAGCGGTAGAGCGAGAGATCCGAGCGCGGCGGTCATACGAGTGAACGAGACACACGTACCACTCACCGCTGCCGCTGTTCCGCAAGTCGTGGCCGGTCCGATACTTTGTGCTAAACGGGCTGAAGACGAGGCGATTTTATCGAGGTCTCAGTCGCATACATTTTGGCGCCTAGTCCTTCCGGCTATGTACGCGTACGCCATCTATTGATCAATAAATATTTTAATGACGAATATATATTACGAAATAGTAGCGACATCTACCAGACGTCAAACGTAACTTTGTACGTAACTGCAGCAGTCTTCCTGAATTATTGGTGCAAGCTTAGCCTAAGAATAGGGCAAAACATTGCTGCTTCCAAGTCAAGTTTTTCACGCAATAAATTTCTAACAAGTGATTCTTAACGCTACAATTCGAAAGTAAAAGGAAGGCAAGTAGGAAATCAAAAGTACAAGCGAGACGATAACCCTTCCATTTTCGAGTGCACTATAAAATCGGTCGTCACTCCACTACTTTGTTGGCGATAAAATTATATTAGCTCACGTACGTGGTCCCGCGACGTGCGGCGACTTTCTACGTGGTTTGATGCCCTTATTTAGGTTGAACGATACTTCTACGATACGATTTTAACATGTACTTTACAACTCGTATCGACCCTTCACGAAAAACTGATAGGTATAAAACTTAAAAAAAGAGCATTTAATGTAAAGGCATATGCTGCCGTGTCCCGTTGGTTTTGGTTGAAAGAGTCGCGGAATGCAATCTTCAAATAGTTCTCTGTATGTTTAAGTGTTAAAATTGTGTTTATAAGAATATTTATGCAGTTTTATAGAAATCAAACATAAATTGCAGGACCTGGATAATTAGGGTAGCAACAGTTTTTGGAACGCAATCATATTATTATTTTCTCTGATAGTTCTTGCTACAAGAATCTACAAACTTTAGCTTTAAATTTTTGCTCACCACGGTGGACATGACGGTCTCTTTTTGGCTGATGCGCTATCTGCCATCAAAACCCAATAAAAAAAACATCTAGTCAATGGTTGACACTTGTCAGTGCCAACATTTCAACGGTTCAACACTGAATATGTCATTCTCGGCTTAATAATAATAATAACACTGAATATGTCAACATTACAATGGTTTGACACTGACATATATCAATATTTCAACGATTTGACATTGACAAGTGGAAGGCGGAGCCGAACACCCATGTGTGAGTAAGCTACGTACGGTCGTACGCGGCTAAGCTACCGGCAAGTACTTTATCACAAAGTGCGCTACGCCTGCTAAAAATTTAAAAGATTAATCTTAACATTACCATCGTATGAAGTATGAAGGCACTTAGCAATTCATATAAATGCAGATTTTTCCTTCCTGCATTCAAAGCGTTTACTTTTATGCACTTGCATATATTAGTCTGAGCCGTGTTTAACCTTATGTGTTGAATCAAGTATTTTTTTATATCATTTGAAGCCTTAGGTCCTGAATAATATTCAAATTATTTTAAATGGATATACCTACTATTATAAAATTTTAGAATTGTATTGATAATAAATTTTCTATAAAGATGGGTCCTTATTTCAGTAAAAGTCTTAACAGCGCGATACAAGATTTGAATGGGACCGTAGCTTCAGTCTTACAGCGACACCTGTTGGTAAAATATTCTTTGTCGGCTCATCACACCAAAATATCGGGGCGGAATCTAGTACAGGGAGCTCCAAAGATGGTTTTATGATACATAGTATACTTTTTACCCGACGAAATATGGGTTACGTGGACACAAAAATCTATCATTAGTTTAACTTCTCGAGAATGGCACATCTCTACCTGTGTAGAGGTGTGCCATTCTCGAGAATGTTTCCAAATTTGTAGGGGAGTGCCAGTTTAAAAGGTTAAATGTTTATGGCAAATACAATATTATATTATATAGCAGAATCTGCAAGTAATTTGAATGACGACGATAATTTACTACTCAAAGTAACAATGTCTCGCTATTTTTGAACGACCGCCTCTTGCTACTCTGAATGACGTAGAAACACTGAAATCTTTGCGGACCACTAGATTTTAAGCCGAGCTCGTATCGTGTGCACTACAAAACGGGAGAAAAGATACAGTACCTATCAAACGCAAACCGAACGGGCGCGCGTGAATTGGAGCGCAGCGCGTGATAGCTAAGTGACGTTTCCACATGACGGATATTTTTACGCTCCAACGTGTTTTTCTTAGTGCCTCCCGTCTGTTTTGGTCACCATCTATAGCATACTTAAAAGTATCATCAGTTTTGCTTTCTCATTTCCGTTGTGGGATATTTTTGTTTCTTAGTGCCTCCCTTCTGTTTTGGTCACCATCTATAACATACTTAAAAGTATCATCAGTCTTGCTTTCTCATTTCCGTTGTGGGATATTGTGGTTTCCTAGTGCTTCCCGTCTGTTTTGGTCACCATCTCTTTAGAATACTTAAAACTGTGATCAGACTTGCTTTATTATTACGGCCAGTTAAGATGAGATAAGTATTTGTACGGAACCCTCGGTGCGCGTGTCAGACTCGCACTCGGCCGATATTTTTTTCCTCAAAAAGTCAACATGTATATTTTAATCTAATGCATAAAATAGCATAATAAACAATAATATCACATGTCCATTATACTCAGGTGTGTAATAAAGGATCGAAAATTCAGGTGGATATTTACCTAAAGTTGACAAAATCCTATTGCTATCTCACTCATACCTCAAACAAAGCCGCTTATACCTACAACTGAACAACAAAGCCGCCGCCAAAGTTTAGGTATAAAAGCATCCGATTTTCCGATGCCTAGTTATTATTTTTAAAGAAAGACCTTACAGACCACTACATTATTTCCAATCCATGCAGAATTTGCTCTAGAAAACAGACGAAAAGATTGAGAGTCACCCGAACGAACGTGCGAAATGAAGTGCAGCGTGGGAAAAGTGGTGCTGCCTTAATGAAGGATATTTCGCCCGGAGACAACCAAAACTCACTAAAATGTCTGTCACTTCTCTTTCAAACCTCGTATCTAGTTTATAGATTGATACTCAGATATGAGCTTTGTTTTAAGTAGGTATTTGTTACTTAGAGTTTTGGCTGTCAACAGACGATTTTTACTCTTCATATTGCTACGTAGCAATTGAAAAGGGATTTTTACAATGAAGAAGACCTACATTCTGTTTGGTTTGTCAAAAATTTCACCCTAACAAAAAAAATAAAACATGGTTGATTTTTTTATTAATATATAAAACGGTTTCTAGTGACATTAAAATGTCCACTTTAACTATG
The DNA here is from genome assembly GCA_932273695.1 of Apotomis betuletana. Classification (NCBI taxonomy): domain Eukaryota; kingdom Metazoa; phylum Arthropoda; class Insecta; order Lepidoptera; family Tortricidae; genus Apotomis; species Apotomis betuletana. The sequence goes on along the minus strand of OW026309.1, from coordinate 17,527,846 downwards.
AGCCCTTTAAAGTTAACTTTGAAGTCAAAACCCAACTGTACAGACAAGACCTTTAAAGAGTTCAAAGTCAACTTGATGCCGCTCAAATAGCAAAAATCTACATTTCGAGGTAATGTTACTATAAAATTACTTACAGGTAAGTCTATTTGTCTATGTCGATCGAATTAGATCCCTTCTCTTTTGCCAAAATCATTAAAAGTGTCACTATCCTGATTTTGTAGACCACCAGATTTTCTCCAATCTACTAGAAAATGTGCAGAAAGAAATTGTATCGAGAGCAAACCGAACGGTCGCGCCAAATGGAGCGCAGCGCAGATAAGTGGCGCTTCCACAAGACGAATATTTTTACGCTCCAACGTGTTATTGCTATGTAACAACAGAAGAGAAATAAGCGACAGAAAAAAAAACAATTTGGATACTACCATGGCACATTCAATAACAGAAAATACCTGCCCAAAGTCTACCAACATAGTGTATGAGCGCTACTTTAGCGGGATTTTTATCATACATTTCGTACGACACTTAGACCTCTTTTGACACTTTTGCATAGACAGCGGGGTTAGCATATCTTGACGAGACTTCGCTTGTCGCGCGACGTAGCGTCACCACTTCACCAGTCTTGCTTGCACAGTATCAAAAAGAAAGTGAAAGGTAGTATTTGTCGCTCTACAAAGAGTCGCGTGTTACAGATATGCTAGACGTGCAGAGCTTCTAATTAGATATACACTTGGTACAAATGTGTTAACCAAGGTTTGAGTGCAGACATGAAATAACGAAGAGTAACAACCAAAACAAGATTTTGACCGGCTCGTGTGCACTAGAGGACAGGCGAAAAGATACCAAACGCGCGAAATGACGCTCCATTTCGCGCGTTTGGTATCTTTTCGCCTGTCCTCTAGTAGAGAGTAGTAGATAAGTGGTGCTTCCACATGACGGATATTTTTACGCTCCAGCGTGTAGTACACTTCCTGTTACTATAGCCCCACCAGACCAGTTGCTTTAAAAAGCAACCCTCGCCATATTGCAGATTTTAAGTGATAGAGTCCGTGCGGAAATAAAAGATTTTAGGGGGTGCCAGTAACACTATTTGTCAGTTATTTTAAGATCATGCATGAGTGACCTGCATGTTTATGAAAATTAATATATTTTGAATGGATATACAATTAGTGATTTTGTGTCAGAGACTAATTACTTAGGGGGAGTATTGAATACTTAATTTAATATTCAATACAACATAAATACCCGTCATAGCGGACACACGTTCTGTGAGTTTTTATTAGTCGATAATGGAGCTTTTACCTACTTTTTCGTGCTGACAAAATCAAATAATATTAAATATAATTTCCCTTGTGGAACTATGTGCGGTTTTACCATGTTTTTACATTATTTTATATGCAATACTTGCAATTTTTGTATATGAACTTCGTAATTATATAAGACATGTGTCTAAGGTTCCATTGCCATGTAAAATTCATAATGTTAGTTCCCGTTTCTGCCGCGACTCTTTTCTTTCTGCACAGACTACTCATTTATCTCCAAGTGCTCGAATTTAACTGAAGTGAACAATGAGTAAACACTGTAAGCAGGGATAAATATTCCACAAATGGTTAATGATTTTCCCGTAGAAAAGCTAAAAATATCCACAGCAACGCTAGAAAAGTTTTTTATACAATTCAATTATATCAGAAGAAGAACGAAGAATACCATTATTTACTTATATAAGTAACATTTCTATTAACAATTTTTGAAATTGATTGGTTAGGTACCTTAAAATACATAGATACACCTAGAACGAGAGTCTCCATACAAAAAATCTGCGAAAAATTAAGCCGTTTTTGGTTTTATGTGTGTTGCTAGCGGAAATAATTTACCCAATCCGAGGAAATGTTGCGGACTCACAAAATCTTAACAGTCGAGAGCTAAAATTTTATTTATAGTATATCTTTTAGAATAACCCCACGGGAAGAAACATAATATTCAAATTTTACCCAGTATTATTCACACAGTTAAAAATTTAATTAAAGTTAAATGTTCATCGATTAAAATAAAATACCAATTAGCACAGCAAAATATGAAGCGCTATTTATAAAATTCGCTGTTAGTGGCGTTGAAGAAGCATAAAATGTGAAATATTTTTCGCTTTGTTTTTCTCCTGTCTTTTACGGGTATTTTTAATGCTTGTCTTTGATAGGAAGGCAGTGTGCGAACGGTTCCGATATAATTTGTGAGCCATGGAAGGAGGTTGGCTTCAAGTCATGGACGGATAAAGTTTAAAGAAATAATAAATACAGCCTAACACAAATCGACCTAGTCCCACAGTACCTAATAAGCTGTATTAGGTTTGTTGTTTTGGCCATGCTGTTGCCGGGATTCGAACCCAGGACCGCCGGCTCAGTAGGCAGTTGCTTTACCAATGCGCCAATCGCGTCGTAATGAGAAATGAAATGAAATTATAATGTGCAATAACAGAAGTAATTCGACGAAGGCCCGCTTCGTAGGGCTTCTATTTTTGCTCTGAAGGGTGCAAGGTACCTAACGAACCTAATCTGGCAAACAAGTGGCGATTGGGTGGGTTTATATAGCTTTGTAGCACCTTACTCATAAAATTTCTTGCTACATTATATCATTTGGAAATTATCGAAAACAACGTTAAGTATATCATTCGTTACATTATAAAAAGCAATAGTATATCAAACCAAAACAATGCACCCAATGTGAAATAATGTATCATTAGAAATGATTATCATACCCTTTATTTTGCTTCTTGGAAATTATCGAAAACAACGTTAAGTATATAATTCGTTACATTATACAAAGCAATAGTATATCAATCCAAAACAATGCACCCAATGTGAAATACTGTATCATTAGAAATGATTAATCATACCCTGTATTTTGCTTCTATATTATATATTTCTATATTCTAATACTTACTTTAATCGTAAACCATATCTTTATAAGATTGCCCTTGCAGGTTTCATGTTCCTGGATCTGTTAATGTTTCTACGCCATGAAACGCAATTAACGAATTGAATTGAATTGAATATCAAGATAATGTGAGAATTACTTAAGTAGGTAGTTGTCTCAGTGTATTTTTAAAATTTATGATAGATTAGGATACTATTTACTGGGATGAGGTTAAATTAGGACGCAACCAACAATTATATTTATTCGTATGTTACCAGACTGTAAAGTGCAAACTTTGACTTTTACTTGTGCGTGCTGTTTCATGTAACACAGTACACAAACAAACTATACAGCTTGTGACCTCATCATGATATCATGAATTATATGTATAAGTAGTTTGAAAAATCTGGGGGGTAATTCGACCAATTTTAGAGAGATGATGGAGATCTCTCCATTTCATCGCCATCCGTCACTTTTGATATGTAGCTTTAAAAGTGGCGATATCCCTAGAACATCGCAACTTCGACAATCCGGTCGCGCTTAATTTGCTTTTCCTTTGTGTGTGACAGCTTAAATAACAGGCGCATACTTTTAACTTGACCGTGTAGTGCGTGAAATTAGTTAGTTACGTTTCGTTCAAAACAGAAATTCATATGCTTTAATAGCATTTTTGAGAATCATTATCGCCTTCATATTTCCAAAATTGAGATGAGATATGTCACTTGAAGCTTATCGCATTTTAATGGCAGTTCAAAGGCGATATCACTGTTATCTAATAGAGTTTTGACGTTTTGCGATCCCTCAAACGTCATTCTCGAATTAGGTCCCTGGATGTTAATATTTTTGGTTAACGGCTTTTTCTCTCTCCCGCCGACTCTTCTCCCTTAAAGTGACAAAACGGCGCGCCCTATCCCGGGAATGTGAATTATTTATCGCCAAGGATTGTACATGCGCCAGGTGATCCGAATTCTATTTCCATTTCCGTCGGAAAAAGCGACATTATCCTTTAAAGATACTATTTAGTTGGTAATTGTGATTTGTTGGAATCATGCCCTTCTGAGAGTTACATTAACCATTGTAATCTTTAGAACTATTCAAGAAATTATATTTAGGGTAAATATTCCAGTGCTCGACACCTATTAGTTGGCTACCTCAACCTTGCCTCTAATTTGCGACATTTGTAATTAAGGCCTTTGGTAATGCGAAACTAGCGCCACATCCGATTTTTTCTTATAACTTCGTAATAATAAATAAATAAATATCGGACAACCTCACACAAATCGATCTAGCCCCAAATTACGCTCAAGAAGGCTTGTATTATGGGTACTAGACGAAGACATTCGTACTTATATAGATAAATATATACTTAAATACATAGCACAAGTATGACCCAAGCACAAGTATTCGAGTTCATTACACAAATATTTGCCCTGGCCGGGATTCGAAACCGGGACCGCCGGCTCAGTAGGCCGGTGTCTACAAACTGCGCCAAACACGTGGTCAATCAGTCGTAATAAGATACTTTTCGGTAATGGCCTGAGTCTGAATACTAAGAAAAGATATTTAATATTTATAATGTATGCAGTGAGTTAAAAAAAAAAAATTATGGGTGTTTTCCTAGCAAGACTCCAGCACTCACTAAAAATAATGTGATTTAGAAAACATCGGAATAGCTTAACATTACCACTCGCCTAAAGCAACGTCAAATTGTTCCTATCCGAAAAGCATTATATGACATTAACAAGTTACACTTTTAAGAATAAGTTTCTATACATTTCATGCACATTTTCACATTAGTGACATAACTGAAATCATGGCTTTAATTCGACGTTTGTCATCACATCTATTCGAGATGTTTCTTATATTGCCTTCTTCGGTGATTGACAATCTCAGTAGCTAGTAAAAGAGGTAAAGCACTGGATCAAACTTTCGGACGTTTACCTTAATACCCGCCATTACATTTTTAAGGAATCTCGATAATAGAAGCCATTAATTAATGATAGAAATATTATTTTTGTTATTTCAATTATTTGTCCCTTAAACTATATTTATTTATTTGTTGCCTACCGCTAGGAGCTATTTTGGGTCCAGTCTTATTTTTATCTACTTACTTTAATAAGCCTACGATCAAGCTTATAAAAGTATTAGAGAAAAAAAAAGTCTACTGAAATGGCTGATAAATTGTGCTATAGTTACATAATATTTGCAAGCGCACTTGTAGAGTAAACATAGTAAAATAAAGAAGAAACAACAGAGAGTTACCCTTATTTTCGGTTAATTCTTTTTCTACGTTACACTGCATTTCCGAAATCGAGGAATCGAACGGAAGGTAGAGTTGGATGTATGAGTTTTGACGATAACAAATTGTATGAAAACGTACGTAATGTATGTACTGTAGATACATGTTGGTTGGGCAACACAAAAAATTAAGATTTCTTAACAGTAGCACAAACATTAGCTGCCCTTACATAAATCGGGGGACTGACAAACTGAGGGCTACTAGTAGGAAAAATAAGTTATGTAAAGTTAGCATAATTTTGGTTACTACTAAGCACAATTTTATTTCTCAAGTAGTTAAACTAGTTGAGCTACTTTTTTCAGTTTGTTGGTTGGTATGGTACATGGTCATTTGTACCTTACAAGGCCCATATTAGGCAAGATACCTACTTCTTGGCTATTGCTAAATCATTAATAGTGATACCGGAAAATGTATTAGTACTAGTATGTAATTGTTTGATTTTTACAAGACTAGCAAGAACTTAAAAGGACCGTCAAAACGTAAACTACTATCTATCGGGAGCCCAAAACCGTGTAGTCTAAGGGACTTTGTCACGGTCCACTACTATAGCCGTCCGGCTTAATAGTGAATAAACAGTCCCAAAGGGAAAATTCTCATTTCCATCCTTTGCTAATTTTGCGTGCTGTCGCCACGTCAATTGATTATTATAGTGATTATTAATTGGACTCCTGAGTCCAATGGATTAATTGACAGGGTATAAAGGGATTCAAATTAAAAACGTAACTTGTATTTGCTGTCGCACATCCAGTTAGAGTTTTTAGTTGTAATGGTAACAAAAATACTAACCAACAATCCGGAGCGGAAAATTTCCTAGCTGATAAAAAAAAAGTTGGATATCAAACTTTTTTTTTATCAGCTAGAAAATTTTCCGCTTCGGATAGAAAACGTCGCTAAAGTAGATATATTCAATGATAAAATGTCGAAAAGATGTCATTAAGACAAGTAAGTAACGTCGAACTTATAGTGCATTCGAATTGAGAAAATAGTGACAGTAAATCAAAAAGTTTCACATTGACTAGTTTAATTTGATGAGATTAAAAGGAGATAAATTACTAAATTAGAAACATGATTAATAGTTTAATTATTTTATTTTTCGGTTTCAGATAAAACATGTCGCTAAAGTAGCGGCGATATTTCGGACAGATGTTAAAAACGTCAAACTTATTTAGCGAAATACTCTTTATGTCAGTTAAGCTTTAGTTCTTAAGAAACAAGGAAAAGACCTTCCACAAACCGAACGAATACCGCGAGTACTTACTATTAATTCAGTGCAAAAGTTCCTTTTCCTTAGCTCGGGAATGATACTGTAATCCTTTAATCGACGAGACTTTGGGTAATACCCCATTATCTCCTCTCTTTCCTCTCTGCCAGGGCAATACGCTTTCAATTATATTCATGAGTTATTTATTGGAAGGCGATGAAAGGCAATTTGAGACATTCTACCTACAAGAAAAATAGTATTTAGGTCGTTAAATTTTTGTACGTATTTTGTTTCTATCAATGTACTAGTTAATGTTATTTTTTAATTTCGGAGAGAACGTATCGATAAAGTAAGTATATGTAGTGAATTTTAGACCCGTCGACCATAGCTCGTTGTTTTGAATGGTTAGCCCAACCTTGAAAGTGCATGAGGGGTTAGTTCCGGCCGATTAAAATACTCATAGTATCCAACTGCCTTAGCAACTAACTAGTAACAAGAAGAAAACCTTCCAGAAACCGAAGGGATACTGCGAAGTATCTACATATCTACAGTCAGTCATGTTTTCCCTAGCTCGGGAATGATACTGTAATCCTTTTATCTACGAAACTTTGGGTAATACCCCATTATCTCCTCTCTGCCAGGGCAATAAGTTTTCAATTATATATTTATACTAAAAATCGTACTTTAATACCTACAAGAAAAATAGTATCGCAAATTTTATTTTTCAGGTCGTAAATTTTTTGTATATTTTGCTTCTATGAATGTTATTTTAAGAGAACATATCGATAAAGTAAACATGTACCGTACTATAGACACGGCGAACATGTTCGTCATTGCCTATTATGTCATTAAAAACAAGTTAACACAACCTTGAAAGTGTATGAGGGGTAGTTCCGACTAAATAAAGTACTCATAGTATCCAACTGCATTTACCTCAGTAAAAAAAGAAACCTTCCATAAACCGAAGGAATACTGCGAGTGGATGCTTACAAAGTCAAAGTTTAAGTTTTCCCTAGCTCGGGAATGATACTGTTATCCTTTAATCGACGAGACCTTGGGTAATAATATTATCTCCCCTCATTCCTCTCAGTCTCAATACACTTTATTTTTTCATGAGTTATTTATTGGAAGACGGTACATAAAAGGTTTAAATAGACGCAACCAACAATTATATTTATTCGTATGTTACCAGACTGTAAAGTGCAAACTTTGACTTTTACTTGTGCGTGCTGTTTCATGTAACACAGTACACAAACAAACTATACAGCTTGTGACCTCATCATGATATCATGAATTATATGTATAAGTAGTTTGAAAAATCTGGGGGGTAATTCGACCAATTTTAGAGAGATGATGGAGATCTCTCCATTTCATCACCATCCGTCACTTTTGATATGTAGCTTTAAAAGTGGCGATATCCCTAGAACATCGCAACTTCGACAATCCGGTCGCGCTTAATTTGCTTTTCCTTTGTGTGTGACAGCTTAAATAACAGGCGCATACTTTTAACTTGACCGTGTAGTGCGTGAAATTAGTTAGTTACGTTTCGTTCAAAACAGAAATTCATATGCTTTAATAGCATTTTTGAGAATCATTATCGCCTTCATATTTCCAAAATTGAGATGAGATATGTCACTTGAAGCTTATCGCATTTTAATGGCAGTTCAAAGGCGATATCACTGTTATCTAATAGAGTTTTGACGTTTTGCGATCCCTCAAACGTCATTCTCGAATTAGGTCCCTGGATGTTAATATTTTTGGTTAACGGCTTTTTCTCTCTCCCGCCGACTCTTCTCCCTTAAAGTGACAAAACGGCGCGCCCTATCCCGGGAATGTGAATTATTTATCGCCAAGGATTGTACATGCGCCAGGTGATCCGAATTCTATTTCCATTTCCGTCGGAAAAAGCGACATTATCCTTTAAAGATACTATTTAGTTGGTAATTGTGATTTGTTGGAATCATGCCCTTCTGAGAGTTACATTAACCATTGTAATCTTTAGAACTATTCAAGAAATTATATTTAGGGTAAATATTCCAGTGCTCGACACCTATTAGTTGGCTACCTCAACCTTGCCTCTAATTTGCGACATTTGTAATTAAGGCCTTTGGTAATGCGAAACTAGCGCCACATCCGATTTTTTCTTATAACTTCGTAATAATAAATAAATAAATATCGGACAACCTCACACAAATCGATCTAGCCCCAAATTACGCTCAAGAAGGCTTGTATTATGGGTACTAGACGAAGACATTCGTACTTATATAGATAAATATATACTTAAATACATAGCACAAGTATGACCCAAGCACAAGTATTCGAGTCCATTACACAAATATTTGCCCTGGCCGGGATTCGAAACCGGGACCGCCGGCTCAGTAGGCCGGTGTCTACAAACTGCGCCAAACACGTGGTCAATCAGTCGTAATAAGATACTTTTCGGTAATGGCCTGAGTCTGAATACTAAGAAAAGATATTTAATATTTATAATGTATGCAGTGAGTTAAAAAAAAAAAATTATGGGTGTTTTCCTAGCAAGACTCCAGCACTCACTAAAAATAATGTGATTTAGAAAACATCGGAATAGCTTAACATTACCACTCGCCTAAAGCAACGTCAAATTGTTCCTATCCGAAAAGCATTATATGACATTAACAAGTTACACTTTTAAGAATAAGTTTCTATACATTTCATGCACATTTTCACATTAGTGACATAACTGAAATCATGGCTTTAATTCGACGTTTGTCATCACATCTATTCGAGATGTTTCTTATATTGCCTTCTTCGGTGATTGACAATCTCAGTAGCTAGTAAAAGAGGTAAAGCACTGGATCAAACTTTCGGACGTTTACCTTAATACCCGCCATTACATTTTTAAGGAATCTCGATAATAGAAGCCATTAATTAATGATAGAAATATTATTTTTGTTATTTCAATTATTTGTCCCTTAAACTATATTTATTTATTTGTTGCCTACCGCTAGGAGCTATTTTGGGTCCAGTCTTATTTTTATCTACTTACTTTAATAAGCCTACGATCAAGCTTATAAAAGTATTAGAGAAAAAAAAAGTCTACTGAAATGGCTGATAAATTGTGCTATAGTTACATAATATTTGCAAGCGCACTTGTAGAGTAAACATAGTAAAATAAAGAAGAAACAACAGAGAGTTACCCTTATTTTCGGTTAATTCTTTTTCTACGTTACACTGCATTTCCGAAATCGAGGAATCGAACGGAAGGTAGAGTTGGATGTATGAGTTTTGACGATAACAAATTGTATGAAAACGTACGTAATGTATGTACTGTAGATACATGTTGGTTGGGCAACACAAAAAATTAAGATTTCTTAACAGTAGCACAAACATTAGCTGCCCTTACATAAATCGGGGGACTGACAAACTGAGGGCTACTAGTAGGAAAAATAAGTTATGTAAAGTTAGCATAATTTTGGTTACTACTAAGCACAATTTTATTTCTCAAGTAGTTAAACTAGTTGAGCTACTTTTTTCAGTTTGTTGGTTGGTATGGTACATGGTCATTTGTACCTTACAAGGCCCATATTAGGCAAGATACCTACTTCTTGGCTATTGCTAAATCATTAATAGTGATACCGGAAAATGTATTAGTACTAGTATGTAATTGTTTGATTTTTACAAGACTAGCAAGAACTTAAAAGGACCGTCAAAACGTAAACTACTATCTATCGGGAGCCCAAAACCGTGTAGTCTAAGGGACTTTGTCACGGTCCACTACTATAGCCGTCCGGCTTAATAGTGAATAAACAGTCCCAAAGGGAAAATTCTCATTTCCATCCTTTGCTAATTTTGCGTGCTGTCGCCACGTCAATTGATTATTATAGTGATTATTAATTGGACTCCTGAGTCCAATGGATTAATTGACAGGGTATAAAGGGATTCAAATTAAAAACGTAACTTGTATTTGCTGTCGCACATCCAGTTAGAGTTTTTAGTTGTAATGGTAACAAAAATACTAACCAACAATCCGGAGCGGAAAATTTCCTAGCTGATAAAAAAAAAGTTGGATATCAAACTTTTTTTTTATCAGCTAGAAAATTTTCCGCTTCGGATAGAAAACGTCGCTAAAGTAGATATATTCAATGATAAAATGTCGAAAAGATGTCATTAAGACAAGTAAGTAACGTCGAACTTATAGTGCATTCGAATTGAGAAAATAGTGACAGTAAATCAAAAAGTTTCACATTGACTAGTTTAATTTGATGAGATTAAAAGGAGATAAATTACTAAATTAGAAACATGATTAATAGTTTAATTATTTTATTTTTCGGTTTCAGATAAAACATGTCGCTAAAGTAGCGGCGATATTTCGGACAGATGTTAAAAACGTCAAACTTATTTAGCGAAATACTCTTTATGTCAGTTAAGCTTTAGTTCTTAAGAAACAAGGAAAAGACCTTCCACAAACCGAACGAATACCGCGAGTACTTACTATTAATTCAGTGCAAAAGTTCCTTTTCCTTAGCTCGGGAATGATACTGTAATCCTTTAATCGACGAGACTTTGGGTAATACCCCATTATCTCCTCTCTTTCCTCTCTGCCAGGGCAATACGCTTTCAATTATATTCATGAGTTATTTATTGGAAGGCGATGAAAGGCAATTTGAGACATTCTACCTACAAGAAAAATAGTATTTAGGTCGTTAAATTTTTGTACGTATTTTGTTTCTATCAATGTACTAGTTAATGTTATTTTTTAATTTCGGAGAGAACGTATCGATAAAGTAAGTATATGTAGTGAATTTTAGACCCGTCGACCATAGCTCGTTGTTTTGAATGGTTAGCCCAACCTTGAAAGTGCATGAGGGGTTAGTTCCGGCCGATTAAAATACTCATAGTATCCAACTGCCTTAGCAACTAACTAGTAACAAGAAGAAAACCTTCCAGAAACCGAAGGGATACTGCGAAGTATCTACATATCTACAGTCAGTCATGTTTTCCCTAGCTCGGGAATGATACTGTAATCCTTTTATCTACGAAACTTTGGGTAATACCCCATTATCTCCTCTCTGCCAGGGCAATAAGTTTTCAATTATATATTTATACTAAAAATCGTACTTTAATACCTACAAGAAAAATAGTATCGCAAATTTTATTTTTCAGGTCGTAAATTTTTTGTATATTTTGCTTCTATGAATGTTATTTTAAGAGAACATATCGATAAAGTAAACATGTACCGTACTATAGACACGGCGAACATGTTCGTCATTGCCTATTATGTCATTAAAAACAAGTTAACACAACCTTGAAAGTGTATGAGGGGTAGTTCCGACTAAATAAAGTACTCATAGTATCCAACTGCATTTACCTCAGTAAAAAAAGAAACCTTCCATAAACCGAAGGAATACTGCGAGTGGATGCTTACAAAGTCAAAGTTTAAGTTTTCCCTAGCTCGGGAATGATACTGTTATCCTTTAATCGACGAGACCTTGGGTAATAATATTATCTCCCCTCATTCCTCTCAGTCTCAATACACTTTATTTTTTCATGAGTTATTTATTGGAAGACGGTACATAAAAGGTTTAAATAGAGACAAAAATAATGTGACGTCAAACACGTTGACATCCAAATAGCCTACTTATCTTGTGAATTCATGAATGCTCCAGATCGCAGGTTTTTGTGGCTCAAACCTTGGGCGAGGGCCATAAATAAACGATATGTGGCTTTACGAATTACCGCCCGTGGTTTGTCTAAAGTTTTACGTCTTGCCGCCAAGAAGTTAGTTTTTCTCCCTAGGGCAGAAAATCCCACTTACGGCCTAGGGTGACGTAAATGTATCTACAGACATTTAATTTTCACAATTCGATAATAGGTATATACAAATTAAGGTAGAGCTGGCGTATTGTCGATAGGTTAGCGATATTCTAGTGGAATGTCCCTTTAACACGCGTGTATACCTACTCTCGTGGTCAAGTTACACGGTTCACTATCCCTATGATTACTCGAAGACGGATAGACCGATTTAGAAAATCCTTTTTTGTTTGAAAGGGTATACTTTTTAGGTGGTTCTATTGTCAGCATATTAGGATTTATCGAAAGGAATCGAAGGAGCTCTTGTAATATTTATAGAATTTTTTCTTTTACTTGTGCCTTCAGATCAAGCCAAATGTTGCTTGCTTGGTGACATGAACGTCCTTAAAGTTTTTTTGTTTAAATACTTAATTTGTGTTTTTTTTTATATATGAATATTTCATGTGTTTTTTTATAAAACAATACAAAAAATATCCTTTAAGGCTTTTTATCTACAAGCTAGTTTTAAGTATTAGTTTTCGAGATATTTCCTATATTGTCTTTGTCTATGAGGATAGTGACCCGTATTATCTGACCGCGAGCGTATAAACTAGTATAACCACCCAATAAGGGCAGTAGCAGCCCTGACTTCCACTCGACTGGCCTCTGATTGCCCTCTGTCTTTTCATGTTCGGCCGCACCAGCGGACGTCTTCCTTTTGTTATATTGCGGGCTTAATGTAGCTATTCGCCCCGGTTCCGGTAAGGGCAAATAGCGGAGAAAGTACATATGATATATGGCTCATAAAGAATGTACGGTACGGAAATGGTATTGGTCATGGTTATGAGTCAAACTTACGTCTCTTAAGAGGCATTTCGTGTCACCAAAGAAGCATCGTTTAGTTTGATCTGAAGGCAACAGCATAAGTAAAAACAAAATAATACAAAAAAAATAACCTTTATAGACATTTTTTACGAGCTACACTAGTAGCTGGCTTCGTTTGTTTTCGAGATATTACCTCTATATTGTGACCCGTATTTTCTTACCGCGAGCGTAAAAGTATCACCCAATAAGGGTAAGTAGCGGAGAAACTACTTATGATACATGGGTCATAAATAATGTACGATACGGAAATGGCATTGGGCATGAGTCAAACTTACGTCTCTTAAGAGCCTAAATTCCCAGCTCGGTCTTCCAGTGAGTATTCGCCACTCAAAAACTCGTGCCTGCCTCGCGTACTGCCCAAAATTGTCGGCACCCTTACTCTGTTCTGGACACCCTGTGGTGCTCTAAACTACGATTCTAAAGGCAGCACATAAATGATATAAAAAAATGGCCAAGCACGAGTTTGGCTTGCACACCGACGGTTCCGTACTAACACTTATCGTATCTAGACTGGCCAGGTTAAGTTAAGTATGCACCTGGTATGTATGGCGCCGGGTACAAATGAGGTGCAAAGTTAACGCTACCGATCACGTTTGTTTTATGGTAGCTTAAATATGCCCGCTTAAGTATTTATTTTATTCGGTTTTTAGTATTTGTTGTTATAGCGGCAACAGAACTACATCATCTGCGAAAATTTCAACTGTCTAGCTGTCACGATGCAAGAGATATAGTCTGGTGACAGACAGACGGACAGTGGAGTGAGTAATAGGGTCCCGTATTTACAGTTTGTGTACGGAACCCTAATAAATGAATGAACTATGTTACATACAACCTTTTCCTCTAGCCCACCCCATATGCGTGGCAATCATGTTTGAATGTGAGTAACAATTAATAACCAGTTATTATGGCGATTAGTAGCTCTCAGCTCACCCGGGCGGCAAGATCGATATCTCTCACGGAAACAGCTTAAAGGCCCTTAAGGCCGCTACAGACGTTCGCAATTTTCGTTCGGTTTCCATCAGAAAATGCCTGTCTCTGTATGTCATATGGCGATGTCTCGTTTGCTGACGTCATTCCGTACGGAAACCGAACGAAAATCCCGAACGTCTATAGCGGCCCTAAGGGCCCACCGACTAATGTTCGATGCGATAAGAGTATTGCATCTCAGGAAGGGAATACAGTCCCAGGCGGTTCACGTTCACTCCTGTTTTAATGACAGACGTACCGTTACATTGAATGTTTCATCAAATTCAAATTAGCTTTATTGACAAAACATTAGAACAGAATATTAACAATAGAAGTATACATACAGAAGAAAAAACAACGATAAAAAATAAGAAAAGTGCTATAGGTTTCTAATCTATGTGTATACAATACTAACTACAAAAAACAAAAATGTTGGCCATGGGTACCAAGCTGAGCTTATGCTGGCCGTTGGACGACCAGCGCCGATTTTCAGGTTGGCCCTTTTATGTTCATGTCTTGGACATTATCATTTCAGTAGAAACCGTTTGAGAACATTGTTATAGGCCAGTGGGGTGTTTTTCAACCCACGCCATTTTGCGCATTTTAGTGGTACTAATTTATTTTACTGGCAACGACAAATTTTTGGTAACTAATAACGTTGAAAGTCGATGAGTGTCACTGATTTAAACAAAGAGGAAACAGGACGAAATATTCCGCATATTTCAAGTTATTTTTGCATAATTTAGCCAATACTATCCACAGTAATGAAAGTGAAGTTATTTTCAATAGGATTCCGTATTTTTTTCGCAAGAAGAACGAAGGATTGAACAGCATTCCGGGAAACAATGTTTTAAATTTGGTTAATTTGAGAAATCGCTATTTCGACGTATGCTCAATTTCCATATGAAAACTGTTTGTAGCGGCTGGAACGATACTTGTTACCTATGTATTTTTATTAATTTACTTACTTTTTATAAGAAAGTATTTGGTATAGGATTTACTGATTCATTTTTGTGTGCTAACCCAGCATTTCTCTGGGCTTTTCCTGTCTACTTTTTTTTGTTTTTATTACACGCCACATTTATCTACATGTATCTGCCAGTACGTAGTGCGATGCAAAATGTATACGCTATATGCCTTGATAAAGCTAGTAATCATAATACAAAGAATCCCCAGAATTATTTCGTTTACTGATAAAGAACATCTCTAGATATTAGCCTCATTTAAAGTATAAACAGGAATCATAATACCTGAAGTTGTGCCATGTAGTAAGCCAGTTTAGGCAACTTCATTCGCTTCCCAATTTTTTGATATAAATTTTTTTTTTTTTTTTTTTAATTTATTATGCTAAAAAAATTACAAAACTGGTACACTTTATATGTTTCGCCAAACTGCAATGCAGTTTGTTGGCGAAGACCGCACTCTTTATACATTACTATAATTTATACTGCTATGATATTTATTTATTGTTATACCTACTCTTACTATTTTAAGTATTTAATACAAACAGTTTCACTACAACTACATAATCTACGTTAACTAATAGTGACAGTTATTATAACAACGAATTTACGCATTATAGGATGCCTACCCTAATTACTCAACTAACTACCTACTTTCATTTTCTTTAAGAAAGGTATCCATCAAACACGCCTTTACTTTAGATTTGAATACATTTATCGTTTCACACTCATCCTCTGATATTAATGTATTGTAAATGCGCGGTATCAGGTACCCTCTTGTCCTTTGTCCGTAGTAATGCATGTGTTAGTACGTCAGTAATCCCAACTCCCAACTAGTAACTAGTTGGTGTCCGGCGCATGTGTTGGGAATTGTGCGGGCAAGTTGGACCCACAAAAAAACTGTAAATAGAGTTTTACGGCCAGTGAACTAAGCGAGGAACAGTTTTGTTTATGAAAACAAGCTACAAAACAACTAAAATGGTAATCAACTTAAAGGCTAAGGTCACCCGAGGCTATTGCGTCTGAAGCAAATGCGACTTTTGATGTTATCATAGATGCACAACATTTAAAGATCCCCCCTTAAAGCCTAAAGTTAATATACAAGAAAAGAGTGGTGGTAGCTGTAAAGCGTTACGTTTCTATAATTAAAAGTCGCATTCGTCCCATAGACGCAATAGCCTCAGGTGACTCGAACAATCGATCTCAAAACAATATTAATTTGCCGTTAACTAAAATAAGATAGATTTCTGCTCTCGCGAACGATGCTCAAACTATCACCAAGACGTTGCCAAAAATCAGTGTTAAATGTGTAATATACCGCTAAATTGACGATCAACCGATGACGGTGACGGAAGGTCTACAATTCAGTCCTTTGTCGGGAATAACTAGAGGACAACCGTACTAGAACTACTTAACTGTATCAACTTACGCCACTAAAACAACAGCTGACGCCACCACAATGTACCTAGTGTCTAGAATACGGTGTCCTCGGCACCTCAGTCACAGCCAGCCTGTTGTCATAATAGACAAAGCTGAATGCTTCTACGTAGGTGTATATAATCAACGGCACATAAACTATAGTGCAATAGAAACATGTACAGTAGACCCGATTTAAAATTAACATTGACATAAATATTCCCCAAACCCAGATCCTAAACCGTAGATTCAGAAATGAGATCACTCCACTTTTCTGGGTTGCTACACTAAAGTTTGCCAATTAATGATTTGGGAATTTATACAAATTTGCTTTCACCATATCAATCAGGGGCCATATCTCAGAATTATCTCCGGAACCCGGTCGCGTTAAGTTTGCGTCCCATTTATGCGATGCCATACATATCAAACGCAAACGGGATTTTTGCGCCCAAGGATGTTTGCACCCCACAGATCTTTAACATGCTGCCCGTCATGATGCGACTCGTAGGCTCTTTTATACTTTCTTCCCATAAAATGCCCAAGTCAACTCATAGGTAGACTTTACACTTCTGTTTCCCCATAAAAATATTAAGGTCCATGCTATGGTTTATCCTTCTTATTGGAGGTTCTTAAGGACTTAGCTCATATTCGGTATTTGTAGTTGGCCGAAACGAATATTTCCCGTAAGGTCCTGGTTCTTTTTTTTTACTCGTATCTGTCCCGTACTAGCATACCATTTAGGTCCTCTCACCATGTCTCGCTTGCCACTTGTGACCATTGTGTGGCGTCCACCAAGGCAAAGGACCTCTGTGGCCTTTGTCGATGCTTTAAACATGATAAATTGGGTTGCAAACCATGTAAATGTTGTGATCTTAGCTTTATATCATCTTAGGCGCAGCCGTATTGAACGCGCGACCTACTGTAGTTGTCTCAGCCAAGTTAGTAGCAGTTCGTTATCAGTTGCCGCTTCCTACCTGTGGCACAACTTGTATAATGCGCTCCACTGAATCAGTTCCGAACTCGGCCCGCTTTTTTGATGTTATCGCCGTCCTTAACTATGCTGCTATTTATGACCGAAATTATTGCCATTTCTGTGAACTTATTATCATTTTTAAAAGGTAATTTCCCAGAAACAACTTTGTTCAAAAAACGTCGTGTACTTACTAACCTACCTACCAAGACTTTTAAAAATACATTTTTACTTAGAAAGTGTAATATTACAATAATTAGAATTAATATGATACCTATTCATTATTCCTATATAGGTTGGACATTCATCAACGACGCAAAATACAACAAATATGAAAGTTATCCTTTGCACTCTTTATTAAATTTTTAAGTATCCACAATCTCCTGAATACCTCAAGACTTTCATCTGCTATATTGAATCCAGATCCACTCGCAACCGCCATTTTCGCTCTTCCGGTAATCTCGTTCTTTCTATAACTCTTTCGTATTGGTTTCATATCCAATTCCTTCTCTTTCCAACTGGCTTGTCTTTTAGAACGGTCTTCCTTTCACATCAGTTAAACAAACACCGAGTAAGTTAGCGTTAAAAAAATTCGTGTGCAGCTTCTATGTTGGCAGAAATGGAGTCTCGTAATCTATCTGTTTAGTATTTTCATCGCTGTGTATATTTATATGTGTATCTATTGTGTTAGTAAATAATTATGTTATATAAGTATTATTAGTAGGTAATTTGTGTTGTTAGTTTAACTCATGTGTAAGTTTACTATTTCTACTTATGTTTTTTCTGCTTTGCCCTAAGGTTGGTTGAGATTTAAGAATGCCTCATGGCATTACATCCGCCATTTGTACGATAAGTTTTCTTTTGTACAATAAAGATAAATATACTTTTTTTTTTGTTAGTGTTACTGCAAATGAAATGGTCTTCTAATGTAGTCGAGCGAACCAGTTGCGTATCACTCCAGCCAGTTTGGATAGATCCTACCAAGTAACAGGCAATTGCTTCAATAATTCAATTCAACGATTTGGAATTGGATTTGGATCTGAATCGTTCTTGAAGTGTAAAACCATAGATATCCTAAAATCCATGTACGTTATTTACGACAGCGATATCAGCATTGGCTCGTAAACGTTGAAACTCGACTTTACGACGTGCGATCGCGTTAACGACAATCTACAGTTTCGCGACAATACCGACAATCCTATGTATCGAGTTCTAAACTTTTTTTTTTTTGGAACTGTCCTGTGCCTTAATCTATACTAATGTTATAAATGCGAGAGTGTGTCTGTGTGTCTGTTCACGTATAAACCGCTGAACTGATTTAGATGAAAATTGTTATGGACATAGTTTGAGTCCCAGGGAAGGACATAATTTACACTTTTCATCTCAGAAATCATCTTTTAAAGGGGTGAAATGAAAGTTAAGCACTATAAACCGCTGACTCAGTCAGTAAAACAGTGCCCGCGTAGGGATTTATGTACTACATAGATGTCGCTGTCAGTAATGGCGGCCAAATTACTCAATCCATGCAGACGAAGTCGCGGGTATAAGCTAGTTTCATATATATCTCGAAGTGAAGAACAAGTGACAAGATCTCAGCCAATATTGAAGCTAAGAATTCCAAATTTTGTAGTTATTTTTAGTTTTTGTAGCATTTTCTATATCACTCATTAAATGATGGTCTCATGACACCCAGCCAGTGTCGGGGGTTTTTAAATTTTAAATTTAGGTTATCATTGAAGTCGATTTATTGATGCAGGTGAAGAGAACGAAATTTTGAAATATTACCAATAACCTTTGGATGTCTCTACACTCAATGCTCATTTTAACAATTATTTGTTGGTTTTTGCTAACTTAAGACCGCTTACAGTGCAAAAATAATCTCTGTTCGTTGCTAAGAAATAGCTTTTATTGATTAGAGTCAAATCATTTATTTTGGCTATAAGAAAGTAGCCTATTCGAGGCTGAACTACTCGATTAACTTTCACGGGTCATTAACTCCCCGGCAAGCCTTTGAGAGCCTTCAGCGGAGACGATGAAAAATAAATTTGGTCCCAGATATTATAAGATACCTACATCTTATAATATCTGGGACCAAATTCGACGTACATTATAGGTACTGACACGATGTTCGAAATCTTTCCGAAGGCTTTAATCGTTATAGTAGACGTATCTCGTCTCTACGTCTACTATAGCGATTAAAGCGTTTGGCGTGACCATTATGATACAATTATGCTAATAAAAAAAATGGTGAATTTAGCTGCGATACAAGCTATAGAGCCACAGGTGAGAGTTAAGCTTATACCTACAATGAAAACATCACAGGTTATAGTTTTAAAGTGAAGATATCACCTATTTGTGTTATGTTAGCGGTATCTACACTGTCCATCTGGACTTTTATCGTTCCATAGCCCAACAGAGTGTTTTTCGACCAAAATTGCGGGTTTTAGTGGTACTAATTTATTTTACTGGCAACGACACATTTTTGGTAACTGAGATTGAAAGTCGGTGAAGGTCACTGATGTAAGTAAACAAAGTGGAAAGAGGATTAATACAAAGTAGTTTTTGTATAATAAAGCCAGTGATGAAAGTCAATAGGTAAGGAATGTTTTGAATTTGGTTAATGACAAATCCTTGACAATTCCCTACCGACGTTTAATAATGCAAATATATGACGTAGGTTTACTCATTAATGCCATATGAAAGCTGATTGTATCCCTGAAACCGACACGGTCGTGTCGGGGGTAAAATGTACTGGATAACCTTAAATCACCCTTTTACTTATTCATTAAAATTCTAGATTTGTAGTAAAAATCAGTTTGCTCTGGATAGAGGTCATGATTTCATGAAAAATCTTAGTAGCGTGATGCAGGATCGTCATTTGTTATGTATGGGCGCGCGGCGCCATGCCAGCATGGCGCCATCTGTTTTCATAATTTCCTTTGTCCTCGCCTCTTGCCGAAACGGGACTTAACCAATTTCGGTAGAGGGATAGCTAAACATCCAAAGATGGTTATAGGATACTTTTAACCCGACTACGATAAAAAAATGCGTACAAAATTGCGGGTACCTTCTGTTTTCGATAAAGTTCTAAAATGTTAAAGTGAGATATATTGAATAAAAAGAATGTATACTTAAAACAAAACAAACGCTGAGCCAACCAGTTTGCATTACGCCCCACACGAGCAAAAATCAAAGCGTGCTTATTAGCAAAAACGCAGTGTAAGCCGGGTTTAACGGTTGATTAAGTTTTAATCAGACTTTATTGGAGTTCCGAACCAGAGATTGTGCTGAGAATGTTTCAAGTGGTGTTTACTCACCGCGGGATCAAACGCTGCGGTTATTTAGATCGTGTTAAAGCCCCAGTAAATGCATTAGAGTTTGGCTACTGAAATATCACTCAATTGTTTCGTGGGAAATTCAAAAATCTTGGACTGGTTAGTCTTAGTTTGTCATATTTAACTTATTTCCTTAGGTAACTTAAGTGTGCACGGAAAATTTTAAAGATTTTCTACGTAAACTATAATTCCTACTAAACAAAGCGTGACCGCCCAAGATTTTTTTAATCTCCCGCCAAAAAATCAGGTAATATTTCAGTAACCAGACTCTAGCTAAAGCAGTATAGGAAATATAGTATGAGGAATCGAAAATTCGAATTGATATTTGTATACGTAGTATACCGAGTAATTAATCCAAATGGGTCAGTAGGGAGAAGTCACAAACTGTAAGAGATAGGGAAATCTGTTCTTAGGAACCATGGCGTCGATTTTAGACTTATTAAAGGAGCATTTCTCACAAAGTTTGTGCCAAATTAAGACGTCAATCAACGTTCAATTATATTTTTCCTATTTTGTTACCAATTTTCTTCGTGATTTCCAATACATTGATTTCAGATTACAGACAATGCTAGTCGCGATGGTCATGGTGAGTGCCTCGTGATTAGTTACATTTTTGACGAGTAATTTCAACCAATCTGTGAGCAGTAGCGTTATTTTTTTTAAATCAAATATGCTGATGTTCTCTTTTTGAAATTATTAGAGTTGAGTAGAGAGATGTCTTATGAATATATAGAATTTTGTTACAGGATTAAAAAGTGCGAAATTGTGATCTGTGAAATTATAATTGACAGATTAAAGTACGCAGTATAAAAAGTTCATTTTCGCACATCATATATTAATATTAAGGCTTTTAAAATACATCCTAAACTTCTAATATAATAAACGCAAACATAATAGTAGCATGAATAACAGACCCTTAAATATCAAACACAGTCATAACAATTTAAAACGCTTTGTCACTTCGTTCACCCACGAAAAAAAGGTAAACCCTCTATTTTTTCTCCGTAGTCAGATAAAAGCGCACATGAGTGTTGTGAAACGAGTGGGTTATTGATTCCCGTCAGTTTATAAACGCAGCGGTTCTCAAGGCGCGTAAAATCGCCGCTTGAAAACCAGATGTTCATCATTTCATATTTCGTCGAATTTTCGAGAAAATATCGTGTTACTTTATGAACCAATCTTTGGTAATTTGTTCATTACGTGCAGTTACCCGTAACAAAATGGAGTAGAGAAATCTCTGTCATGGGTATACTAAAGTTCACATATATTATATTTTAGTAACGTAAGGTTTAATTTTTATAATTTTCTAAAGAAGGTTCACAATGTTACATATGGAGATTTTCGATATTATGTGAAGAAATAGCCGAATAGGGATGTAGACACTAAATGTTTTTTTTTTCAATACCTAGTATGTGATGTACAATTCCTTTAGTATTTTTGTTTTATTAGCTACGCCGTCCGGTGTTACCTGCTCATGCCACGGGAACACTCCATTTTCTCGTAATAAAACGTAGCCTGTTTTAGTCCAGGGTGACAGCTACTTTCATATTAAAATTTATCAAAATGGGTCTAGCCGTTTGAGCGTGAAGAAGTAACAAACATACAAATAAACACAATCACAAACTTTCACCTTTATTTAATATATGTGTGATATCAATATATCAATATCATTTATTTTCAGGCAAGTGTGGCCCATAGATACCTTAAAACTAACATACATATCAACTAACACAATAATCCATACTAATATTTTATATGCGAAAGTGTGTGTCTGTCTGTCTGTCTGTCTGTTACCTCTTCACGCTTAAACCGCTGAATCGAATTAGATGAAATTTGGTATGGAGATAGTTTGAGACCCGGGAAAGGACATAGGATACTTTTCATCCCGAACAAATTTAGTGTTCCCGTGGGATGAGCGGGTAACACCGCGGGGCACAGCTAGTATAAAATAATCAATAATATAAAATAATGGAATAATGACGACAGCGCGATGACTTGGACTTTTTCCTAAAGGACTGGTCTGATAAAACACAAAATAGAGAGCAGTGGAAAAAGAGGGGGAGGCCTTTACCCAGCAGTGGGACACAATGGGCTCATAATAATAATATAATAAAATAATCATAAACACATCAGTTCGGCGACGTGCGACGTAACTTCTGGGTGTCGGGTAACCGTCCGCGGAATCGCCGGAACACGACACCTTTCGGCCAGAATTCCTCCTGCAGGTAGGTCGACAACTTGATAGTAGACACTCTCACCACAAATGACGCGAAGTTCACATTTTGACGAGACTAACTGTTAACCCTCCGGGTTAAGTTGGTCTTTACTCGCAATGTAATAATTATATAAAAATAATATAATAATACCTAACTATATAGTCGTTTCGGCGAACGGTCTTATAGCGAAGAGTCTCGACAAACATCTGCAGACTCTCGCTAGATGGCTGGATCAAGGGCCAGATACAGAAGGCGGTACTCCTGGACACGGCGCGCATTGTCAGGAGGTTCCTCTCTCTGCAGCCCTAACCACCGGTAGCCTGGGCCCCGCCCCGCTGCCGGCGGCACCCTAGGTTAGGTTTTTTTAAAATATGTTTATATATTTTGTAATTTCTTTATTGTATTTTACTTTTTATATACATATATTGTAAAAACCTAGCCTAAGATACGAAATGAATAAAGGAATATTAGAATAAAAGTCTACCCCCTATTGTTTTTCTTTCAATTTCCTCTTAAATAAATATACTTGTTATTACCGGATTATTAAGTCATGCACAATGAATACTTCTCCAAAATGAAGATTGATTAGGACTCCTGTTAATGTGTTTGGTGGTAGGTACCTCAATTGTTCTTCTATAACGCAGGGAATGAGCATCTTTACGAAACTTTCTCACATCAGTTACGCGCTACCGACCCAGTAATTCCGTGAAATTTCCCAATAATTTCTCGACCCCTTTTGTGGCTGCTAATTAATTTTTAATCAGGATCTATGTAGTTTTCGCAGGAATAATATCCTCCTCTGTATTTTGAAGTTTCGTTGGTTTCATATAAAGTATTCGATGAACTTAAACATAGCGTAAGTAGATAACTTACATTTTATAAATGTTGGCACATAGATAGAGAATAGGCACAAGAAATCAAATATAAATACAAAATTAAAAATGGTAGACAACAGGCGGGCTTATCGATAAAGAGCAATCTCTTCCAGACAACATTTGGATTGTGGAGTTGATGCTAAAATCACATAATGGTCTCACAGGTGATGCAAAAGACGAATGGATGAATTACATTGTAAATGATAATATAAATGTAATTCGCACGATATTATTCTCCTAATCACTGTCCCAAGAACTGTAATTTGTCCCAAACCTATCAGGGCAAAGGGCAATTATCAGCATAATGAGGTAATTACGAGAGATTGTATTGCGAGGGTCTCGGCACTTGTTTAATGTCGGGCTACTACCTACCTGAGCATCATGCTAAGTGTCTTTAGAATTAATGTTGTACACGCGTTAATTTACATTCGTTCGCATAACATGTGTCGCTGAAACACTTTTTGTCTAACGATAATCAATACACGAAAGTTTGAGAGTGTGTTTATATGCATGTTTGTTACTTCTTCTCACTTAAACGGCTGGGCCACTTTTGATATATTTTCCTATCCCGAAATACTTTTCATACCGAGCTGGTAAAACTACGCAACGCAGATAGTTTCACATAAAGTCAGAAAAGTATGCTAGGCTAGGTTAGAACTGCAACATTCTACAAATACGAACAGCTGTCAAAAAAGTAGGTTTGGTTAGGTTAGAACTGCGCGCTCCTACAATAGTGAAAATTAGAAGGGTTTCAATCGTTTCGTTACGATATCCGTCTTAATTTCGTAAAGAAACTGAGGTAACAGTTGAAACAGTTCTCATTGTCAACCAAAAACGAATGGCTATCAGAAAAATAGGTTAAGTTGGGTTAAAACTGCGACACATAACCAGATACAGTGAAAATACAGGAAACAGCAAAACATGTTATTTAAAACTAACCTATTGAACAAAATTAAAAAAAAAAACATGTGTCTTGGCACAGAAAAGGCGCTGACGAGCTAACAGCGTAACAGATAGTGAGGTAATGAGATGGTTCAAACGCTCGAATAATCACCGTAAACACAATTTTTTTTTTATTGCGGAACAGATTTCAAGCCAAAACATACTATTTTGGATCCGTAATGAGAGTTTCCGAAGGATTTTGTGTATTAACTTTCCTGGTCTCGGGATCCCTAACAACGTTTGACCTAAAATCATAATGATCTTGGGTCCTAATTGCTCTTTTGTCCTAAAAGTCAAAATCCACAATATAAAATTACCTACTCATAATGCCCCAATCTATTTTAACCTACCTAATATTGGAAGACCTAGTGATTGTTAAATAACGTGTGAGTCCTAAATTTTTTTTTTTATTATTTATTGAAAGGGCTTTGTCGCAGAGCGACCATATCGCCCGTAACCTAAATGTTAAATACGTGATTTAGGTTTTTGTGAGGTACGACGACGAGCAAAGCGAGGAGGAGCGTTAGGAAGAACTGGGATCCTACGCCAGAACCGAGTTTTTTATCCCTTTCGTTAAAAATTAGGATATGTAATCGTTAGGAAAATTAGTATTAGTTCATTAAATATTAGGGCTAAAAAGTATTAGGACATTGAAAATTAGGACAAAAATTAGTTTAAAAAATTATTAGGATAAAACATATAAGGGAAAACAAAAATAGGTATTCTTTTATACCGAACTTCCGGACTTAGACTAGCCTTCTTGAGCCGGAGTGGAAGAATCAGCATTTGAGGGAGAGGGCTTAATAGCGTTCGGGTCAGGGATTGCATGGGAAGACGTAGTAGCTTGCGTAGTGGAAGTAGGAGCTTGCGAGGGCTTCGTACATCCATACGGTTGTTTCCTTCCAAAGATCCTACAAATATTTAACAGTACAGACATAGGATCCCGTGCTGTTTGCTGCGACCTCCCACTTACTATAACTGGAGTTTCACCTTTTCCATATTGTCTAAATTTTCTAGTTGCTTCTTGATTTTTCTTATTTATCTTTCGAAGGCATTTGTCGAATCTTCTTTGATCAAGTGGCATATTTTTTAAGCAGTCCTCACCATCTTCGGCTTCACAGGTCAGGTATTTGGCTTGGAGTTTAAGGTTACGATTCATATTCTCCATAATACACATCCGCTTTCCTCCTTCTTCTCCATCTATGAAATAGTATTTAACTCGTAGAACTGAGCCGATGTTCTCCACGATCCACGGGAAAGTTGTCTTAAAAAACTCCTTATCTTCAGAAGTTGTAAAATCAGAAAGAATCTTGATTATTCTACAGTCTGCTATCTTCAGTGTCACTACAATGAGGAAACAAATTGACAACTTAGAAACCATCATTGTAAAAGTAAGTTATATTCTGAATGCATATTTGTTTTTAAATTCCTTATATATAACCTAATAAGGGATGACAACGTATTTTATTACTTAAGTTAATGTGCATTTTTATCCTTGACTAGTTTCACACGATATGTTAAGTATTTTGGCAATAGATAAGTAAACATTCAGGACAACATTTTATGGCATTTTCAAAGTCGTTACTATAAATTTATCTTTAACCTTCAATGATTCACTACCGCAAACTGTGCGTAAGGCATGACGTTGAAGGAAATACGTATAGTCTTTTTTTTATTCGCATTACTAAACTAGCAGCTCAAACATTTATTGTAAATCTCATTAACGATAAACAAGTAATAAACAAAAATAACCAACTTAACCTATTCCAAAAGAACCTAACTAAATCCGATGTCTTCAAGATCACTCCCCCGCTGAATAGCCCAGCTAATCCTTTGGACAATATACTTACTTAGTTAGCTTAGTTTAGCCTAAAATTCATTTCGAATCCTGAATCGATGAAATACCGCTTACAATAAATGAAAGGGCACAAAACATTTACGTTTTATTTGGAGTATTAATCATTGCCAAATTGGCTGTCCTACTTAACTTTTAACCGCTGTTCAGGTTTTTACCTACGACGATAGGATGGAACGGAACGGAGACGTTAGATTAGAGGTTGTTTGTTTGTACGTTTTTAGAAATTTGGTATTTTATACGTACTAGATCAATTTGATGCGGTATTATATTTGCATTAAACGGTTATAATATCGGAGCAGATTCTTTGATATGTTTTACATGTAGAGCAACAGAGAGCGCTGGCAAGGCAGCGGGCTTTATTAAATTGTTTATTTTATTACTTGCTTCTTTAAAAAGATTTCAGCAATAGTCTTATTTAAACTAATTTTGCACACACAATCCTTAAATAAAGTACTAATCCCTTTCCTTTGACCTGGTCTCCAGCATTCATAAATTTTCATTTAAGCCTTGTCAAATAATTGGAAAGTTAACTACTTATTCATGGAAGTCTAATGTACAATTATGTGTAGGACTTTGGAACTCAGGGGCCTATGATGGCTGCGTTTGTCACGTGATAAATAAGTCACAAAGCATCTGTCACTCACACTCGCATATTGTTAAAACGTGACGGATGCTTTGTCACTTATTTATCGCGTGATAAAAACAAACATCACAAGCCCGCAGTAGGTTAAACACACTTTTTCGGTCATTCACATCTTGTGCCAAAATTCCAGCTCCACACTCAAAATGAGGGCGCAATTAAAAATGAATCTTTTAAGCGTAACAATTATAAATCAACAATGCAGCACAATGGTCGCACCGCGGCTCGTGTTCCAACATTAATTATATGAAATGTTGCTTCAACTTACCTTTCTTCTTTATTTTTGTTGTACAGCTTAATGTTATATTGTGTAACACAATACTAATATAGCCCAGTAGTACTTTAAACAATTTAATATATTGCTATGTAGATATCAGACTATTTCACATAAGATCTGCACTACCAATGAGTTTACAGTGACCGTACTCGCTAGCGACTGTATAAACTATTTGTATGGAGAGTTGTAGTTCTACAAAGTAACCGCTAGGGGCGCTGTACTATTCTCCATACAAATCGTAACTCATGGGGGGGGGGGGGGGACTTTAGGACACGGACTTTCAAGAACTTGAAAACGCATGATCCGATTTAGTTTTTTTTTCCTTAAGAGTATTTTCAAGATTGTCTCATAGTCATATGACGTTACCTTTAATTCATTTCGTTGGTCTTGATATTTTTTTAGTTTATTATAAATAATAAATAGGAGTAAGAAGATTTCGAGATAATAATCAGAAATAACTAAAGAGTCCACTATTTCCATAAACGCAATCATAACAACTTATTCAGGACCCTTTTTATTTTAATCTTAAGCCGCGCAGTCAACTGTTTTAAAAAAAATACGTCGGACTAATTAAAAAGTTACAATAAAACTGTCCTAGCTTAGCACAAAGTTAACTAAGACTGCTCAAATTCAAATATCATCTTTATTGCGTTGTCTAAAAGAGTTACCCAAGATTCAGATTTATTGTATGCAGCGTTATCATCTAATTTGTGAAACGTCGTATGTGAATAGAAATGTGATGGCTGTTTAGTCGTTTTGGGTGGGAGAAGGAAGCAGGTGGCCCAATTAGCAAGGAACGCGGATCGCTCACGGCACGCAGTGAGGAATGGTTTGCATTGCTGCTGTTTAGGTTAAAGGTCGTGATATATTATTTAATATCACTTCTCAGATTCCAGAGATATTTACTAAATGTCTATATTGACAGTGAGTGTTGCCAGTGATGACTTATGGAACTGAGACATGATCGTTCACAATGGGACTCATAAGGCGGCTTAGATTCACGCAACGTGCAATGGAAAGGGGTATGCTCGGAGTTTCTCTCCGTGATAGAATCAGATATCCACAAAAGAACCATGTAACCGACATAACTCATAGGATTGCATGGTATGTGCTCATGAGTAAGCCATGTAGCCCGGAGAATGGATGGCCAATGGGGTAACAAGTCCTGGAGTGGCGAACATGTATAGAAAAGCGCAGAATGGGACGGCTCCAACTAGGTGGACGGGTGACTTCGTGAAGCTAGCGGCGGTCTGGCCGGGATCGCACTTTATAGCGAACTATAGGAGAGGTCTATGATCAGCAGTGGGCATCTGCAGCTGAAAGAGAAATGTCTTCACCTTGGGAGATGAGTTTACTACACCTACGCTTCAGCGCAAACCTTCTGCTACGCTTCGAGAAATTCTTGCACGTTTGTAGCCAATCGTAGATCTTAGCACACACGCTTCGGTCCTGGTCTGGTGGCACGTCGCGGTAGTGCTAAGTCCTATTGCTAGGATTTGTGTGGTAACTTTGATACATCGTGATGCATCGGTCTTGATATGTACGGAACAATAGGGGTGTAGAGTGTAGGCTGATGTTGAATTATACAACATACCGTAGTTATATGAATAAAACTAGCTCAATATGACATGAAACACAGAAAACAAATAAAAAAAATAAAAATTGTGACTTCAAAGATACGCATATTTTACGTTTTTTATTTTTATTTAAGAGTTTAAAATTGTTTTCTTTATCCTCTTAATTTAACAAAACAATAATTGTTTGACAGCCATGAACTTACACACTTTTTCACCGTGAAAATGGCAAATTACATCTTCGCTCTAGTTTTTAGCGCTCCGTAGAAATGATGAACTTTGAGTGGATTAAGTGTATTTATTTAGATGTAGACATTTGACAAAAAATAGAATCGACAAACAAAAATAGCAAACAAAAAATAGCATCTTCAAAAAACAATTGTCTACACGCCTATCGTATTTGATTAACAATGGTAACAGTACTCAAGTTATGCAACTCCACCCATTTTAATAAACTTCCGCTACCCAAACGCTTCCTCAGAACAATTATCCACTAAAACATTTATATGCCATTAAATCATTTTACAGCGTAATTACATGGGTTCCTGAGATTGACCCAAGCGTAAATCCTTACATTTACGGCTTCGTAAATCTTACAACGAACTGACGGCCGTAAACTTACTGGAAAATTTTATGAGGTCCCCAAAGTGTCCTTGCATGGTTTGACAGTGTTGGCTTCATCTCACGTGACGTATTTATCACACTAATACTATAGGAGAAAGTTTGTTAGTGTGTTTATGCGTTTGTATGTTTGTTATTTCTTCACACTCAAACGGCTGGACCTATTTTGATAAATTGTATGAAGGTGACACCCTGGATTGACACACAGGAAACTTTTTTCTCGAAAAAAATGTAGTATTCCCGTTCCCGCAACACCGGCGCAGCTAGTTCTATACATATAAACGGAAAAGTCCTGAGTGACTGACTGACTGACTGACTCACTCATCAACGTAGAGCCGAAACTACTGAACCTAGGAACTTCAAATTTGTAAAATAAATGAAGTATACAATGTGCCTCCAGGAATAAGAAGGGATATTTCAAAATTCATCCCCTAAGGGGGTCAAATTGGAGTTGAAAGTTTGTATGGAAATCGTGTAATTTTTGAGTAAGAGATACAAAAGTTCGTGTATAGATTTTTATTTCGATTCAGCAGTTTTTCATAACTTTTCTGGACGACAGAGATATCGGAATTTAAAACGTAAAAAAATATCATATTTCAGCCATATTCAAAACAGACTTGCGAGCACTACAATTCACAGACCTAGTTTTCAATCACGTAAGTAACATTTTATTGAATACTTATTCACCATTGAATGTAATGAACCGAAAGCAATAATCACCTCATTAATTACCGATCAACGCGCTCGTAACGTTAATGGTACCTCGGGGATTACATATGCGTTGCAATTTTGCATTCCCTTTCTTCTTCATCAGGCCTTGTCCCATTTTTAGTTGGGGCTCTCCTAATATGTCGTCTCCAGAGATTTCGGTCCTGGGTCGTCGTTGGGTGTATGTTGGGTTTATATTCCCTTTATATTACAGATAAAATAAGCGAATGGAGATATTCTAACACTTTTAAATAACCTATAGAACAGAATAATTGTGCCAACGCGATTGGCGCAGTAGTGCAACTGCCTACTGAGCCAGAGGTCATAGGTGCGAATCCCGGTAAGGACAAATAAATATTTGTGTGATGAACTCGAATATTTGTTCCAGGGTTATGGATGTTTTCTATCCATTTATCTATATAAGTATCTACATATATCGTCGTCTACTATCCATAACACATGTCTTCTTGAGCTTTTTTTGAGACTAGGTAGGTTTGTGGACGGTTTTCACGGGCATGACGGTTTTTGCAATGCTGATAAATAATGCATGTATTATACATACTAACTAGCGACCCGCCCCGGCTTCGCACGGGTGCAATGCTGATAAATTATGCATGTATTATACATATAAACCTTCCTCTTGAATCACTCTATCTATTAAAAAAAACGCATCAAAATCCGTTGCGTAGTTTTAAAGATTTAAGCATACAAAGGGACATAGGGACAGAGAAAGCGACTTTGTTTTATACTATGTAGTGATATAAACCTTCTTCATCAATCACTATATCTATTATAAAAAAAATAACTGCATCAAAATCCATTGCGTGGTTTTAAAGATCTAAGCATACATATTAAGGACAGACAGACAGACAGACTTAGTTCTTTTAACTTACTGGGAACTTCGGTCTGTATGCACAGTTACTAACTGCACGCTATTGTAGCAAAAGAGGAAAACTCTAGAGATATTAATTGTCAGGGCAACTCAATGGACCGCAATTAAATTCTATAACTTGATGCTGGATTACAATTCCATCGAGGAACCTGGAGCATCTTATAAGACTTTTTTCTCTTCTCGTTTCTTTGCGGAAAATAATTATTTCATTTAACGATTATTTTATTTCCGATTCAATTATAATGAGATGATATTAATTATTATTATGAACATATAAGTCGAGAGGTTATCTGACGTTATAGTGGTTGAGAGGTCAACACTTTGGACCGGTAATCCAGAGGTACCGGGTTCGATTCCCGATCTCTTCCGCCAGGGTACGCACTTACATTTTTCTTTGTGCTTTGATCTTTGTATCAATAGTTCAACATTTAAGTCTTTAAACACTTTATGTAATATACGGTTTGAGGCTATCAACATATTAAAATAATAGCAGTAGGTAGTCGAATTACTCAGTAGTGCTGTAATGGTATAACCATGTATAACTTTTAAGTATAAGTGGACGAGGTGATTTGAGTTAGTATTAAACGGAACTTCGAGAAATAAGGTTGTTTCAATAAGAACCCCCATGCACATTTTTTGTAGTTAACAGTGCCTTGGTTTTAACTGTAATGCTGTGTAACTGATTTGAAACCCAAAACAATTACACAAAAGAGATATAAACTCAAAACCACAAGCCACTACCGAAACAGTTTAACGCACTTTATTAAGGCCAGAGATTAGTCTAAAACAGTTTAAATCCTCCAGATTTGTAATATCATAATTGGGGCTCTACCTTAACCGGAGATAGGCCATTAAAAATTGACACAATGCCCAATGTTAATAATAGAGCACTTGGCGAAGCGCCTACAGTACCCTTACCACGAGTTCACGTGACCGTCTTTCACACTTTCCTAAATTAGTCACTAACGAAAGGGATGCAGCAATATGTGAGACACGTATGGAGATAACAGCATCTCGCTTCTTCGTATTGCTGCATCCTTCACTTAGGATGCAAAATTTAGCCAAATGTAATAAGCCTTTAAACGATTTGTACGGAGAATAACCATAGCGCCTCTAGCTGTTAATTTGTAGAACTACAATTCTCCATACAAATCGTTTACGCAGTCGCTAGCGAGTACAGTCACTGTAAACTCATGGCAAGGGCACAGAACCAAGCCCAAGTCTTATTTGGTTGTGTGGAAAAACGACGTTCTGCGTTCTGGTTTCGACGG
The DNA here is from genome assembly GCA_932273695.1 of Apotomis betuletana. Taxonomy (NCBI): domain Eukaryota; kingdom Metazoa; phylum Arthropoda; class Insecta; order Lepidoptera; family Tortricidae; genus Apotomis; species Apotomis betuletana. The sequence continues at coordinate 17,495,262 of OW026309.1, read as the reverse complement.
TTTACCCTTATTTTATTGAGAAACGTTTCATCGATCTTTCTTTTCATAGAAATTTCATTTCATCGAAAGCGTTTTGTTTCTGAAACCATTAAATATTTTAGAATTTTATAACACAAACCTGACCTAACCTAATTTATGTTTAGGTTGACATTTTCTAGATTTCTGAAAAATGTATGACTACCGAGGAAAAATTTGTCTATGAAATGAAAATTCTATGAACTGAAGCATTCGGTGTAGTGATTTTCTATAAAAGAAATGGGCACCAGTTTCGACTTTACGTTCTTTTAGTTGACACTGATAACTTTTATGTATTAAAAAGGGTATGTAGTTTAGTTATTATTTAGGTATGGGAATCTAATGAGACCATGACTCGTCCCAGGTTGCAAACAGGCTGTATATTAATTTATACAGCCATTATAACTCTAATTTAAGCTGTATAAAGGCTATATAAGTGCTCAGTCTGTGTGCTACTTGATGTGAAACCGTATCGAAACGTCAGGTAATGAAGGTAAATAAAACACATCGCGATAGGTTTGATAAGTTTTAATTATGTGTACAAACTGCGAGAGTATAAAGTGCTATACCATGCCTAAGGAGGTTTTGGAATTTATTTTATTATGCGTTTCAGCCAAAATCAAAATTCAAATTTACCGTGTGACGTGATAAAGTTTGGTTTTTATTTCTTGTTAAGTTATTATAAATATTTCCCTGAAAGAGCGATGACATTTTAATACTAAATCAGAGTAAGTGATATTTCAGCAGAGCTTTATACCAACAATGAAGTAAAACAGTAATTTTAATTGTATTTCATTTGATTTTCAAGAATTGTTCAAGATTTAAATCCAAGTTTAAGGTCGTCCAAAAATAATTCGAATTATAATAATATAATAAATTCTTTATTTCGAAGCATATTACAACTCCATAGCTGTTAGTAACACAAACAAAACAAAAACAAAATAAATATTAGAAAGAACTTAAAAACTAGGTTAAAATTATAGAAATTATTAATTATTAATACAAACAAAAAGTTGCAACCCCTTTCGTTTGCTCTATCCAGTGCTTCAGAATTGGGCTGTCATATCTGTCAGCAATCACATTTAGAATTCGGTTGGGACTTTTTCGAACTCGACTCAGTAGTGATGCGATTTTCTTACGCATGATTGCTGGGAAACCGTCTATCCTAGCTTCGCAAAACATACCAGAGGCACTACACCTACTAGGTAATCCCAACAGAAGTCTAAATGCGTTGTTGTATTGCACTCTTAATGCGTTGTAGGCTCGCTTCGTATATCTCACCCACAGGCTGCTCGAGTAAAAAGATTGGCAGTAAGCTCTAAAGAGCGTTACCTTGACTTCATTTGAGCATCGAGCAAACCTGCGGGCTAACATATTTCCACGAACGGCCAACGCCCTGCGCTCTCGTTCAATATCCTGGTCATCCTTGAGGTCACTGGTTATAATATGACCAAGATATTTAAACCTGTCCACGCATGCCAAAGTGACACCATTAAGCACGACAGGCTGAGTGCGGGAAAGCTTGATTTTTTGCGCCTTGAAAACCATAACCTCACTTTTCTTGGTGTTATATTCGAGGCCATGGGACTTGGCGTACGACTCACAAATGCCCAACAACCTCGTCAGCGCGCCGACAGCAGGCGCCAGCAACACCATGTCGTCTGCGTAACTGATGTTATTTGCAGCTACGCCATCTATATAACATCCAGCATGGACGCTGCTGAGGCCCACTATCAACTCGTCGACATACATGTTGAACAATTTGGGAGACGTTAATCCGCCCTGCCTCACCCCACACTCTAGCCTGTACTCACTCGACAGTGTATCGGCCCATCTCACCTGATTGAGCTGATTAGAATACCAATATTTCAGCAGACCAACACACTCGCTCGGCATGCCCGTTTTCCCCAACTTCTGCCATAGTAAGCTGTAATCAACGCGATCAAAGGCTTTTGATAAATCGAGGAAACAGGCATACACAGGCGTGTTCCTTGAGGTGTAGTACCCGACAGTGTGCTTCAGACTTAGTATAGCACTTTCCGTAGACAACTCACGCCTAAAGCCGAACTGAGCGTCGTGGATGTTAAGGTGCCTTTCAAGAAGCGAGTCAAGCACACTGTCGAGTACCTTAGCTGCGGTCGTCGCAAGCGAGATAGGCCGATAGTTGGTTTTATCCGAAAGGTCACCAGTTCTGTTCTTCACAATCGGGACCACAATAGTCCTCATTAGCGGCTCAGGTAAGTAGGAATGACAGAGACAAAGATTGAAGAATAATGCGAGCACTCTCGGTAGATGTACACCGGCATACTTAAAGTGTTCGATGCTGAGGCCATCGTGGCCAGGCGACTTCCCTCTCTGCATTTTTGCAATTATTATTTCTATTGTTTTAGCAGTAAAACTAAAGCTTCGCCTAGCCCCAACCACTCCAGCACCGGCCACCTTCTCTTCAACATGTTGTGTGGCACGCAAGGACTTAACAGAAAAATGATCCCTAAAAAGCTCAGCTATTTCCCTATGGTCGCACTTGTCCTCGACACTAGCAGGAAGGCCCGACCCCACATTCAGACTGCGAGTTCCTTTCCAAAAACTCTTGAAGTCCATGTTATTGTGAGCTATAGCGAGAGTGTCCATCTTAAGTTGATCCTGTCTGTTTTGACACCACTTAAGTTTCGATTTAAAAACTTTCTTAGTATCTGACATGAGATCAAATTCCTTACCTCGATTCGGCTTTCCCGCAAGCTCCCACATCTGAAAGCGCAGCCGAGCCTCCCTGTGCGCCTCTGCGACGTGCTTATTCCACCCTGCTATATAACCGCCTTTTCTTCTCTTTTTGCTCCTATACGACTCCATAGAAGCGCAAGTTAAGCTGTTAATTATATCGCAATACATATTGTCTAATATAGCAAAGTGGTTCTTATTACTACACAAGCTGTCACAACAATTCGTTAGTTCAAAGGGAAAATCCAGATTTTTTAACCTTTGATTACATAAATCCCGATATTTATCAATTTGGTCCGCCGTACGCGTCCCCCATACAACGTTCTTATTTACATTATTACACACCGGGATCGTGTGTGTAGGTTTCAATATGTCAAGGTTGCATTCAATGTACAGTGGAAAGTGATCGGACCAAAAAACATCTTTTATGACAGATATAGATTTAATAGTGTCCCAACCGCACTCCGTGACAACACAGTGGTCTAGCCACCTCTTACATCCGTGTATGTCACTAATAAAAGTGTACGTATCCGAGTCCTGGCCAAGCAATCTAACATCCGCACAGATCCATAATTGTTCAGAACAAAACTCCGTTAACTCGTGGAAAAAAGGCTCATTAATATGCGCATTAAAATCGCCCAGGATATACACGGCTTGTACGTCACTATTATCACTAATGGTCGACGATATCGCACTTAAACACTCTGTGAACATTGGCAAATTCTCGTTACAATCCGTTGGCATATATACCGAAAATACCATAAAAGATTTTCCACACGATGTTAACTTGACCGCTGTAATCCTATCACTATTGCAGTCAATTACCGACACCATCTCAAACGCCCGCTTTCTAAATAAAATGGCTACCCCTCCGAATGGCCTCCCTTTTAGGATACCTAACGATTCATCCATACCTGACTTTCCTGTCCAGCCGAACTCACTGTCTATTGTGCTTAAAAATGGCAAGTCAAAGTTCATAAGCCAAGTTTCGGAGAGAGCAACAACATCCGCACACTTGCACAGTTTTCTTACACCTTCAACAGACCTCTTAATAGACCTACAGTTATAACTAATCATTCTGCATACACTTGCCATATTTCTTATTAGTTATTGTTCGCTCGCTGATCCCTCGTTCGTTCTCCGCTCTGTCCGGCCTCCTTATGTTTACAAAACGCCTAAAGGTAATCCCCTCCGGCCATAAGTTGTCATTTAAGTAGACATTCAACTTGGACCTATCTACATAGGCTTTATAAGAGCTATAACCCTTGTCCCTTTTCATAGATAATTTTGATAAGGAGACTCTTTCGTTAGTTTTCTCATAGATATAATTCAAAACATCACTATCAGATACGTCTGAATGCACGTTAGAAATAAACAGCGGTATTTTAATCTCCGCCGGCTTGAACTTCGCATCCGTCGAAATTCTTGCCTTACCGGTATTACTGACAAATTTATTTCTAAAGCGCTTTCTTTTTTCAATTAAAATCCATTCATCATCACCATCATCCTTGTTTTTCCATTCCCCTTCCTTTTGCAGCACATCAGAGTATTTAGAACGTTCCTCACCCTTGTTCTCAATCAATGTTCTGTATTGCATGTCATTAGGGTCGCTTATTAGGGTCGAGTTTAGCACTGGCTCTTTAGTAACAGTGACGAGCCGGGTGTCCGGTTCGTTATCTCTCCGCCGATGCTCCTGCGCCGGCCGTGAGTCACTAGGCGGCTGCTGAGGCGAGACAGACATATGCGACCGGACCTTAGCAGATAAGGGAGCGCGCGAGCGGTCAAGTTCAATGACCTCGTCGCGCTCTGTCGTCGATACCGCTGAGCTGTTAAATGCAAGTCCCATCGGGCCGCTGCCACCCTCGAACAAACATGCACCTCTTTTCGCGTTTACATTTGCAAAAGACGCCATACTTATCGAAGATGTTATTGAGTTAAGCGCTTTGTTTTGATTTTGCACTTCATATTTTAACATATTTAGGTCTTCCTTTGTTACAAAAGTCTCCCGGATATTACGAACTTGCGATTGTAAGATCAGCATGTCCTTCAACAATCTGGTCGCATCCAGATGATCAAAGCTAACTGGTGGCAGGAGGTGCAGGTCCTTTGCGACAAAAATTGGAATTTTATCTGCTTTTGTATTATGAAGCAGGGTGATCATGTCCTCCAGGTCTCTCTTCTCTTTCTCCTTTCTTCTGGATACCATTTTCGTATTTTCGTCCCCAATTGATTCATAAAGTAGACGTTTAGCCTCCTCGATTGCTTCTGGTTTGAAACCCGTACTACAAATTCTTATTAGGCTGTCAGAGTCCATCACATCGAATTTGTTTCGCAAAAATGCTAAAACCTCGTTAATCACTATGTTACACGACGCGCACTTTACCGTAGCTGACGTCATATTCGCAGCGAGAATAATACTCTCACGCGCGCGCGCACCGTTCTGCGCTCGCGCAACGACTGATTATAAAAGACAATAGAACTACAAATTAATACTTTCTGAACTTTTACTCAATTAAACGGGACGAGAGAACGACTAAGCCACCTCCATATTTAATTCATTCGGGAAGTATTTACAATTTAACTAATTATACTTGTAAAAAAGATAATCGTTGTTCACGGCATCCATCCGGTTTGCAGTGGTTTCTTAGTAAATAATACCGCAATATAATGAAATAAAATTGTATTGTAATTCTCGACATAAAAATACTGGTCGTATTATTTAAGTCTACAATACCAATGAAATATATGAAATTTTTAAATCGCTTTCATTGCAATTCGTTAGGCACCACTTTCATATTTGACTTTATTATTTGTTACCATATCAGCCATAGTATAATATTTTTATTATTGAATCCGAAAAAAATCAAGTGTCTGATTACAGTTCGAAAGTTAGTGCTTTGGAATATATCCCCTAATAGACAGACAGCGGCTTAGGTAGTTAAAGAGTTCCACTGCTATTGTTTGTTGCGGAACCCTAATGAGGACGAATATTAATGAGTATTTTCTGAAATATGAAACAGATTTGGATCGCCAAGTATTTAGTAGCAGCTATTAAATATTCTATTCAAAATGTAAGTGGAATTTTATTGAAGTTAATTCAGAACGCCTTCACAGTTTTCATTTAAATAACACCTAAATTAGTTAATTAATTTTAGGCAAGTTTAGTCTTCATAATATACATCCTAGCTCTGAACATCTTCAGCCTGTTTCAAACTTGTATTAAATTTAGTTAGTTGAATTTACTTTATCTTCATGTAATAGGAGATTAGAGCGGATAGATACACATTCACCCCTCTCGAAACTTCTTCAAACTGGGTTAGGAAATCTGTCATTTTGAACTTTACCTGTATCAAAATATTAACAAGCGCATCGCTTACTATAGTGACTAGATTGCAGACATATTTTGAACAAATGTTGTTATTATTAGAAACGTCAAATATAGCTTTCGATTCTTGGAATATAGTCCCCTAATAAATAAATAAATATTGGTAAATCTCACACAAATCGATCTAAATAGTCCCAAATTGAGCTCAAGAAGGCTTGTGTAATGGGTACTAGACGACGATTTACATACTTATATAGATAAATATATACTTAATAACATGAAACAACCATGACCCAAGCACAAATATTCGAGTTCATCACACAAATATTTGCCCTGGCCGGGATTCGAACCCGGGACCGGCTCAGTAAGCAGGTGCTCTACAAATTGCGGCAAACGCGTCGTCAAAATCAAATAGTATAATTTACATCGTACATACCCTCGGGCAGTGAATTCGTGAATGTCCCAGACCGCAAGTGTTTGTTATAATAAATATGTTGTCTTTAGAGGTAAACAACAGGCGGTCTTATCGCTAAAGAGCGATTTCTTCCAGACAATCTTTTGGCAGTGGAGAACATGAAATTTTATTTTATTATATAGTATGTTCAAAAATTTCTTCGCTCTGTTACCCGTCAAATAGAGTCAAAATAAAACAGAAGTAGAGATTTTGAACAGACTGGTGGCAATTTTTGTAGCTGATTATAAAAAAATAACTCTAAATTTTTCATCACGACACAAACGGGACTTATCGTGCATAAAATTTATTGAATACCGACGAAAATTATCCATAATCATCCGAAATTTCGACTGCCTTGTCGTACTCGTAATGATCATCTCGGATCGACTTGGCTTGACTGAGTTTATCCGAGACCATGTCTCATACCTAGCACAAAACACATCAAGCGGATGGCACTCTCGCTCGCACTGGTCTGAACTGGTCCGAGATATCGTGTCCGTGAGCAATGTCTATGTAAACATTAATTTTCAACTACTCCGCTACCTAAAGGTTGTCTGGAAGAGATCGCTATTTAGCGATAAGACCGCCTGTTGTTTACCTGTGCCTGTTATTTTAATGTAGCTCATGTTGTGTTGTATTTTCCTTGATATTGGAGGTGTGCAATAAAGAGTATTTGTATTTGTATTTGTATGTGTATTTGTATTTGTATGTGTGCGTTTGCTCGAGCGCGCTTGTATGTAGATTTATTTCTGTACCTATCTGTTTTTTGCACCTAGTCCATTTGTATAGTGATCATCGTCATCATATCAGCCGAAAGTCGTCCACTGCTAGACAAAATCTTCCCCTAAAGTTCTCCAAACCACCGACGTACGTCGAAAGCTACCATAGAATGGGCAGCATCCTTGTTTTTTAGTCCGGTGGAAATTATGCGATCGCCAACACTCAAGCCAAGCGTGGCGATTATGCCAAAACGCCCCAAAATGTATTGTGATAAAGAGTGCAAATCGCGTTAGTTTATAAATTAGTACGTTTTCCGTAATACATTCATAGGTAATTGTTTACTATTAATGTTTCATAACGAGGCACGTTCTATCTTATTTGACATCTATGTGTGTTTACAATGTGAATGTGTGTGTGAAAAGAAACGTTTCTGATCCAGATTTCTCATTTTGATTCGGAACAGAGTAAAATGTCGAAGTTCAGGGCCCGTATTCGACTCTGGTCTTAAAGATCATAATAAAGGTCAGATCGTAAAGAAGAATATTTTATGAATTCTACTAAAGAAATGTAGAGGCAAAAAGTGTCCTAATAAAAGTAAAAGTCTCCGCTGGGAATCGATTTCCAAAGTTCCTTTAGTTTTCATTCGACGTAGTCTGATATGACGAACATAAAAAGAGACAAATAGAGCGAGCGAAATGAAATGAACGCCATTAATTTGCTCGCTGCAAGGACGTCATAATGACAGCTGAAACTCTCGCAAACTCGCGTCTGAGCTGATAAAATGATCGGAAATACACCTTATCTAATACGATATGAAGTAAACATTTCAAAGCCACGATAACTGTGAATGCGATTGTGAAATTATGGGTAGGGGTCTATTGCTTTTTAAATTGAGAATTTCTGCAAGCGACAAGCATTTGTTTTTAGGGTTCCGTACCCAAAGGGTAAAAACGGGACCCTATTACTGAAACTTCGCTGTCCGTCCGTCCGTCCGTCTGTCACCAGGCTGTATCTTAAGAACGGTGATAGCTAGACTGTTGAAATTTTCACAGATGATGTATTTCTATTGCCGCTATAACAGCAAATACTAAAAATAAAATAAAATAAAATAAATATTTAAGGGGGGCTCCCATACAACAAACTTGTTATAGATTATGGTACGGAACCCTTCATGCGCGAGTCGGACTCGCACTTGCCCGATTTTTTTTTATTTAGGTACGTTTCTTTGCTTTGGGTAAGGATCTTCATTTTGTTTTGCGTGGTGGCAGGACCTGGTTTATTTGCCTGCACCGTTTATTTTTAAGTTCCGAGGAGATATTTAAGGCTCCGTATCCGTTCAAAAATGCTGATTGTTTTAGACATTTTTCTCTATGATTAAACATGTATTCTGACATAATTATAATCAATGTGCTACTACTTAGAACAAGGCTATTGGGATTTATTGGTGAAACCTACAGTTTGCATTTTTCATTCATAATTTTCGTTTCTAAAACTACTCGAAATTGATAAAATTTACGTAGAACTGGTTTTTTCAATTGCACGCAATGAAAGCATGAGATAGCTATATTACTATCTAGAACTAAAGAAAAAGTAGGTATTTATTCACTTAAAAAAAAAATTGTTGAAATTATCAATATACCTATCAGTCATAATATGAAAAAAAAAAAAACATTTTAATATGTATAAGGTCTCCTAAGAGAGACGATAATTGGGATATGTATATTACCTTAAAAATAAAGATCCCAATTTTTCATTAATATCGTAAAATATAGGCCAATAATTGAAAATACAAAATTTACCCGTGTGCCATGCAATCTGATACGTTATCGTTTTTCTTTTGTCGTGACGTCACTATGGACGTGACTTCGGTACTGCAAATACGGCAAAGACACGGGAAATTTGAATATGAATAACTTGTCACAGGTTGTTACGTCATAATCTAATTTTAAACTGGAAATAGCCAGAAATGGTTTCAAATTTTATTTAAAAAAATATATATATCCCAATTCTACGACGATTAATTATTAGAGATGTATGTCAATCTGTACTGTACTGACTGTTTAGTGTAAAAAAGAAAAAAAAACATGGACTAAAAATTATGGTGTGTTTGTATGTCATTTTTGTTACCTGTAGAATAACCTCTTTTAACGTAAGATACATCGTTGAATACTGGTAATAGGTTTCGAGTTTCGAATCATTGTGTTGTTTCATGAAAGCCTCACTAACGATGCTATGAGATCTGAAAGGTCATAGGCAAAATCCAATTCCGTTTAGGCGGCAATGAAAGGAAAATGAAAAATCGCTCCGAAAACGCCGAACAAGATTGCATGGAAAACGCTGACTAAGGCACTCAGTAGCCTTAAAGGACCCTTTATAGTGTGATTTAACAATCACACAATTTACTGTCCTACAGAGTTTTCTATCGCTTATTTTCGTAGGTTAGGTTAGGGTCAAAAATGTACAGTAGGTACAGTAGGTAAGGTAAGGTAGTCAGGTAAAAAACACCACCATGTCACGGCTACGGAAGTTTGAACACAGACCACACGCTAAGACACGAAGTGCTCGGTCGCTATGTATATACAAAATTGAGGACCTAATTCGAGAAAGCCGTTTGAGAGATCGCAAAACGTCAAAACTCTATTAGATAACAGTTATATCGCCTTTGAACTGTCATTAAAATGCGATGAGCTTCAAGTGACATATCTCATCTCGATTTTGGAAATACGAAGGCAATAGTGATTGTCAAAAATACTATTCCTGCATGAATTTCTGTTTTGAACGAAACGTTTTTCTTTTTTTTAAACTTCTAATTAAGGAGCTTTGATCATTTTTATGAACATGCCAGCTCCAGCAGGCCTAATAAACAACATCATTCATCTAAAAGAAATAGATAGGTAAATAAAAACATAAACCGTATAAACTTAAAAATTACACGTACACGAAAACAACTAAATTTGTAAACACTATTTACATTTAAAAAAAACTGTATACAAATTTTGCCGGTTCCGATAAGGGTTCCGCCAATATTGAATTGAACACTCCTACGTGAATAGAATCACCCCCCAGTCCCGAAGTAATATCTGCCTTTTAGCTCGAGTTCGGACACATTCCATTAAAAAGTGGAACGAAACGTAACTGACTAATTTCAAGCACTACACGGTCAAGTTAAAGTATGCGCCTGTTATTTTATGCCGTCACATACAAAGGAATCGCAAATTAAGCGCGACCGGATTGACGATGTTGCGATGTTCCAGGGATATCGCCACCTTGTCGAGGAGGGACACGTCAAAAGTGATGGATGGCGATGAAATAGAGAGATCTCCATCATCTCTCTAAAGTTGGTCGAATTACCCCCCAGTGCGGTTGAGAGGTGCAGTGCGGTGGGCATGCTACAAATAAATGCACACAATGTTGAGGCCATATTCGTTTTTTTTTCATATTATAAAAGCATAAATTAATAAATTGTAACCAACTTTTTGAAGTGAATAATACTTTTCGATAGTGACATAGATATTTGATGCTTTCATTGCGTGCAGTCGAAAATAAGTTGAAAAAAAAAACAGCTTTGTGCTTAATTTTTGTCAATTTCATAAAATGAAAATCATCATCACTGTTATAGATAGCTTAAATTTTTTGGTTTGTAGCTTTGGCTCCGACTTCAAAGGGTGAGACAAAAATAATCTATACTTGAACGGGTTATTTTTGGCTTTTTAATTTTATTGAAGTCGGTTCTTTTTTTGTTCAATTTTTTTTTGCTTTGCCGGATGATCGGGGAGGTCTTGAAGGCATGAATCTCATTTGAATTATCTCCCAACTCCTAACTGTTAAGGAGTTGTATCTTCAATCATCAGCTCAGCATTAGAAGATGATGACTACCATGTGCAAATACTTAAATAGTTTTAGAAAATATATGAAAAACATTAAGAGTGCCTATAAAATTTCAGGAAGTCCTTAAATTCCTCATAGATTTCGTCATCAGATCTTCACCAAAATTTTATGGAACCAACCTTGAGATATCTATTCATGAACCTAAAAAAAAAGAGTTCTGAGGTAACCAACATAAAAAAATATATATATACAACCGATTCAGAACCCCCTCCTTTTTCCCGTGCGTGCGTGCGTGCGTGCGTGCGTGCGCGTGTGTGTGTGTATGTGTAATATATGTATACAGAATGTCACGACTTTTTATATAATTTTTCTCACCCTTAATTAACAGTCCGAAACTTTTCTCTCGGCGAAAAGCTCACAAAGAGATTTAGGGCCGACTCGGGAAATACCTACAGCTTTTTGAGGTTTAGTAAAGCTTTAATCTCAAAGTCCTTCCATATTGTGGAGTGAATTCTAGTGCCTTTAAAGAAAAACTGCGGGTTTTCTATTTTGTTTAAGCTTGTGCATATTCAGACAATGCCTGTTACTTTTATTTAAAGACGTGTCGGGAAGCATATTCTTTTTGAAATTTTATAAACGCGCAAGTACAACTCGTATTCTTACTTCATAAGGGATTAAGTCTTATATGTATCTGTTGAAATAATTTAATCATCAAATCGTCATTTAGTAACCAAGCAAGCGTAGACAGGTACTTAATTTTTAAATAGGATTTAAATATTCTGATTTTAAGTCTATATTACATTGTTTTGTTCGAAAAGATAAAATACAAGTAGGAGTCGGAGATTTTTTTCTCAGAACGTGTTTATAATACTTAGGTATATATCTCAGCCACACGAAAAACGTTTGAATTTAACATGAATAAGAAAGAATATTACATTATTTTGTTCGAAAAGATAAAATACAAGTAGGAGTCGGAGATTTTTTTCTCAGAACGTGTTTATAATACTTAGGTTAATATCTCAGCCACACGAAAAACGTTTGAATTTAACATGAATAAGAAAGATTACCTATAGAAAAATACATTTATGGCACATTATGCTTACAACAATGTTTTTTTATATATGTAGGCAAATGTAGGTAATCTTTTAGTTAATCAATCTTGAAACGAAAAGGAATTAAAATAAAAGGAAGAAGAATTTGCTGAAAATTATAGGAGAAAGATAATATTAGGCCACCTTAATACGACATTGACTCGCGCACCGAGGGTTCCGTACAAACTTTCACTTATCCCATCTTAATTGGCCTGGTTGAGTTAAGTTTGCACCTGAAATGTATGGCACCGCATACAAACGAGCTGCAAACTTAACGCAACCGAGCTCTCCAAATATGATGTTTAAAAGGACTTTATTATTTAGATTTTATCACAAACGTATAGTTTTCATTTTTATAAGTATTTGTAGTATATGACGATATTACTTGCCAAATTTCATAATTCTAGGTCATCGGGAAGTACCCTATCATTTTGATTCCCTTGAGAGTGTCGATATGTACGTTTTTTGCGACATAAACGGTCGTATCTTTTTTTCACGTTAACGTAGAAGTTTGATTTTTTCACAGCTTCAAGGGACCGTAGACCTAACTCAACCAGGCCAAATTAAGATGGGATACGTGAAAGTTTATACGGAACCCTCGGCGCGCGAGTCAGACTCGCACTTGGCCGGCAAAATATGGGAATCGATTAAGAAATGTAGCCTTTAACACTTTCGACACCAACAACCCGGTAGCCGGGCGCTCTGCTCGTAGTAAGTTTTCGCTACATACGGTTTTTCCCATGTTATCGGCTACGAGCGTAGCCCGTAGCGCTACGCGGTAGCGAATGTGTTAACAGACGCAAATCTGGACATCTGGACATGCGAATAGAATTTTGACTGCTCGATCGGTCAATTATGTATAAATAAATAAATAAATATTAAATAAATAAATATTAAGGGACAATCATACACAAATCGACCTAGTCCCAAACTAAGCAAAGCTTGTACTATGGGTACTAGACGACGATATACATAATATATAAATACATAGATATATAGATAACATCCATGACCCAAGAACAAATATTTGCACAAATATTTGCCCCGGCCGGGATTCGAACCCGGGACCGCCGACTCAGTAGGCAGGGGTCTACAAACCGAGCCAAACGCGTCGTCAGTACGGATAGTCTGCAATTGCACTGGTAAAGTAGCTCAGTGGACGCTTCAGTTGAGCGTCCACTGAGGCGGGGCGTATGGCATTCAATCATGCTCCTCACTGCGCGCTTTCACTTGTATTTGACGACGGTTGGCGCAGTTTGTAGTACTGCCTACTGCGCCGGCGGTCTTGGGTTCAAATCTCGGCCAGGGCAAATATTGGATGAACACGAATATTTGTTTTTGGGTCATGGATGTTATCTATTTATGTATTTATATATTATGTATAGCGTCGTCTAGTACCCATTGTACAAGCTTTGCTTAGTTTGAGACTAGGTCGATTTGTGTAAGATCGTCAGTTAATATTTATTTATTTTATATTTATTTATTATATTGCAGATCCGAGCATTATGTCAATAAGGGACTCCTCCCTGCATTGCGAACGCAGCATCATAGTATTTACACAACCTATAATGGTACAGATTTGAGCATTACAATATAGGTAATAAGAGTTTATCCAACTGTTACATAACAAGAGGTCTTAAAACACGAATGTGGCGTTATGAAACGAGCCGAAGGCGAATTTCATAATAGGATCATACAAGTGTTTTCTGTGTTTTAACCTAGGTGCGCTTACCCCGAATAGCTAGTTTTTCTCGACAGACCCCATGTATTTAGAACTATGAACGACTTTGTAATCCATACATACGCTTCAGACTATAAACCAATAATGTAAGAAGACTTATAATGCCTATACAAATTCTTGAATTGAACCTTTCTTGTATCTGGAGATCCGTGGGCAAGCGAGCAGAACAAGTTGAAAGACGCGGGTCAGCACAGACCGCCACCAATTAGGATCGCTTCAGTCTGAATATCAACTGGGATTTAATTAAGAACTTGATCGGTGGCCTAGTGTCCGCTTTGTCCTATCTTATAGGTATACTGCGTATATTCATTATTCCCCCCCTCCTTAAACTATACCTGGGGGCCTATGATGGTTGCGTCTATCACGTGATAAACAAGTGACAAAGCGCTCACGTTTTGACAAAAAGCGAGAGTGAGTGACATATGCGTTGTCACTTATTTATCACGCTATAAACATTACCATTATGCACAGAAGGGGGCTATTATATTATTGTGCCATATTTATGGAATTTTAACACATAAAAGATATGTTTTCCTCAGACAACCCTTTGACTATGGCAACTAGAAAATTGTTAAAACGTTAGGGAGATTAAAATAAATGATATACTTAGTCGATATTTAGTCTTAAACATGTTTTATTTGAATAAGATAATCATTAATCTATCAAAATATTAATCTTTCTATACATTTCTGAGAACAAGAAGTACGTTTCAGTGAGTAAGTATAACGACGCAAAAATTGGTTGAATCAAATGCCGAGCTTAAAGCCTCATAGCATTATCTACCAGTCGAACATAAGATTGGAGCGTGACTGGAGTCTCACCAATCGATTTCAAACCTTAAATAACCCATGTATCAAGAGATGAGAAAAATCTAAATTTTCCTCATATTATGACTGTGTCAGATGTACGCCTTGTGCACAGTAGTAGTTGTGTGTATACAGTCAAAACCTTCCTATCCAGTAGGTATGGTTCCCTACTTAGTCATTACTGTAAACAAAATATATACTCGTAACATATTAGACAGATATAAGAGTCTCAACATACGAATAATACCAACACTCAATTGAAACCAACTTGAATTATTCCAGCTCATGATATCGACGGGATAGAATTAATAAACCATCCCACAATCCCCTTTGATTGCCTCCATATAAAATTTAGCCGCTTATCCCGTCTCGGCGGGACACGGTAAGTAATTCTTTACTCTCTTGTTTCGCCTTACTTCGGGGAATTGAGATAATTTCGTGAAATGCTGCTTATTTTAAGGTCTAGCCTTTGTGGAAATTTATAGTGTCAAAATGGATCTGTCGGCAAAAGCAAGTTACAATTTGTATTCCTTGGGAGAAATATACAAATTAAGTAGGGTCTTAGAGTGTTTCTCCGGCTGGATGGTTTTCAATTGTTTAAATGAGTATATCTATCTATCTATCAGCCACAGACGTCCACTGCTGAACGTAGGCCTCCCCTATGACTATGACTCGCCACAAAGTGCGATCCCGTGCAGACCTCATCCGTAGATTTCCCGCTACCTTCACGAGGCCATCCGTCCATCTAGTCGGGACTGTAAAACATAGACGTAATACATATTATAAAGACAGGGCCAACAGGCGCGCGGAATGTTCCAGAGCGCATCGCCCGCGTCCCTGAATATCAACGCCGCGTCAGTGGGTGCAATGTCCGTGTGTCACTTGTTGTTACAAATATCACTCTGCCTTTAATTGCGTAGTTGTAGTCAATAGTGCGTAGTTATAGTCAAAGGCAGCAAATACCACGATAAGAAGTTTATTAGTTTAGTAGACGCCGCCGCGTCGGTATTTTTTACTGTTTTTAGGGCCGGTGCGCTGGAACATTCCGCGCGCGCCTTTGGTCCTTATTATGTAAACCTCTTGTACTTTATAGCAAATTGCATACTAAAATTATACGCTACTTTTGATGCTAACTTTACAATAAATACTACTTTTGAAACCCGGATACAATTAGTTACGCCAACTTTATGCATCTCAATCGTAGCTCGCGCTCGAGTAATCTGGGATCACCGCAGATCCCCGATACGGCCCTCGCAGCACGCGCGTCACGGCAACTGACAAGTCGGTGAGCTAACATTGCATCTGAACTTTTGTGCAAATTATTATCAATGGTCAAAAGTACGAAGCATCTACGAGTATCTACGAGTAGGTATACGACGACCATTTCGTCCCCACTTGAGTAATCTGGGATCACCACAGATAAGGTATCTGATACGGCGCCCGCAGCACGCGCGTCACGGTAACTGACAAGTCGGTGAGCTAACATTGCATCTGAACTTTTGTGTAAAGTATTATCGAGGGTAAAAATTACAATCTAAGAGTACATAGCAATCATTTCTTCCCCGCTCGAGTTATCTGGGATCACAGAAACTCCATTTACAGCCGAACCAGACCTTCTCTTCATTTTGTTTTTGCATAAAAATGCGTTATTTTTAAGCGTGTGATATAGAGTCACAGCCCAATCATACTGTTAAAAATCTAATCACCATACTTTCTGAACGGTCCGTTAAATTGTAATAGACAGTCTGCTTGGATCTCGTTGATAGATCCGCAGTTCCGCGGACAAGTTTAAATTGAATTCAAGCTCAGCGAGGTGTGGAACCGATCAAAGTGATCTTACTTTTTAGGATTTCCATTTAATTTATAACTTTGGTACAATTCCGTCGTGGTTTCTTGTTACAGTTCGAATAATTAGGATGTTCTGATGGTGTTCGTTTCTTGCAATTTCCTGTTTAGTTTCAAGTGAGTAGACAGACCTGAAATTAAAATGGCAGACTTGTACGATTTTCCCTACTTGTAATTAGGCATCGGATTTCTGATGCTACGGAGCCGATATATAAAAATACAAATACACAAATCCCCCAAATTGCATACCCAATCCAAAGACTGGTTATAATTTGTGTTAATTATGTTAAGAAAGAGTTTGAATTCCATCCCATCCGCCATCCTCTATCCATTAACACAGAGATGTAGTGTAGTTCACTTATAAATATGTCGGGGGATCGGTGGGATGGCTGGTGCGGGGTGGATGAGCTATCCCGACATTGTTGTGGACGAGGAGGTAGTTCGAGCAAGATGAAACACTTCAGATACAATCAACTTGATTTATTCCTTAAACATAAAATAACTATTCCCGACACAGAGGTCTGAACGCTAGGTAATCAAAGTCTCGAACAGAAGTCTTTATTAAATTAACAATAGATTGTTGAGTTATAAGAATTCACTGACTCTAATCAACTAGGTATAGCACAACGAAACGGGACAGTTCTAAGGCAGTGGTGCACTCAGTGGTGATCCAAAGTGAAGAGTAGTGGGCGTTCGCTGAGTGAACCGCCAAGACTGTCTAGCGCGCCAAAACAGGTTCAGGGGGCGCTACTGTCGCCTTCCAGTGGCGTGCCGGTTTCGTTGAGCTTCCATACTCATGACCGTCTCCGACAAATAAGTATTTACAGTATTGGTTTAAATGAAGATTCTGCCACTGTCAGGTGAATGTTATTAATAAAGTATGGGGTAATTCCTCTATAGTCCGCCACCAAACAAACATCTATATTTATTGTATTTCGTTCATAAATAAATTCAATATTAACAAGTTATGTGTTTCCCTGAACCTCCACCCCACATATGGTGGAGATGCGAGATAACACAGTATGCGGTGTGTTTTTTCTTCGGATTTAATTAGAAGTATGCATAATTCTGATTTGCCAACGCAATATTTTCAGATTACGAAGGGAGCTCGGCAAATATTTTTCTTCAGTTCGCTCCCCCTCATTTTCTATACGGAAGTGAGAACAAATAGCGGCGGTCAGCGAAAAAGGAAATTATGAAGGAAGTTAACGATTAAACAGAATTACAATATTGTTTGAATATGTAAAAATTACTGCTACAATTTTGCAAGTTTGTGCGAATAATTGATTGGTTTTTATTTTCATAGCGTGTTGTATCTCAAAATCATTTATTTAATAAAATAATCAATCAATTATTGAACATGAACCACAGACTTGTGAAATTGTAGCAGATTTTAAGGAGATATCTTGACAATTCGACTTTTCAGTAATTTTTTTGTTTGACATATAAATATTTATATTGTAATGAATGATTTAATTCTGATTTTCTTATTATTTCTGTATATTATTATTATTTTATATGACGTTCGATCATAATATAGATGTATGTAAATTGACTTCGTGTAATTTATATTATTTTATACTTAAAATAAAGATGTAATCTTATGTAACCTAATCTAGGCCCTTGCATCTTTAACAGATGTTATTTGATGACTGGGCTGATGAAGCAACCCTCCTTTCAATTTGTTGTCTCCTATCGCGTTTCCAAAGGCTGCCTGCAACCAACTTCCGCCGTGGAACTTGCAGTCTCTTAAGAATGCTATCTATGAGCCTATGATGGTTGAGTTAGTAATGCGAGTGATATAATCAACTACTCTTATCCTCGTATAAGCGTCAGAAAAATAACACGTCAAACTCATAATATCTTTCTTATTCCATCGCGGGTTAAAAAGCAACGTTGCATAGTGAAACCGGAAGGGAGCGAGGCGAGGCACAAGGACCGCGAGCACTTGCCTGTGATGTAACAAAAAAAATATATAAAACTACAAGATTGCGCTCCGTAAGATTCCAAATAAATATAAGCAAACTTGTGTACAATTCTAAAGAACAAACGGGCAGGGTGAATATGAGCATATACTCGTAAGTATCATTTATATTTTGGTATTCGTTACACAACAAGACAGTCGGAAGTATCGTGTGATAATCTTAGAAATTGAGAAAAATGTGTGTGTTAGCATTAATTATGCAAACGAAGAGTTATGCCTGGACTTAAGCCACGCACTGGATTAGACGTCGTAAGTTGATCTAGGGTTGCCACAAATTCACCTGTTACCCGAATTGTCATACTGAAAGTCAACGTTCAACCACGTCTAAATCTTCTTCATGGGTCATTGTCAGTTTTAGGTGCGCGTCTTTCCGGTGGACATTTGCAAAATTTAAGATTCCAGGGCCTAATTTTCTGATTAAATACCTGTCGGAATAAAGAAAATTCCCTCTTCTATAATCCGATGTAATAACAACATAACCTAGATTCTGCAAGCTCTTAACTTTTGACCACCGAAGGGACAAATTTTGTTTTTTAAACTGACAATGACCCTCAATACTAACCCCTGGCCAAAAAAAGGGACGCTATAAGTTTAACGTAGACACACGTTTGTCTATTTGTGGTATCGGAGCTCCCGAACAGATTATCCGATTTAAATGTTTTTTTTTTATCGAAAGTCTTTGTCTGTTGAGATGTGGGAACTTAGTTACGTGTAATGGAAGTAAAAGCATAGATTCCAAGATATTTAGCTGCTTGTGGGGTATTTTAGATCTCAAAGTTATTTTATACTACCATGAGTGTATTTTATTTAAAAATCCAATGATTCTTATTTTATGGAATTCTTTTTTTAGGGGCTCAAATAGCTATATGGTAGCAACTACTTTATAATGATAATTATAAAGTGGCATGCATTATGGGTGACAATACACATATAATATATAGAAAACAATTGAGCCCCACGAACAAATATTCGAGTTCAACACTCAAATATTTTCCGTTGCCGGATGTTGAAACCGGGACCGCGGGCTCAGTCGGCACCACTGCGTCAAAATATTTTTATCCTTTTCTATATTCCATAAATCAAAATAATTCGCAGTGTTAAAGTGTGTTGCTAAGCGCAATATTCAAAAACCTATGAATTAATTGAGCAATTTTTTTTATATCCCTTGAAGTTACCCCACCGCCACAGACAAAAGACAGCTTCTGACAGAACGATGTCTTTCGGGACAGTTATTTTATTGAGTATTTTGTTAAGGCGGCAACCCTACTGTTCCAGTATTTTCTCATTGTTACCGCGTCACATTAGTCATGTCTCGGTTATACGTGACGCCTTGTCGCGCGGTCGTAGACAACACCGCGTACCCACCTCGCATTATCACGTTGAGACCGGCTTAAGTAAGAGTTGTGGTAATTAGACAATGATGGAGTTTAAAATTTTAGTTCATTGCATTGTGATACTATTTTAGTTACTTAAATGCAGTTACTTTATAGTAGATTGTTCAACAAGGGACTAAAACAAGCCATAATGACCCGAGATGTTTTAGCCTTTTTGGCTAATAGTTCGACTATAATTATGGTTGTTTAGTCTCGCGTTAAACACTCTACTTTTCACTTTGGTTGCGAGGAAAAAAAAGACATTCACACAAAATTACAATATTTTTTTACTATTCTTTACATTTAAATGTATCGTTTTCCCCGGTAAATTAAGGTGGGTCTCCGTGGTTTGTGTTTAAGAGGTATGCCATTATCTTCTCTCGGAGTATAAGTTGGAGAGTATAGTAGAGACGCAGAGTTATCCTCAAAAAGGTTGCCAATGGTTATTTCATTAGGCTTTATTCTCATCCCACGATGACGGCCACAGCGTGACTCAAATCTTGGTTGTGATTTCTACTTTGAGGATATTTTAATTCCTTCAGCAATACACTCACTGATATTGTGTTTGTTTTGAATTTTGTCCGTAATTTATAAAGTTGCATAATTAATAATTGGTGTAATTGGTGATTGCAACTCAAGTTTAATACGAGTAATAGACATCTATTCAATATTGTAATGAATAAAATTGTTCCGTGGTTTTTTTTGCAAAGTGACGCTTTAAATGCTTGCATATTTAGCCAACAGATTCAAACTTGAAAAATATTTTAAGACTTATGGACCATGCATAATAAAGTGAAGTTATCTTTAATATTATTAATATTCGTAATAATTAATTGTGCTTCATGAAATTAAATATATTTTTTTTAACAGTTGTCCTTTTGAGGTTACTTCCATGGCCCAAAAAATGTCTATACACAATTAATGGCGATAATCCTCCACTCACTCATACACACTCCACGATATACAAATAAAAAATATATATATTTGTATATACACATATATTCATTTCTTTGGGTCAATCAACTATATTCTGCCACTCGTTGCCATGGTGATGTCCCCTGGGTCACTTTTAAAAACTACGATTTTCCGTGGTTATATTTAGCAAAATCTTTGTAATTTAAGCAATTATAAGCCGATTCTTATGTAGACTATCGCCTGACAATACCAGTAGGTAATATAAATTATCAACACTTTTCTTAGAATCGGTCTCGTCCCCCAGGTAACTCATTTAAATTTTTCTTTGAGCTTTGATATCTTTGTATCAATACTTTTCTTAGAAGTTTAATCACTATTGTCCCCTGGGTCACGGGACGGAAAAATTTTATCCACCCATTTATATATTTTAAATGTTATCCATAACTAGGTGTTATATTGACATTGTTAAATAAATAAATATTTATTTTTATTTTATGTTTCATGATAAAATAAATTACCTAATTTAGTAAACACCTGGGTAATGATACTCAATAAGACAAAGAAATATGACACATTTAACAGAAAACCTCTGCCTTATTCAATTAAAAACTAAACACGGTCCCAATAAGCCCGTACAACCTAAAAGCCGTATACTCGTAATCTGGCATCAATTCGGCAGTTTTCCTTCCCACTGGCCATGTATTCGTCCGTCACTATATCTCCCCTTAATATCGAATCTCAATCCCCCATGATTGCAGACTAGCAGTTTTGAAACGCCTCTAAATGGCGAACGGAATATTTTCCGCTTTGAAATCGAGCGAAAGCAATTTCAACTGAGATTTTTTGTCGGTATTGAAAAAATGAAGTATTATAAAAGCGTGAATGTTGCAAATTGTCTCTATTCACGTTTTATTGTGGATGATTAAGTGAATGAAGCATTATTTACTTAAAATATTGAATTGCACAGTTAGTTAAGAAATTTGATTTTATTTTTAACAACGATCGTATCCAAGTAGTACGTTGGCTATATTAGCGCTTATACATCCCTTATACAGCTAAGTTAAGTTGTCTAAGGGTTTTATAAGTGGTTATGGAGCCTGTGTGCGACTTGGCAGTCTCTGAACGCATTCAGAGATATTGTGTCAATTTCTGCCTGAGTTTGTACCTACGTTGTATTTAGTGGAAAATAAAGATTAAATTTATTTGTAAGTAATAAGTGACAATATTATTTCTGACATTACTAGCCCTCAAGGTGATGTCAATAACAAAACAAAGTAATAACGCAGACTTGAAAGCACTCCTTTCTGATCATGCTGCCTCAAAACTCAAAAATACTACCACCTGTAATTTAGCCTACAGCATAAATTGTCTAAGAAGCAAAACGCCTATAAGGCAATATTACTATGCAGCACTTCTTCATCTTATGTTGACTAAGAAGCAAAATGCCTACCAGGCATGCCTAAAACAGCAAACACAAATAGAAGAACATACACAAATTATGATTTAATTCACACACTTTAAAGTTTCTACTAAGTCCACACATAGGTTTATTTAAATCTAGCGAGGTTAAACTAACAGCTTCTAAAGATACGTACCTACTCTTTAAGTAAACTGTCGAGATTGCTTTACCTAGGATCCTCATCTAACATAAAATTTACTTACAGGCCGCTTACGTAAATTGTGCTAGCATAAGAAGGGTTAGCTTTGAAATTACATCATTAAATTATAAATAGGTATGAGATCCATACACTTAAAACGGTATTTTATAGTCATGATACCCTTCAGTCGCCTTTTGTATTAAAACAGTATCTTATTATGTACACCTTGTGTTTAGATTTTGGTAAATTATTTTATCTTGGACCGATTTAGACCTTTTTCACGACCCCGTTGTAATGGCTCAAAAATTTGCTTACCTCTTGTTAAATCGACGGATATTCACTTTTTGAGATTATTTTGAAGCAAACCCACTATTTATACAGGTGACCTTTATACAAGTAATGAACGATTCAAAGGCTACAGGGAAAACAAGTTAGTGATAAAATGATGATTTCATGAAATATTTATCGACGAAGTGACTACGTCTGAAGGGCTTCCTTTCCATAACGCCTACCTACCAGTCTGTATTAAAACATAATTATAGATCACATAAAGTCGAAAGTTTATGAGTGTGTTTATGTGTATGTCTGTCAAACGGCTGGATCAATTTTGATAAATTTTCGTATAGAAGGTAGCTGACACCCTGGATTAACACATAGGCTACTTCTTATCCCGATTTTTTTTAGTGTTCCTGTGGGAAAAGCGGGAAACACCGCGCAGCACAGCTAGTAAGCCATAATTCTAACAAATTATGCGACTAAATTCCCTGAGTTTAAATTACAACGCCATCGAATCAATGTTATTAAGCGAGTCCTCATATCTTGAGATTACAGGCACCTAAGAGAGCTCCATCCAACAAGGTTATAACTTGTCGCAGATGCTTTGTGGCGTATTGCACTCAATCTCGGCGAAGTACCTTGTCAAAGTAACGCTGTGATCTTGTATAATTTGCCGTGTAACTTCGTGTTGGCGTTAGTTTCGGATTTTATTAGTTTGTGTTTGCTGTGAGTGGGAGTTTTGATGTTAATTTTGTTTTATTCAGCAAGTAATAAGACTTCTGAATTTTAGGATTTGACATTTCAAAGTCAGATGAGAACAGCGATGTCGTATATTATGTTAATAAATTGTTTTTTTTTTTTTTGCTTCGTAATATTATGCACTTAAATGTTTTCTTTTAATTGATATAACTCGATCGATATTTTCCGTTGAAATGAAATAAAATTATTTAATCAGTAAATAAGTAGGCCACAACAGCACTTTTAAAAGTCAGATTGTGAATCTACCGGCATTTCCCAAGAGGAGACCGCTGTTTAGAAGAAAGCCGAAAGAAACTCAACAGTAAGTATTTTTTCGTTAATCATACTTAAAACGTTTTAATCACTGTCCAAGCAAAACAAAAGAAAACGTGCATCGAAATGTTTCAAAAAAGTTTGAATAACTGCTTGTTATAACAACGTCAGAGTCTTGAGAAATTGTATACAGAAATAGTAGTCAAGCTAAATAAAATCTTTTAATTAAGAGGTACCTACGCTGTAAAATTGTATGCAATTTCATCAGTTAAGAATTTTGTACGTAATCACTCGCCGTCAGGTTTCCCCCTACCCATTTTGGGATGCCAATTTACCTGCATACGTCTGGCTCCCGACTATTCCAACAAGCTTTATGCAACTACGCACTTCCAAAAAGAACCAAGCACCTAACATATGCGAAGTATCCGTGTGAGTCAAGTTTGCACCTGAGACATTTAAGAATTGATACAAACGAGGTTCAAACTTTACTTAATCGCTACAAATATCGTGATACTATCTGAAATTGTGCAATAGTGTACTTGCTTTTGTACTTCTGCAAAGCTACTTTGTCTTGTTAAAGCAAAAAGCAGCGGATATTTTTATGGACGGAGCTGAAAATATTATGAGAGAGAGAGATCAACTGTGCTTTGGAAACGTAATGTAAGTGCTCGGACACAAAGGAACATTTTAAAAGAGTTTTTAGTTTTTTGACCGTTTGTATATTTCATGTGTATATTTTATGTTTATCAATTATAACTGTAAACTTACGTCGTTGTAAAAAAGGACATTCTATTTCTAGTTCATTTAATAGGGATTGAGCATCATTTTTGGTTCCTGTCAACGTATCTTCATAGTAAGCTCTTTAAATCACGGCGAAATTAATCTATAGCGTCTTTTTGTTTTTCTTTAAAGTAGAGATGTGTAGCTCGCGAGTGAGTGATTCAAACGAGCTATATCATTTGGTTTAGCTCACTAGCTCTTTCGCTCACTAACGATTCAAGTAGCTCAGTATATCATCTATCATCCCAGTATTACTCGCTCCCTCTCGCTCATGAAATGAATGTTGCCATGCTGCCGTGAATCTAATTCATCGACATCTCTAGTTCCCTGCTCACTCGTGAACGATATAGTCTAAAGATCTACTGAGCTAAATGAGCTAAATGAGTGATACATATCTCGGTGAGCTAAAGACACATATCACTCTTTTCACTTTAGTGACACATTCTGCGCATCTCTACTTTAAAGTTACTTACTTCAGACTAGATAGTTTTCAACATAAACTATTGTATTTGTTTAGAATCTTTTTATCGATTCATATTTTTTTTATGCGGTAATACCACATTTTTATTTTTTTATAAATAATGACACAAAGATGATATGATGAACATGATATGAATCGATAAACTATTGTACTTTTATATTTATTGCTAAGATATTGAAGACTGTGTGCTGTATCGAAGAAATGTCTACTGTAGCGGATTTTTTTGAAAACTAATCTAGCCTAGAAAGTATTAAATCCACTTTAAAGAAAATAAAAAAGACAGTACTCTGAATTGAGAAATCTTGTGTTAATTACAAGCGAGAAAGTATTCCTTTGATCCCATAACACGACGAGAAGTTATTTTATGGCCGGCCATTTCCCTACCATTAATATGCAATTTGCATGTTAATCGTCCATTCGACGGAAAATCGTAATTTTCGTCAAGATGAAGTTTGAAAGGTCGTAATGAAATTTCTCGACGGGCTTAATTGTTTCTAATTAACTGGTCCGAGTGAATAATTCGACTTGAGTCGTGTAGTTTCGTTGATTACTCCGTGATACTAATTGCCAGGTCCGGGGGAAATAAAATACGCTTCAAGACCAAGTTGGACCTTGTGAAATTAACGTAAAACGCGAGCTCTGCAGCTCAACTATCTACTTTACTGTTGCAGATTTAATAGGTACCGTAATGTTAATACAGCCAGCATCATAATAGTCAGTAGCAGATAAAGAAGCCAAATATATATATAACACATCCTTACTGCAAAGCAAATAAAATTTGTTCCTATAAATTTGAGTTATACATTAGAAGGTATGATTTTTTAGGCTTGTTATTTACTATTTTCTCTGGTTTTTTTTTATTTGAAATAAACTAATTTGAATATACCTTGAATATTTTCACGGAATTCTAAACACAGTTTGAATGAAGCTAATTTTTTTTTTTTTTTTTTTAATACTACGACGGTGGCAAACTAGCATTCGGCCCACCTGATGTTAAGCAGTTACCGCCGCCTATGAACGCTTGCAACGCCAGGAGCATCACGCGCGCGTTGCCGACCCTTTAAGAACCTATTTACTCCCCTCTTGAAGAACCGAATACTGTAGCCCCCGGGGAAAACCTCGGCAGGGAGCTCATTCCACATGCGAAGCGTTCGCGGTAGGAAGTTCCTCTGGAACCGGACAGTTCTCGACCATTTAGGCTCTAGCATGTGAGGATGAACACCTTGCCGATGGCGAGCGGTGCGGTGGTAGAAGGTAGCCGTAGGCATCATGTCAAACAATTCCTCAGAACACATCCCATTATAAAGACGGTAGAACACACACAAGGAGGCAAAGTCTCTCCTCAGACTTAAAGGCTCGATTCCGTCTGTGAGTTTAGGATTGTCAACAATTCGCACAGCACGTCTTTGTACCGAGTCAAAAGGGCTAAGCTGGTATGCGGGGGCTCCTGCCCAGAGGTGACTACAGTACTCCATGTGGGGTCGGACTTGCGCTTTGTACAGCAGTAGCCTTTGCCCAGGAGTGAAGTACCGCTTCGCTCTGTGCACCAAGCTTTTTAGATGCCAGCTTTGCCTTATCCTCTAAATGACTTCGGAACTGAACGTCACTGGTGATGTCAACCCCAAGGATCCCAATACTCTTTGAGATGTTGAGGGATGTGTTCTGGAATTGCGGGGCCACAGTAAACGGAGTTTTCTTAGCGGTGAACGCGCAAACTTGTGTCTTAGAGGGGTTAAACCGGACCAAGTTATCCTGCCCCCAATCGGAGACTCTAGATAGAGTACTCTCAATTTTAGACACAAGTTGCTCGCGGCTTTCTTCCACAACGGAACGAGGGATGTTAGCACGGCCTGTGTAGAATGCATCCCCAGTGCTGTCGTCCGCATAGCAATGAATGTCACCAACAGATAACATATCATTGATATGAATCAGAAACAGCGTTGGAGATAGCACGGAGCCTTGTGGGACGCCAGCATTTATAACCATGTGTTTAGAGCAGCTGCCGTCAACTACGGCTTTTATGCTTCTATTGGTTAAAAAGCTGGCGATCCATTTGCACAAGCCCTCGGGTAGTCCGTAAGATGGCAGCTTCGACAGAAGACCACGGTGCCAGACCCGATCGAATGCCTTGGCTATATCTAGGCTAACTGCCAAGGCCTCACCTTGACTCTCAATGGCAGATGCCCATCGGTGTGTAAGATACACTAGAAGATCACCAGTGCAGCGACCGTGGCGAAAGCCGTATTGATGGTCGCTGATCAGATCGTGCTCTTCCAGATATCTTAGGAGCTTCGTGTTGATGACACGCTCCATCACCTTTGAAAGAAGTGAGGTAATAGCTATAGGCCTATAGTTCGATGGGTCTGATCTGTCCCCTTTTTTGAGCACAGGATGCACGTGGGCAGTCTTCCACGAAGACGGAACTTGCGTTTTCCGGTAAGAAAGCGCGAAGAGGCGCGTTAACACAGGGCACAGCTCGGGAGCACACTGCTTGAGCACCACTGCTGGTATGTCGTCCGGCCCACTCGACTTATGGATGTCTAGACTAAGCAAGAGCTCATATGAATTCATCTAATTATATTAAATCGGCCTTTAAATTACGTACACATTGGATGAGTATTTATTTTCAAATCTCTATTGTTTGTTATAAAAAATAAATACATTCTTAGTTATATTTTTCAATTATATTTATAACCACAAACCAAAATTGGTCAAAACTTTGTGAGTACTCCCATTAACATCGTTTTTAATTCTTGTTTTGCGATGATAAGTCCGAGCTATGCAGTGACTTATCATAAAGTTGGACATACGAGCACTCCTGCAATTTGTACCTCAGATAGCTAAAGTACAAATTACAAGAGTGCTCCTCACGCCTCGCAATTTAGAATATTACACCTATGGCAATAGACCGGTTGACCCTGGTTTCGTGGAGGCTGGGACGTGTGCTTGTATGGGATGCCACCTGTGTAACACTGGCGCCCAGGCGCTGTCCCACCTTCATGGAACATCTGGCACAGTGGGTGCGGCTGCTGAAGCGGCCGAAAAACTAAAGAGCACCAAAATATGCAGGGGTCTCGGTTCTGAATACAATTTTGTACCGTTTGGGGTCGGGACCCGGGGTTTGGGGACTTATAAAGGTGGGCGCTGGGCGCATGGACCTAGCATGCGCCCAGCGCCCACCTTTATAAGGAGCTCACCAAAAGGCTAGCAGAGACCACCTGGGACCAAAGAGCTGGCAGCTTCCTCGTACATCGTATCACCATAATATCTGTTCGGCGAGGAAATGCTGCCAGTATTTTCGGTACCATGCCAAAGGGGAGCAATTTCCTGAATTTGTTTAAGTTTATTTGAATTTATTGTCAAATTATGCATATTGGTAAAGTATAAATATACTGGAAAGATCTCGATAAGACGTCGAAATGGAGTCAAGGTATTGTATGCATTTTTCAAACCTCTCCTGTGATTGGCGGTTGAGTTTATTTACCTCAAAGAGATTATGAGAATATAACACTGCTCCTTTCCCCGTCTTATCAGTTTACGTTAAGTTTGCACCAGATAACTATGGCGTCGCATACAAATGAGGTCCAAACTTAACGTAACCGGGTTATACATATCGACGTTTCATTCTCGTCTGTTTCCTCCTCCAAAACTTAACCAATCTTTACGAAGTTTTAGGAACAGAATGGGAAATAAATATTCCGTTTTGATTTTAGCGCAAATAGTAGGCGTCCGTTTGCGGTAGAAATTTGGCCTAAAACAGACACCTATTTACTACACAAATTGTTTAAAAAAAAACAAAAAAAAAACCGGTCAAGTGCGAGTCGGACTCGCGCACCGAGGGTTCCGTACAAACACTTTCACATTACATTACATCAAAATAGAGCAAAACTAAAGAATATAAAACAGCGCGATCTCAGACATATATCATGGCAAATATCGAATAGCCTTTACAGTGCAAGCACTCTAAGTTCAAACGTGTGCCTTTACGCTCTTTAAACAATTGAACATGCCTTTTGAGAGGTCGACTTGATTTTAAGAGCGTGGTTACACAACTGTTGGAAATGTGCTTTAGGCTCGTCTTCTTGATACTGACTGATATTACTGTTTCCAATTGACTGTTTTGAAGACGGACTAGCTGGGCGTTTTCTAAAAAAAACCTCAGAAACGTCAAGTGATCTACATATATTTAAAAATTAAAATTCAATTATAAACTAAAAAATTAACTAACTTAAATACACGCTAAAACGGAGTAGGTATACATATAAACAAATATTAAAAAATACTTTAAAAATCGGCAGCATTTCCTCTAAATGACAACGCTAATACGTTACAAAATAGAGATACATACTCTTTCTTTAGAAAAGACAAATCTAGCCCCGGTATTCTATCTATCAGTCACAGAACATAGGCCTTCCCCATAGCTCTCCACAAGGTGCGATCCTGTGCAGACCGCATCCATCGACTCCCTGCGACCCTAACGAGGTCATCTGTTCACCTAGTCGTGGGCCGTCCCGCGCTGCTGCTGTGCTTTCCTAATTGTTGCCACTCCAGGATCAGGACTGTGCTGCCCCATCCGTTCTGGCTATAGCTCCGGAAATTATTACCTAAGCCAAAATAAAATTTTACGCAATAGTGTCTTTGTGACTTTGTCAACGCTGTAAAAAAGTAAAAGAAGCATCTCCTTTAAGTTGGCAAGTTAGATTGACTTCGACCGCGAAGTTTTTGTTACTCTGAAATTAATCCTGTGAAGCTTTGCCGTCATAAAAATCTTAAAAGAAGGCGCTTGAGGGATGAAATGAGGATTCACACTTTTGATTTTATTAGATTTTTTATCGTTGTGAGTACTGCTAAAGAGTACATCTGTATCTATGCCCATTTTACTTACAGTCGGTCAGATTATTGAATCGGATCGAGGTGATTTTGCCCACGTTCTTAAATAATTATAATTATCACTTCCTACTGGTAAATACAGTGCCACGTCGTCAGTATCATTAGCTAAAACGTTACTTTCCGCAAATTTTCAACTGAAAAAATAATTGATAAAATAATATTACGTCCTCATTCCAATACTAGCCTATAGTGCTAACTCGTCCATATGACTCAGACAATATATTATTTTAGAACTAGCGACCCACCCCGGCTTCGCACGGGTGCAATTCAATTTATAGACACGCGCCGTCAGCCCCCCGGCCGGTATCGCCGCAACCGCTATGTCCCTGCATTTTAAATCTATAGGTAATATCTTCGAAAATATTCATTTAAATTACATGCTGTAAAGGGCCATGCCATTAAATTAACAATGAATTTAAGGTACTCAATTGGATAAGAATGAATGCTGTATTGCTTAAAATCGCTTCGTAAATAAGCCATTATATACAGCAGTAAACACAATATTAGACGATTATTGACAATTCAATCGGCATTTTGCTTCGCATAGCCTCAAAGGTAAATTTACATTTCTCATTCCATATTCCATTGCAATATTCCCTGTGTAGTAATCTTCGAGCAAAAGTACCCGAGAAAATGCAGCGTAACTTACACAAAATCGTACTGTGCTGATTCGTTTAAAGGAAATATTACACCTTAATGTTCAGAATACGGTTGTTATTCCAAGTATTGCTTATTGGAACGGGGAGTTTGGATAAGTTGGAGCCGCAATGCACTTGCTTTATTGGAATGTAGGAGTGAAACTATTTTATTGAGCGAAACCGGAGTTTGAGAAATCAAAGCGCAGGTGCCTGGCAATAATTGGTTATCATTGAGATTAACTCATTGTGATAATAATTGTAACGCGCTTTTTATAGGTTCTTTTGTAACTAAGTTTGTTAGTTAACAAACAACGTAGGTAATCAAATCTTAGAAGTCAATTTAAACCAATTTGTAACGCATCAATTTGCCTGTAATTAATCGGTTACAAATGGAATGGACACAAATGTCCAATCGCTCAGCGCCCGGCGAGGGATTTGACTCAGTAATTGCGATCGAGCATCAAACTCAATGGGCATAATTAACGAGTAATCATTGCAGCGGACCAGTTTCTTGGAAGTTACATTGCATAGTTGAATAAGGAAATCATTTATTGTATGAATGTAGGGATTAATTTGAATAAGTTGAATCCAGGCCTTGCATAAGAACTTTATGGTATTTAATACTTATTAACATAGAAAACTGTACGTTAATATTAGATTTCTATTGCTGGGGGCCAATGTTGATTGCGTTTATCACGTGATGAATAAGTAATAAAGTATCTCTCCCTCACACTTGCATTGTGTCAAAACGTGACGGACGCTTCGTCACTTGTTTATCGCGTGACAAAAACAACCATCAAAGGCCCGCAGGACTGTACAAAACGTATCTACTATAGCTATAATTAAATAATGAAACAACCATCAAAGGCCCGCAGGACTGTACAAAACGTATCTACTATAGCTATAATTAAATAATGAAATTAATTCAAGGGCACCGGCTACTCACATTTGCCACGAGGAGACCACTGTTGAGAAGAAATCCGAAAGAAACTCAACGGTTAGTAGTCAGTATTTCAGCAAAGCATCGATACGCATGTAAATTAATTGGTTAAAAATGAAATTATAGATACAAATGTCCAATTGCTCAGCGCTCGGTAAGGGATTGATATCATTTCATTGTTTAAATCTGTGTGTTGGAAAGGGTAATTATGTACTGCTGTTTATTATCAGAATTCCAATACAACTATGCTTTATTGCGCACACAAATTAATCTAGTAGCATTTTTACCAAACAACTTCAGTAATGAAAGACAGTACTTGGGCAGTTTTTGGGAAGATCAAAAGAGATAACCGTCTGTAGTATTTTACTCTGTGATACGATACAATGATTAGAATGGCAATAATTATTGCGTTTGATACCCCATCGCAATTACTCTGTTTCTCTATTTATTCTAGCTATTTTACACGAAGGCCTTATCGACCGAGCGAGCGAAGCGTCTTCGCTTCAGCTTGGCCGAAATTCTTTCGTATATCCGGGTGTTTGGATGTCCAGACGGTTTCCGGCTGTTCTCTACTAGACGTTGCATTTCTCAACCGATTCCCATAAAATTTTGTGAATAAATTCGTTAATTATAAAGATTTTTTGTTTCGTTTCGGTTTCTGGAAAATTTACAAAATGGCGCAGATGTCACACTAATATTATAAAGGCGAAAGTGTGTGAGTGTGTTTATGTGTATGTTTGTTACTTTTTCACGCTCAAACGGCTGGACCAATTTTGATAAATTTTGGTATGAAGGTAGCTACTTTTTACCCCAAGTGTTCCCGTGGAATGAGCGGGTAACACCGCGCGGTGCAGCTAGTTCAATAGTAAAATAAATAAATTTAAGCCTAATCAACTCTCTCAACTCACACTCTCAAGAAAACCGTCTCCACACGGCGTGTATACAACGTTAAGTCCCCGTTGAGTTCGATGCCCGATTTCCTTGGAATTACTGAGACTAATCTCTCGCACCTCGGTGTTTGGGTTTGTATCGGGATTCTTATTAAATAATGTATATTATCAAACAATATTTACTTATTTACTTTTTTTTTTAACATTAACGTCTAGTAGCGTAAACCAAACGTTCATAAAAGTTTTGGAACAAATACTGAATCTTTACGGTAGAAGGCGCTGCGGCATATAAAAAAGAAGTAACTGGTAAAAAATCGATGTATTTCACCGGTTTGTCCCGGAAAGTCGTGGGTTCAAATCCCGTTCAAAGCATAAATTTTTTCAACTTATCGCTTTAATATAAATATTTTACTAAAACTTTATTACATACTGTAAATCATTACAGGTAGGATGTACGAATGGCGGATGAAATGCCATAGGCAACTCTACAATATTTGTGTTTAGACCATGCTTTTATTTTATTAATTTTATTATTAATCTATGCTACAGACACATTTCAATCGTGGACTGACGAGATTTTGCAAGCCGAGATTTCAAAGCAAAATATATCGCAAATTAAATGTTTCATGGAGACCGCGTAGCGGCTCTCATGCCATTTTACATAAAACAAATAAAATATATTTTTCAGGTGGTTTATTGCAGGAGCCAATAGAAACCTTCTGTAGTATTTCGTTCTGTGACTGCATTGATTAGAACGTCAATCGTACCCGGTGAGTTTGATACCCGGTCACAATAATTGCCGAGCCATATGCACTAAACCAAGCACTGGGCGATTAATTACAGGTAAAGTGATGTGTCGAATTGTCGATAAAATAGCTTTTGTATGAAACTAGAAAGTAAATGTACAATGGTCTTTAGCTAGCTTAATTAAAAGAACAAGAAAATAAAAATACGAAAATTGGCCACGGCGGAGTAATGCTAGCTGACGACACAAGTGATGCAGGTGGCATGTATATGTTGACGGTTACACGGTACAATGATTCAGTGCTAATTATGCTCATAGGCATTTTGACGGCCGACCGCAGCTGGAAAAAAGAAAAAAATAGGCCTTGGAGGAAAAAGGTTTTTTTTTTTGGAAGACGCTACTGAGTCAACTCCCTCGCCAGCTTTGAGCGGTTGGACATTACAATTTGTATCCATGTTACTGTTTCGGTACAGAGAAATTGCTACATGCACTTGCATTGGTATAATATCTGAGTCGTGATGCTAAAATTGACCAATCTGTCATTTGAGCGGGCTTAAAATTAAAAATATGAAGCCATTCAAATGTATGTTTAACAACAGATTTATTCGCTAGCTGAAGCTCGAAATTGATTTCTTATTCATCTTGCATGCATCCAAGAGCTGTATTTAAATGAAATCACCTACGCAGAATACGTATTTCATCATCTGGTATTTCCAAGGAAGCCGCATGAGCACAGAAACACGGTGCAATGATTCAGCGTTAATTATGCCCATTGAGTTTGATGCCCGATCGCAATTACTGAGTCAAATCCCTCGCCGGGCGCTGAGCGGTTGGACATTTGTACTCGTATCCAAGTTACCGATTAATTACAGGCAAATTGCCGCTGCACTGGAGAATCAGTAGTGTACCATAAATGTCTGTTTAATTTATTTCATAATTCGAGTGTCAGTCGTTAAGACTTCACAATACACAATCTCATTATAATCATATTATCTCAATAATGCAATAAAATGTCGTCATAACGTGCATTATAACAGGCTTTAAAGTATCACGTATCGGGCTGAACAACTCGAGAGAACTGTAAAGGAATTTCATACAAAATTTAAGGCCTAAGCTAGGAAGTAGGTAAATTGTTTTTAAACATGGCGTCTGTGTTCATCAACATGCTAAACTGCTGAATTATATTTAATTTTAGAGTATTTTTTTATTTCATTGCATATGTTTGAGAAAAGCACTACTTATACTACTACTACGCGCGGTGTTACCCACTCATCCTACGGGAACATACATTTTTCAGCATAAAAAGTAGCGTATGCGTAAATCCAGGGTGTCAGCTAGATTCATAACTAAAATTTATCAAAATTGATCTAGCCGCTTGAACGTGAAGAAGTAACAAACATACACATAAAAACACAAACTTTTGCCTGTATAATATGAGTCTAATTGACTAATATCTTAGGGCCTTATCACACTTGCGATTTGCGAGCGAATTTCGTATGAAAGCGATCACGAGTGAGTTCGCTGCGTCGCTTATTTGTATAGAAAACTCGCTCGCAAATCGCAAGAGTGATAAAGCCCTTAAACTCTCGGCTGCTAGCTGCCCATGGTTCCCACTCCCAGTGATTATCTGCCGAAGCGACCGAGCTTGTTTAATTGCGTTCTGTGGTTTGCTGATGCTTCGTGAATATAGAATGTCATATGTCTCTTCAAGTCTATGTAGGAATTACATCTGTCCACGATAATGCCATTAAATAAATACTCGTATTTATTATGAACTACCTTCTGAACATTTATTCCATCTTATGCACGTGATTTTCCTATAAATAATTCAGGGTTATTTTTTGCTTGATATGCATTAATCCTTTCATATTTGGATAGGAAAGAAATCTCTTTGAGCGAGTAAGAGTAAATTTTCGACATATTTCTAATATTGAAATAGTGATATTTAATATTATGGAGACAGAGATATCTACTCCACGTATTTATAGAAGGTGACTACAACCTTGTTCGCAGAAAAGGAAAAGGTGTACCTAACCCTTTATTAAATATGCTTCATCGTTCCCAGTCGGACAAAAAGTATTCTAGAATTCATGGATTCAATTAAATAGATACTACCGTGTTCAGCGGGCCTGGACGCGATAAATAAATGACAAAGCATCCGTCACTCTCACACTTGACAAAAAGTGACAGATGCTTTATAATTTTATTTATCGCTTGATAAACGTGACCATCATAGGATTCATAGGTCCAATGCTGGTTTAAGAAAGCCTTTAATTTTACTTGATTACGAGGTAATCACCTCATTATCTGAGTGAATAATGTTTCCCAGTATTAACATGCTTGTTATCAGCTAGTTACGAAGCCTGTTCAAGTTTGCCGAACCTAACGCTGTAACATAACCGCTTTTGTTAACTTCAACGCTTCTGAAACGCATAGATGGCTTGGCTGGAGAAATTTCTTGCACATTTGTATGCTTAGTACTTAAATTAGTTCGTGAATAATGTAAGTGAGCGGCTTTTGAATTGAACTGAACTTTGAAGCCTTAAATTGTATATTCATTTTACTCGCTTCCTGTATTAAAATGATACAGAGGATGTTTTTGTGGGGATGTAATACAATTGGATTTGATACTTTCAGTCTATATAAGAGAAGTAGAAAATTACAAATCTCAATAGCTTAGGCAAAAAGTCAGAAAATATCATTATTTTTAATCCTGTTCAATCGCCCTTGTGACGCGATTGCGAACAGACGTTCCCTTTAGTAATTTTTTACAACACAAAATTCGACTTACTTAGCAGTGAGAGCTAATAAGGTCTTGCAGTTCAAGTCATGTCACGTCATGTTTAAAAAACCGCCTAAGATTATTAATCATTTAAATATATTTAGGCAACGTTATTAAAGTGATTAATAGGCAACGTTTAACTTTAAAATTAAGGGCTTAGAATAAAATATGCTCAGAACTAGAGTCTTCATACAACAGATTTGTGAAAGATGAAGCCGGTTTTGGTTTTATGTATGCGTATCTACGAAATATGTAGGTACAAACCTACATACAAGTAAGATTCAACAGAATTAATACCTATTGAGAAAATGTCTTAAATGTTGAATTGGAAACCGAATCCCTGCAACGGATATTGGCTCGGTAACAGGA
This sequence comes from Apotomis betuletana, assembly GCA_932273695.1. Lineage (NCBI taxonomy): Eukaryota > Metazoa > Arthropoda > Insecta > Lepidoptera > Tortricidae > Apotomis > Apotomis betuletana. The sequence goes on along the minus strand of OW026309.1, from coordinate 17,459,047 downwards.
TATTGTTTAAGTGAGCACGAGGATGAACTTACAAATATTGACGTTTGCAGCATTTGCTCGGGAATCTGTAGTCAAGAGAAATAGTACATTAGGTACTACTACGGACGCCGGGACAGAAGCGATTATCGGGTGAGTAAGTATAGAGACAGTATCGGACAGTGATACGAAGCCGGAAGGCCATTTTCACCGGGCATGAAAAGAGCTTTTCTCAAACATATGCAATGAACATGTCCAGCCCCACTTAAGTTTAGCGGCTGTCAGGGCTATATCGGCTGATTAGGTTTCAGTCAATTTGAGTGCGTAAAATTATTTCTGATGGAATGCCTATCAATTTATTTTGTGTCGAACGCGCGATCAAAGGCCTATTGTGGCGTGAACAATATAAACCAATTTTGATGTCAACGTGAAAAGTTTTGGATGAAGTTTCTTTTTTTGGGGTTTCGTATCCAAAGGACCGTTGTGCATTGTCCCTAAACGTTTCAGTTGGCAACGCACATTATTAAATTTAATGACATCAATAATATGTCAAATGTCAATGTCGAAAACTCCCGTGAGTCTCGGACATTAAAATACCTACAATACGAAACGGGTTTTCGAACCGATACGCAATTCATAATCAGGAGCTACGATCAGTCACGGCGGCGTGGCGGCGGCGAATCGAAGACAAAGGGCCTCTCCGCGCGGCTGATACCCAAGTGCATAAGCGCTTATACGACCGTTATACAACTAATTTAAGCTGAATAAAGGTTGTAAAAGCGCGTATGCAACCTCTGTGCTACTTGGGTAGCCGGTTTCGAAACATGTCAAGCGATATTCGACTACTACGCTGTGAGAAATGTTTCGTATGTATTTTAAAATGTCAATGTCACTGAAATTGAAATCCTAAGTTATATAAAGCAAAGATTTCCGCCATCACTCTAAAATGTGGTCACTAAGTATAAAACGTTGTCCGGTCCGAAGGTTCCATCAGGCAAGATGGCGACCAGTTCAATTAAACTTCGGCCGAAACGGCGCCCCGCAAAGTCCGTACTTATTCGTGTTGTGGTCCCATTTCATTACTATTTGCGGGGGATCCCCATCTGACATTGTCCACCTTTTAGAGAAAACTGAGAGGGTTCAGACTAAAAGTACCTATTAGAACTGTTGCGGCCTCTTTTAGCTTACTGGCTTGAACGTGTGACGTCTATGTATTTTTATTCAAGAATTATGATTTTGACACGAGAAGAAGACTAAGAAATTGTCATAAAGACTTTTATTTTGTTCTGTTACGTATTTTATATGAATTCCAATACATTTGTAAAATAATTTAATAAAAACAGTAATATACAAGCTTCGTTCTACTCATTTAAATACGGAGTTCAACATTTGGTGACCCCGACGTGATGATCGGCCCGGCGAGACGACGACCCGGTGTAAAGATTTGGAAGATCAGTACCAAACGGAGAACTTAGATCAGATAAGTTACATAATTTAGATTCCAAAATTCTATACTTAAAAATAGCACGTTTGGGTTTGCAGGGTCGATACCTATTCGTCATGTCAATTATCTTTTTTGCTTAATTATCAAACATGTTTTAAGGCAATAATGCTAACATATAATTATATTATATAAATAATATTATTGATTATCAATACGTTGTATGTCCCGTATTCCATATAAGGCATAACCAAAGGTGTTTTAAAGCGTTTGCTAACACATGTACCTATGTTTATAAATAAACAATAAGTGTTTTAAGGCCCTAAGCTAACACGTTTATATAAACTATGTAAGTACGTACATATATACCTATATACCCACACTACATGTCATATAAACATACTCAGTTTCGGGCTGACTTTTTCAGAATGCGCATGCTTTCATACACGCATGGTTCGAGCGTAAGCTGGTGGTAACACGAATTGTAGTATGAGCAAGAAAATATAAAGCCGTTTGCCCGAAAATAGTGTTGCGTACCTAATCATATTGAGACGTGAGTATTGAGGATACGGGATCATAACTGTGAGTACAGCATTTTATAATTTTGTTTAAGCCTTGTACATTTTAAAAGGTTAGTGTTGTTGCTCGTACTTACAAGATGGCGGAGTTATCCGATCTCAGGCGCCAGAGAGCTACGATAAGATGTCGATTAACAAATTTTAAAAAATTTCTTATCCCGTTATTAGAAAAAAAGGAATTTACTAAGGTGTCAATGAATGAGTGCAGTTTAAGACTGTCAAAGATAGAAGAATCGTTCAATTTATTTGATGAGGTACAATCCAACATTGAGTCGTTGGATAACTCGCCAGCAGAATTAGGGCAGCGAGAGGACACGGAAAATGAATTCTATAGTCTGATGGCGCAGGCACAGGAGTTTATTGCCGCCTTTAAGGACACCACCCATCAAGGGGATGAGTTTCTCAGCCTAGGTAGTCGCCATCGCGGAGGCATAAAAAACATAAAACTACCGCAGCTTAGGATTCCTTCCTTTGATGGAAAGATGGATAATTGGTTGGAATTTAGAGATCTCTATCTGTCTTTAATACACGACAACGAGGATATTGACAATATTTGCAAATTTCACTACCTCAAATCATACCTTCAAGGCGACGCAAGCTTAGTGATTAGATCGGTGTCTGTGTCAGCTGAAACGTATCCCATCGCTTGGAATCTCCTCTGTGAACGATTTGATAACAGGCGTTTATTGGTAAATCAACATCTTAATAGTTTGTTCAGTATAGGGCCCTTGTCGAGAGAAAGTGACAAAGGCTTACGTCAATTAATTGACAACTTATCAAAAAATTTGCAAGCTCTTAAGTCTCTCGGTGAAGACACTGAGAGGTGGGATACATTAATAATTTATATGGCTTCGTCAAAACTAGATACATCCACGGCTAGGCGATGGGAGGAGTTTCGAAGTGACATCACTTCTCCGTCTATCCAGGACTTCTATAAATTTTTACGTAACAGAGCTGATGTTTTAGAAACTGTAGGTTCTTACAAGCTGGAAATAAATAAAACTAACAAACAGCAAGTTGTACAAAAAACTAAATCGTTTCTTGCTTCAACCTCAGAGCAATCCTCAGCATCAGTGACTAACGTTGTGTCACAACAATGTTTATTCTGTAAGCAGAATCATAGTCTGATGGTATGCCCTAGCTTTAAAGCATTATCTGTGGATGAACGTTATCTACAAGTGACTCAACGAAATCTATGCAAAAACTGTTTACGCTCTGGCCATAATACGTACCAGTGTCGCGGTTATAGATGTAGGGTCTGTAAGGGAAAGCATAATATACTATTACATAAGCAAGTGCCCAACCAGCAACCTGGCGGCGAAGAAGCAGCTGCTGTTCCAAACAATATCATCCAGTATCCTCAGACATCAACAGCCCCTCCTTTACCTCCAATGACCATCGTCGAGCCTGAATCAAAGATTTTGTCTAACACAGCTGTAACTATGACAGCTACAGATAGTAAGCAGGTTTTGCTTTCCACTGCACTAGTGGAGGTATCAAATAACGGAAATAAATACGTTTTACGCGCGTTATTGGATAGTGGTAGTCAGTCCTCGTTAATAACTGAAAGGGCTAAACAACGGATCGGTTGTAATTCGGTTGAGGTAAATCGCTCCGTTTCTGGAATTAATAATGCCGTATTGAAAATAAATGCGTATTGTAACCTTGAGTTAAATTCATTACACACCTCCTTCAGGGGTTCATTAAGGTGCTATGTAGTGCCTACGGTTACAGACAAGCTGCCTTCCATGAAGGTTCAACAATTAAATATACCAAATAACATAACCCTAGCAGATCCGAAATATTTCTATCCAGCAGAAGTTGATTTACTACTAAGATCGGATATTTTCTGGGACCTAATGAGGTCTAATCAAGTTAAGCTGGGCAAATCTTTGCCGGTTTTGACGGAAACTGAGCTAGGGTGGATAGTGGCTGGCCCTACGGGGGGGAGGCCCAAGGACTCCAAAGAGTCACAAAATATCCGCTGTAACTTTTCTCAGGATATTAAGGACCAACTCCGTAAGTTCTGGGAACTCGAAGAACTGCCCAATGCAAAGGTTAAGGACTCCATGGAAGATAACTACTGTGAACAGTTATTCAATGAGACTACATACCGTAACAACAGTGATGGAAGATATGTTGTTAGGATTCCCTTTCGAGAATCGCCAGATGCCTTAGGTGATTCATATCAAATGGCTGAAAAAAGATTAATGAGTGTTGAAAGGAAAATATCTAAAAATCCCAAACTAAAAAATGGTTATTGTGATTTTATTAAAGAATATGAAGACCTTGGGCATTTGACTGAGGTCTCGGAAGCTGAAATAGGAAGTCAGTTTTTGCCACATCACGCAGTTCTGAGGGAACAAAGTGAAACTACTAAACTTAGAGTTGTTTTTGACGCCTCCGCTAAGACAACATCTGGAAAGTCGCTGAACGATATACAGCACGTCGGACCTGTAGTACAGGACGATTTGATGTCTATATTATTGAGATTTAGGCAACATAAATATATAGTTACCGCGGATATAGAAAAAATGTATAGACAGATTTTAGTAGAGCCTAGCCAACGCAAATATCAGCAGATTCTTTGGAGAGACCAAGAGTTTAAAAACTTACGGATACTGCAATTGAAGACGATAACTTACGGTACGGCTTCGGCCCCTTTTTTGAGTACACGATGTTTGCTGCAATTAGCAAAGGATTGCGACAATCCAACTATCGCTCAAATAATACAACATGATTTCTATATGGACGATCTTCTGACTGGTGCACAAACGAAGACTGAATTAGCTAATATATGTCAATCAGTCACAGATATATTGAATGGAGCTTGTTTACCTCTTCGTAAGTTTCACACGAATGCTCCCGCAGTCGTCAAGAACAGCCTAAGTATCATGATTCCTAAAGATTTAGATGTGACTGGTCAATCGAGTGTCTTAGGGCTAAAATGGCAACCAGCACCCGATTGTTTACAGTTTTCGGTGGAAATTGATACTAACTCGCCAGTAACAAAGCGTTCCATCTTATCAAACTCTGCAAAGATATTTGATCCGCTCGATATATTAAGTGCTATCACTATTACACCAAAGATTATTCTTCAACGATTGTGGCTAACAAAACTGGATTAGGACGATCCAATATCAACGGAGTTACATAAACAATGGCTTGATTTTGTGGACAAGCTGAAATATTTAACGAATATAAATATTGCCAGATATGTATTATGTAGTGAACCTACAAATATTACGTTACACTCCTTCTCAGATGCTTCTCAAGCTGCATACGCAGCATGTATTTACTTAGTGTCCACTGATAGTAAGGGCAACAGACACACGGCATTACTGTGTGCCAAGGCAAAGGTTGCACCATTAAAACCCGTTTCAATTCCACGATTGGAACTATTAGGTGCTCTATTATCGGTTCGCTTGACAGTTAAGGTTCTAAAATCGCTTCGCTGTAATATAGATAGTATTTTTCATTGGACAGATTCAGCCGTCGTTCTGAGTTGGCTCGAAGCAGAACCGCGAACCTTAAAAACATTTGTTTCGAACCGTGTAGGGGAAATTCAGGAATTGTCTCCTAAAGGTTTCTGGAGACATGTCCCAGGAGAAATTAACCCTGCAGATTTAGCGTCTAGAGGGGTTGATCCTACATATCTATGCAATGCTGAAATATGGTGGCAGGGTCCCTCATTTTTGAGCGAGAGTATGTCAAGTTGGCCACAACTAAATCGGTCTATTAGCGATACTAGTGGTGTTGCTGAAACGAAAACGTTCACTCAAGTTGATACATCTCCAATCACGGACACTTTCTGTGGTATTATAGATTTTGATAAGTACTCGAAGTTGACGACATTGCAAAGAACTTTTGCATATGTACAGAGGTTCATATTTAATTTACGTAATCCAACTTCACGGCGTTGTGGGTTTCTGTCTACAGATGAATTAAGTTCATCCTTAAACTATTTAATTAAACAATCACAATTTGAGTCATTCAGTGATGATATCAGCATAATTCAAAGGGGTAGATCGTTACCTTTAAAATCAAGGATACTTAAACTTACACCTTTTATAGATGAGGATGGGCTGTTGCGTGTCGGTGGGCGTATCCAAAATTCATCTGTTAACTATACACAGAAGCATCCATTATTGCTAGATGCTAAACATACGTTTACTAAGCTTCTTTTTCGGCGTGAGCATTTCAAGACATTACACGGGCCTCCTCAACTAATATTAAATAATTTACGTAATCAATTCTGGCCTTTGAGTGGTAGAATACTAGCTAGGAGCACTGTTAACAAATGTAAAACTTGTTGGATCATGAAAGCTAAGGTGATTAATCCTATAATGGGAAATTTACCTGAACCTAGAGTGACACCTAGCCCGCCATTTAGTGTTTGTGGCGTAGATTTTGGGGGTCCTTTTTTAATTACGGATCGAAAAGGGCGCGGTTGTAAGATAACGAAATGTTACTTGGCTCTTTTTGTTTGTTTCTCGACAAGGGCTTTACACTTAGAACTGGTCAGTGGACTTTCAACTGATGCTTTTATTTTATCTCTCCGGCGATTCATATCACGCCGTGGGTATCCATCTGAGATCTATTGCGACAATGGCACAAATTTTGTAGGTGCGAGCAACGAGCTAGCTAACTTCCTAAATTCAAGTAATGATCCTATAGCTTCGTTTGCGGCTAATGAGGGCGTAAAATTCGTGTTTTCGCCAGCTTATTCTCCACATTTTGGAGGAATTTGGGAAGCTGGAGTTAAATCTGCAAAGTTTCATTTAGCTAGGGTACTAGGGAACACACATATGACTATCGAAGAATTATCGACTCTGCTTACCCAAATTGAAGCTATTTTAAATTCTCGGCCTCTTACACCCTTAACTTCTGATCCTAATGATCTCGAAGTACTAACACCGGGTCATTTTTTAATCGGTCGACCATTGATCTCGATACCATCTCCCGAGTTACTAGATGTGAACACTAATCGCCTGAGTCGATATCAGCATATTGAACAAATGCGACAGCAATTTTGGGCACGCTGGCAAAAGGAGTTTCTGGCCGAATTGCAGCAGAGAACCAAATGGCAAATTAATAAGGAAGGACTTCGAATCAATGATATGGTTGTCATTAAAGAGCCAAATTTACCTCCAATGAAATGGCGCATGGGTCGCATATATAAACTATATCCTGGACGTGATGGGGTCTCCAGAGTAGCGGACGTCGCGACAACACGAGGCTTACTGCGGCGAGCTGTTCATGGACTCTGTGCTTTGCCTGAACCACGGGCCTTTTGACTCTCGAGGAGGATGTACTTCCTCGAGGGGGGGAGGATGTTGCGGCCTCTTTTAGCTTACTGGCTTGAACGTGTGACGTCTATGTATTTTTATTCAAGAATTATGATTTTGACACGAGAAGAAGACTAAGAAATTGTCATAAAGACTTTTATTTTGTTCTGTTACGTATTTTATATGAATTCCAATACATTTGTAAAATAATTTAATAAAAACAGTAATATACAAGCTTCGTTCTACTCATTTAAATACGGAGTTCAACAAGAACTTCTTTGGCTAGAACTTGGTTGTAGAGTACGCAAATCATGTCACTCAAATGAGGGAGGGAGAACGGTGCATGTCTTTAGCTCTCGCGATGTACATCACTCATTTCGTTCATTTCCTTCATTTCGTTCAGTGGATCTATAGACTCGAAACTGCTCCACATCATACTCATTTCGTGCATGTCTTTTATTTTCGTTCAGATGTTCAGTTGAATCATGCGTCGTAAAAAGTATTAGGAAAGTATACAAAATTAACACTAATGATTTAGCTGTTAGAAAAATGAGACAAATTCCTTAAATGATTCGACGTCGTTAAATTCCTTTAATAACTTCATAATGTCACACTAGCTTTTTCCCGCGTCTACGTCCGCGTGGAACTTGGAAGTATGGAAGCAACCTCGTACAACACAATAGATATCCACCTAATCACCTTAATTAATAAAAGAGCGCCTAAGCAAATGTAAGAGCAATTGTGCTTTTGGTTTAATCATTACATTTTCTACAGGGTCATCAATGTCATCATGAATTACTTACTCACTTTTCAATCTTTTTAGGGATAATTTCCAGGATGAAAACTATCCTATGTCCTTCCTCGGATCTTAAACTATCTCCATGCCAAATTTCATCAAAATCGATTCAGCGGTTTAAGCGTGAAGAGGTAACAGACAGACAGACAGACAGACAGACACACTTTCGCATTTATAATATTAAGTATGGATAGTATGGATTGAGTGGTGAGTGGTTCTGATCGAAAGATTTACTGATAATTATAGTGAGTTGGTTGATCCTTCATACTCATACTCATACTCATACTCATTTATTGATAAAAATTTCAATATTTTACACGTCAAAAATCTTATAGCTATTAAATGATTATTTTAATACATTTAACAATTACATTATTATTATTTATCGGCAAGGCGTTAGCGACAACTTTTTTCGCTTCGCCCCGCCAACCCCCATCGTCGCAATCTCAAGGATATGCCAGCCTTGATTTCACCCCCACCGAATAACGAATAATGTGTGTGAAAACGATTGTTGATTTCAAGTTGGAGAAAAATACAAAACAGGTTTCCTCACGTCGTAGAAGTCGAATATCGCTCGACATGTATTGTTTCAAATCGGTACGCAATTAATTCATCATCAGGAGAGCCGATCAGTCGGATTATTTGACTTGTATTTTTTTGTATTTAACTGTCATGCATGTTATAAAATTCGTCCATATTATAAAAAGCTTGACCGACTAGCCATTCCTTCAGTTTGATACAAAATAAATTAGTGCCTTCGAACGTTTTAATTGTGTCTGGCAATGCATTGTATATTTTGGGACCCACGACATGCATAGTCTTGGAGGATTTGGTCAGCCTGTGGCTGACTGGCAGCAGGCGTTCCTTGCTACCTAGTCGGGTGCGAGTGAGTTTACTCGTGTTAAATGTGTGTTTATTGTTGTGTACATGTTTCGCAATATTAAGAATGTACTGTGAAGGTAGTGTGAGAATGTTCGTGTCAATAAACAATTGTTTCGCCGGTGCCCCAACAGGAGTCGTTGTAATTATTCTGACAGCGCGTTTTTGCAAAACAAAGACGCGATGCATTCAGTAAGTGAGTTACTGACATGAATGAAAAGATATACTTACTTGATTCGAATCACTCACTCGCGAACGACACACCTCTACTTGATTGAAAGCTTGAGTTATGAATGGCTTAGGGCCAATTATTATATATTTACAAGACACAACATCGCATCGTACCGCGATGTCGTCGTTTCGTGGAAATACTCGTACATAAATAGTTACCTAATCGTAAATCCAAAATATCTTTAATATGTAACAAGATTCGAAATTAAAATACAGTTTTCAATCTCACGACATCGCGGCACGTTGTCGCGACACACCACGATGTGATGTCGTATCTTGTCAGTGTTTCGACTTTTGACCCTTGCCTTGGCCTTACTGCGATCCATTAATTTTAATTTAAAATCCATATATATTTTAATAAATTAATGCTTCTCTCAAGCCAGACAAATAAGATTTTTTGTTATTGTAGTCGAGTTTATTCTCAAAGAACCGGCCAAGTGTAAGTTAAATCGCATCTTAACTGACCGGGTTAAGTTAAGTTTTTACCTGGCATGTATAGCGCCGGATACAAATGAAGTGCACAGAACGCAACCGATCAAGGTTATTGAATGTGAGCTTCAGTTAAATATTTATTTAATTCTGTTTTTAGTATTTGTTGTTATAGCGGCAACAGAAGTACATCATCTGTGAAAATTTTAACTGTCTAGCTATCACGGTTCATGAGATACAGCCTGGTGACAGAGAGAGACAGACGGACGGACGGACGGACGGACGGACAGTTGAGTATTTGTAATAGAGTCCCGTTTTTATTTCTAAAAAGTGATTATACTTTAAAATGTATTTCTTCGCGCGAGTACATTGTTTACTCTCATTTGTGCTCTCTACTATTTCGTCGGTTCGGGATTTTGTACAAGTCTTTATAGGTCACTTTTATTGCTTGATATTCGGTAGCTGTTATCAGAATATCGTTCAGTTTAGATGCCTGTTCTTATCTGTCTGGTCGCAATATTCATTAGATGTTAGAGTTACCGTTATGTAGAAGTGTTTAAGAAATAAGAAGTCAAAGTGACATAGGAAAGAAAAATAATTGTTATGACTGATGACAGACGGACAGATTCCTTTAAATTTTTTATACGGAGCCCTAAAAATAGACTAGTAGGGGAGACTAAGGAGTTTAGAAGCAGAGGTCAGGTCAGTTGAAACAACGTAAATTTCTCGGTTCTACTGGTTCTACATCCGTTAGAAAAGCAAGGACGCTCATTAAGGGGGCGCTGCGGTGTGATGCGTCTAAACAGCAGCGTTGTGGGCCACAATGTGGCCGGCTCGCTAACAAATCAGTATATTGTAAAAATAAACACCTCTATTTCAAAACCCCTCGGTCTTACCTAAATAATTTCCCACGCGTACCGTTATTTCACCTAAATTAAAAGAGAAGGAGTGAAGGATTAAACTATAATAAATATTTAAACCGTTGAACCGCGCACTCACTGTAATTCTTCAAACAAATTCATTTCCCAACAGGACATAAATTACGTTGGATCTGAGGAAAATTGGCTGCCCGACAAAAGCCCCTCATCCGCTTTATTCTAAAAACTGAACTAGATCATAGATTAGAGTTTAGGATTAGAGAGTAACTACAGTTATTACCTAATTTCTGCATACTTACTAGCAAGACGGCGCCATGAACTGCACTAGTAGATATCCTGCCCAAGCTCGCCTGTATTGTGATCATGATGAACGTTGCCACCGTTTGATGAATTGATTCTCACTTTCACAGACAGTTCGTCGAGAGACGGATTAGACCTGAGTATATGGTGTTAATTTTCAACTCGATACCTCCACGCGTTCCCAAGATAAAGGGTCTTGACAGACAGACATACCGACAAACGGACACCAAAGTGATCCTATAAAAGGGTTCGGTTTTTAACGATTGAGGTACGGAACCCTAATATCTCTATTTGGCCTTGTGGTTGACTGGTAGAGAATGCCTCGTGGCATTTAGTCCGCCATTTGTACTTTTACTTTTGTATTTTGTGCAATAAAGTTTAAGAGAATTTCTAGATTTAATTAATTACTTATGTGTAAAAGATTTTTTTTTATGTACACTCTACCAACGCTTTCTACTCTTTGCCTAGAGCTCGCTAAGACGCTTACCTCGTATAAATATTTTTGCCTCGCGATCGCGTCCCATACTCACGATTCCATAACTGGGAGGCAATCAGCCGCGAGAGATGGAGCTATTTCCTCAGGAGTGCATCCATTCACGGTGTTATTCGCTCCCCATCGCATAACGGGAGCTGATTGGACGAAAATTTGTATAGTGAGAATATTTGATGATCCGTAAGGTGACGATAATAGGACGGTGAAAAATTTTGCTATAGGCTTTAGGATGTTATATTCGTCGTATGTTTTATTCTTCTTAGGTAAGCATCTGACTTGGGAACTTATTCGAGATTTTGGGTTGAATTGAAGTTTCCAGAAATGCTCAGATCTGCAGGGGAACAACGTCGTTGATATAGCTCAGAGTAATGGAAGTTGCGAGTTGCCAGGTACAAAGAGATAATCACTTAGTTTGGGGCTTGGTCGATAATCCTTTAAATATTGATTTATTTTATTTAGGTTAAGTGTAATATTTCTAGATTTAATTAATTACTTATGTGTAAAAGAATTTTTTTTTATGCACACTCTACCAACTCTTTCTACTCTTTGCCTAGAGCTCGCTAAGACGCTTACCTGGCATAAATATTTTTGCCTCGCGATCGCGTCCCATACTCACGATTCCATAACTGGGAGGCAATCAGCCGCGAGAGATGGAGCTATTTCCTCAGGAGTGCATCCATTCACGGTGTTATTCGCTCCCCATCGCATAACGGGAGCTGATTGGACGAAAATTTCTATAGTGAGAATATTTGATGATCCGTAAGGTGACGATAATAGGATGGTGAAAAAATTTACTATAGGCTTTCAGACTCCCTATCTGTTCAAAAATGCTGATGGTTTTTCTCATTTTTCTCTATGATCAAACATGTTTCTTAACATATTATCAATTTACAACAGTGCTATTGCGTTTTACTGATATATATTTGAAACCTATTGTTTGAATTTTTCATTGATAATTTTCGTTTCAAAAACTACTCGAAATTGACAAAATTCACGCAGAAAACAGTTTTATTTTTCCACTTATTTTCGACTGCACGCAAAGAAAGCATGAAATAGCTATATTACTATCTAGAACTCAGAGAAAAGTATTATTTACAATTAATAAATTGCTTAAATTATCAATATATATTTTGTCATAATATGAAAAATATACATTTTAAAATGTATAAGGCCTTTAAGACGTTATTATTCGCCGCAAGTTTTTTCTACTTTGGTAAGCATCTGACTTGGGAACTTATTCGAAATAATGTGTTAAATTGAAGTTTCCTTGCGCTATTGGATCAGAAATACGGAAATCTGCAGGGGAACCAGATCGTCGATATATATTATGTAGTTGAGAATTGCCAGGTACAAAGAAGATAGACGTAACTAATATTTCGATGGTCGACGACGGTGGTCCTAGGTTCGATCCTCGGCAAAGGCAAATATGTGTGTGGCAAATACTCATATTATAAGCATTGCTTAGTTTGGGGCTAAGTCGACTTATGTAAGAGTTTCCCTTGATATTTATTTATTTTATTACTAGCTTTTGCCCGCAACTACGTCCGCGTGGAACTTGGAAGTATAAAAGCAAGCTCGTACAACACGATAGATATCCACCTAATCACCTTAATTAATAAAAGGGATTATTAAAAGCGCCTAAGCAAATGTAAGAGCAATTGTGCTTTTGGTCTAATAATTACATTTCCTACAGGGGCATCAATGTCATCATGAATTACTTACTCACTTTTCAATCTTTTTAGGGATAATTTCCAGGATGAAAACTATCCCATGTCCTTCCTCGGATCTTAAACTATCTCCATGCCAAATTTCATCAAAATCGATTCAGCGGTTTAAGCGTGAAGAGGTAACAGACAGACAGACAGACAGACAGACAGACAGACAGTCACACTTTCGCATTTATAATATTAGTATGGATGGATATTACCTTGGTAAAAATGTATCAAATATGTACTGGTTGCCTAGCCTATACATTTTCAAACGCACATTTCAATATTAAGGTTCCACATATACTTATCACTAGGCAACTCTATTGCAAATTATCAATGAACATAATCTAAGGAATAAACTTTGTTTGATTCAAATATCTTCCCTCCTCTAGGAGGGAAGGGCGTTTTTATACATCGTATCTTAGACTATTAAATTACTTTCTCTTCTAATTACAGCATTGTATGAAATCGGAATACCTTAATATGCGTTTCAATCTCACATTTATTTAGTCGAATACTTAAAAAAAACTGAGTACTATTTATGACAATGAAATAAAGACCAATCCTTTTTAGGGTTCCGTACCCAAAGGGTAAAAACGGGACCCAATAGGGACAGCGAAGTCTCAGTAATAACTGAGACTTCGCTGTCCGTCCGTCTGTCCGTCTGTCACCAGGCTGTATCTCAAGAACGGTGATAGCTAGACAGTTGAAATTTTCACAGATGATGTATTTCTATTGCCGCTATAACAAAAAATACTAAAAATAAAATAAAATTAATATTTAAGGGGGCTCCCATACAACAAACTTGTTATAAATTATATATATGTATAGGTGTACGGAACCCTTCATGCGCGAGTCGGACTCGCACTTGCCCAATTTTTTATATCCCATTTTTATCGTTGCAGATAAAATGCAAGCGTACAACACTGTAATTCCAAATTAATCTGTTTGAGCATCCAAAATAGACTTTGTCACGCAAAACTACGATTGTTGGAATTGCTAAAGCTTCGCATTGCATCAGCAGAGTAGAAAGAGTGTACATAATTTCCTATTTCTATTTATGTTGTCTACGTTTTAATACTGCACTGAAAAAATAAAGATTTGTTAACAGTAGCTCAAATGTTAAACTACGATTTCTAATTCAAGACCAAAAAAACTACCACAAGGTTGCCACTACAACAAAATATTTTTACAATAGTAAATTCCTTTTTCTTTTTTAAACACGCTAAGATAATTTTATTTATTGGTAACTTTAACTCTATGTTTTAACAAAATAACCAGATATATTTATTATTGCATATAATTACGAGAGGAAATAGTAAAAACTTAAACATCAGAGATTTTTGGTACAAAGTCTGGTATTGTACTTGTAACACTTGAGCATTTGGTGCAAGCCAAGAAACCAACTCAAATGTCATTTAAATGTTGTCAATTTTGACAATGACGTATCTGTAGTAGTTTTTTTGGTCTTGAATTAGAAATCGTAGTATAGCTGATTGATTAGTGTGAGTTCATATATTTACTGCTAGACAATTGCGTAAACAGGACATAAGTTGTATCAGTCTTAGCTTTGTGTGACTATATACTTTGTCGTTTATTTTCACGATGAAAGCAACAGTGTGATTTTTTGCACACAATTTTTTCGTGAAACTTGAATCTCTTCATTTCGAGTGAATAGGCATTTTCTAGGCGAGCATGGTCTATCTTAGTCCTTATTGTTACTTAACATCGAGTGAAATCGAGGACAAACGCTTGACTTTCTAAAAAAATGCTACGTTTGATCCGACTACTTAAACTAACTGCCACTGCAAAAGAACTGCAGCAATTTTAATAAGTTGTAAATCTCTACTCACAAGCGTCTTACAGTTCACGAAACGTAGAGACCCGTTTAAACTGTTTTTAATTACACGAGCTACAAAGACTTTGCACAACATCGTCTCTGATTTAACAACTTGAATCTCGTAAAACATTTTATCTTCCGGGTATAACTTTAAAATCAAAAGTACGTCCAATCGTAAAGCTTTCGAACAGCTCCATTTTACGATATCGATGATTGCTACATCCTATCTGTTTTACAATAGAAACATTGTAAAAGCACTCTGAATATCGTTTTCGAGAAACCTTCTAGAAATTTCCGGTTAAAGCCTTATCACACTTGCGATTTGCGAGTGAATTTTGTATCAAGGCGATCACGCAGCGAGTTTGCTGCGACGCTTATTTGTATAGAAAACTCGCTTGCAAATCGCAAGTGTAATAAGGCCCTTATCTGCGAGCGAGGCGAGCGACGCAGCGTGGGAACAAATAGAGCGACAACCGCGCGCGGCTGCTCGTGGCGTGCTTCATATATCGCTATGATTTTGTTTTGACCACTTGCCGCTCGCTGCCATTACCGCTGGTCGTATGTAGGTATTCGCGGCTGGGCCATAAGGAAACTACACTGACTCGTCATCATGTCATTGAAGATGGCCACCTAAAATCCATTAAAATACAGTGCACAAATTTATCATCTATTCTGGCCCCTCATACAGAAAGACAATCACGCAGGGACGTAAAAAAATAATTTATAAAATTATGAAACCTGATACCTTGTCCCCCGACTATTTCTAGAACCATCTTAATGGTGCGACGGTCACAGTGTCGTTACGACCTCACGCCAAGAGGACTGAGGAGAGGACACGAAATAATATGGATGGTTATGATAGGATACGTTTTACCTAACTACACTAGTGGAAAAAAGAATTAGGGGTCTATGATGGTTGCGTTCATCACGTGATAAATATGTGACAAAGCATCTCTCATTCACACTCACATTTTGTCAAAAGTTCAAAACGTGACGGATGCCTTTTCACTTATTTATCGCGTCCTAAAAGCAACCATAATATGCCCGCTGAATACAAAACACCACATCCATCAAATTAATTAAGCATCATAGTGCTAATGAATACTTTTTTTAATATGGCAGTGCGTCGCGATGCATATCAAGTTTGAAAAGAAACCTTTCCTTTGCTGTGATGTGGCCGCGTCAAAAGCCGTGGCATTATCTTAATTAAATGGATGGGAGTGTTAGAGCTCGTTACTTGATGTTTTCTGAGGATTTTGCAAATCACGCTCAGCCCTCTATTTCATCTTGAGCTTTGTTGGTGGAGAGCTAATTAAACATTGTGCAGTGTTTGTGCTCGAGTGTAATCCAGTTAACTGGCAGGATATGTGGGAATGTGTTTACGTTTAGCTGTGACAGTGTTAGTTTTAGCTCTCGTTTGTTTAATACGAAGTGGTGAAGAAATCGATGAAAAGTTGTAGATGCATTTTTCCGTGTATCTTCGTATACAGAGGGGTCGGTCTTAATAGTAAAATATTACTATAATTTATTATTATTATCAACTAATAATTAATGGTACTCCATAAGTTGTAGCTCTTGATTTCTATCAAATATCATCCGATAAAGAAGAGGTGGAACAGTGGTGGCTTTTAAGTAGCTGCAACACACAAAGCATTCTATTGGGACGAAGTGTATGCGTAAGAACCCCTATCATAAGATAAGTTGTAGATGCATTTTCCGTTTATCCCTGGATTCGATTATGGTCAATGTTGTTAGTTAAGTCACAGGTAAGTTTACAAAAATTTGGCATTTACTGTTGTTCATGTACTTAGTGGCATTTGATTTATGTCAAATAATTTGAAATCGTCATCCATTTTTCGAAATCAGGAGCACAAAACTAATATTAGATTATAGAGAGAGAGGAGTGTCACAAGTTCAATATAATCATGTGTCTGTCGATGGCATCGTAGCAATTAATAAAATGGATGAACCGATTTGAATGTTTTTTTTATTTTTAAATCGAAATTTCAATGTTTTGTGATGGTTGAGATGGTTCTTAACGTTTCCTGAAAATTAAAATAATCGCCAAAACAAGTTTTTCTAAGGATTTTGCGAATCGCGCTAAGCCCCGCTGTTGATTCTATCAAAATAAATAATTAACGTTAATTTTCAACTACTCCGCTACCTAAAGGTTGTCTGGAAGACATCGCTATTTAGCGATAAGACCGCCTGTTGTTCAACTCTGCCTGTTATTTAAATGTATCTCATGTTGTGTTGTATATTCCTTGATGTTTGAGGTGTGTAATAAAGAGTATTTGTTTTTGTAATTAAATAAATTCGATACGTAGACTGAAACATTGATTAATACGGATAAATGTTCCAAGAAATTAAAATACTTATTGAAAATTTCATTTGCAATGAAACGTGGGACATCATGTTTTCGGCCCGTGGGCAACAGCTACAAATATTTGGGAAGATAAAAACTCTTTCCCCGCTCGTAGATAATATCTGGGTCCTTAAATTACAAATTACGACCAAAAAAGTGGCCTTTTCACTCAATCCTGCTCGAAAGTTTATTCCAGTTCATTAGGAAAATATTAATTCCAACCAACCCGCAAACATGGGCGAGAAACGGGAAATTATACACAAATTAAAGCCTCAAGTGTCCGGTCCTTGGAATGGTTTTCATTTTTTTCTCAAAGCTTAATTGACTTGAGGCACAAAAGGCTGCTTTTCGCTCTCAAAGAAACTTAATTAACTTTTTTGCTTTGGTTTCTATCACTGACGCGAATCATTTGAATGTCGACGTCTGATTGTAAACAGAATTATTTATTTACATGATAAAGGAGTTCTGTTGTTTTTTTCCTCGGTTTCCGCGTCTGTCACGTAAAACGATTTAAACGGGTGGTTATTAATTATTTGAGCCTTCCTGACGTTTCGGTAACTTTCAGGTACTTATAACTTTTTCTAGGTACCGTTTCGTTGTCGAAGGTTGCTCAGAGGCTCAAAATAAATGAGAAATAATAAATCCGACTACAGATTATTTTTTTTGGCCACATGGTCGAACTTCTCATTTAATAACTAAGCATCGGGAAAATTAGATAGCCTGTAATAAACTAATTCATCTTCTTTACAACGCCAACTAAAAATGTTAAGGAAAGCGTCAAGTCAAAGTCGACAATTATTTTTACTTTTCCTTCGGATTTATACATTGCCAACTAATTTACTAACTCGGCCACGGAATTTGCAACTCATCGTCATTTTACGCATACAGCTTCAATACAAGCTCCTCAAAAATTATATATTCAAGCTTCAATAGACAACATCATAATATATTATAACTTAACATGTAAAATAATACTTCATACTCTTTTATCGTGAAAATAGCCACTGTACCACGATTTGGCGCGAGTGCGCGACATGACAGCAACCGGCCATTTGCACCAATCAGAGAGCGCCATTTGATTCTTGTACCGACCGACCCGCCCGTGTTTGTTTATTGTCATTCGTGCGTTCATATTGCAATAGGTTAGGTTAGGTTAAACATTAATTATAATATCGAGTTTAAACATTAGATATTTGATAACGGTACGTAACCCATTAATCTAGTTCTAAGGCAGGTCCGACTTGGCTTAGGTTATGTGCGACGACGAGCGAAGCGAGGAGGAGTGTTAGTTTGAACTGCGACCTAAAATGAGATTTAAGTATTTTATTTTGTTCTCTCCTCAATAGTTCATATGTAATAAGAATGGCTTTAATAGGTATACTATTTGATGACAATTTAAGGTAAATTTTACGATAGATTAATGAAGGATGACTTACATTTTAAACATACTAAATTATACAATTAGAAGCTAATAGAATTACTATTTTGGTGTCATATATTAATATTTTAGAAGTTTGCTATTTGAATGCATGCTTGAGGATTTAGATGCTAAAAAATAACCACCATGCTAAGTTACAATTTTACAGTGGCTTACAAAGAAGATAACTAGTGGCTGAGATATTATTATTCAGACGCGCGTAGGTTGTGGCCGACTTAGTAATTTAGAAGGTAACTTATATTTTCTGAGGCGAATTTAATAATGCTATTAAAAATAAGCTTGTTTAAATAGTACTCAAAATAAATCCATAGGTACTAATATTATAAACACGAAAGTATGTCTGTCTGTCTGTCTGTTACCTCTTCACGCTTAAACCGCTGAACCGACTTAGATGAAATTTGGTATGGAGATAGTTTGAGAACCGGGAAAGGACATAGGATACTTTTCATCCCGAATAAATTTAGTGTTACTTATTTTTTATAATTCAATGACTCTGACATCTGATTCGGTGGTCCAATTGGGAGGACGCCAGTGTTGGCCCGGAAAGCCGTTGGAAACGCAGGTTCGAATCCTGTCCGAATCATTAAATTTTTAAATTTTCGCATCATTTGTAAACATTTAAATTTAGTGTTCCCGTGGGATGAGCGGGTAACACCGCGGGGCACCACTAGTTATAAATATATGCGATATAATCCGTTTAAATAATTTTATTTAAATGTTTTTCTGTTGTTAATGGTTTGGGTTATTTGTATTATTTTATCATTTCATTTCAGTCTTCATTAGGTAGCGTAAAATTATAACTATGCATTTATTTTTGTTACAGTTCAGCATCAGTTCAGTAAGAGACATTTTATACTTGGATTTTGCGGGTGTAATAGGTATAATAAAACCTAAACTGTTTCTGTCCATACAAAAGAAGAATCCTTGACATATATCAACAAGACATCGTCAAGTAAAATAGTTTTTTCTTCTTGAGTTAAAGTGTAAAATATATTATTTCACAGAAATATTGGATTATTAAGCAAAGATCGCGTAAGTTACTATGTATCATTTTATTGATTGATTGTTTCTTCACATCAATGACTCAGGCGATTTCAATACTTAGGTACTTAATATTCATTATTGCACACATCTACAAGAAATAAATAATATACAGAAATCTATCATCAACTTGATTATATATTTATATTTTTATAAGAGCTAGACTAGTGCTATATAATGTTTTGTCTTGCCATATTTCATGATTCGAGGTCAGCAGAAAATACCCTATAGGATTTGATTCCCTTGCCAGTCAAAAAATACAGCAAAACGCTCGAACTTCTAATATTGTTAACTTAGACGTTCGATTTTTACGGCTCCAGACCTGAATAGTATTTGATATTCATTTCAGCTTAGCTCCTCGGAAAAAGGCCTTGGACAGACAGACAGACAGGCAGACGGACAATGAAGTGATCCGATAAGGGTTCAATTTTTTGCCGATTGAGGTAAGTACGGAACCCTTAAAACACTTAAGAAAGTGCATTTCGCGATATGTAGCGCTGGCCAGTGCAAAAACCGCCTATGTCAATTTAAAATGAGGAAAATTTCGTTATATTTCATTCTTACCTATATTATTCTTTCTGACAGGCGATTCAGAAGATGGCTCGCCAGTACCAGTACGATTTCGATGAAAAAGACGACGAGGAAGAGGAGGATGAGGCTGATGGTATAGAATATATGAACATCATCTTCCTTCCCTTTCACCCGGTCTTCAGATTTATCGTTCTAATTGCTGTTGTGATCAAGACAGTTGTGGTAAGAAAACTAAACATGTAGATTTTATTCCGTTCGGGGTTGAGACCCTCAGTCCATCGGGGCCCAGTGCTCGCCAGCTCCTCAAGGTAATCGCGAAGAGACTGGTCGACACCATAGGGGACCGAAGAGCTGGCAGCTTCCTCACTCAACAATCTCACGAGAATCGGTTGAGAAATGAGGCTTCTAGGCGAGAAGTCCAAGCTGTATCGGAGACGCTTCGCTCGCTGGATCAAACGTACCGACTATCAAAAGTGAAAAATATAACATACGTAAGTATTAACTGGTATCCTGCCTTTTCGCACAATTATTTTTGGTCCAATGTTTCATTTCGCCAAATCTACACTTCGCAGAATTTTTATTCCACTGTCTGTAGTCACACATTTTGCATAATTCTTGCAAATATCATCCTATTGATTAGGTTAGGTTTGTTTTATACCAACCCCAAATAGTTGTCAGTTTCACAGAAAAATGTTGTCTCCGAAATAATACTTTAGCGAAAATAATATTCGGCGAAAAATAATTGTGCTATGATTTAGTGAACCATACTTACCCACTTATTATTTGCAGACTCCCGTAGAGACTATCTACCCAGTGATACATTGCGACGAAACTATGGATAGAAATTTGTTTCTGAGTCTCATAAAGTACGCGTATGCGTATATTTGCGACGTTGTGTATGCTATCGACACGCTTCTTCACATTGTGCACAGGTCTGTTTCTATGAATACACTACGGTTTATAGAGAAACGTTTCATCGAATTTTAATTTCATAGAAATTTTATTTCATCGAAAATAAGTTTATTCTGAAACCATAAACTATTTTGGAATGTTATAAACCAAACCTATAGGTTGACATTTTCAAGATATCTGAAAAATGTATGTCTTACGAGCAAAAACTTGTCTGTGAAATAAAAATTCTATGAAATGAAGCATTCTATGAAGGTGAAGTGTTTTTCTATAAAAAGGATACTCCGAATATCATTTCTCCGAAAGCATCATTCCTGTTTCCGAATCTTCACAATTCCTAAAACCATTTTGTAAAGATTTTTTGATATTGTTTTTGGATATCATACAACTCTAACGTAATTATAATGTGCAACATACCTGTCATCTACCCTTCTACAGCACGCAACGTTTGCTGGGTGAAAATTCGCATTTTCATCTTTGCCTACAATGTGTTTAAAGCCTGACCAGAAATACTTATATGAGGATTGTCAAGAGGGCGATATTTATAAGATTTATATGGCAACAATTTTGCAACCAATCGCAACCCACTATAATGACATTAGTTTATATACCTGTCAGTTCCACTATGTTAACCTCGTAATATCATTCAACGGAATGCATTCTTTTTCTAACTGTTTTTCGTGTAGTAAACACGTGTACACTTTATTTTATAATCTTACGTTCACAACTGTGAATGTTTTTCGGCATTTTCTTTAGATAATTTTGAATATTTGTCTTTTAAAGAAATCACCACGAATGACATTGACATTGTTGACAAACTATCATAAAATCGTTGCCAGTGTATGAAATTAGTTCCATTGAAATTCCGCAATATGGCGCATCCTCATATCGTTGCTTATCAAGAACAACGGCACAATCCGAAATGTGCCGTTATTCAAATAAAAACTATTTTTCAACAATTGAAGTTTTATAATCGAATAACGTCACAGTTCAAATTGTGCCGTTGTTTTTGATATGAGTATTGTTCATGATTTCAGGCTCGCAGATATTGCAACGAGACGCGAATTTCTCCCCAAGTCCAAGTTGTCTATAACGGTGGACATTATCTCGCTGATACCATTTTTTCGCCTTCTCTCCGATGCCTGCCCTCCAATTCAAATCTGGCCCAATGTGACGAATTTGATATCCTTTGTCGTGTAAGTATACCTACTTGTTTTTTTTTAAGACACACCCATTAACGAAAAACAATGTGATCTCTGTACAAATTGTGTTTTGTACAGATATCACATTGCTTATTTTGTTACAAAACAATACAATGAAGAATGTTACTGGATCTGTTTAATCACTTGAAAGTGTTTTGAGACTATACACTAGGTGCTTAGAAGTACACTTGTGTTTGTTTTATTTGAATTAAGT
The DNA here is from genome assembly GCA_932273695.1 of Apotomis betuletana. Taxonomy (NCBI): domain Eukaryota; kingdom Metazoa; phylum Arthropoda; class Insecta; order Lepidoptera; family Tortricidae; genus Apotomis; species Apotomis betuletana. The sequence continues at coordinate 17,436,509 of OW026309.1, read as the reverse complement.
GTGTAGTTTTAAGGTTTGATACACTATGCCAGCGTGACGTCATAGTATCATGATGACCGAATTCGTCAAGTGACGTCAGAGACCCACCTCACTCAATATTGTGGAAAAAGGCGTATCCAAAAAAACTAAATATTTGGTTTTTAATGCAGCACAATGTGAGGAAAATTTGGTGATATTGGTCATTGTTTGGCTTCAGTTCGTTGGCCATTGAGGAAATTCAATCCAAAAAGGAGGTATATATTGACGACGCGGTTGGCGCAGTGGTTAAGCAGCTGCCTGCTGAGCCGACGGTCCTGGGTTCGAATCCAGGCAAGGGCAAATATTTGTGTGATGAACTCGAATATTTGTGCCTGGGTCATGGATGTTATTTGTATTTTGTATTTATCGTCGTCTAGTGTCCATAACATAAATATAATAGAGCTTACTGTGGGACTAGATCAATTTGTGTAAAATGGAAGCCTTGTTTTGTACCTCATGGTGAGCAGAAGTCATATACTCAAGGAATAACGTTTGAATATTTAACTCGCAATGTAGAAAGTTTATCAAAAATATTTTGCTTATAATAGTTATTTACGATACAAGTGTGGAAGGTAGGTGATTTCAGACGAGTGTGATTTTTAGTCACGAGCGAGGTACGAGCGAGTGATTAAACAAACACGAGTCGGAAATCATCTTACACACGAGTTCCGTACAAAACTTTACTATGCATGTACGAGAAAAAAGAAAATACTTTAATACTCACAAAGACTGTTTACATTGGAAAAAAAGTGTTTTCATTTGATTTATCCAACAAGAAGCCGTCGTTCACATTTTTTACTTCTTCAAGAACACTTTACGGGTTTAAATACATGATTCGTCCCTTTATCTCGCCATAATTTCAGCAGATTTGCACAAAACAACTTCAAAATAAACTAGACATCAATAAAAAATGGCGGAGTTATTTGAAAACCGCGCTCGACATATTATTATCTACTACTGCGCATATGCAAAAGTATTTTTTTAATATTCGTCTTATGTCAAAATGGCACAAGCGCGTGTACATTCAGCCAAATTTATTTAATGAATAACGATTCAAAGTTCGTTTATTAATCAAATTTTATATCTAATGTAATTAATGACGTGTTAAATGAATTAATTAATGAAATATTGGTTTTATTGTACTTTTATAAGTGATCATAATCGGTATTTGACTTATTTATCAAACTTTTTGTAAATAATAAAACCTCTTTATGTCAGGCTGTCAAATACGGCTAGAAATAAAAAAAAATTGAAAAGTAAAAAGCACTAGTGTGGAAAAGTAGTACTTTCTGCACAGTTTGAATGCCTAGAATACGCTCTTTTCGAGCACATGCATTGTAAAATACTTTACAAACCACTTAAAAAAGGTATATTTAAATTGTCATTGTTTCAGAATTTATAGAATCGAACAATATTTTTCATTACGAACGACTCACAGCCCTCTCAAAATCCTGGTTGGGTTCACTCTACTGATGTTACTGATCACCAATTTCATAGCATGTCTTTTCATACTTGTCACTCATGAAGACCAACAAAATAGCACGATTTATTCACACGATTGGCGAAAAAACTTTATTATAAAGGTATCTTAAATATTTGTTCCTGGATCACGGATGGTACTCGTACTCATGTGCTATGTTATTATCTATATCATTGTTTATAAAATTTTAGAAATAGAACCTATTTTTTGTCTTACAGATTCATGAATTGGATTCAGAAAATGCAGAATATATCAATTCTGCGCTCTTTGTATCAACGTACACGTTGCGCCAAGTATTTAGCGATACAAAACCAGAAAACATCACGGAACATTATTTTGCTCCCTTACTCATGATGACTTCATTTGTGATCTATGGGTTCATGATTTGTCCAAAGTCATTTGGCGAGGCTATAGTACAAGTGCGAGGAATCTTTGATTTTTTCCCACGCGTGCAGAAAATTATCGCCGAAACAAAAAGAAGAAGCTGTTCGACTGAAGCCCATGTTGACGTCGCCAACTTCTACAATCTCATGTGGAAAAAACGCAGCGGTATCACGAGCATCCCAGAAATTATTACGGAATTTCCTAGACATTTACGGCTCGATATAAAACAAGACCTCACGTGGCCCATTTTCTACCACAGTCCAACATTAAGGCGTACTTCAACACCTTTTCAACACTGGCTTTGTGATCTAACGCATCTGGATTTTAAATTACCAAACGAGAACTTTTTTGCAAACCCACACTGCCTCTCCCACTTGTTCTACCTTAAATCTGGAATAGTTCAACTTGTATCTTCAGAAGATGGAACTACTCCTTTACTCTCTGTAACCAGTGGTACAGTATTTGGAGACATTAACTTCTTTTTGCCCCCGACTTCGAAAAATGTAATTGTTCGCTGTCTGACTTACTGCGAAATATATTTTTTCACTCGAGCAGATATTTTAAAGGCCTTGCATAAATTCCCAGAGGATCGCAAAAACATTTTTGAGCGTATTAAGAGCAAAATAAAACACGCAAGAACACTTTATACATGTAAAACACATGTAAAAGGTTTAGACAGGGCGGAAGACGAAGGGGTGGCTTGGATTAAAAAACGATGGTGGGAACTGAGTGAGGCTATTTCAAATTGGAAAAAAACGGCAACAAAGGGAGACATTAAATGCGTGTTACCTCCTGAGGAAACCGCGTATCACTGCTCAAAATATATCGGCCAACTAGTTTTGTGTCCCGATGAACAGCTGCAAAGGCAATCCATCTTTGCCAACTGTCAATTTCCGTGGATACTCATGCCTGATTCTACTTTTGATATAATTTGGCAACGAATTGTTAAATATACAGTAGCTTTAGTTTTGATCCTGTATCCACCGCTTTTAACTATATCTGTGAAACCGAAGTATTTTTTGTATTTTCAAGCTTGGACCAATACTGTTTATGTTGCTGACATTTGTCTCTCCCTAATAACGGCTATAGAAGTTCATAATAGTTTGCTATCACACTTTGCGTCAGTAATGTTTCAACGCTGTAAAAGTCCCATTTTCATCTTCGATCTTCTTGCCACTGTCTGGATAGAAGACTTTTTCGTCTTCACTGGAAAACCTGAGCTGTACACGATTTGTCAATTTAATAGGCTAATAAAGGTTTATGTTGTTATATTCAAGAACTACACACTCAAAGATATTAAGAGCGACCCAGTTTCGATTGTTTACCAAGCTGCATTAATTAAATTTTCTTATGTGTATATAACGGGATATTTCGTTTTCGCACTAACAAAACTAGACCCGAATTTGAGTACAGAATTTTTCTTCGGCGCATTTTGTGAGAATGTCCAGATCTGTGACCCAACGGCGTATGAGATTATTAAAATCGCGTTCTATTGGACATATCGGAATATATTTCTTAACCCATGGCCTAATACAGTGGATGAATTATATTTGGGATTCATTTTGGATTACTTTAATTGCTTGATCGTCGTATACTGTGCTGGACGTTTCATAGCTGTAATTTACTTCAAGAACAAGAATACTGCGGACTATTTGTACTTTGCGTTAAATATCAAAAATAGGTTCCTCGTGCACTATGTACACCCTGAGCTGTGGAATCGTCTTAAGAAGTATTTGATCTGTTATTGGAAGTTTAACAAGGAATTGGAAGTGACTGATGCAACTCTACTTAGACATGAGCCATATGATATATACTGGAAGGCGCATGGAGAAATTGCTGCAAGAATTATCATGAATTCCAAAGCATTTGTGGGAGCAAATCCTGCGCTCATCAAAGAACTGGCGCATTATGCCAAATTTAAGATTTTGCCTAAAAGATCAACAATATCACTAACCGGAGTGCCAGTTAAGGACGTATCTTGGCTTGTCAATGTAAGAATCTTCTGTTAATTCAGTGAATAAAGGATTTTGACCTTACAAACGGTCCGGTAGTTTTGAATTTTTGATATGCTGTCTAGGATGGTTAGGCAGTGTTTAAAATGCAAAATGCACAATTCCCCCCCCTCCGCGCCCGCCGCCATATTGAAAAAACCGGCACTCTCTTCATATTTTTGCTCATATCTTCCTTTAGGAGCATTTTAGCTAGAAGAAAGCTTCGACAATGTTATAGAGAGTTAAATTTACTACATTATCCATTTTATATTTTGTATCTAGGACAGATAGTTACGGAGATATGCACATTTAAAAAAACTTAAGAAATTGCAATTTCTAACTCAAAAACAAACTTCTGGATTATATCTTCGTTTAGGAGCATTTTAGCTAGAACAGTGCTTGGGCAATTTTGTAGATAATTAAATTTACTATAATTTACATTTAAAATTTTGTTTCTAGGACAGATAATTACGGAGATATGTAAAAAATAAAGTCACATTTTCCGAAAATGCATGTAAAAATGGACATGAGTTTTATAAGCAATTATATTTCCTACATGTTTTAATTTGTCCTAGACTAGTCCGTAACTGAATGACAGCGTTCTAAACCAAGAATTTTTAGAAATTTTCGGAAAATTCGACTTTTCCTGTTTTTTAAATGTGCATATCTCCGTAACTAACCGTCCTTGAAACAAAATTTGAAGTGTAAATTATAGTAAATTTAATTCTCTACAACATTGCCCAAGCTTTGTTGTAGCTAAAATGCTCCTAAACGAAGATATGAGCAAAAATATGAAGAAAGTGCTGGTTTTTTCAATATGGCGGCGGGCGCGGAGGGGGGGGAATTGTGCATTTTGCATTTTAAACACTGCCTAACCATCCTAGACAACATATCAAAAATTCAAAACTACCGGACCGTTTGTAAGGTCACACATAGTACTTTAAGTCTCTATTCACCGTATTATGTTTAGTTTCAACTAAACTAGTCGTACTGTGGGCACTAACATGTTGGTAGGTATTTTGATTTTTAACTTTTTTCAGGGTGTTCTGATAAAAGAATATCAGACGGAGACAAGTGTAAATACAGAACAAATTTACGGCCCTTATGAGGAATTGATTTGCTTTTCTGTATTTTTCGGCAAGCCAGCTTTGGCGACATTCACTACATTTACAGAGTGTGAGGTTGGTTCATCTTGTTTTTATAGAAATTCTCAAGATAGCATTCGGACCTTAGCGAACGCGAGGTGTAATCGCGACACGCCATCACGAACTAGCGACCTGTTACCTCCCCGCCTGTTACCCCGTCACCTGTGACAGTAGACTATTAGTAGCCACTAAATTTCATCTATATTACCCCGATATTTATTCATGTAACGTTTTCAAGCAGAATGTATTATACCACTTTGTCGCTTACCATATATGGACGCATTGACAGGTTATTAGTAACATGATTCAAACAAAGTAGACCCTTTTGGTTGAAAACGTCACGTTCACGTATCGCCTTTTGACTCACTAACAAATACACCCCAGGCCAAAAGTATGGAAACAAAGTTTATTCCTTGAATATTTAAAGTTTCCAGTAATTATTCCTTGTGTAAATGTTAGTAACCGTTAGGCCACCCCCAAAAGATAAAAAAATAGAACATCCACTATCAAAACATCTGCAATATATTATTGTAAAATTATATATATACTTACCTAACTCCGGGAAAAAGTGCATGTCGTCGTTTTTTGATTGCCTTTCTCCAAATGTTGCACTGGCAGTTTTCATAAACAGAATTTGCGTTATTGACTTTTAAAATGTTTCTAATGATATTCATATTTTGATTTTGTAATTTATTCCGTGAGGAAATCACAGGTTTGTATAGTAATATAAGCCTGTTTCCATACTTTGGGCCTGGGGTGTAGGTACCAAAACACAAGTCACAAAAAAATTAATACTGGCTATCGATATCTCGTATCTTCTTGACTAGAAGCAATATCAATTTTTTTGTCATGTCACCAGGCCACGCTAAACAACGTCTCAATTTTCAGATGCTAAATATGAGTACAGTCGATTTTTTCCGTATTATAAGTCGATACCCACTGGAGAAGTTATACATCCGACATTGCTGTGAGCATTTCACTTCTGTTTTTGACGATCTGGTGGATGTGCATATGGTTACTCGAAAGATAGTAAGTGTTTTGGTATTGCAAATGACACATTAAAACAAGATAAATAATATATAAGTAAAATGAATGTAGTTTATTTTTACTTTCTAGTGAGTTGGTAACAAAAATGTACCAAACCTCACGTGTGTTTATATTATCTATTATATATTTATACACGATGATTCTTAATCTGTAATCAGGTATCAATTTTTCTAACTCAGTAATTGATGGCGGTCACGTTGAAGTCGTAATTACATGAAAACAAACTTTTATACTTCCATGATAATTTTTATTTTGAAACCAATTTTGTCTTAAATTCCTTGTTACCCTACTAATCTTCATTTGTGAGCTAACAACTTCTTTAATAATTTAATGGCAATGACAATTTATGAGTAATAAGTTGTCATTACATAAACAAAGTCCTTGGTTATTTCGTCAAATTTCCCGCCAAAGCGATGTCACTTGACGTAGGTATCGTAATTCAATAATTTCTGCAGGATGACCCTGTATCTAGTGGTTATTAGTTTTAATTATGTTTTAACTTTTAATTAATTAAACAGTGAGGTATTTGCATGAGTCCTCGCCTATTAAGTTAAATTTTAGCTGAATATTAATATTTTTCTACTCCTGATCATCGATTAAGAATCATCGTGTATATAATATTCGTAATTTATTTCATGTAATATATTCGTTACGGAGGAGGTCGATACATCAAGACTTCTTAAGAGTCATTATTCCTTTTAAAATGCTGATTGTTTAGACATTTTTCTCTATGATCAAACATGTTTCTTAGCATATTATTGATGTAACTACCTAGAACAGGGTTATTGGGATTTATATGTATACAGCGTGTATATTTGATATAACCGCAAACTTTATGGGGTCTTAGTATAGCCACTTATTAATATATTGATCAGTAAATTATTAAAAAAAGCGAACTTTTTTGTTCCCATATAAAATAATTCACGCACGGAATGTATTTATTTTGTTTGTTGACACATAACATAGTGATGTCGCAACTGTCACTTAGTAATAACTACGCCTTACATAGCTGCTCAGAAAATTTTCAAAAATTAATTACACTATGGCAGTTAACGCTAAATTATAAATATCAGATTATAGCACTAAAATCTTTGTCTGGCTTCAATTTGCGGTTATATCAAATATACACGCTGTACTTATATTAAACCTATGGTTTGCATTCATTAATAATTTTTGTTTCAAAAACTACTCGAAATTTACAAAATTCACGCGGAAAATGAGTTTTTTCGACTTATTTTCGAGCACCACCTAGAACTCGGAAAAAAAAAGTATTATTCCCTTCAAAAAGTTGGTTAAAATTATCAATATATTTGTCATAATATGAAAAAAGGTTTTTTAAAAGGAATTAGGCCTCTTAATTTATTGAACAATAGAGGGTGCAATTACGTCCCCATTTTTTTCTCTGCCACAGTTGGGTAAACAGTAGCCTGTAATCATTTTGGATGTTAGCTATCCGTGTACCAAAATTGGTTAAAATCCGTCCAACTGTTTTGGCGCGATGAGAGGTCAAACAAAATTATACCAACAAATAGCGCTGTATTTTCCCTGTAATAATGACCTCCCTCCATAGAAATCTAATTTTCAATACTTACAGTTTAAATTTGTACAATAGTATATTCGATATATATATACAATACATACCTTTAATTTTAAGTAATACTTATTTTATTTATAATAAAAAAACAATCAATTTTTAATTCACAGAGTTACATGTATACAAAAAAAAATTGTGCGTGGAGTCCCTCCGCGCGGAAGAAGTGAAACTTCGTAATGTGGAAATGAAAATAGGAAGGGGTAGAAATTGATTTTTAGTGAACTCATATTGTTTCTTTAAGACAAACTTCTTCACTCTCGCTCTGTCTCTTTCTATTCCCCCTCCCCAGGAGCGTTGAACGTTTTAACGCAACAGTGCTTTCCTACCCCCTCCACGTTTAGCGCAACCTTGTTGGAAGTCGCATGAGAAGTTTCACTTCAATAAATAATACCTTTTTTCTCAAACATGCAATGAAATGTTTTTATAGAGTCAGACCACGCTATCTCTTTCAAGCAAATGAACTGTCAAACCATACAAACTGACTCACCTTGTATGATTTGACAGTTAATTTGCTTGGAAGAGTTAACTTGGTCTGACTCTAACATGTGTTATAATAGGCTTCGAAGTATCACGTTTCGGGCGGAACAATTCGAGAGAACTGGGGGCCTATGATGGTTGCGTTTATCACGTGATAAATAAGTGACAAAGCATCTGTCACTCACACTCGCAATATGTCAAAACGTGACGGATTCTTTATCACTTATTTATCGCGTGATAAAAGCAACCATCATAGGGCCCCTGTAAAGGAGGTTCATACAAAATTGAATGCCTAGGCCGGGAAGTATTTATTTTTATACATGGCGCCTGTGTTCATGAACATGCTAAACAGCTGAATTATATATTTTTTTGAGTGGTGTAATTTTTTATTTCATTGCATATGTTTGAGAAAAGCACTATACGTAGGTGCGTGCCTAGTCGTGAAAAGGGTTTTTCGGTTTCGTATAGGTAACTATCCATCTCCGTCTTACTATCCGTCTATACCTACTCACCCGGCAAGCCCTTCTCTCCCGGCGACTGCAGTAATGTAATTTTTTTAGTATGGCTGGAATGAAGTTGGATACGTTTCTGAAGACAAGCAGAAATTGCCTAGACCAATCAACGTAATACCGAGATCACATTGGAGACATCCTGATTCCAAGTAAACTAAATAAATATATATTTTTAGAGGTATTATACTTACATACTTCTCTTATAGAACCTGCTTGATTACCGTAATCGGGTAAAAGGTACACCCCACAGGCCAAAAGTATGGATATAAAGGTTTTGTTAATATTTAAAATTTCCAATAACTATTCATTGTGTAAATGTTAGTAACCATTAGGCAACCCCCAAAAGATTAAAACATTGAACGTCCACTATTAAAACATCATACATAATATTGTAAAAAAAAATATATACTTACCTAACTCCGGGAAAAAGTTGCATATCGTCTTTTTTGAATGAATGAATGAATGAATGAAAATTTATTCGTTAACATACACGAACTGGACAACACATTAGAAATAATATAAAATAAAATAAAATCCTAGGTTTGTATGCCACGAAAAGGTCACACCTCAGCATAAATGCTGGCCCGGGAACCAGCGCTGGTCTTCCGGTGTAACCTATAGGTGACGCCACGGTGAACCGTACACACACGGCTGCACTCTAAGACTTGCCTTATCGCCTTATCTTAAGAATTGCCTTTCTACAAAATGTAGTTCAACATTTTTATAAGCAGAAGTTGGGTTATTGACTTTTAAAATTTATTATAATTCTCACTGTGTAAGTTTGTAATGTATTCCGTAAGGAAATCACAGCTTTGTATTGTAATACGAGTATAAGCTTGTTTCCATACTTATGGCCTGGGGTGTACCTAACATCATCGTCTGTCGATGTATCTAAAAAAAGTACCTACGTCCGCATGTGTAAGCACTTAATTTATGTATTTTCCAACTATATTATTATATGAAATTAATTATTCGTTTTATTACTTATATTTTGGTAACCAGTCACAACTTGGTTTATCAAAATAAAAAGTTCGGCAGCGACCAATTGGTCGCTTACGGCGGCCTCTTTTAGAATGAGAAACTTTTTCGAATTGTGATATTTTCGAAAATGTAAAAATGTGGTAATATTTCATTTATTATCTTTTATTTGATGATAACTATAAAGTGTGATATGATCTTATTCAAAAAGCCTTGTTAATAAAATTAAATGTTGTCAATTAAAAGGCGTCATGTACGTGAATTTAAACCTTGAAATATATCATCCGGCGAAATAACTGTAACGTGCCACGAATATACTTAAGGTAAACGTCCTGTGCTCGACACACTAATACCCGATAGCTGACACCTATATTGCTAATGAAATAACATTCAAGATGGCAACTATTGGGACAGTGTCGAGCACAGGGACGTTTATCTTACAAGGAATAAACGGTGTTAATCTGGTACCTGTATTTAACTGTATGGATGGTTATAATGTGTCAAATGTAGAGAGTAAATATTTACAACTATAGTTTGATTCTCAGGTTCATGAAATTTTGGATGCCAATACGGGCTGTCTTCGTTGTTATAAGCATAATGACTACTTCTCTTCAAGGTATTTATTTATCAAGTACTTTTTATGCAGGTTTAGCCATATCAAAGATAATTCTTAGCCCTGACTTAAGTAAAAACCACATAACAGAATACAACACTTCAGAAGGTTTTCTCATGCCGCTTGTATTTTATTAGTCTTATGTAAAATAAGAAAGAAAGAAAAAAACTAAACAAATTTTGAACGCATAGGTAATAGAAATATAAAAAAACAAAAATAACAGAATAAACGAAATCTTAACTAAAATTAAAAGGGTCCCACCTCAGCATAATGTTAGCTCGAAATCCAGTTCTGATCTTCCTGTGGGACCACATCGGGTGGGACATTAGGGCAAAGGCAATTTGACTACAAAAAGAAAAGAAATAACAGAATAAACTAGCTGATATTTCGGTGGGACCATAGGTGCGACCAAATATGACCCTAGAGGTGAGCAGCTACGCGACCGATCGACGTGTGTATGCGATTATGACTCGCTAAGAACGCGCCCTTGTTTACACCAACAAAAGCAGAAGGCGAAGCTAAACCAAAATAAACTTCTGTTGTATTTTATTCTGTGACTAACGTCTAACTAATGGTCATACATACAGGTGGAAGCGGTGCCGCACATAGACGTATTTTTGTTGTGATTGGTGCAATCTGCGACAGTATGGCCGTTTTTGACATTTTCATTAAGAGCTGTGTAAGTAATATTTTTCATTAGCATTTACACCTTCTTATAAAGTGCTTATTTTAGGGTAATTAAGGCTGGATTTAATCAAACTTTTATTCTAAGCAAAGCGCCTTCTCTCGGCTAGTAAACACATTTCAGTCAGTGACGCCATTTTCGGTTGCCACGAGACAACAATATAATTATTACGACTTCTTCGCAATTCTTATCAAAATTATGTTGATTGCTTTTATGAATTAGCCAATATTGCGAACAGAGTAATCAGACGGTTGAAACGCTCAAATAAAATCACCTTTCATCAATTTATTTTGTCTGTCTCCTTTTGTCTTTCTCAGACTGCCTACTACGACAGCAAAGGTATATTGATTTACCACCCACTCAAGTGCATGACTCACTACTTCACTAGAGGCCTTCCCCTGGATATCATAGCCGTTTTGCCGTGGGAGAGCTTGCCGTCAATATCTCCTCTGGCAGTCAACTATGATACAGCTTTGCTATCGAAGGCATTTTCCAAATACGCGAGGCTTCATCTCTTAATGGGCTATTTGGACTACTTGGGTGATGGTCCAGTTGCTCCAGCTGTTTTACTCATGGTGCGTATTCAACGCAATCAGCTTTATTTCGAAACATTTTTTTATTTTTTATTTATTTATTACAAAAGATTATTGTTTATTTGTTAAGGTTAGTCGTACCACATTAATTTGCGTCTGTGAAGTTAGCCATAATACTCAACCGTCCCAACGAACTCTTTTGACACGTATAACTAAGAGAGAACCGACACTGGCGTTTTTAGAGCGTCGGCGTCCTGCCAGCGCCAACGTTACGACGACCCGACGTCATTAATGTATGTCATGTTGACGCTGTGAAGGTACCCGATATACGCTGATGCTCAATAGACGCCGCTGCCCTGCCAAGCGCAAAACTTCTATGCTCACTATGAGACTCTTACGCACACTCATGACTTCAGCAGCAATTGGCACGGCGAGCGGTTGAGCGAGACATCCCATCGCGGAGGCCATACGAGTGAACGAGACAAACGCACCGCTCACTGCTGTCGCGCAAGTAGTGGCCGTGGCCGGTCCATTCGGCAGCTATACGAAGGTCTCGCTCACTCGTATGGCCGCAGCGTATGGATCTTTCGCCGCTACTGCTGGTCACGAAAGACATGGCTGATCCCTTATCGAGATACCCCTTTTGTTCTAGTTATTGAAATCGCAATTGATTATCATATTTCTCTTATTCACTACGAGTCATTACCTGATATCAAAATGCGTCGTATTCACATGGGACGAGGCCAATTATGACTTATTAAATGTATCGATACGCGACGGATGTTGGATGCCGGGGTTTATACATCTTGATAAATCGCCTTCACCGGAACAAATGCAATTGGTAAATATTTGAAGTTCGTATTTTAGGACTAATAAAGGTACCATGGCCATTACTTTCTTGTCTTCACACTTCTTTGCTTGGTATTTACTGCTAGCAAGCTATGGGCAAGACTGCAGGACCATATGTGACGTTTTCAAGCAAAAGGTACCACTTTGTGGATTACCATAAGAACGTGTTTGACGGGTTATTGGTATAAAGATGCAAACAAATTTCGTCCTTATGGTAAGCGACAAAGTGGACCCTTTTCATTGAAAACGTCACAGGTTCACAATTTCTCGCGTGTTTATAGAAGCGGCGCGAACAAAATTAACCGATCAGACTATCTTTGTGAAGCCCAAAAGAAGTGCATTTAAATCTGAGGAATGTGATTGGTTCATTATACACATCCGCTCCGCTCCGCTTCTGTTGGGCAGGCAGCCTAAGAGGGACCTCTCAATAGTTAAGAAAACGTGCAGAAATGTCAAATTTATTCAGAAAATTACGACATTCTCACTCCTAAACCCACCATACGCTTCGCACATAGGCAACCGGGGCTTGTAACCGTTAACTTTTAACTATACTAATTAACTGGTCAGGCTTCGTTGCCCGTCCGTCATGGTGATCTAGGTATACGCCGATGTCGTGAAGTCGGATTGGTAGCATTCTTAGCTTCAGCTCATGGGACTCTGGCTCTTGTCACTCGCATATTGCATTTGAATGGTGACAGCATCCAGGTACCATTTGTCGCTGAGGCACTCACCAAATGGTCCACTGTGTGTCAGGGTAACGAACGGCCTGATAATGTCGTCAGCCAAAGGGGTTGGGACGACATTTTATGTAGGGAAGTCTACGGTGGGTTACTTGCCAACGCAACAGGCTTTAACTTGGCGCGTTTGAAAGCTGTTGCTAAGCCTGAATCAGGAGCGTGGCTACATGCTTTGCCTCCTTCTCCTCAGTTGGGTACACTGCTGGACAACGACTCATTAAGAATCGCGGTTGCTCTGCGGGTTGGTTGTAAAGTAAATAAAATAAATAAATAAATAAATATCAGACAACCTCACACAAATCAACCTAGTCCCAAATTAAGCTCAAGAAGGCTTGTGTTAAAGTATGCGAGTCACATCGTTGCATCTGTGGGGTAACAGTTGAGGAGAATGGCCACCATGGCCTCAGCTGTCAGAAAAGCGTGGAGTGTGCGGCAAGAGTGAAACACGCTAAATACAATGCGTTGGAGCCAGCGTACGATTTTGTACCTATTGCAGTGGAGACTGGTGGACCTTGGGGCTCGGAGGCCAAGGATTTTATTAAGGAATTGGGCTGCCGGCTTAGGGATAGTGGCTGTGACCCGCGCTCCGGATCGTACCTGGTGCAACAAATTTCGTTGGCCATTCAGCGTGGTAACGCCGCCAGTGTAATGGGTACGTTTAGGCCAGCTACGATTCGGGGCGTGCCTTATTAACGAAATTGACGAAGCCTGTTGTGGATCATATCATTGGTTTGTATTTGACGAAGCCTGTTGCTGATTTGTTGTTGTATCTCACCTGACGAAGCCTGCGATGCGGATCAGAACTTATTGTAATTTTTCCTTTCGTGTGTCTTTTAATATCTGTCAATTATAATTTCACAGACAAAATTAACTGGTTAGTGATTTCGGTTACTCATTATTAACGTCAATTTCATAGGTCTGCCACCAAGGCACCAACACATATAGACCATAAAGTAGAAATAGAAACCAATCCCGTATGGGTGATTTCTACTTTTTGGTCCAAGAGCTATTAAAAAAAAAATTATAAACCGGCTACAAGCCCGGACGGCGAATGTCGGAAGGGATAGGTACTGTGTATGACTAGTATACTGGATTGTGATGATGATGATGATTTGAATTTTAATAGGCTATTCTGTGATGAAACAGAAAATAAACCGGCCGAGGAAAGTAGACTTCGTGTACCTGAAAGATAAACTCGAAGTAGTTGAACGTTATTTCCTGCTCAAATTCGTCAGTGAAGGAAAAATAAACCATAACACTTTTTTTCTGTTGAACCGTGATCGGATAAAGAGTCTCCTATGGCGATTAATGGATAAAAAAACCGAATTATATGGTTTTTTTTATACATTCATTTGGATCGTTCGAAATCATAATTACCTATAGTAGAGGATCCCTTTAAGAACGACCTTCACCGAGATGTTTATTTGATTAAATGTATTTTATATTTAATTTAATATGTCAATAAATATATTGCATATGGGTTGCCTAACAAATTTTAGTCCAGGGTATGTTTAATTAATGATTAAAAAAAATATTTTTTTAAACATTTGATTATTAGATAAATTCTATACCAATCGAAAGTATGAAGCCCATAGAATATGCAAACGTTAGGTTGCCTATTCTTTTCCCGTCACAACTATCGGGTAGCCAGGTTTAAACTGGTAAATCTATACTAGCATTTTGCAACGGTCTGATTATTGAATTGAAATTAAATAACATTAAAGATTATTTTATTATGAACACGGTGGTATAGGGTTGCCTGCGAAAAATCAGTCCAGAATTCCGGTTGTCGAATTTTGAAAAGTAAAATATTGCAGCGAGTGAATGTGTGCGACTGAGAGGTCCCAACCAAAACCATCCCATACGATAGAAGAGGACACAGCATAGCAGCTGTTTGAAGTCCGCCCATTTAAAAAAAGAGAGTGCGCATGCTATTTGTGCTTGAAAATGAAAAGGATAGCGATAGACTCGTATATGCTGTGCATTATTTTGGAGTAGATTGTCGCTATAGATACAATAAAATGCATGGTATAATAATATACTCCGCCTGGTACTCTCTTCCGAGACTCGCGAACCACGTGACTGACACAAGCCTACGTCATCATGGTGTTCAGAGATTCTCATACTTTTAAACGTTGGAGAATTTTAACCAACGGTGAAAAGTGTTTAAACGGCATTAATTTTAAGTGATTCAAGTAGAAACATAGGTAGTAGAATAAAACAAATGTAATGTATCTAATCTTTCGGAGTTTCTTCTCAACAGTGGTCACCTCTTGTGAAATGTCGATAGACTCAGACATGTAAAAGTGCCCTTGTGGCCTACTTGCAGAATAAAGTTCATTATTTCATTAATTAATTGATTAAAAAAAAAGTTAAATAACTATTTCTCTATTTTAATAATAAACTACTCCAAAATAATGTACAGCATATACGAGTCTATCGCTATCCTTTTCATTTTCAAGCACAAATAGCATGCGCACTCTCTTTTTTTAAATGGGCGGACTTCAAACAGCTGCTATGCTGTGTCCTCTTCTATCGTATGGGATGGTTTTGGTTGGGACCTCTCAGTCGCACACATTCACTCGCTGCAATATTTTACTTTTCAAAATTCGACAACCGGAATTCTGGACTGATTTTTCGCAGGCAACCCTAACCACCGTGTTCATAATAAAATAATATTTAATGTTATTTAATTTCAATTCAATAATCAGACCGTTGCAAAATGCTAGTATAGATTTACCAGTTTAAACCTGGCTACCCGATAGTTGTGACGGGAAAAGAATAGGCAACCTAACGTTTGCATATTCTATGGGCTTCATACTTTCGATTGGTATAGAATTTATCTAATAATCAAATGTTTAAAAAAATATTTTTTTTAATCATTAATTAAACATACCCTGGACTAAAATTTGTTAGGCAACCCATATGCAATATATTTATTGACATGTTAAATTAAATATAAAATACATTTCATCAAATAAACATCTCGGTGAAGGTCGTTCTTAAAGGGATCTTAGACTACTATATTTCTTATTTTTCAGGTCTTCGCTGAGAGTTTCAACTTGGCGCAATGTGCATTCATGGGCGTCTCTTACAAATTGTTTAATATTCTGCAGACGGACCTGATCTTGTGCACCGTGTTGTATTCCCTTACAACTATCTACGGGTTCGTTGGAAGCAGCTTTTTTACCCTGAATAATATCTACTATATTTTTTAGGCTTTCGTAGCAAATAAGGAATGGTTATAGTTTTACCGTTTCATTACAAGTCATTATTTCTCATCGCTAAGGACAGGGACAGAGGGAGGGACACGGTAATTACATCGTCAAAACTAAAGTGATCAACAGGAGTCACGAACCACAGTGATGAGGAACTAAACGCAAGGAGGAGGAGGAGGAGGAGGATTTTTAGAATCTATGCAAGCCAGAATGTATTTACTCTATCAACTGAAATCAAACAGCAATACATTCTTAAATATAATATTTATGATACTTGATGATGATGCTACCTTCCTTCTGATGATGATACCGATGCTTGTGATACTATTTGTAAAGGTTGCGTGAGCCTACGGGATGCTGGCGACATAGAAGAAAAAAAATATGTTTCTTTTTCGGCTTTTTCTCAACAGTAGTGTCCGCTCGGAAAATGCTGATAAACTCCGATCCGACTTGTAATTCATTCATTATTATATTTTGTTCATTATTCTTATTGCAGGTGCGTCTTTTGCTACGCATTAGCAGTGCTGACGCTGAGCCGCCGAGGCAGCACGCTGTTCCAACACGCTTTCGGCTCTCTCGTGAAGTTTCTTAACGCTGAACGGCTGGACGACGAACTTATACACAGGTCTTTGGAGCATTTCAGCTATTGGTGGAAAAGGTAACTTTACTAATCTTGTTTCAATGAATGTTCACTGTATAAGGCGATGGTATTAGATTCCTCGCACAGCTAGGTACCTACGTCACGCAGCGCGTCTTCGTGGCACATCTTGCCCGCTAAACCGATTAAAGTCACTTGAGATAATTGACAACATTATCAATTACTGTAAAAAATATTAAATTAATTTATTATTGCGGAACCTATAACCATTTTTTTGATTAGACCGACTAGATATGAAAATATTCAAAAAAATTAAAGAAAAGTCGCCTATGAATCTGCACTTAAAATAACCTCACTCACTGCGGAAAAAACAATTTTTCTCTGTCAAAGTTACCACCATTTTATAAATTCTTATGATTTAGAAAATAAAGGTAGAAAATAAAGATGCACATGTGTACACATGTGCCATAAGGACATTCATTACTTTATTTGATAATATCTTCCAGCGGTTCACCAAAAGTACATGGCGACAAAACTAAACATTAGGCGTACGTTTTACTGTAGTATTATGTTTATGTACAGTAAAGGATCTGAAAAGCGTACATTTCTGTCTCTTCATTGTCATTGTGACAAGAGCAGAAACGGTAAATGTTTCAATTTGCTTGACTGTTTGTCATTAATATAGTAAGATTTTTTACAGGACTAAAAGCGTCAATATATATGACAATTTCATCAGCAAACGCATCAGCTCCATGTTTAAACAAGATCTAATACATTTCTTTAACAAACAGTAAGTATGTTTTAAATTTATTCCTGAGTATAATTTATAGTTATATTATAATATGCATTTGTATTAAGTTTTTTTTTTCATCTGATCTCTTTTGCAGAACTTTTGCAGGATTAGACACGATTTTGCAAGGAGGTGAGCAAATGATGAAGCATTTGTCATGTGTCGGCTCACAACACTACATGTTGCCTAACGTCCCTATCATGAGGGAAATGGACCTCAACCCCTGGGTATTCATAGTCCATCGAGGACAGGTTGCCATTAGTCAAGAGCGGAAAACGTTGGCTATCCTCAAAAAGGTCTACGTCATTGAGTATATTCTAAAAATTATACAAACAGGCATCTTCTCTTAAGAAATATTTCTTACAGCGCTATGGAAGTAGGTTTATCATCTGTTGATATGGAAGTCGATTCCACCTAACTTGCCCTTCAACTTTCACTTTGGTCTAGATTGTAGAAGATACAACTGCTGCGCCACTGTTAGCTAGTTCTGTTAGTACTGAAGAAGAGGAGCGTAACCGTGTGGAATTGAATAGAAAATAATCACAGCTATGGAGTATAAAAATGGAGAAGCACTATATCCAAAAGTGTCCGTTGGTACTAGTTTGGTCACCAAAAATATTACAAAAACTGCGAATGTTTTCATATTATCTCACAACTCTAGCGCTATTGTCACCTTTCGTAGACGGTATTAGACAGTTTTTCAAATTTTCTCTCAAATAACATATTGTTCCTTTTAATTCTACACTCCATAATCTCGGTGTAAAACACGCCGTCACTTACATTCTTTACATGAACCTCGTTGTCTGAATCATTAAAGTTATATTATTATTATTTTAACATATTCTAGGGTTCAATA
Organism: Apotomis betuletana; assembly: GCA_932273695.1. Taxonomy (NCBI): domain Eukaryota; kingdom Metazoa; phylum Arthropoda; class Insecta; order Lepidoptera; family Tortricidae; genus Apotomis; species Apotomis betuletana. The sequence goes on along the minus strand of OW026309.1, from coordinate 17,418,004 downwards.
TTCGGACAGTTGAAAGGCACTCGCCACCGGCCCGTACGAGTGTCAGCGCATACCATAGAGCACACAGACGTTATACGGATACC